>CM066991.1:125306498-126001498 GCA_033977485.1 Hydrangea macrophylla | reverse complement strand
AAAATAATTACCGAGGATAATTCGAACTTCGGTTCCATGGAAAAACAGTGTGTATACAAAGAATATGTAATTGTCAGCAAAGTTGTTTCTTGTCAAATTCAAAAATCCTTCTTATTTAATAAGTAATACATAGGTTGCAACTCAGTATGAAAACAAAAAAAAGGGTAAAATGCCCACATTTCCTTTTCTCCTTTGTGATATAAGGATATTGGCAGAACTTTTAACGGAAAATAAATACAAATTGAACCTTTAAGGGAGGTCCAGAAGAATAATTCATTCATGTACATAGTTGTAATGAGTGTGTAACATCCACATTTGTACTACCACCTCCTTCCGAGAACAAAAGGACCATCTCTTTATTAATTGTAGAATATTTTTACTTAGAAAGCTAGGTTGTTAAGATCATTGCCCATGCTAACGTATAAAGAAGAAATCCAATATTGAGAAGTAATTTCTTGTATCACTCAACTGTAAGGTCCAATATTTATATACAAGCTAGAGAACTAAAAAGGAAATAAAAATCATAGGAAATAAAATCATATTACAATCAAATCCTTAAACATAAGTGATATCAAATCATGGGATTGAATGGGATTTGACTAGATTAAGATATATCTCAAAAGATCCAAATATATCTCCAACACTCCCCCGCAAATTGAGGCACGGAAATCTTTTGAAGTGTCCAACTTGAAAGCTTCGGAAGATGATAATTTGAAAGTCTTTGGAAGAGTGCTCCCGGACAACACTGGAAGCCTGAACAAAGATGGCACTGAAAAACACCGGTGGACCGAATAAGAATGCTCCCGAAAAACAGCGAGAGCAAATCCCAAACCAAAATGGCATCGGAAAAACCATCGATAGCCATACATGCCTTTAACATGCACTTGGGAAGACATGCGCAACATTAATGTTGTGCAAAGAAGACCCTCAACGGGAAAGGCAGTCCTAACACTGCGCAAAAAAGACCCTCAATGGGAAAGGCGGCACTAACGCTACGCAAAGAAGAGAGGCGCGCCACACATAGGCTGCACAAGAGAGAGGAGGCAGCCGATGGCTATGAATTGCACAGGACGGTTGGCTGGGTTGGCCAAAAGAAGCGGACGAGGCTCTAGTGGTCTGGCCAACGGCTGGACATGGCCGAGAAGGCGGCCGCAGTTGGATGGGCACGTAAGGGCCTGGACAAGGGCCGAGAGAGCTGGCCAGTGAGTGGACAAGGCCCGTAAGGGTTGGTCGGCGGCTGGACAGTGTTCGTAGGGGGTTGCCAAATAGGCGGGCCCTTAAAGCGGCTGAATTGGTGGCAACAACGGAAGTAATATAAGAGAAGGCACCAAAGGAGTCGTAAAGGAAAATTCAGAGCAATTCAAAAGGCCAGACGGACGGCATAAGGCCGTCCGCCGGAAATGCAGAAGCACTTGAACTTTAGGCCGAATCAACCTGCTCTAATACCAAGAAGAAATCCAATATTGAGAAGTAATTTCTTGTATTACTCAACTGTAAGGTCCAATATTTATATACAAGCTAGAGAACTAAAAAGGAAAAAAAAATCATAGGAAATAAAATCATATTACAATATATAAGAAAGATATTACCCAAATAAATAGGGTGTTGGGAAGAATTAGTATTCGGCGTCAGGTTATGTGCAAGTAGCTAAAATCCATCAACAAATTAATCCTTGGTGCATTTCTATTTGCATTAACCATAAAATACAATAAAAGGTGATGGGTAATGTGGCACACACAAATAGCGCACACAAAATATCCTGCCACTGAGATGGTTTATTGTCAACAAGTAGGATGAAGGGATTGCATATTCACAAGCATACCTAAAGAGATAATGCCAAAAGAAATCAGAGTACCAACTGCACCAAAAAGCATGATAGTCATGAAGTTGCGAAAAAACTGTTTCTTTTTTACCTGAAACCTGCGAGTATTATACATGGAAAAAAAAAAAAAAACGAGGTCAATATCATATGCATGAGTTTTGTTGACCATAGTAGTAACTCGAGAAAAAATTATTATTGTTGAGGCTTGATCTACATTATTGGGCCCATTCTTTAACAGCTTAAGTTTTCGGAACAATCGCTGACTCCTTGTTTGTGTGGGAGATCTTGGGTTCGACTCTCCATTCCCGATTTAATGTGCATGATTGCACATTGTTAATGGTGTCCATTATAATGGAGCTTGGTTGGTTTAGTTTGTTGCCTCCCCATGTACGAGACGGGGTCGCACTTGTGGGAGGGTGTTGAAGCTTGATATACATTGTTAGGCCATTCTCTACCAACTTAAGCTCTTGGAGCAACCGGTGACTTAACATGGCATTAGAGCCTTATTTGTGGAAGGTCTCAAGTTCGAGTGTTCGTCCCTGCTTTGGTGATGCTAATGGTGACAACTGCTAAATAATAAATTCCCACAATCTCTAATTTCCCTTTTGCAGATGCTAATGGTGACAGCTGCTACCAGTCAACAATTACTATTGATGAAGACCCAGAAAAACATCTTTGAATCAAAATGATGGATTGCTACTTCGTGGCTACTTTGTCTAAGAGATATTATAATAATAAGAAGAATATTGTTATTTGAAGTGGAGATGGAAGGAAAGCCAGCGATTTTCAATATTGTGGACAATTTTCTACATCTTACTTTGGAAAAATACAATAGTAAATTCAATAGCATGATTGTTATGCAACTAAAATTCAATAGAAATTACAATACATACCCCAGTATATATGGAATGCATAATGATGTGGGGACAGTCAGAATAATGGAGCATCATGCTACTAATATTCAATAGAAACTAGAGTACAATTGACTACCCCAGTACAGAATGCATAATTGATGTGGGGATAGTCAGAATAGTGGAGCATTTTTGTGAGTTTGGAATATTTTCTCTCTCCTTGATAGAAAGAAAAAATTTACCAAACTAACAAACTTTTAGTTTTAGGTCACAATATAAACTTCCAAGTACTTTAAATCCAGAATATGAACAACATACCCAGCATTGAAAATGATAGGTGGCAGAAGATATATAAAGAAAAGATCTTCGCTGAAAACTAAAATACGTGAGCTTTTCCCTCCACTAGCCAGAAGAATAACAGTTCCGGTGCACAGACCCTGTAATGTAATCAATTAAAAGGGGGAAATGAAATAAAAGAAAATAAAATAAAAGAAAACAATATATCAGAATTCAGGTGAGCTTTAACCGCTTTTAATATAATAACATGTAATAATCCATGAACTCACAATTGCAAGGGCTGTTATAGATTCATTCATCCAACGATTCTCTTCCAACAGATGACCAATCACAATACACGCACAAAGAAGTGCAACAAATAAGTTCATCGAAACCACTGAATCATGATCGGATGAAGATACCGATCCCATCTTATTCGCTAAGACAGCACCTAATACGCCCATCGTAGCCAAAATTGCAACTCAATACCAATCAGATCAGAATCACAGAACAATTCACCATCCACTGTACACAATGAACGAAACTCAATTGTACTTCAAGTCGTTTACTTCCGAACTAAGCATCACATCACATGTATATGACTCTCGTCTCGCAGCTCTGATTTACAAACACACAAAGTACAAATCAAGTCGCAGGTTCAGCTTATATATACACGCATATACCCATACACATATCCAAGTAGGCTTACCTACCAGTAGAATTTGAGACCAAGTGTATGAAATTCGAACTGTGGAAGTGATCAACTTATAGATCTCGATCTTCAGAATCAAAATTCTCAAAATCGAGCTCGTCGCAGGTTTTTCGAGCTGCTTTTGCTTTCGAAAAAACAAATGAATTCACGAAATCGGTGGTTGAATTGTGACTTCTAAGCAGATAAAAAGGGCTGTAATGCTACTCCACGCTATGTTGATGAACTTTCTAGCGAGAGAGAGAGAGAGAGAGTCTATGGAGAGAGAGATGTGAAACGTGGAGAGTCTAGAGAGAGAGAGAGAGACAGAGAGTCTATAGAGAGAGATGTGAAACGTGGAGAGTCTAGAGAGAGAGAGAGAGAGAGAGAGAGAGAGAGCGCGAATGGACACGGGGAGGGAGGTGGGCCGCGAAAGAAAAAAAAATATCAGTTTGGTGGGCCGTTGGCGTAGACTCAGCCAATTCAATATTTGGAGACTTATTGATTGTATGGGTGGTGGAGGACCTGGAGGTTATGATGGATGGTTTATTCTAAACCCCGTGTAGAATATATAAGGGTAATACTTGGGGCACAACTTTTATATAATTTTTATATAACCTTTTTAAAAGATGTGTCAATCTTTTTCCTGTGTTACTGTGGGGTCCAGTGACATCACAGGAGAGAGATAGACACATCTTTTGGAGAAGTTGTATGAAGGTTGTGTCCCAAATATTACTTAATATATAACTACCATTTCTTGGGAGTATTTTGGAAGGAGTGAAATGGTGGAAAATGTAATTGGCACATTATTTTGTACCCAAAATCCAAATAGATCTTTTTCTTACCTTTTTATTTGTTTGTTTGTTTGTTGTGGGCATTTGCATCTATAAGTTAGACGAGTAATGCTATATATCACAAATTAATAATGATAAAGGTACCATTCATTTATAATTATTTATGTTTTTCTCTTTAAGTAACACAGTGGGATCTAGTTAAATTTTAATGTGTCTTAATACAACTAAAGAAAAAAATATATAAGAATAATTGTAAATAAATTGTACAAATGAATTCTCATCACAAATATCATTTAAGTGAACATGTGTTTACTACACAATATCTATTTTTAATTTATTTTTGCTGAAACCACACAGTACAACATGCTCTTACACAAAAATGTTTACCAAGTGAGTCAATTCCTCTATAGTTTTTAAGCCCCTTGAAAAATTGTAGTACAAAGTTGATTCTGCCAAATTTTAGACGTGTGCTTCCTAAAGTGTCACCTCAAAGTCTCAAACCATTCATACCGGTTGTTGAAACTTTGAAAGACTTTGAATTTTGTTTACTATATAGTATATGTGTGCTAAAGTAATGCATGCATGAGTTAATAATGAATTTTTTCCCAATAATTTTGCTTCTCAGAAAATTTACTAAAAATGAAAAATAAAACTTTGAAGATGTGAACGTATGCTCTCTTTTTCAAGAAGGGTGACTTGAATTAGTCAATTAGACTTTTTATTTTGACTGCTGACTTATGGGATTAATTAAAATGGTTCTTTCATAATTAATGTGTTTGTAATTTAATTGAGGTTACTTTCTTCTTCTTTTTCTATTTATTTTTTATTTTAAAGTTTTTATTTTAACTTTTGATCAATCAAGACACTAATCTATAGTGTTAGAAGCGTGATATTAAAAACTGGTTTTGTAAAGTTGGAGAAAATTGTAGACATGAATATAACTTGAAAAAAGTATGGTAAACATAAAAGATAGTTCAATTGAAGGGCAAAGTGGCAAACCCAATATATGAGACTTTGACGCATCGGGGTTATAGGTGCGTGTTCATTATTCTTTATGTTTTCATATTAAGAGTTTTTTTTTTTTTTTAAATTTAATATAACTTTTTAAGGATGAAGTTTTGTAACTTTTCATTATCGTCCTTTTTGAGCTCAAAAGTTCTAGTACTACATCAAATAAAAAGTAGAAGAGTTTAAAGGGTAAATATCACTTAGATTTCTTGAGATTTACTCTAATTATACTTAAACCCCTTCATGTTTCAGTAATATCATCTATACCCGTGTATCACCTAAACCTCTCTGTCAATTCATCGTTTAAAAGTGATGAACTGACAAAAATAAATACAAAAATACCCATAATTTACTCACATACTATGTATTGTCACACTTTCTAATGGAAAAAATGGAACACCACCAATCTCCAAACCCGCTTATTAGCGTAATTGTGCACAACAGTGGGTAAATTCTGTCAACTTTTATCACAGAATGGGGCATTTGAATCAAATTGCTTCAATTTAAAACTGTAGGGACCAAATTGACCCAATTGAAACTACATAGACTAAAATGACACAAGGACCAAACTTTTAGGGGTATGTTTTGTATTTATTTATGTCAGTCCGTCCGTTACTTTTTTAACGGAGAATTGATGGAAGAGATCTAACCTTCTAAGTGATACGCACTTCAAACCTCATAGGGTGTAGAAAACAGGTAGTTAAAGTACACTAAAATTTCAAAGAAGGCTGGTAAAAATGGAAATCTCAAAATAAAATAAAGAGCACTACTACGCTCACACACTTTTTTACCCACTTTTTGACACACAGCTTTAAATGCATGTACCCTGTGTTGTGTAAGTTGTGCACAGAAAAGTGTAAAAAATTCAAACAGCACAAGGTACATGCATTTAAAGCATAGAGGGTCAAAAAGTGTGTAAAAAAATGTGTATAACTAGCATTATTGATAAAATAAATGTCGCTTAGTTTGTATGAGATGGAATACACGATAGTCCAATTACTTTATCCAATGATTTTGAATAAACCCTTTTTAAACACATGACACGTTAGCCTAACATCGAGGCAAATTTCAAATGAAATTGTCTTAACCTTTTGTCCAAATCCATTCCCATACTTGGAAAATGAGAATAAAGAGATTCTTGCCCTTGCTTAGGGGAAACAAAAAAAAGGGAAATAAATTTAAAAAAAAAAGAAGAAGAAGAAGAAGAAGAAAGACATTCTAAACAAATGGGTAACCACCGACTGTACTTAATTAAAATCCTTATAGTTATATATATAGCATGTGGATGTGGGTATCACTATCAACTAAGTTTCAACTGCATATATAAAGCCAAACTCCATTCCAATTCAAAAGATAGAATGGGTGTTTGAAAGTTAGCTTAGGTTGGTTTATGAGGACCATTTGAAAGTTAGACAATGATCACTCCATTTCTTTATCTTTTCCGTGCCCATATTGATGCTAATAGGATGAAAGAAAAGAAAACAAAGGTGTGCATTCAATAGCTTTCAGGATGAAACTAAGATGATATACATATATGTGCATATATATATATATATGTATGCTTGTATCTATTTTACTTTTATTTTAAGTGCCAAAAACGTACCCTACTTACAAGTGCCAGTTGCCCCCAACATGGGGGTCATGTTGACAGGTTTCTTAGCCCGTCTTTTCTTTTTTATTTATTTATTTTTATTATTATTATTTATTTATTTTTTTGAGGTGTCAAGCTTATTGCTTATTATATTCTTTTTTCTTTTGCCAAAACAAGCTATTAGCAGCGGTGCCACACAAGGTGCAGCGTGGGCCCTAGGCCCCTCCCTCCTCTCTCTCTTAAAATTTTGCAAAATTGTATTTTTAATTTTAAAATTTATAAATTTTACAAATAGATTTTCCTAAAATTTTAAATGATATCCTATTATGTTTAAGTGTTTTTTTTAAATATGTTCAGATTATGTTTTCAAGTATCACATTTTAAAATTAAAAATTACATTACCCCAAAACTCTAAAACTAAATTTACATATTTTCTCCCTCTTTTAATTGGGAAATATTTTAACCAAAAAATAATAGAATTAAAAAATATTTGTACTTTTTGTTTCTTTTAAAAATATTTGTAAATATTAGATTAAGTTACGTGTGACACTTCTCTTGGCAAAAAGACTATCTTGTCTTAGTAACCAAAAAGAAAAACGAATTGTGGCACGTCTCTTGACAAAAAGAGTAATCTTTTGATTCTTTTCTCAGCAACCAATTAAAAAGAAAATTATAACTTTTGTGGTTAAGTGGTAAGTTTTTTGGGTTTACAACTCAAGAGGTTTAGTATTCGAGTCATGGGGAATGTGCTCACTGGAAAATTCAACTGGTGACTCCAGGGTCTTGGGGATTAGTCGAGGTACGCACAAGGTGGCCGAACTGATTACCAAAAAAATAATAATAATAATAATAATAAAACCAATTAAAAAGAAAAACGAATTCTTTTTTGTACTAAAGTACCAACGTAACTTTTTAGATTTGAGATATTTTTTGTCGGTCAAGAGTTGAGATTTTACTATTGTAATTTCGGAAGTATCGCATACAATCTCACTCACAATTTAGGGGATAAAATTTTGAGGTCAGCTTGTGCGATTCATTCTCCGTTGTAAACATTTTCAATGTAGAAATTAATCTTCTGGAAAAGTGATAATTTGAAGCATTACTTAACAGTACTACTATTAATTACAAAAACTTCTCCCCTTCTTCTCTACTGTCGGCGAAACAGGGTCTTCCCTTCCCAGGGGATCTCCCATAGGATCTTACTTTTGTTTTTGTTCTGTCTTTATTTTAGGAGTAATATTTGGGATACAATCAAAGCCATAACTTTTTTTTGCGTAACCTTTATTTTGTGTCTATCTCTCTCTTGATGGGTCCCGCAGTGCCAGTGACCCCACAGTGCCCACTAGGAAAGAGATAGACACAAAATGGAGGTTGTGCAAAAAAGGTTGTGGCTTTGGTTGTGCCCCAAGTATTACCCTTATTTTAGTGTATTTTGTCCCCCCTTGTGGGGATTTGTATTTCCTTCGGAGGGTTGTGTCCCTCTTTGGGAGGGTTCTGTCTCTCTTTAAGGTTTTTTTTTTTGTTGTTGTTTTTGTTTTTGGTTTAGATTTGAGTTCTGCAGCTAAATCTATTCATTTCCTTTTCCCGTGGTTACTCAAAGATTTGGCATTTTTTTTTTTGGTCAGATTTAGTGTTTAATGGAGCTCTTTCACAGTCACAGTGACTTTGGAGTTCTAATCTTTGCTGTGATTGTTGACAAACTTTCTCCTTCAGACGACTCAGTATTGAGCTACGCCACAGTCCGAGATATCATAATTTTGGAGATTGCAGTACAAGTTAAAAGATTGTTGTGCTTAATTATGTATTTTTTTTTTCTTTCTTCTATTTGTATTTGTTCATTTTGGAACTTGCTATTGTTGTGATGAATGAAAATTTCATGCTTGCTATAAAAAAAAAATAACATTACAATTAATTATATCATGTTAAGTACATTTAAGATTCCCACATCCAAGAGATTAATTTTCATTTTTCTCAATGGATAATTCAAGGTGATCGAAATTTTATATTGAAATACTTTACAATATGATAGTTGAAACCCTTCAAAATTGGGGAACAAACTCTCAAAGGCCAGAAGCAAAATTTGTGAAAAAGGAATTACTTTTAACAATTAAAATAAGATATCAGTAATTGTTTTATTAACAGTCAGTACGTATAACAAAGAAATTGCCCAAAAAATATATAAATAAATAAAAGGCCAAATTACACTTTAGTCCATTAATTATACACCTGTTTTCAATTGGGTTTATAAACTTTTTTTTTTCAATTGGGTCCATGAACTTTAAAAATTCATTCAATCAAACCCAAATTCTGACACTGTTAGCTTAAATTATTAAAAATTGTCACGTACGTTGCGTGTAATGCTTACCTGTCACATGTTAGGTTAAGACAAACACGGTAGAATGTGAATGACTAAAAAATTATGTGATTTTGGTTATAATTGAATATAATTTTGGATTTAGTCAAATGTATTTTCGAATTTGATTGAACGCGATTTCGGATCTAATTGAATGCAATTTTTTTGCACTGTTCACAATCTCCCGTGTTTGTCTTAACCTAACATGTGACAGGTAAGCATTACGCGCAATATACGTGTCAATTTCTAATAGTTTAAGGTAACAGTGTCAAAATTTGGACTTGATTGGATGAATTTTTGAAGTTCAAGGACCCAATTGCAAAAAAAAAAAATATTTATGGATCCAACTAAAAACATATTATAATTTAATGGACTAAAATATAATTTTGCCTAAATAAAAACTACTAATTCTTGGAGTTCTCGAATTATTTAAGTAATTCAAATAAATTTTAAATGTAAGTATGACATATGTATGAGAATATTAGTTTTAATTATTTTAAAGCAAGTGAATGTGATGATATATGTGGTTCTTAAGAAACGAACATTCGTTTTCAAAGCCCGATAATTAAGTAATCAATATAATTACATAGACTATATATTAAAGGGAATTGTTATTGTCACTCCATCATTGAATTAATGCACTCTATAGTACCATTCTCAGAGCATGTGGTATCATATATGTAATACATGACATGTATGATACTACATATTTTAAGAGTGATACTGTAAAATGTCTTAGTTCATTAATAAAGTGTCAATAACATCACCCATATTAAACTATGTATTAAATGTTAGTCGTATCAATTTAAGTTGAGCTATACCCAGATCCAATTGTTGATCTAGTCAGTTTATTATGACTTCATCCTTTATTAGTTTGTTATCGTCATTGACAACCAGTCACAACCTAGGTTCTTATATTGCTAGCTATCATTTTATGTGTGTCTGTCACGTGTGTGTTGTGGATATATATATAGAGAGAGAGAGAGAGAGAGAGAGAGAGAGGGAGGGCATAAGTTGGCAAATTGAAATTTGGGTAACAAACCATCCAGCAAGTGACGCAACACATGTACACTAATTTGGATTCACTTTGACAAAGACTGGTCCTACCATTAACTTACACTCCTTTTGATGTATCGTGGGTCATAATCGTTTCTGTGTAATAATTGTACTGTGTTAATAATCGTGTCATTTTTAAATTTATTAAAAACTTAAACTCATACCCGTCTAATGTATTTCACGTATCACTCATTTAACCTACCAACCCGTGAAATGAACAAGCCGTTCTCTCATAACCTTTTTTTTTTTTTTTTTTTTTCTTCCTTGTATAACATGACCTATTTAATAGATTGACTTCATGTAATAAAAACCAAACATAGATGAAAAAAAATGAAGAGACACGATTCTAAGGCTTAGTTTGGCCCCCACGTGACTTTTTAAAAGGAGCTTATGAAATTTATTACTAAGTTCTTTGATAATTTTATACAAGTGACACATTACTCTTCAAAAAGACATCATGAAATCAAAAAGCAACCTTGAGCTTTTAAAAGCTCCATTCTAGAGCTTTTAAAAGCACCCTCTAAAAAAGCCCTAAGTTCAATTTTTGCAAAGCTCATAAACTAGTTATCACATGAATTAACATGCAATTGTGCTTTAAAAAAGGAGAAGCACCATGTGGGGGCCAAACTAAGCCTAAGAACACAAGTTTTCCCACCTAATGTACCAACTACCAACAAGTCAACAACAATAAATAATCAATTGTTCCAAATTTAAGCTAATTAAGTCACAAATAACAATATCTAACTATTATACAGGTATTAAAAAAAATAAATATTACTTGCTTTTAAAAAAAAAAGTATTAAAAAAATATATTTCCAAAAATACCCTTTATAATCGTGTTAAATGGGTTGTCCCAATTAAAACATGACCCAACCCGTTTATTAATCGTATTAAATGGATCGAGCCGTTTATGACCCATACCCGTATAAGCTAAACTCAAACCCGTTTAATTCGTGTCGTGTTGCCGTGTCGTGTCAAAAATTGTCACCACTACTTTCATGCCTAAATCAGAATATCAGAGCTTATATAATAAAAATAAATAATAATTCCTCTGATTGATGAAGCATAATTTTATTAAAAAATAAAAAATGCTCTAGTTTTAAAATATGTATTTTAATTTATACTTTCATGGTACCATCTGAATTCTATATTTAAAGTTGTTTTAGACTATCCAAATATTATAAACCAAAATTATAATGCAAAATTAAGAATTATAACATCACTCTACATATTTGTTAAACAAGAATTCCATTTATCGATTTTCCGGATGAGTAGTGCTACATACACACACTTTTTGATACACAGCTTTAAATGCATGTACTTTGTGCTATATAAGTGGTGCACAGAAAATTGTGAAAAATTCAAACAGCACAAAGTATATATATTTAAAACATAATGTGTCAAAAAATATGTCAAAAAATGTGTGTACTAAACATTCCCCTTTCCGGATACATACGTATAGGTAAATTATCTGGTGCTCAGAAAAGGATATTAAAATAAGAGTAATATTTGGGGCACTAACAACTTCAACTAACACTTACTAACACACTCTATCTCTCTCCTAGTGGTATCAGTGGGCTCCGCAGTACCACTAGGAGAGAGATAGAGTGTGTTAGTAAGTGTTAGTGGAAGTTGTTAGTGCCCCTAGCATTGCCCTTAAAATAAATAAATAAATAAAGTGTTAATTCTCCAGATCATTCAAACCTTTGTTGAACCTAATTTATCTTCGCATTTTTGGTGATTTCACGAGATTCGACCTTACTGACTTTATCCTCTTACCACTATGTGGAAGTGGAACTACTAAAATTGTGAGAGAAGAGTCTGTCTCGATACAACTAACATGTGACATGGACAAAGTGATCTTTTAGTGTTAAAAGGTTCATATGCATCTATAGTCCAATATTTATTAGCTTAAACTTAATTATGGATCAACTGGTATTTTTGGTTTTGCATTCTTAGAGGGATTTAAACCTGTGCCTGACGTGAAAGAGTCTCCGAACCAATTGGTAATTTAATATGCATCAGACTGGTATTTCTTGGATTCAAGTTTCCTTTCCCGTTCTGTCGTGCATTATGTATTTATGTTGCACTCTATAATTAGCTCCATTCGATCGTTGGATTTCACTCTCGTATCATGTTACACCAGTGTAATACATGTACCGGAAAAAGAAGACAAATATATAATTAATATGTGTTAATTAGTATTATTAATGCATATGATGATTTAAGGTGAGATTAAGAACTCATCGGTGAAAATATATAAAAGTGGGACTCACGAGGGTTTGGATTACATAAATTGTATTTAGCTGCATTTATAAGCCTAAATAATTAATTGTTTAATCGTTTCAATATTATATTATTATTCTTGATTAGTTTTAGAGCCAATTTGGGTACCCTTGTGAGAGCGTAAATGAACATAGTTCATAATTAATAGACTAATTACTAATCTCACGGAATTAATTGGAACCACATGTTTGATATATTATTTAAAGGGTAAAGTTTGGGACACACTTATTCACATAACTTTTGGGACACAACCCAAAAGATGTGTCTAGTTCTCTCCTGTGATGTTAGTGGACCCTACAGTGACACATGAGAGAGATAGACACATCTTTTGAATTGCGTCCCAAACGTTTTGTAAATGGGTGTGCCCCAAGTATTACCTTATTTAAATTAGTTTTAGACCCATTAAAAATTGGGTAGTAATTAATTGAACGAATATGTCACGACCCATCTCACTACGCGTGGAAATGAGGCACATGGCACACCGTCAAGGTTCAACCAATCATTAAATAACTATACGCAGCAGAAAAGAACTTTAAAACAATCTCGAGTATTTAAAACTTTAGGAAACATTACCCCCCGAGTTGTAAAATCCATATAAAATTGAAAACGTAATTATATTTCGAATCGGATGATTACATGTTCAAAGGAGTTCCAAAGGTACCCTAAGAACCGATCAAAACATTTAAAATGGTTCCGGAAGGTATAGAAAAATGATTCTGGCAGGCGGCTTCTGGACCGGTCGAGCGATCCCATTCGACTGGTTGAATGACCCTTTAGCAGAATTCTACACAATGCTGTAGAATTTTTGCTAAGGCATCAAATAACCGACACTTTCTTCCCTTCCACCAAACATGGTTACCTTTTTAAACTTTACCATCTATACTAGACTTTCAAGAACATTATTAAGACATGGTAATACGCGAAAAGAACAATAACGGAACAAGCTAAGGCTTGTTTGGATTAAAAACATAAAAGAACTATTACATTCCTCCGAAATCCGAGTTTGACAAGTTAAGTATCCCAAACACGTATCCATGAGTTCGGATACGTTCCGACATAACCAAAAGTAGTTTTACAACTTATTACAATATTCTAAGTCATTCCAAACCTTACCAGTTGAAGTTAATAGTTCTAACTTCTCAAAATTTCAATTTACATCATTTGGAATTGAAAACGAAACATATACAAGAGAAGGATCCCCGTCGCTCCACGGTCTCACTCACGCTTCTTCTTTCCTTTCTTTCTTTCACCTGCAATGGAGTAAATTTTCACTGTTCAGCTATATGCTGAGTGTACAATTCTAAACATATGTTTATATGACAATTCATGCCTTAACATATCAATACATCAATAATGGTCTCTAGGGAGAGTAGTACGCATTCATCCGGTAGTGAAACATTTGAAAATTGATGCTGTGGAGGGCCTTCTCCCTACCACTCATCCAGTGCCCTGACTGGGCCTTCTCCCACACCATGCACAGTAGTCGTTGCTACTCTAATCCTCCAACATCGAGGAGCTTGCCCCCGAATGAATTTGCACTAAACCCCCTTTCAACCCACATAGGCACATAGCATATTCATACAATCATATATACGTGCTTTTATCGCAATTTTATATGCAAATTTAACGGGCCTAACTAATACATGAATTTCGTCCGGATCCAAAATATCAAGTTCGATAATTAAAACATGGAATTTCCTATAATTCATAGGCTTAGAATTCATACCTCGTGCAATTTTCCTATAACTTTGAAGGATGAATTAGAAGACCAAATAAATGTCGGATCTCCGATCACAAGGGATTCCTACAAGTTTAGACATGTTTTCTCCAAAATTCCAACATTAGGACTATTATAAAAACGTAACCAAATGAGTCCTAACTAGTATCAAAACGAAGCCCTTACCTCAAGGAGTTCAAATCTAGAATTTGGGAAAAAATTAACGATCGGAAGGTCGTCGATTTGTGTCGGACAGCTCATAGCAATTAAATCCCCAAATCTCCCTTCTCTTGATTTCCAATTTAGGTTTGAAGTAATGAAATTAATTCATGAGTTTCTATATATAGGCACGACTCTCGGGAATTACGTTTACCTCCCCACGAGTTCTCAAAACTCCTAATTATTCCCTGAAACGTTGCATAGATTCAATTTATTACTTCACGAGTGAAAACTACAATTTATAAAAGTTTTCGTCTAAGTCTCGTTTGGGGTCCAAAATTACGTCCGAAGACTGAATTCTGTGGAATCTCTAGATAACCTACCTTTTTATGTCACAAACACTCACGTTCTCACCACAGTATTCAAAATAATTTAAAACGATATCCAAACTATCAGAAATTTACTCTACACAGGTAAATTACTATTCATGGAATACTAGATAAGTCAACTAACATTTAAATCACATAAATGTCAATTACTTATACCAATGCAAAATGAACTATCATGTTCTCGTGTCCTCACTGACATCTTACCGTTAACTCACAGTCAACCTCAACCTCATTATCAATTAACATTGATAAAGACAATCATAAATTCAATTATGCATGATAAAATTTATAATTTTTGGAACGGGTGTGACAGAATAACATAAGTCAAGGGGGTGTAAATAGGAAATTGGCAGAGATGACTTCAGTGGGGACGATCTAGGACTCTTTAGAAGGCTATATAAGCCTTTAGAAATATTTTGTATATCAGGGACGGATAGTCTGGGGGGGGGGGGGGGGGGGGGCAAAACATACGGGAGTGCTGCCCCTCTGATTTTTTTTTAAAGCATTTACTTGTACATTTTTGATAATAAGATAACTATATAAGGAGAGAAAAATACAAACTATTTGAATCAACAAGGTATGGAGTAATTTGTAAACTAAATTCAGAATTTATATTTATAAATACACCAAGCTTTTCAAAAATTACATATCCACATAAGTTTTTTAAAAAAAATCTATGGGGGGGGGGGGGGGGGGGGAGTATTTATACTTAACGTGTATTTACGAATAATACATCCTTGGTATATATGCTGTGTATGTTTATCCCAATCACCACCGACTCAATGAGAAGGGGAAAAAAAAAGGAAAAGATCAAGACCATTAGGGCTTAGTTTGGCCCCCATTTTGTTGCTTATCCTCTTTTGAAATACAAATTCATGTTAATTCATTTGATAACTAGTTTATAAGCTTTGCAAAAATTGAGCTTGGTCCCTTTTTAGGAGGGCTTTTAAAAGCTCTAAAATGAAGCTTTTAAAAGCTCAAGGTTGCTTTTTTATTTCATGATTTTTTTAAAGAGTAATGTGTCACTTGTACAAAATTATCAAACAACTCGATCAATAATAAATTTCAATTAAGCCACTTTTAAAAGTCACATGGGAGCCAAACTATGCCTCGATGGTGTATCAACTTGATACCAAGACCATGACTATGACTCATCAATACGTATTTAATTGATGTATCATCAATAAGAGATGATGAGAATATAAAAAAGTGAGAGAGTTGTCTTTATTCTCAGCAACTCCACCGAGAACACAAGAGAGAAATAGAAGAAGAAAGAAAAGAAAAGAAAAGAGCTAATGAAAGAAAATCGTACGGACCAAAGGGGGTTTGGCTAGAAACTTCAAATCGGTTTAGGAAAATTCATCTACTTCTTCAATTGAGTTTGGGTTTAGCTAGAGGAAGGTAAGGTAAACATGTATGTGTAGTTTAATTTCAGATTAAACATTAGATTTATTATGATGAATTAAATTTGGTAATTAGCGGTATTCTGAAAATGTGTAGGAACTCAACGGGGCTTTGAATTGGGTTCGAATTGGGATTCTAGAATGGGAATCGGGAAGAGCTGGTGAGTGTCCTAATCCTAAAAATTGAAATGTCAATGTGTTTTATGTAGAAATTAAATGCTTAACATGTTTGATTTATGCTTAATTAGACAAGCATGCATTAATTATGGATTTAATATGTCAATTATGATGAAATTACCATATTCACATGATGAGTTGCCTATGTACTTATGTGGATCAAGGGAAAGTCAACAAGAGTAGGACGTGGTACCGACCACAATGAAATGACGGTGAGGCCTTCGGGGTCACACGAACGTTATATGCGAGTTATAACGATTATAATGAAATGACGGTGACGCCTTCGGGGTCACACGAGAGACGTTATACGCGACAAAAGAGTGAGGAAGATCTGGGGAGAAAGGACCCGGGGGTGGTGGCTTTGATTACTTGACATTTTCGGAGGCTAAAATGTAATACCCGTACCCAGAAAATGGAAGTAATATTTATTTTTCATGCATTAATTAGTATAATTAATTGCATGTGATATTTGGGTAAGTTCCAGTTACCGCGATGTGATAAGTGCTTTGATAAAGGGCACAGTTTGATAGATGTGACATGGGACCCACGGGAGGTCCAGATTGGTTAAATTGCATTTAGTTGCATTTATGTGATTAAATGAATAATTGTGTAATTGTTTTGAATATTTTATTGTTAGTTATGACCTTTTAGGGTACCAGTTTGGGTATCTTAGTGAGAGTGAATTGGAATATGGTCCATAATTAGTAGGATAATTAGCAACTTCATAAAATATTTGGGACCACTTTTGGAACTCATATGTGACCTAAACACATACCCACTTAGACATTTGTTAGTGAATATAAAATTTATGGGGTTTTATAATAGACTTTAGAAACTTTAGGGGGTGTAATTTGAAATTGGGCTAAGTTAATATATATATATATATATATATATCTTAGGTTGAGTCGGTAGACTCATTAAAAAAAAAAAAAAAAAAAGAGACAAGAATCAAACCAAGAGTTGCAGAGAGTTAGTCACCGAGAGAAAGAAGAGGAAAAAATAGGGTTCCGTGCCATTTTGTCGCTGTAGCTTCGCCATGTGACCTCTATTTTGCGAACCGAAGCCATATTCGAACTCGTGAAGGTAAGATGATTATTTCTATGTCTTTCTTTTTCAATTTTGGTAATGTTTTTCCGCGACCCATTTTAAGGGGTGATACATATATGTGATCTATATATGTAGGAATATCATTGGGAGTACCTAGAGCTAGTTTTGTGAAGGAATTTGGGAATTCTTAGCTTATTTTTGGACCTATTCGTGAGGTGAGTGTTCTAATCCCAAAATTGGATATTTAATGTTATTTATTTGTTAGTGAATGCTTAAATTGCTTAATTGTGATTAAGTAGAAAAGCATGTGATTAATTATTATTTAAAAATATGTCCAAAAATGATGAAATTGTCATATTGACATGTTGAGTTGCTTATGTGCTTATTTGGGTCAAAGGGTCTCAAGTGATAATCACCATTAGTTAGCCCATATATAAGGGACAGAGAGATGTTGAAATCCTCAGAGAAAAGGGGATAGTGGTGACGACCACATGAACGAATTGACTACGGTCACAAATGAATGAGTGTGATTTCGCTATATGCGACAGAAAAAGTGAGAATGGCCCAGAATCAAGGGTCCAAAACGATGGTGGTTGATTACTTGACACGCCTGCGACCATTTATTATTGTGATTGCATAATTGGTGGTATGATTGATTAAATACTCCAATTGCATGATTAGTACCACGTACTCACTAAGCGAAAGCTTATTCAATTTTTGTGGCTAATGACCACGCAGGTACGGAAGAGCACCACAGTGAAAAGCGTTGAAGTGTGGGGGTTCTGGGATAGCTTGAGATTAATAATTTTTGTTTAATATGTTCATATGTAAATAATTTTAACTGAGTAGTTACATTCCTAGTGCTTGAATTTTGGAAATAAGTTTATGTTTTAGTATTTATATTTAATCCTTGTAATATAAATTGTGGATTGAAGTTTTGAAAGTATTTTCAAGTGTTTTGGTGATGTTTGGTATTTTAAATTCTTGTTTAACAGGGGGAATGGTGCTGTAATAGAGGGAACTCTGTCCAAGTACCATTCGATGGTTTTAAAACTTTATTTTATTTCCTTTATTATTTTGTTGATAAAAAACTATTTTACCCCTGATATTTCAATTTACAAATGTTATTTTTGGGACGTTATAAATAATGGTTTGGTCATTGTTGGCTGTGTTACACGTGGCCTAGCCCGCGGGGGCGGGTTGGGGTGTGACATAAAATGATGATGTATATATGTTGCGTTGTTGCTTTTCATGTTAAACATTCCCGATAGCATGATTAGTTCTCTCACTAAGCGAAAACTTGAACAAATTTTGCTTTCTGTTGTGGTTATTGAATAACCACCGCAGGTACAAATCAAGAAGTCGAGAAGAAATGATTAGCGTGACGGGTTGGGCTCGAGAGATAGTTGTAGATATATTTATATGTTTAGCATTAAAACTATTGTTTGTAACTCATGAGATATCAGTTTGTAGTTCTTATATATTGTATATTCGGAATGGAATTAAGAAGACTTACACCTTTGTTGAGTTCAGGATTCAAGTATGTAGAAGGTACTTATTATGTTTAAAGTGTGAGGATGATTTATTGTAGTTTTGGAAAAGTTGTGTGTGGTTTAAAATTCGTTTAAAGCAGTTTTTAGCAGGAAGGTACCTCTAATTTGGTTTTCAAATTTTAATATTTTCAAATTCTATTTTGATGAAAGGGATCTTGAGGGTCCTTAATAAGCCCAAAAACATTACTTTTAAATTTCAACCATTTTAGGGTACTTCGATAGTATTTTTAGTCCAGAAATTTTTTATCTATGCCATATGATTAAGTGTTTCTATCATAAGCTCGAGTTTTTATTTTATCAACTTTATTAAGGGATAACTACGAATAAGTCATATTAGCTCCATTTAATGTGTAATAGGTCCAGACCCAAAAACAATTTAGTCATAGGTCCATTCATAAGATTAAGACCATACTACCTCTAATTCAATCTCTTTCCAAATATATCCCATTTCAAACCTACTTATTTGATTTGGAAACACCCAAAATCAAGGGGTTTTCAAAATTCAAACACTATATATACATATAACATATATACATATATATATATATATATATTTCATCCTCTCCAATTTTGTCAATTTCGTTTTATTCTCTTTCTAGAAAATTCTGATGGCACCAAAGGCAGAGAAGAATCCAGCTGAGAAGAAGACCCCCATCACCGAGAAAGGTCCAACAGTGATGAAGCCAAAGGTCGGAAGAAACTCCCAAGGAAGGCGGCACCACTGTTGGAGATAAGAAGAAGAAGAGGACGAAGAAGAGCGTAGAGACATACAAGATCTACATCTTCAAGGCTCTGAAACCGGTTTACCTTATATTGAGATCTTGAGCAACTTCATGAACGACATCTTCGGGAATAATAGCGGCAGTGGAAAATTTTACATGTACTCAGTGTCATTTATGCTGGTCATATGAATGACCAGCATGTTATTCGTTTCCTATTCGGAGATGCTTTTATTTTATTTTTGTCAGTCCATTCACAGACGTTTAATGCACAGAAACTGTAAAAATTGTGGATTAGTCATCTATAATGGCAAATCTCGATTCTTTGTCTAATTTAATGTACGTAAAACTAAACACATAAAATGTTCTTACTATATCTTATGATTTTAAGATATGGATATTGGATTCATGAAAGCAAACATATTAGATTTTGTATATCTACATAGGTTCTCATTGATTAAAGGACTACATCAGTGTATTTACATAGGTTATATGCTTGGTCCTTATGCTAGATTATTCATTTTTAATGGCAAATCTCAATTTTTTTGTTCTAGTGTAGTATAAAATTATACACTCCAATGTCACTATTTCTTGTATATTTTCTTTTTTGGATATTGGCTCCTTATAAGCAAAACATACACTAGATTTTGGGTATCTACCTATGTTGTGATTGGTGCAAACATAATGTTCTTGAGTTTATTTTTGGGTATCTACCAGTAATATGTTCTGATGTTCAAATTTAACAATAAACATGATATTCTGGAGTTTAATTTTGTAGTGTAAAATTATGCATTGTCCTTCCTGTGAATACTTAAACCTCACAACACATAACATTAAAGAATATTTAACCAAAACATCACACACAATATGTTGATCATTACCATTATTCGATGGGGTGACAATGTAAAAAAAAAGTTTAACATTTTTTATGGGTGTAAACATTAACTTGGTAAACAACTGTTATATAATGGGTGTGTAATGTAAAATTTAACATCACGAAGCACCACTATATAAAATGTTGACAACGTGAAATTTCACACCATATAGATTAACAACTTATAAATACTACTAGTGGGTGGCATACTCCTACGTGCAAGTCTAAAAATATGAAATTTTGATATCCAGAATTAGTTATGGTACAATATGGATATTTCATTTAATAACTCAATTAACAGATATATACATACATATATACACACATATATATATATATATATCAGTTATGGTATATATATATATGAATATCATTTAACAACTCAATTAATCTATATACATATATATATATATATATTTGACTTCTATACGAACACACGAAAAAATGACTCTGTGCACTCTATCAATGTATACGAAACAAATGACTGCCAAAAAATATCATTGTGATATAATTAAGATATACTAACGTGATATGTGTAACACCCTTCTATGTTAAATCCTTTAATTATGGGATTGGGTAGTTCTATGGGCACAAACATATAAATGTGCCTATCTCTCTTCTCTGTGGATCCTACAATGTCAGTGGACCCCATTAGGAGATAGATAGACACACTTATGTGTTTGTGGATTGTCATAAATGTGTCTATCTCTCTCCTCTGTGGATCCTACAATGTCAGTGGACCCCATTAGGAGATAGATAAACCCACTTATGTGTTTGTGGATTGTGTTTGTGCCCCAATCTTTAATCTTATGGAATTTTATTTGCACAATCGGTTATGCTTGATTTATGGAAATTATTAAGTTGACCAATCTAATGACTATACGTATGTATATATATACAAGGTCTAATATATAGGTATCACTAAATTCACTCACTCAATGACTATAAGTGTATGTATATATATGTATATATATGCATTGACTACTGCAAAGATTAACAGAGGTAAAAATTTTACCCTATTATTATAAATCTGGGCAAATGGATAACTCTTAACAAACCTCCTGATTGTTTGGACTTATCACTATAATTAAATCTCAAATGGACCTAATCCAAAAAAGTTTTGTAGGGAGGGATTTTTGGATAGATTTCTAATTTATTAATGGGTTAATATAACACTCATGTGCGTGTTTGTCGTGCTTCATTACATTTGTCATGCATGATAATGTGGTGTGATGTGCATTTGTGACACATGTGTGAGTGAGTTGTAACTCACGAGTCGATTTGGGTGTATCTGTAAGAGAACCCTCTGAGACAGTATAGAATGGATGTTTTGATGTTGTGAAGTCTCTTCGAGAGTCAGACGTTCATTCTGGAATACCCTAAATGTTTATCTAAAAATAAATGTTTACCTGTGTATTTCACTATCTGTATCATTATATGATTTAGAATATATTTCTGTCATTATTTCTAGTATCATTGTGAGGGTGAATTAATACACTACATAATTAGTAGGCTAATTAGTGATTTTCGTATAATCATGTGGAACCACGTTTTAGCAACCAAATGGAACTTAGACTAAAACTTTTATAATTTATAGTTTTCACTCAGGAAGCAATGAATTAGACGTGTAAGACGTTTCGGAGAATAATTAGAAGTTTTGAAAACTCGTGGGGAGTTAAACATAATTTTTTAGAGTCGTGCCTATATATAGAAAAAGGTGAAATATTTTCATTTATAGAGTTTTTTAACCTAAATTCATGAGAGGCCAAAAGGGGGATTTTGAAGCTTTGATCTTCACAATTCCAAACGACGACTGCTCATCCGTTGATTTCCAACTAAAATTATATTTTTGGATCCCTCGAGATAAGAGCTACGTTTCGATATCCATTAAGTCTTGTTTAGATAAGTTTTTCCGAAAACTCATTTTCTAGAATTTTCTTAAAAAGATGTTAATCGAACTTCTGATCCATAGGAATTGTATAAGACGGACTTTTGCAGATCCTTTATGCTCGGGTTTTCTTTGGAACAAATTTGAGGAACGTTAATCGGAGGTAAGTGATTCAACTATGTGTTTTAGAATGATTTCTTGACATGCATTCATGTTTAGTTCATAGATATATATTGTATAGTTCATATTGGGCGACTATATTGATAAGTAAGCCCAATTGCACGGTGAAATATTTGACTTACGTTGAAAGCACGATGAAATGTGATTTGAGCATGTATAGTTGCTATTTGGGTCAAAGGAGCATGTGGTAGCAAGCCATTTTGTGGAGCCTTTCTAGGCATGAGATCGCACGTTTGAAGAAAAGAAACGTGGGTCTTACCTTGTCACGTGGATTTATTGGCGAGGAGTCGCGGACTAGGAATGTGGACCGTACACGTGAGACTCCAGAAACTAGTATGAATTGTAGAGATGTGAATGTGAGCATGTTTATCATTTATGTACATTGTTGTTTTATTCACTAAGCGTTAGCTTCAACGTATCGAAATATGTGTGGTTATTTAAATAACCATTGCAGGATTTAATGCCAGCGAAGAATCTGAGAAGTGATCACGGCAGGTTGGGAGTTCACCTGGAAGGCAACTTACCACGTCTATCTTGTAATTTTGGATTCGAAACGGTGGTTTAATTTGTTTTGTATAATTGTCTTGTAATAGAATTTGGAAAATAGAAGCTCTGGACATGTTTGAATCGGTTGTAATATATTTTCGTATGTCTTTTGATGTTTTGGAATTTGTTAAAGAACTCATGGGAGTGGTTACCTTTGAAAAATGGGATTCTTTCAATTTGTGCAGAAACAGGGAAAAACAGTCGAGTGGCTCGAGAGCACAGTCGACTGGCCTGAGAGCACAGTCGACTGGACCCATATTTTGAACGAATTATCCTTCTCAGTTGCTGAACATCAGTCGACTGGAATTTGTCCCAAAACTAGACATTCTGCTGGATTGAGTTCAGTTGACCGGACGAGTCCAGTCGACTGAGAATTGGAGGTAGCAGTTGACTGAACATGGGAGTCAGTCGACTGGAGTGGATCGCTGGACATTTCTTGTTCTCTACAAATTCTAAATTAGTCGACTGAGACCCCGACCCAATCAACTGGATTGCTGGTTTTAAAATGGATTGTTTTCTTTTCCACTGCGAGTTTTTAACCTTATATTTTGGGAACATTAGTGAACTGATTTAGTCTTGGTGGCGTGCCACAAGTTTCGGTTTTGCTATTGTAGGACCGGACTGTGACAGTTAATCATGTGTTTATCGTCATTGTTACATGTCCTAACTTGGGTGAGCGGGTTGAGTAGTCACAGCTAGTGTGCCTGCCAACCCAACTCTCCACGTGCAAGACACTAGGGGGGGGGGGGGGGGGGTCGATTTGGGTTTTTCCGCACCATATTTTGAATAGATGTATAGCATCACAAACATGAGAAATTATTGCATGTTATCATCACAACATGTGATCTGCATTGTAATTTTTGTTTTATTGTTATTCAACCACAAAATATCAATTCACATCCTTGTAATGGTCATATGAGATAATTTCTTAAAGAACACAATTTCAAATGGACTAAAAGAGTAGGACTGAGATGCTCCAATCATTCCTCTGCCAAATTTATTAGGATAGTCGGACAATTTTTAGGATATCCTCTTAAGTCGTTACTATTACCCATCAGCAGGCCATCACCATTCAATGTCCAAGTTGTTCAATTTCATTGCGATGCTTGAAGACTAATGTCCCACCAAAATGTGGTGGCTTAATTTATTCCAACATATGGGAAAGAAAAAAAGAGAGAGATCAAACATCATAATAATTGATTGCCAAACATGCCTCACTTTTTTTTAATAATCTCAAATTTTTGGACCAAAGAATGGATCAGTTTAGGAGTCCATGCTCGTCTGGGCCCCAGCCCGCCCAAGCCCATTCAATGTTTTTGGTGAGAAGATTGAATGTTCGGTAACTAGCTTAAAAAGAACTAGTTCATTATCAAACCAAGTTTTCATATGAACCAAATTAAAGTGAGATTTATTCTGATAATGTTTTTATTATTCCGAAACATGCCCTAAATCTCATGGGGTCTTTGTTTTTAGGGGCTTTTAGTCATAATTCCTTTAAAATAAATTTTTTTAGTACTAGGTCCAACCATTTATTTTACTTTAGTGAAAAGCCCATACGTTATAAAAGTTACGTGAAATTCAAATAACTTTTGTAACAAATTGAACTGCTATGAAATTTCATATAAATAAGTTATGTGAATTTCACATAACTTAAAAAAAACCATAAGGACATGATCCGATTAAGTTTCATTAGCCATAGAGTTTTGACCAAATTAAAAAAATAGGTTGTCCTTTAAACTTATTTATTCTAAAATGATAGGCTTTTTACTAAATTTCTATTGTTTCTATGCCATTGTAGCTGCCAAATCAGCTATTTCACCCTTCACATTAAGGTCTTGTTTGGTTACAGTTTTTGAAATTTATAAGCGATTATAAAACTTTAAAAGCTACTCCTTTTGTCTCACATTAAGAGTCTTTTGAGAATTTTAACTTTTTAAGGAATTTTTTAGTAAATGTTATGAAATTTTATAAAATTTTTTTTTATTATTATTCTTTTTGAATTTTAAAATTTTAGTGTCACATCAAAGAAAAAACAAGAGAATTTCATGTAAATAAAGGGTAAACTTAACAAGTGTATAGTTAAAGTGCATTAAATTTTTTTTTTTTTTTAAGATACTCTTAAAATGAGACATAAAAAATGAAGTCAGAGACTCTTAATTTAGGATGGAGAGAATAAAATTGTTTGGCAAACCAGTTTCTGTGTTTTGAATCGTAAAATTTTGAGTCATGGACACGAATGTTGAGATTATAATCTTACATCAGGAATTTAAAGTCTTGTTACTCAATATATAAGATCTTGGTGCTACTTCATCTATTGCCGATGAATAATATTGCTATACTTTCCAAATCCTAATCTCAATCCAAAATTCTCATCCCAAAAGATGTGACAGTGGGCCACTAGATTTTGATTAATGGATGTTGAAGTGGTTTGTCCCATCATTATTGCCAATGGATTTTGATTAGAGGATGTTGAAGTTATTGTCAGACCCAGTTTGACCGCATCTGCTCCACGTTAGCCTATTTCAGTAAGGTTATAATTTCATATCGGGAATTTAAAAAGCCTTACTACTCAACATATATAATAATAATATTAATAAATGATTAAAAATTTGGGATGGGCTTAAAGCTACATTTGACAGCTTTTGCACAAAGGTATTGCCAAACAGTCCCTAGTAACTGCTTCTCCTCCGATTACTCCTATGATCTCATCTCAGGAGAAGAAAAGGAAGAGATGTGTCTCTTTCTTACTGAGTTGAGAAACAAAACTGTGTGTGTATGGGGATTCATTATCGGCATTGCAACTCTTATTCACCTCGTGTTTCTCGAACATTATGTGGATACCATACATGTCCCCGTGCGTATGTATATAGGTCTGTCTAAACGTCTTCACATCTCACAGTTTAGTATGAATCAAACTAATGTTTTTTTTTTTTTTGGTGGGCTCCAATTATTCCGAACAGGAGTTGATCAACTGACATGAAATATGTTATATATGTCAAATGTATATGTTGTCAAGCTTGAGTGTACTTTAGTTCTTTATTTTGCTGATCATTCTAGATTTGGGCTATCTCCAATGGTTATTTATGCTATATCTTATGTCAAATTTATAAAATAGCACAATCTCAAAAAGAAAAGAAAAAGAAAAATAAAAAAAATTGGTGATTGTGGCAAAAGATGGCATTTTTAATGAATAGCTGTCTCCATTAGAGAGGAATTTTGGGAGTTATGCTATTGCTAAATCTTGCCAACATGGCATTTCATTTGAGAGGGAATGATGGTTGTGAAATTTTGTTTAACTCTCGTCAAATATGATAGTTGAGAACGGTAGTTGATTTGGTGGTTGTGGCAAAAGAGGGCATTTTTTTTTTATAAATGAAATGCACCGTTGGAGTATAGCGTTTTGGCACTGTAGTAGCAATGCTAAAGTATAGAATTGACATGTAAAAAATGGCATTTTACATTGGAGATGCTCTAAGAGCAACTCCAGTCAGTAGGCTAAGCTAGCCATATTCTAAAAAATTGCATTTTAGCTAAATTTGCTAGCTGCATGTATTCTCAAAAACTAACTCCAACAGCCTAGCAATAAACTTTAGAGAATAGCTATATGGCTGGCAAGTTTTAGAGAGGCAATTGTCTCTTCCAAATCTTGACTTTAGATTTTCTTCATGTGTCAATGGACACCGATGTGGCGAGTATCAACATTCAAGAAAAAAATAATAATAATGATACAATAATGGAACATTACATCTTTGAATAAAAATTTAGCTGTTGGAATTGCTTTAAGTGGGTCGTTGATTCTTGGCATTTTCTTATTTTGCTTACTATTTTCATCTAATACTGGAACACTGGACAAGTTGAGTACCAATGATAACATGGTTCTCAGAAAAAGGAAAATAAAAATAAAAAAATCTATGGGAAGGAAGAAATTCATTTGGTTGGATCTCTTGATTGCAACTTAAAAAATACTGCAATAATTTTCGTTTGAGTCTTTCTTGGGATTATCTGTTTTTATGATGTTCCTCGCAGGCAGCAGCAGCAAGGAATGATGTCACAGTAGCTGAGTTCTGCGTGGGTGAGCAGGGTGTTATGAACCTCCTCTGGGTACACGGCCAGTGTCTGGTTTGAAATTTCATGTTGTTAAGCTTTTCTTAGAAATTCATCATTAGAATTAGTACTTTTTACTTCACGTAATTTTTTTTTTGTGGGTTCAACTAAACACAAACATGCGTTATAATATTCTTCAAATGGGTTTAATAATCAGGATAGTTTTCTCAACCCTCCTTGCATATTCATGGGTATTGGCACGGCATCTAATCAGGCTAAGGGTCATGTGTGTGGGAATAATGTAGCTAGATAGTAGATAGATAGATGTTTTGTTAATCCCTATACTAAAAAGTTTTGGCCAAAAGATCGATTTGGGTGGGGTTGATCAATCATATCAGGTTTTTGGGTTGTATAATTACCTGAAAGGCTGATGAAAACCTTCCATCCAATCCTGGGAATTTGGTAGTACTTTCCAACTGACATGATCTCATTCACCTCCCAAACTAGCTGTGGTCTCCTACTCACAAATATTATCTATTTTGCTCATTGTTCTTTCTTGCATCCACTGTAAAAATCTTTTAGTCAAATTGCACTTCAATAATGATAAACACACTCCCTCAACCACACCCTCAACCACATTCAGTACGTAGATCCTGTCCCTTGATTTCAGTGGATCCTATGTGAGATTCATGTGGAACCCACCAGATTTAAGGGCAATCAATGGTCATAATATGTTGAATGTGATTGGGGATGTGGCTGAGGGAGTGGGTGTATCATTACTCATTGCACTTATTCTATGGATATGTCACATGTGATTTGAGTTTACTCCACTTTCTCTATCCTGCTTTAGAGCCAATTTTCTCTATGCTGGTCACGTCCAACAATGTTGCCACTCTGAGATACAATATCTTTAGGAATTCATCGATCGTAACTTGTTTCTAAATGTGGTTCTTGCAAATTATCATCCTGTCTTGATCTTGTTCCATGTTAATTGTAGTTCTTGCTGCTAGGTTAACTGATTTAAGTGCATCATATGGCCAAGAGAGATTAAAACTCTTTATGATTGAGCTGATGCCTGACTATTCCCTTCCTTCACTTATTATTTTCACATTGGTTTATCATGGAGTTAAATCTTGTTAGGATTATGGAAGCTTTAATGGCAGCTTGAGAAGGAGACCGGGAGTCGAGGCAGAAGGCCTAACATACATGTTGAACCCAATTTGACCCAGAAGCTTAAGTAGTGCTTGTTTTGTAACCAATCATCTGAGGTTATCATCAATTATAGAAAACTTTGAGTCCGCTTGGCAACCAACTGTTGACAGCTTTTTCAAATATCAAAATAACTTTAAAGCTGGAAAAAGAGGTCAATATGAATGAAACAAATTGGAACTTTTACGAAAATGCTGAACCAAACCTTTAAAGAGATTTCCATACAAATTGTCATTTTGCCAAAATCTCTAATTCTTACGGCAATACCAAACGCTAAACAACTTGTAGAAAATCTGTATAAAAATAATCTCTTAGGCTTTGTTTGGTTTATGGATTTCATGAGGGAAAAGAGAGGGGAAAAGAAAACAATATGGAAACTAGCTAGTTCCTTTTACCTTACGGATGGGACTAGCTAGTTTTCCGTCTTGTATTCCTTTTCCCTCTCTTTTTCAACACCAAATCCATGAACCAAACAAAGCCTTAATACAAAGTCTCAAATTCCCCCGGCTAGGACTGTAAATAGATCGGATTCATGATTTCCAAATCCATTTTGTTAAGAAAATCGGATTCGTCTTTCGAGTACAGATTCGGATCGGATTTGCTTATATGAATTCAAGAGAGATTGAAAGCAAAGGGAAGGGAGGTTTGGAACCCTGTCCTTCCTAACCTACATATCCAGATTTCCAAACTTTCAGACCAATAAGCAACCCACTATTTAAATTTTTTTTTTTTTAATCAAATCAAAACTCGATATTTATTGTATACATACATGCCATTCTTATTGTATGTATAATATCTATTGTATTATACATAAAATGTAACTAACCGGATTCAGATTTTAATCGGATTGAATTAGCTAAGTTCACATCCTTTTCGACTTTTCGCTAAACTAACCTGTCAACGAATTCGGATTCGGGTACGGGTTCAGATTACACAATTACAATCCAAATCCACTTAAATGTAATAGCTTCGGATAGAAATACGATCCATTGACTGGCCTACCCGCAGCCATCCCAAACAGAGTGGGTCTTGGGACCAACCACATTTATTGGTTCTTCATTTTTCATGCAAACCTTCGTGGGACAATTGACCTCACACATGACTCTTAACAATCTCCACTCAACGACAAAAGTCAACCTTAATTCGCCAAATACTCTATTGTGAACCACACTTGAAGGACAGCGCGGCCCCTTGCTAATCATGCTCCAGTACTAGTACTAAAGGGCCATCCCAAAGAGCCATGTGCTATGTGATGCGCGCCTTGATGATCATGCACCACCACCAAAGTTTGGGGGTGAATATGTATGGCATTCACGTGCGCTTTTGATAAGAGTTGAACACAACCTGGATACTTTACTGATCTTTGGGACAGTGAGATGGTTCTTACGAATTGCATGTGTTTCTGGTTGCTGCTGCTTATTTTTTTCCGTTAGATATTTCTTTTTCTTTTTTTGAGATGGTGATGGAAGCTGTTCTGGAAATGTTTTTAGAAAATATTTAGTTCAAGTTTCTGGTTGTCTATTTGGCCGTCTTGCTGCTATTTCTTTTTCTTTTTCTTTTTCTTTTTCTTTTTAGGAGAGGATCAACAATGTTTAAATCTTGGTTGGAACAGAAGTGCACGTGCTGTATTCATGTGTGTAAACACACACACACTGACACACACATGTATATATGCATGTGGGTATATATATATATCTGCCTTTTCTATTTTGTACCGCAATTAAGAGTGTGGAAAGGTGGGACAATGAAGAGAAGGACAACAAAAATGTTATACCATCAGTACATTCACATTTGATACACAGTTAGGTTGTGTTTGATAACCAACTAAGTGCTGAAAATGAAAAGTTGCAGCATTTATTTCTTTTCAGTGCGTTTGATAACATACCACTTAATTAAAAAAATTGTCAAAAATCCATTGAAAACTTTAAGTGAAAAATTTCTACTGAAAATAATCATTGAATGCAGTCTATTGCATTTCTTGAAATACTGTTTTCAATACAGTAAATTCAATCACTTAAAATTTTCAGTACTTATAACTCAGCACTTAATTTTTAGTTTAATCAAACACACCCTTAGTCTAATAATGCAGGCTCTTTTTCTTGTTTTTATACTATTTCATTTTAACCAGTGCAAAATACTACTGACTATGGAAAATACAGTTTTCCACAACTGCTGGTTCAATTCTCTGGTTTTGTAGGAATGTCAATAGGGACTATTCAACACCCTCATAAAGGAAGTTTTGATGTTATACAGTATGACACTTCTGGGAATTTTGGACGGCAAAGGTGATAGTCTTTGTTGGGAAGGAACCTCTTCCATCTCTAAGCAAGCTATGAAAGTAATAAAGTATGAGTAATACCATGGACATAATCATTCATACAACTTTTTCTACACAACCAGTAAATATGTCTATCTGTGTCCTGTGATGTCACTGGAGACACAAGAGAGAGATAGCAAAGACATCACAGGAGAGAGATTAACATATTTGTTAGGTTGTGTAGAAAAAGTTGTGTGAATGATTGTGTCCCAAGCATTACTCATAAAGTATATTCAACACCAAGAACACAAATAGTAATGACAAGTAATAAATACACACAATCAAAAGACCGATTTACGTGGAAAACCCTTTCTAAGAAGGGAAAAAATCACCAGGCGCCGGAGAACAATCCACTAAGTATGAAAGACGGGTACAAGAGGTCTTCACAAGCGTAAACTTGAGGAACAATGTTATTTCAAAAGAGTACAAAACCCAATTCTAAGAACTCCACCAAATTTATAGAAACACCTTCCAACAATAAATTAGAGAGGAATCCGGTTTGAGAATACCAATCCGGAAATGGAATCCTTTGGAGAGTAGTTGAATTGTAAAGACCAAGGGCTTCAAGTCTTCTTCTTCAAACCCTTGAAAGAAACTCTCTCTTATAGACAATCTCTCTTTCCTAACACTCCTCTTGTATTTCAAAGCATGCACTCCTTAGACCAAATGACTTATATCACCAATATATATTATCTTAACATAAAAGATCAAGCCTATACATGGACTTTCTCCACATGAAACTAGAACCTATGTAAATATGTCAAAATGGGCTAAGGTTTAGAAAAGCCCAACAATCTACCCCTATTGTGAGGTTAGAAATTACGATCTTCTCGCAAATTGACGAAGTGCGGAAAAAATGTTCCTTCTATAGTTTTTGTTAAATTTGATGCTGACTTTGTTTCTATGAATATGGGCATGTTGACATAGACACGTCGACACGGTAAATTCTAAAAAAAAAAGTTATACGTGACCTGAGAGAAATAGTATCCACAAAGTGTCATATCCTCTTGTTGGGCACCATATGACACGCCCACATGTTACCTACTTAAAAGTGTCCGAACTTCCTCGCTTTATTTATGTACGATATAAAAAACGGAAATAAGCAAGTTACACCTATTTAGATCACTATAGAGTTGGATGATTGTTTTTCTTTATTTTTTGTAATCATTGCTTGAACTGCTATACAACTTTTGGTTAGTCAGAGGAAGGTAGGTTAGTCATAATCATTATTCTTTCCATGAGGTCTTGGAGATCTTCCGAGTGTTGAAAAATTAAACACCTTAAGAATGCAGCAACCTCCAGATCAGCTTCCATTGAAATTTTTATTTAAGTTTCCTGTATGGATATTTAAAATACCTTAGTGAACTGATGGCTCGTTTGCCTGTCCTATGAATTTGAATGGATTGGACTTCATTTCTGGTAGTGTCCGTTTTTTCACTTTCCTTTTTGATAAGGGGCTCTCGTGTTGTTCTTGGAAATGTAACTTCCTTGTGTGCACCCCTTTTGGTGCCCTTTCAATGCAATAGAATTTTCTATATAGACAGAGAATGGATAACAACTCGTACATCATTTTAATATAAATAGTCAGAGTAATGTTATAAATATAATACATTGTATAATAAAAAGTACAATAAGGTTTTAAATGCATGTACTCAATGAACCGAGCTTTCGAGTATTCGCGAGTTTTCATGCGAATTTTTTAACGAGTTTTTCACGCTACCTTTTAAACAATATAATTTAATAATAAAACAATCATTTATTAAGCATATTTACGAGATATATCATATTTTCTCTAAAATTATATAGTTTTGTAATATATATATATATATACAGTCAAGTTCTAAAGAGGGCGCTCTCTCTTTATTAAAGAGAATGCCTCTGTTTTGGCCGTCGGATTATGTTTAAAACTGTGAAATGACAGCACTGCCATTAATGAAAACACGATCCGACGGTCAAAACAAATGCTATTACTTTAATAAAGAGAGGGCGCCCTCGTTAGAGAATTTTCGTATATATATATATATATATATAAGTTACTATACAAGCTTTTTATCAAACTTATTAACGAGCTTTTTCACGAGCTTTAATCGACCGTGTTCACGAGCACAAATGAGCAAGTCGAGCCTAGCCTTTATCGAGCCGAGCTTCAAGCCCATGTTGAGCGGCTCAGCTCATTTACACCCCTATCTATGCTGTGTAAGCGGTGTATAGAAAAGTGTGAAAAATTCAAATAGCACAGGATACAGGCATTTAAAACCTTGTTGTGCTATATTGTGCAATGTGTTATATCTGTAACGTTACTCAAAAATCCCTCATCTTGAACTAGTTAATTGAGAAGAATTCAAAATATGTTGTCTTCATATGTGGTCATTCTTAGACTTTCTTAAGATGGTATAATTGTCGATTTTAGGCTTAATTTTTCCAATAGCCATCATATTTTCAAATGACCAAATTCAAGATCGTGGATTTCTAAAAGCTTTTACAATTTTCAAATTAACCCACTCAACTTCATGGAATAGACAAACAGTGGGCCAGTGGGGGCATGTACTCCGCTCAAACTTTGAAATTATATTTACTCCTTATGTATTTTATATTATATGTATTTGTACTCCCTCTCAACTTTCTAAATTTACCCTTCATATTTGCATTTGTGTCCTTGAATTTTTAATTTATCGCTTCTAAACTAAAAAATTTCTCCTTGATCCTTAAATCTTTCTAATTTTTATCCAAATTAATATCTTATTTGCTCTAGTAGCCCAAGATGTTTAAGTCCTTATAGAAATTAAGCATATAAAAACAAGCTTTTCAAAGAGTTATGAAGAGATTCGTTTATCTTTGAGTAGTTATGTTTTTAATGCTTAACCCACTATGTGTGAAATTGACCAAAACACCACATAGTTTTTAAAACCCAAAATTGTAGTAGTTCTCAACAAAAAAATAAATAAAGAAAAGAAGAAAAGAGTAGCCGAGGCGAGGGCGCTGCCCCTGAACCCTTTAGAGGTTTGTGCCCCCAACTAAGATCAAATCTTGGCTCTGCCCCTGCAGACAAACATGCATTACTGAATAAGTATTTTTATTGGAATACGAGGACAAATCCACCCCCACCCCCCCCCCCCCCCCCCCTGTCCTCCATGACTTTGGGATCGATACCTATTGTCTTTTTTTTTAATCAGAGTAAGTCAAGGGGTTGCCCCTTGGGCACTTGCACCGACCCCACAGTACATGCATAAGGTAAATCAAGGGGGGGGGGGGGGGGGGGGGGGGGGGGGGGGTTGTGTGCGCAATCTAGCGGTAAGATTTGAACCCACAATAAATTGGACATTTTTTAAAGTTCATCTTGAAGTTCATCCCTCCAACTATCTAGCACGGCCTCAGGGATTTTTCGAATCCTTAGTGTAACACCCGTACCCAGAAAAATGGTTAATTAAATATGTTAATATGCATTAATTTATATAATTAGTGTATATAAGGTGGATTAAGGGAAGGCTTTGAACTTTCCTGTGAAAAGTGTTCAGTGGAGTACACGGTTGGAAAGTCCCCAGTGAGGTGGGACATGTAATGATGTGGGAAGCAGTGAAGGGGCCGAATAATAAAAATTTGTATTTTTTTTTTATGTTAAATGCATTTATATGATTGAATGAATAAATGTTTAAGATGCTTTCATCATATTATATTACCATATTGTTAGCTTCCGGTACTAGTTTGGGTACCCATTTAATGGCATAAATGGAAACGATTCATAAATGGTAGGAAAGATAGCAACTTCACAAAATATTTGGGATCCATATGAGACTTAGACAAACACTCATTTGGATAATTGGGTAGTTAATGGAATGTTTGGGGATTTCATAACAAGAATTTAAGAGTTTTGGGGGTGTAAATGAAAAGAAGAGAAAATGTGGATTGACATATCATGCATGTTGCATGCGTGTGTGTCAAGAGGGGAAAAACTATCCTAATTTATAGAAATTAAAGAGAAAAGAAAGAAAGACGTCGAGAGAGAAAGACGAACATGTTCCCGACGTCGTTAATTCGCCGTTATGTTGCTGTCTGACGTCCAATTCGTGAACCGAAGCTGTATTCGGATTCGTGGAGGTGAGACTGTCGTTTCTATACCTTTTTTTATATGTATATATATATATATATATTTTACGTTTTAATCATCGTATTTTGATAGCTCGTTCTAATCGATGACACGGGGTTGTCGAAAACTTATAGGACTTACTCCGGACTAGGAATTGAGTAGGAGTTGTTAAGGAATTCAGCTTCTTTAGCTTATTTGGGGTAGAAATCGTTAGAGGTGAGTTTTCTAACTAAAATTTGATTGTGCTTAAATGTGTTAAATGCTTCAATAATATCTAGAGTTGATAAATTCATGTTTAAAAGCTGTGAAGTTGCAATATTGTGAATAACATGCCAATATGTGAAATTTCCATGCTTATGTGTTATGTGATTTTGTGGTGATCGAAGAACACCGGGCAAATGATTCATTGTTGGGAGTAATAAGGAAGGAGAAGGAGAAGAATCCGTTGAGAACGAAAGTCCAAGGAATAGAAGTGACCACGGGGCTAAGGGAAGGTCTTCAGGTCTGAATGAATTATTGAACCGGTGGTTTGGCGATCACGGACTGAGTTTTGTGTTTATTTGTATCATTGCACGTTAAATATTTAATCATGTTTAGATTACTCACTAAACGTAATGTTTAAGAAAATTGTTTCCTTTTCTGTTGTGGTAAATAACAACCATTGCAGGTTCGAAACATGGCACGGAGAGGAGGTGAATAGAACTTGGGAATGGAACAAGGCTTGGACTTATTTAGTTATGTGTATAACTTGTATGATATTGCAACTTATAGTCTTGAACTCCGATAACTTAAGGTTGTAATGTTGATGAATTTGGAACTAGTTTTGGTAAATCTTGTGTAGGGTCTTGCTAGGGGCACTAACAACTTCCACTAACACTTACTAACACACTCTATCTCTCTCTTAGTGGTACTGCGGGGTCTAAGAAAGAGATAGAGTGTGTTAGTAAGTGTTAGTGGAAGTTGTTAGTTGTCACAGCCCGGCCCACACACAGCATGATATTGTCCGCTTTGCAGCACTGGGTTCGCACATACGGCCCAGCCCACTCACGGCTTTGTTCCTGGGCCTGACAACCCAAAACGCGTCACGCTACGGAAGGTACAACTCACACATATACAGCACATCCCCTCACCGTCCCCAAGCGATGTGGAACGCAATTCCCATGCTCCCCAGTCGACCGGCGCACATTGCCCAGTCGACCGAAAGAACAGGGTCTCACATCCATCCCCCTTTAAGAGAGGCCCACGTCCCCGTGGGCTTTCCCCACGCATGGACATGGCACACCGTGGATGGGTTTGGCTCTGATACCAATTGTCACAGCCCGGCCCATACACATCACGATATTGTCCGCTTTGCAGCACTGGGCTCGCACATACGGCCCAGCCCACTCACGGCTTTGTTCCTGGGCCTGACAACCCAAAACGCGTCATGCTATGAAAGGTACGGCTCACACATATACAGCACATCCCCTCACCGTCCCCAAGCGATGTGGGACACAATTCCCATGCTCCCCAGTCGACCGGCGCACATTGCCCAGTCGACCGAAAGAACAGGGTCTCACATTAGTGCCCCAAATATTACTCATCTTGTGTATGCCTTATGTTACAATTATCGATATGTGCTAGTTGGTTGAGGTTGGACCTTTCCGGCGAGTTCGGATTAGTGTTGTAATCACTTTGGGTAAGGTTTGGTTTGAACAAGTGGTTTTGTAAGGGTATTGACCTTATTTACAACAAGTTTCTATGCTAATGCTATTTTTGACAAAAACAAGAGTTTGATTGCTTGATTTATCCAAGTTAGGTTGAATTTGTATCTTATGAAGTAGTAATGGTGTTTTACATGTTGGGTTAATGTTGGGAAGAACTTGGTTATGTGTTTAAGATGTTTCCCAAGGTTCCATGAGGTTTGATTGAAGTATGGTATGTTTTAAACTTAAAAAACAGGGTTTTTAGCAATTGGAATCAGTTCTGCAGAACCCGGATCGATTCAGGTTAAATGACGGATCGATCCGGACTTTTTTTGGGGATATTTTGCCATAAACTGCAAATCGGATCGATCCGGATACAAAGGGCGGATTGATCCGCGTACAAATTTGTTGCACGTCGGCTTTTATGAAAATGTGCAGAATTCTTTCTAGAAAACTCGAATTCGCGCGCTGTTTTTTTGCGTTGGAACCGAACTCAAAGAGTTATCTTTTGATATAAAATTTGACCATATTTTATTTATTACCATTTTGCCCTTGAGTTTGTTTTGTTACAGCAAAGCTCTTTAATGATGTTTATTTCATGTTTTCTTTGTTATTTAGTGTAGTTTGAGGTGCATATAGTCTTGTTACACGTGTTTTAATCCGCCGGAGCGAGTTGGAGTGTGACACATAACCATCTTGAGGAGGCTAAAAATTCTAACCACAACCATTTTTACTTATATAGAATTTCAAACCCTCAACCAAGAGGGTATAACACCTCTTATTGAGACTGACTTCCACATAAACTTTGGTAGTTGTGAATAGTTACTGAATAAGTTGTTTTCTTCTATGAAGATCAAAGGACAAGGTCATTATCCTTTGTCCTTTTCCTTGAGGTGACTTCATAAGGATGTCAAAAGACTTGCCAAAAAGGGTTGTCAGTAGGCAGTAGACATAATTCTATCATTGTCCTTATGAGAGAAATTTCTTCATTTTCTCCATCTTTTGTAGAAGAAAATACCCAACTTGTAGGATGGGTAATTTACCCTTTTTTGGGGGCACAAATATCTATATTTTGGCACAAATATCTTCATTTTTTATGTTGAAAAAAAAAAAAAAAAAAGATTAAAACACAAAATAACAATTTAAAAGTTAATTTTTTTAAAAAAAAAAATTGTTGATGACTTTTTTTTATATTTTTTAAATGATTGTTGATTTTTTTTATAAAAAAATTTTAAAAAGTACCAAGTGGGTTGTAGCCTAAGTGGCATAGCTTCTCTACTTCTAGTGAGGAAGAGAGAGAATTCGAATCCTCTTAAGGGATTCTAGGTTGCTCGTCTCTCAATTATTTTTCAGTCAGAATAAGTTAGGGGTGAAAGCAAAACCGAATAAACCGAACCACCGAACCGAACCGATCGGTTCGGTCGGTTTTCATGAGGTAGGTGCAGTGTAAAATCGAAAATCGAACCGAAAATTAAGCCTAAAACCGAAAAAACCGACCGAAACCGAACCGATCGGTCGGTGGAAAAAACCCCCCAAAACCGACCGAACCGAACCGATTTCACCCCTAGAATAAGTGACCCTTGTTAGAGTTTGGTATGAACCAATATGGGACTTTGGAGTTGGATTGAATTGGGACTGAGTGTGAGAAGGGGAGGAGGGGAGTATTTAGTCCGGATCCAGGATCCAGGTAGATATAAATAATAATAATAATAATAATAATAATAATAATAATAATAGACTAAGTTTTGAATTTTATTCAAAACGTTGGACTGAAATGTAATTATCCCTTGTATTTATGTGATGAGTGACAGGACAGCCAAGTACTGGACCATCAAGCTTTCCATGATCTAGGAAGAAGTGTGGGAATTGGAAGTTTGGTGGAGTGTCGTGGTGTCTCTATTCATTGAGAATTAATCAATATGTAATCTATAGCGAGGCGAGCCCCCTCATATTTTTATCCACAATAATAGTGTAAATAGTGGCTGAAGATGAAAATTTGATAGTGACTACAGGTGGTGGATGAGGGGAATTATATGTCTTTGATATTTGTTTTTCTTGAAGCTGTGTATTGTTTTGCAATCTCTAACTCCATATGTTTCTGTATGTATAGTCTAAATATGTATGAAATTTATAATTATCCCAGAAGAAACAATTCTGTTCATCCTATTCTCCAAAAATTGTCTTCTATTTCAAAGAAATGCTTGGACATGTAGAATTGTGTGTGTGTGTGTGTTTTTTTTGGGAGTATTTGTAAACCATTCACTGCTCACACTCCAAATAATGAGAAAGTTTTCACTGTGCTATACTTACTTGATACCTGAAAACCACAATAAATAACATCGAATTGATTTTTTTTTTTTGGGTAGAAGCCATTCCCTTCACATCCGCGGGGTGTCTTAACTATTTGTGGTTTACGAGGCATTGATTCTATCGAAAAAAAATAAATTTGAACATATTTTTGCTCACCTAATTTTTGATTTATCAATGTTCACTTAAATTTTTCATTGGTTAATACAGTGAGATTTAGGAATTAATTAATGGTGTTTAATCCTGGGTTTCATTGCATTGACTAATAAGAGGGCTTGGGTGAACATTAATGAACCACTTTTTGAGTGAGTAAAAATGCTCTAAAAAAAATTAGTCCAGTTGATAGTAAAATCATAGGGTCTTTGAATGGTTCCACTATAGTGCTATATCAGATAATTTTGTATTTTATGTTCTCAAAGACAACTTTTAAAACACAATCTAAAAATTATGTCTTTAACTTTGTTCTAATCTTTAGTCTTCTGAAATACTTTTTTTTTTTATTTATAAAAAAGTAGAAATATAGGATATAGTCTATAGGCATAGCAATTAGCACCTCTACCTCTCTCTCTCTCTAAATGCATAATGAGTACGACGGCTACCTAACTAGAGACCCACAAGAAGAAGATAAGATATTTCTCAGCCTTTTGGCTGTTATTAAAAATGTCACCTAAATTATTGTTTGAAATGTAGAAGCAATTATACAAGGGGTATTAAATAGGATCTAGTGAAAAATAGGAAAGAGAAAAAATTAGAAGGAGAAGCCTAGGTAACTTACAACTATTGAACTTGTATCTGTCATTGAGAGAGAGAGAGAGAGAGACTTGAGTGGTTACTAGTTTCCCAGTAAATTACATTTTCACCCCAAAAGTGAGAGAAAATTGAAGAGAATACTCATGCCCTTAAAACATTTTATAAAAATCTATGTTATTAACTTAGGGAGTTACCAAAATAAACTAGTGAAATTTCTCTCTATGTTGTACATACTCCTGCCTACATAATATGGGTATTCGGAGAAAATGAATGAATATATTTAGCAGCTCTCATCCATTTATTAAACAAAACTACTTGATTATCTTTTCTCCCTTATTTTTGCACATTATTCCATCCATGTTAAGTTGAGCCAGTTCAACTTTTCTTTTTTCTCTTTAATGCACTACATAAGAGAAGGTAGTGCTTTCTCAACTCATAACTCCCTAACCTATGAGACTTGAACCGCTACCACATACAGGTGGGATGAAATCCCTTAGTACCAGTGTCATCCGTATTTACTATTTATATATATATATATATATCAACACTACCCCAGTTGCCACCAATAGAGGTGCTTATTATAGTTTATTTACTTTATGGCTTCTTTTTTCATCAAATTGTTCCACTCTAGGGAATACCTTTTTATGTTAAATATTTTGGAGCCACTTTAGGCTAAGTGAAGGCAAACATGTCCTAGTAGTAGTTGCACTTCACCGACCCCCCTAGAGAACAACCCACCTTCAAAAGTTCAATATTTGATGAATTGTTTGAAATTCCTCTCTCTGTCTAAATTATTTGTTTAAGGGGGAACGTACGCGTGTGGGAAGAAGCTTTGAGAGGGGGTTGGCACAACAGAACCTTTTGTGTGGACGTATGATGATATCATCTTCCACTTAATCCTCCAATAATCCCAGCTCACAACCAGAATGTATAATTTCAATCATGTGTTTCAACAAGTGCTCATTTTGGTTGATGCGTACAAGCGATTATGTAATCATGTGATTCTCAAAACTGGTGGCGGAATCAGGAGTTTTGTTGAGTTGGGAGCAGAAGTTTATATGGAGGTTCTGGAGCAGCGTCCCCAAATCGAAGAAATTTTGTGTGTGTGTGTGTAGAAACACTATAAATCTGTGTGGTCTTTTTGCACAAACTAATCTCTTCTACAATTCTTTCACGAAAAATGTGTATTATATGTTTAATTAGTTATTTATACTTACTACTTTCACTTATATAATAATCTACCTGTCAAAAACAATCTGATACAGTTAAAGCTTAACACATAATGCCACACAAATAACAAAATAAACGACAGAACAAAATAAATCACAAGCCAACTTCCTCACAGCAAACAAGTTTCATATTAGGGTAAAAAAAAATATGTGATGTAGTCACTTTGGTTTTTTTTTTTTTTTAAATCTGAAAAGAAAGAGAAAGTGGGTATAAAGGGACATTGTATTCTCTTTTTTTTTTGGGAAAAAAGGCTTCGCCTTTGGTAGATTAGGTTAGGGCAGCCTGGACAGGGGCAAACATCATATTAGTTGGGGCTATGTTCGTATTTATACCTATACTAGAGGTTTCATAATTTTCTAAAAATAAAATAAAATTCAAATTAGTGGTTCCCCTATGTTCGTATTTATGCCAATTCTAAGGTTTTATAATTTTCTAAAAATAAAAAATTATATTAGTGGTTGGAAATATGTTCGTATTTATACCTTTACTAGAGATTCAAAAACATATTTTGGGGGGCAAAAATCATATTAAAATTTAATAACTAAATTCTAAATTTTTTCCAAAAATTCACTGTCGTAGCCCAAACACATATATCCACTTGATTGGACGGACTTACACGCTTATATTGAAAATTTGAAAGATAATTACATATATTCTTTATTCCCATTGAGCAAATGTAGAATATATGATACTCATTTGGTGATATATCTTGAACGCATTTTATCGGTTCTTTGTTTGGACAAAGACACAATGAGCATTTTTGTTTCTGCTTATGCTTATGCGATTTTGATCGTGATTGGTAAATCTGCATAAAAGTAGAATTGCTTATTATAGTTTGAGTGTTTGGTTGATAGGTTATACAACTGATTAAATTGTTAAATAACTTATAAATGTGTTTGGTTCTAAAAAAGTAGAACGTTATTTTGAATGTATAAAAGTCAATTTTGCCATTAGATTATAATATTTGTATGTTAGTGGCTTTCAATACATATTAGCATTACTAACTCTTAATTAACTATTAATTTCTTAAATATTTTAATTAATAATTTAAATATGCTATATATTTTTTTATATATTTATATATTGAGAAAATATACAGAATGTCACATGAAGAGGAATACAAGTGTTGGAATATTAGGACATGGATGTAATAAAGAGAAAATATGAGGGGCAACCATGAAATTTCATAGCAATGTGTAATGGTCAGGATATCTCAAATCTTGATAAGCTGCAAAGACCCTGCTTAGGCTTAGTTTGGCCCCCACGTGGTGCTTCTCATTTTTTAAAGCACAATTTCATGTTAATTCATTTGGTAACTAGTTTATGAGATTTGCAAAAATTAAACTTAGGGCTTTTTTTGAAAGGAGCTTTTAAAAGCTCTAAGCCCAAGGTTGCTTTTTGGTTTCATGATGTCTTTTTGAAGAATAGTGTGTCACTTGTATAAAATTATCAAAGAACTTAATAATAAATTTCATAAGCTCCTTTTAAAAAGCCACATGGGGGCCAAATTAAGCCTTAATAAGATCTGAGTTTTGCACATCCAAGCACTGCGTTTGGCCATCTAGTTTAGGAAACCAAACACTCAATCAATGATTTCAAGCTCCATAAACTGAGTTTTAAAACCAAAAACACAATGACAAACAGCACCAATATAGACATCAACCACACACACCCCGACCTCCTTCTTTCTCAGTATCAATACTGTGTAATATTAGGAGTCCAACTCATTTATAACCATCTTTATCTCTCTCCTATGTGACACTATGGGGTCCGGTTAAATTTTAATGGACCCCCAGTGCCACTTAAGAGAGATATAAATCGCAATGATTGTAAATGAATTGTAAGATTGAGTTGTACCTCCAGCATTACCCATCAATAATAAGATAATGACTATTATGGTCTATGTTCTCGAAAAGTATTTTGAATGTTGCGGTTTTTTTTTCCCTAAAATGATAACACAAAGAAGTAAAACCTTTTTACTTGTGCATCTGGCTTCTTATTTTGAGAAGAATCTTTTCCAGGTAAGCAAAAATTTCAAATGTTTTACGCTAATAATGTGGTATATCTGTTGTTTTCAATATTTACTCCACTTTAGGTATTTATGCATTGCAATTGCTAGGCAAATCAACTCATGATAGGAAGTTACACAATGACTCATAGTTTAAGTGGCAAAGAGTGTTTTATGTTCGAACATTCTCCCTCCTCATGTGATAAAAAAAAAACTCATGATTGAAAGTTGATCAATCGTGTGATTGATCCTCCAAATGCAATTCTCAAACGTGTTCTACGTTCATCTGGCCTAATAAAAGTAACACTTTTTTTTTCCATATTATGTTAAAGCAAAACATAAATCTTTGAAAACAAAATGTTTTAATCTTTTTATTTTTTAGTGAACTAGATTTGAAGGATGAAAGTTTCCTAGAAAATTTACGAATACTTTAAAATCAATTCCCCTTAAATTAATACCTAAAAGAAAAAGAAAATATTGCTAAATTAAATGCAGACTTGTCAATTACTACTCAATATGTCTTGTTAGAAAAGATGAAAAGTACTCAATATGTTTTCTTAGAAAACATGAAAAGTGAAAGGAATGGAAGAAATATACTTCAAAAAAGAAAGGAGTGTTTTCTCTCATTTGTCTCATGTTTTACTAGTTTGTTCTTGCATGATAAAAGTATAATTTGTTGATGGAAAAAAAGGTCAAAATTCTAAAACTGAATGAATGAGAAACAATCGACCGAGAAGTATGTCACTTTACTTATCGTTTATGTGCAAGAAAATACTTTTGCTCACCCCAAATTTGGTACACCAATGCTCACCCAAGCATCCCATTGGCCAATGCAGTGGGGCCCAGGATTAAACAATATTAAACAACATTTGTTTAATCCTGGACCCCACTGCATTGGCCAATGGGATGCTTGGGTGAGCATTGGTGTACCAAATTTGGGGTGAGCAAAAATGCTCTCTATGTGCAAAGCAAAACAGGATTGGAAAGGACAATCAGAAGTGACGATTCATTTATGACCACACTCAAAGAAGCCCCTACCTACTGGGGACCAAAAATAGAAGATACCTTTATATGTTGTAAATCAAGAGTCTGCAGACGCTCTCTTGAGTTGGTTGAGTCCTAGTATGACCAAACTTCACCAAAAATGCTAGCAGACACCCATTCGGTGCCCTTGCAAGGATTCAAACTCAAGATTTACTAACCACTAATCTACTTAGAAGTACACCAAGTATGACTACTAACTAGACCAATCACTCTTTGCTGGTTGTCTCTTTCATAATCCATTTCTTTCCTCGTGTCTTCTCCTCTACCATACATGATTATTTTCTTTCGAGACTGGCTATGTACAATTACCCTTTTTTTTTGTACATACACCTCGTCACATCCGTTCCAGAATTTCATAGTTTTAAAATGCATGATTTGAGATTTTGTGAAGTTATTAATGTTTATGAATAATTTGAGCTGGAGTTGACTGTGAGTCAACGGTGATGTGTGACTGAAGACAGAGGAATTTGAAAGTTCATTTTGCATTAGCACGATTAAATGATATTTGTAACGACCCACCTCCCCTTCTAGCAACAATATTGTCCGCTTTGAGCCTAAACACAAAGAACTTTTCAGGGGGTCACCCATCCCTAGTACTGCTCTGGCAGCAGTACGCTTAACTGTGAAGTTCTTTCATGTTTAACTCCCTCACGGTTTTAAAAGGTTTTGTTGCATATAGAGGGGCGATTAATCCTTATAAACTAGTTCAGGAACTTCACCCCAGGCGATGTGGGACAAGCCCCCACACCCGACCTCACCTCATCCATCTTGGCCATCCTGCCTCAGGAGTATTGGCTCTTGGTCGTCACAATCCACCCTCCTTAAGGGCCACACGTCCTCGTGTGGCACCCGCCCCACATTTCCGGCTTGGTTTCCGCTCTGATACCATTTGTAGCGCCCCGCCCCGCCCCGCCCCGACACGGATCCCGCGGGCGAGGGGGTGCTAACTAAAATAAAATAATAATACAATAACCAAGAGCAGAAGGACCGAACACACTTGTAATGCTCCGAGTCCTAGACTCGAAGCTTACCTAAAAAAAAATATTCTCTTTTAGAAAAACAAACGTTTAAACTTTAAAATCATTTAAAGTCCAAAGCTCTGAAACATTTAAACTTTGAAACCTCAAAACTTTGATACCATTTTACAACGCCTCGAGTCCTAGACTCCGAGAGTTACTGCGGAAACATAGAATAGCCTTTCAAATCTTTGATGGGAAAACAAAATCTTTAAAGACTCACGGATCTGAGTAAAACTATAGCGGAAGCATTCAACTAGTCTTTTGAAAAGCTTTGCTTGTCAATTTAAAAGACATTAACAGAAAATCTTTATCGGTTCATCAAATGAACAACAGTGCAGCGAAAAATATATAGATTTGATAAACATTTATCAATCTCCTCCTCAAACTTTAGAATACAATCTTTAAATAGAAACTCAAACTTGGTTCCACATATTGAAAAGTAATACAATGATTTACTTCCTTTTTCTCAAGCTTCAGAAACTCTTAAAATAAAAATCCGAGGTTTTTATTAATACAAAGTATCATGATTTTACAATTTTTTCCCAAATGGGATCTTCACGAGTAAACTCTACTCCGGGCCTGAAAATTATATTCATCATTTGAAAAATATCAACAAAACAGAAATCGGGTTTTCATTTGAAAACTATCCTTTCTTGAAACAAATTATTTTCAAGATATAAGCAACAAAAAAAAATCAGAGTTAAGCTATCATGCTATTTAAAAGCGGGTGGACTAACACTTGTCCAATTAAATCATAACATGCTCTTTGAACCAACATGTAAATTAAAATCCCATAAACTCGACCTTCAAACAAAGCGGAAGTTCATCAATTCTCGGGGGCCTTACCCTTATCTATATCCCCTGAAAAGGAAAGGTTTGATAGTCCATAAGCCAAAAGGCTCGTATAGTCATATAACCGCACAATAACATATCTATATAATATCGGAGATCAGCCTATTTCCCATAAAATAGATCTCAACCGTCCACTAAGGTGGACAATTTCAGCCGTTGGATTCCCACCAAAGTAACCCCCGACCTTGCTGACTCATTCGTCCTTTCTTCTCTCTTTCTCTAGCCCCCTCTGATGATCTCTCTCCAGACTCCTCTCGGTGCCAGTTGCATTGGAACTCCAAAAAGCCACTTTTGATTCAAAAAAATTTGAATCACAATTTCTCTTACTCTGCCCCTCTCAATCTCTTAAGTCTCCAACAACTCTCTCAATCTCAGCTCTCTCTCCCTCCCCCCCCCCCCCCTTTCAACCAACCATTGACGGTCATTGCCGCCACCGATGCTACTGGCGGCCAGCACCACTGCTCTCTTCTATGGATTTGAATGCATCGTTTTGTTAGAATCGAAACTGATATCTCAAAATTTTCTCTACCATCATTACAGTAGAAACTAATCCATCAGGTGAGTGTACTGTTAGACCACGCTAACATTTTTGGTACGTTAAACACTTTTGCTACGTTTTAGGTTGATGATAAAAGAGGAGTGATTTGGTTGTTTGAATTCACATGGACTTGACAGAGGAGGAGGAGGGCTGCTTTGCTTTGGTGGGTTGGGTATTGTCAACAACTCTTTATTAGCTTTTGTTACAACAGTAACTGCTTAAGCTGCCTTTTGGAGTAAGAGTATATTATCAATAGAGCTATGCTATGGTTGTCGTTTGTGGTTTTCTTACTCCTAAACTTCTTATTTACATATAAAAAAAAAATTTAGTTGGCAATCCTTAATTCCTCCATTTGTAAGGATTCTTATCTTAGTCCTGTATTTTTGTAGATTTAGTCTCTGTTTGGTTTGCAAACTCCTAGAAAGAGAAGGAAAGTGAAAGGAAAAAAGAGAAGGCAAAGCCCTTTTTTTGGCCCTTTTCCTCATGCATGAATGATACTAGAAATTGATAATCAAGAAAAAATTAAAAACAATTTGCTCCTTTTTCGTTGTTGGAACGGACATATAACAAGAATTCTTGGTACTTCAATTTTTTTTAATGACTCAATCTATTTGATTAGTTGATTTGGACCCCACCTGGCCTAAGTACATGTGTTTATATAGGAAGTGATTGAAAAGGAGTTGTGATTAGAAGAGATATAAAAATAGAGAAACTAAAAAAGAAAGGGAAATAGACAGAAAAATAAACACAGTAGTTCATGACTATTCGTAAATGCATTTCTGGTACATTTTGATTATATGCTCTTAAAAGTTTTCAAAACAATATATGCATTTCTGGTACATTTTGATTCAAAGCAAAATGTTTGATTCAAACTCTTTCCTGTCAATGATTATTACGTTACTGAAAATCAATATGAATCCCTTCCCTTTTGTTCATTAGTTGTTTTGATTTCTGTTTTTTCCTTTAGAACAAATAAAGAGCCCCTTATTGTCTTTGTTGTTTGACAAAAGAGCCTCTTTTCAAATACAAAATTAGAAATGACTTTGGATTTCTGATCAGTATATGGCACATGGAAGAGCATAGTAAACGAAGCTTGGGAAAAATAGTGATGGCTTTATGTTCATTATTTTGATGAAATTTCCCTGTACTTTGAAATGTTTTTGGATTTCTAAAGCTTGCATGGAATACAGTCCATTTATGGCAACACTCACACTGCAGAGTGGGGTAAGGAAGATGTGGACAATGGATAAGTTATTTATATTTTGTTCGACACACCACTGAAGGGTAGCGCTAATGCCAGAGCATATTCTAACGCCTTTTAATTTGTAACAGAAAAATCCATTAGAAACGTCAAAATCCGTTAGAAAAATTGTGGACTAACTGGACACATGTACATGAAAGGTCTTAAGCAGTAGGCAAATGCGCCTGCAGCTTAACGAGCTAACATTTGATTTGACTTCTATTATTGTGATAATTAATAATTTATCACAAAAAAGGGAAGGAGAAGGATGGAAGAGAAATGTGGAACTGTTCTTTTAATTCAATTGAGTTTAACTATGTAGATTGTCTTACTAATTTATTGCATGATTGAGGCTTAGGAAATACCCTATTTTTTTTATAAAAAAAATCCCCTTTCTTTCTTCTTCTATCGAGGCAACGCCCCAAAACAACTATGTTTGCTTTCACATTTTTAGTAGTTAGATTTCATGGTTAAGTATATTTTTTCAGCCAAAAAAAAAAAAATTTACTATGTGATTTGTGAAAGGTTCATTTCTGTTTGTTTTGATTTAAGATATTTTTGGTGAAAGAATTTTTCAAAAAAACATTTACATCAAAACAAATGGAGCATTCCTGTAGTTTAATGTACCTCTTTTTTGCGCCGTGCCCACGGGCACGGGCAATTACTAGTGTTATATAACATGCGTGAGTGCAATGAATGCCAATGTCATGTGTGAAATCACTTTTCGTGCATTTTCAAACACTCACCCTCAATCGTCAATATCATTACCCGGACCATGGGCTTCCCGTCCACGTAGGTCTTAGTCTCAAACGTGCGGGACTTTGGGCCTTACGAATTACACGGAGGCCTAGCCTTTACCGTTACGGGGGTTTCTTGCAGCACATCCCGCAATTCGAGTTCCTAGTGGTTCCCATCTCACACGCCTACCCACAAATCCGGGATTTCTATCTTTCAAAACAAAATCTCTCCTAGAGGGTTTTATGCATGGAAGCCTCTAAGGTCTTCCCTTTTTCAAAACCTGGAAGCCTCTGTCCCATATTTAGAGTCCTTGATGCCATTTTTTGATGTCCCATTTTAAGAGTCCTCTTTGAAAAGTCAAAGTACTTTAATACACACTTTCCAAATTTGTCCTTTATAATATTCAACTCTTCCCTTTTTTTTTTTGATGTGACACTATAATTTTGAATTTCAAAAAGGGCAATATTAAAAAGTAAAAAAAACTCACCAAAATTAAAGTTATCCCCTTAATAAGTTGAAATTCCCAAAAGAGACTCTTAATATGGGACGGAGTGATTACTAAAATATAGATTTAACATGGATAACATATTTCCGTTTCTTTCATTCCCTTTTCCATTTGTCGCCTTGTTCCTTGCCGATAATTACAAATAGACGCGGACAGATGGATTCGATGGAATGAATATATGGGGCCTGCCGGTCCCACCACATTTCTAATGCCAACCACAAAGGTGCATTGTATATACGAGAAATGCTACACACACATTCTAAACCACACCCCAAACCACACCCCTGCTTTAAATACATGTACCATGTGCTGTGTAAGTGGTGCACAGAAAAGTATGAAAAATTCAAACAGCACAAGGTACATGCATTTAAAGCAAGGAGTGTGGTCTGGGGTGTGGTTTGAAATGTGTGTGTAGCATTTCTCTTATATATACATCATGATGTGTGTCAACAAGAGAATCAAAACCGTACGTTGATTCCTACATTACATAAATCCCTCTTATTTAAGGAAAAAAGCCAATAACAAAATAAATACTAAACGGAACCTTTGCATTTCCGTTAACGTTACGGCCGGGACGCACGATGCGACACAGACTCCATTTTCCTGCCCCCTATGGCGGCTGCTCTCTCTCTCTCTCTCCTTGGCCACTAGATATATCGAATATATGTATAGGTGCCTGACGGAAAAATATTTAATATCACAGTTATTTAAGTGATTTGGTGTTCCAAATTCAATAAGACTCATTAGTTGGTACATTTTAATCTCTTATTTTTAGGTATAATTTAGTTCAATTCAGCAAAAATCAAATTTGCATTAGTAAGTTACAACTTCCAAGGAATGACATGAAATCACCGTTATAGTCAATATTCACTCGTGCCCTACACCCCTAATCAACAACTCCTAATCTTTCTAGCACGAGTTCTTTAATTTATTTTGAGATGTCGCAATATATAAGAGTTCTCTTTAAGAAGTCAACTTAATTATTTGAAATAAACATTCACGTGTCAGAGTTCTTTATTTAAATTTTTTTTTTTCCAGACATCGCAATATAGGAGTTCTCTAACTTAAAAAGTCTAACTTAATTTAAGTGTTCGTGCACTTCTCAAATTTACTACTACTACTTATTATATAAAGCTTTTTACTTTTCATTTGATACTGGAATTCTTAAATTGCAAAGAGGACAATAATGAAAAGTTAAAAGTTTTGCAGTGGTAAAAAAAATTCATAAATAGATGTATTTCCAAAAAGTATCCCATTACTATTTTTTTTTTCCTTTATCGTTTGGTTAGTTGTCACACGAGGAAATGATTCGGGGGAGAGGGAGGTCAGAGTTTGAGCTCCGTTAATGAATGTGGCATGCAACGCCTTTTTACCAATTAGGCTAAGCTGTTACTCAGAACCCCTTAGGCTTAGTTTGGCCCCCACGTGGCTTTTTAAAAGGAGCTTATGAAATTTATTACTAAGTTCTTTGATAATTTTATACAAGTGACACACTACTCTTCAAAAAGACATTATGAAATCAAAAAGCAACCTTGAGCTTTTAAAAGCTCCATTCTAGAGCTTTTAAAAGCTCCCTCCAAAAAAGCCCTAAGTTCAATTTTTGCAAAGCTCATAAATTAGTTATCAAATGAATTAACATGAAATTGTGCTTTAAAAAAGGAGAAGCACCATGTGGGTTGTGTGTTGTAGAAAGATAGATTAATATGTCAGTGTTGTGTGTGTTGTTGAAAGATAGATTAATACAATAGGTTGTTTAAATAGCTTCGAATTTTTTTTTAATTAAAAAAAATTATCATGCTGATCTTTGGTAATGAAAGTGATTTATCATTTGACATGATCCCTAATTGTGATTAAGACTTGATAAAATTAAGTTGTAAGTTATAGGGTTGTCCTAGAAAAAAACAAGGGACAACTATAGTAAACAATATGTCCATGTCATGCATAGTTGTTGCATCATTTTCTCTCAATTAATTTTACGATCACATCACACGTGGAGGCCTAATATCATAACATATACGTTGAGTTGCTTCCTTATACTAAGAAAATTAAAGAATAAAAATGTAGCTAAGCCTGCAATTAATTAAAATAATTGGAGTTGGTTTGAAATTTGGCCGAGCAATTTAATAAATAGCAATACTAAACAAATAAAACTTCGTAGAATTACACTTTAATCTTTGTAGGTTTGTTGTAACTATACTTTGGTGAGATGGCCTAGCCTTTTTAATTTAAAAGTGTCCATATGACAACAAAATTATTCGTGGTATGTGTAGACACCTTATTTTGACTCATTAAAAAGAAATAACCGTCGCAGTGGGCCCATCGGGCATACGAATCAAGAAAAGAGCTTTGGAGTCCAATTAGGAGCCCAACAGGTCAAATCAATGCCGTAAGCAGCGTCGATGCGAAAGTACTGCATTCCGAACTTCTCGGAAGTCAATAATCAGCACCCACTCGAGCTAGAAGTCGACGTATCAGAGTCCGTGATGACCAAACGCCAAATTGAAGTTATTTCAGAGCCCACGACTCATCAACCGAAAGTTACAAAGCCCGAGATCGTCCGATTCTGATAATCGGTGGCGTTTTAACCGAAATCGAAGTTTGGCACATAATTCAAGGCCAGAATCAAGTCCGAGACGACCGAAGGTCAAATATGATTACATTAGGGCAAGACATACATCATTACGGGCCGAAAGATCTCTAAATAATTGAATTCTGCTAATCGGGCCTCGATTGAAGTTTAGACACACTGAAATTGAAGAAAAAGGACGTGATCATAAATCCGGGAGCACCGGAAGTCCGAATGGACATGACACTGATATAGGAAGAAAAGCAGCAATTTTGCAACTTGAATCAGTCCAATCGGACAACCGGAGAAGAAACGGCGTCTGACTGAAGTTTTAACAGTCGAATCAGCGAAGACAGGGGCATACATGTCATTATCTAGACTTAGGGATTCCCTATTCAACCATACAGATTTGCAGAGGACGTCGATACTAGTCCAGAACTTCTTAAATCAGAAAGATCGGACAGCTGGTTTGAAAGATATTAACAATCGAAAGTTCTGGACAATCAAGCGATCACAATCAAAGTTGCACCGATCAAGTTGTGGCTCACCTACATGGGATCGAAGCCTATGTAAGTTTTTTTTTTTTTTTTTTCTAAAAAAGCAAAGCTTTCTCCCTCATTTTTCTTCTTGGCTGCCCACAAAATAAACGCCCCCCTCTCATTTTTTAGGCTCTGTTTGGGAAATAAAGAAAGCAACCACCCTTTGTTTGGTCAGGCTAACCATCACCACTATCATCCAACATTCCCACCAAACAACACCACACACAAACATTGCTACCACCACTTAAAACCCATGACCATCAGCCTAATACCTAGCTACCCTCCCAATCACATCTCTTAAAAATGCCAGAAACCCCAAAAAAGAAGCCGAAAGCAAAACAAGGCCTTAGCCATTCACAGAATTTGGAAAAGCAGCCAAACAGACCCTTAAACCTCTCCCCAAGCCACACTGCCACCACCATAGGCTCTCCCTGTTCCAGACAAAGCCAACCTAATTGGTCAGACCACCAAACCATAACGCCAAACGCCTCATGCACCGCCAACAGTAGCACACGCGCCGTCGCTACACAGAAGTAGCTCCAACAGAAAATCCAGCTATAGTTGCCAGAAACCACCCAACCCACCATGATCGTCTGGCCTGGACGATCCAACTGCCGGCGGCCCAAGCTCTTGGCTCACCGAAAACTGCTACTGTGAGTGTCATGCGCCACTAGCTCTCTGCCCCATCAATACATGTCGGTAAGTCCAGTCAGTATTGACTGGCCAATTAGAAGCTACCATGTGACACGGTAAAATGCTGACCAACCAGTACGGGTTTGCCACGTTGAAAGTCAAACACTGACCAACCAATACGAAGATGCCACGTGTCTCAGTCGATAATTGGTCGGCCAATAGCGCACTGACACATGTCCAGTCAGCATTGACGCACAGACAAGCGGCCCAATTCGGCGCTACCATGTGTTTCCTATCAGATTTGATAAGCGAATCAAGGCTTGACACGTGTCATTGACTGGCACGTGTCTGCTGATGTGGCAATGGCCCCCACTTTCTGGTTTTCCCTATTTTGGCCATTCTAATTTTAGTTTTCAACCAACGGACACTTGTTCCTAACTAATTTGGCCGTTCTGGACACACTGGTGACCTCAAATTTGACTAATTCAAAACTTAAATGCTTGTTTGGGTTTTTATATAACCTTTTCAGGTTTACCTAGCCAGATTTCGACCCCCATGGGTCCCGTCTTGCTTTGCCCGGGCCTACTCTAAGAAAACTTATAGGCTTTTGACTAAATTGGTTGTTCTGGACGTACCGATGAGCTCAGAATCGCGCAATTTTGACTTTTCGACACTTTATTTACTTTTTATAAGTAGATTTCTAGCTCTGCTGGCCAAATTCTAACCCCCGCGAGTCCGGCTCGGCAGCCCGGACCCATTTCGGCCCGACTTATGGCCTTTTTGACTATTCTGGCCCTTTCGGACCCAACTATGACATATGTTCAAGTCAATTTCCGGTCGAAATTCGACTGGGGCCTCCCAGGCTCATTTCTGCAATGTTTTTTAAAAATTAAAATCTTTCAAACTTGTCTTCTTTTTATTCTTTTTCTTTGTACGAAATTAAAAATGGATAAACACCAATTGGGCTTAATAGCCGTCTCTGCACTCAGAACTCACAAGTAGCAACCTCAACTCATACTCTTGGAGGTGCGGCCTCCCTATAAATCCACCTGGCCAGTTTATTCGTCTTCATTGCTTTACTTTTTCTCGGTGGTATGGTATCCCTATAAATCCACCTAGTCCGTCTATCCGCCTTTACTGCTTTTACTTTTATTCTTGGTGGTGCGGCCTCCTTATAAATCCACATGGTCGGTCTATCCGCCTTTATTGCTTTATTTTTATTCTTAGTGGTGCGGACTCTCTATAAATCTACATGGTCGGTCTATCCGCCTTTAATGCTCTTTCTAACTGAACTAACTCCTAACTTTACTAACTCGTGACTTTACTAACTTAGTTACGTTACTAACTCCTAACTTCATTCATTACTTTTACTTACTTTCTCAACCCCTTCACTGGGCACCGACCCTTACTTCCGGTACACTTCTCACGTCACTGGGCATCGACCTCTACTTCCAGTACATGTCTTTTAAATCACTGGGCACCGACCCATATTTTCGGTTACCTTTTCAAATCATTGGGCACCGACTCTTACTTCAGGTAAACTTTTCCACTCACTGGGCACCGACCCTTACTTCCAGTACATGTTTTTCAAATCACTGGGCACCGACCTTTATTTCCGGTACACTTTTTCAAAACTCTTTCAAACTTGAAAGGTCAAAGTCTAAGACTATACCATACATGTTAAAGTTCCTAGCTATACCGACTTTACTCAAAACACTATTTCATATACTTACGGTCTACATCGACCAACATTTTCAAAACACTCACACACTTACAATCACAGAACTACGTACGATTTGATTCTCGAGTTGAGATACACATGCAACCTTTACTAGGGTGGTGCGGCAATAACCATTCTTTACTTATACTTTCTCACATTCTAATATCTTTCACGTATCTTAAGTCGAGATACTTATATCTTATATATTTTAACATTATATTATCTTCTACTTATGCCCTCCATCATCGTAAAAACCACTAAAATGGGCAACCGTGTGTCACGGATGCTCGAGTCCATTTCTTGTACACTCTCACATTTTAATGACTTTTCACTTATCTCGAGTTAAGATACGTATATTCTATATATTCTCACATCTTCTTATCTCTTACTTATGCCCCATAGTCATGAAAACCAGTAAACCGACAATAGTGTGTCACGGATGCTCAAGGGTGCCTAACACCTTCTCTCGACATAATCGAGTCTCCGAACCCATCTCAAGACTGTTTTCAAAAGTTAAAGATTGTTACTTTTGTTAGGGATATACACTAAAAGCCATGCTTTATGTAGTTGATTTATTATTCATTTAATAAAATCAATTAATCCATTTTTTTATGAGAATCTGTGTGGGCAATGTTTGTATTATATTATATTATTTAATATTATGCATGTGTGTCTCTCATTCTATATAGTAGGTGGTTTGGTGTGTAGAGTTCGGCTTACACACGGAAGATCATGCCATCAGATATTATAGAATGTAAGATTATGGTTTAGAGTCTTAGATGGGATTGGACACACCATCGGTAGGGTTTATAGATTGTAATATTTGGAACACACTCAAAGACAATTTTTATGACACAATTCAAAAGATGTGTCTATTTTTCTTCTGTGTCACTGTGGGGTCCAGTGACATCGATCACATGAGAGATATAGACACATCTTTTAGGTTGTGTCCCAAAAGTTATGTATTTGGGTGTGTCCCAATCTTTACTCATAAATGACTATCCAATGGGAAAATTGTCAAAAAAAAAAAAAAAAAGGGTCAAAAGCCTTTTGACAAGCTTCAGTTCTGTGGTTTGGCCCGATGTCACTTTTCCCCTGTGTTTTAAAATTGATCACTTAACCCCCTGTGCTTTCGGATAAAGTGTCAACGCTAAAATTAGTGTTAAGTTGATACTTTACCCCGAAAGCAGGGGGATTAAAGTGTCATCGAGCCAAACCATAGGGGGTAAAGTATCGTCGGCCCAAACCACAGGGAGTAAAGTGGTCACTAATTAATTTTAGCGGTGACACTTTACCCAAAAGCATAAGGAGATTAAGTGGTCAATTTTTATAACACTCACATTTGTGTTATTGCATTTGTATCATATTGTCATACATGATAATGTGATGTGGCGTGTCCTATGACACATGGTTGAGTGAGTTTTGACTCACGAATTGATTTGGGTGTCTGTATTAGAGAACCCTCTAAAACTGTGGTGATTGAGGATTTGTTGTTGTGACGTCTCTCCGAGTATGAGACGGTCACTGTGGAACACTTTAAATGTTTATCTGAAAATAAATGTTTACCTGTGTATTTCAATATCAGTATTATTTGTTGTTTTAGAATTTATTTCTGTTGTTAGATTTAGTATCCTGGTGAGGACGAATGAACACGCTATTAATTTGGTAGGCTAATTAGCAACTTCGGAAACGTCATATAGAAATTCGCGTTTTAGCAACCAAACGAAACTTAGTCGAAAACTTTTATAATTTTGAGGTTTCACTCGTAAAGCTATGAATAAGCTGTATAGGAAGTTTCAGAGACTGATTAGGAGTTTGGAAAACTCGTGGGGAGGTAAACGTAATTTCCCAAGAGTGTTGCCTATATATAGATAGAGATGAACTTAGATTTTTATAAGTCTTAACCTAAAAACTCAAGAAGGAGGCCAAGAGGAGGCTAGAGGGAGATTTAGTTGCTTAGAGCTTTGCGACGCCAAACGACGACCTTCCGTCAGTTTGTTTTCTCCCAGATTTCATATTCGAGCTCCTTGAGGTAAGAGCTTCGTTTTGATATATGTTAGGGCATGTTTGGCTAAGTTTTCCGAAAAGTTATTTTCTAGAATTTTTCATAAAAGTTGATAAATGGAATTCTGATCCATAGGAATTGTACTAGGCGGACTTCTGCACGTTCTTTGTGCACGGGTTTTCTTCAGATTGAATTATAGGAGCGTTATTTGGAGGTGAGTGATTCAACTATGTTTTGGAATGATTTCTTGGCATGTATTCATGTTATGTTTGAATAACATGTATTAATCCTTAAAGATATATTGTGTAGTTCATATTGGGCATTTATATTGATAAGTAGGCTCAATAGCACGGTGATATGTTTTGATTATCGCGAGCATGGTGATATGTATTTGAGCATGTTAAGTTGCTTATGTGGGTCAGAAGGAGCACGTGGTCACCGTGCCATTTTGTGGAGCCGTTATAGGCATTAAGGTTGCACGATTGAAGAAAAGAATCGTGGGTCTTACCCTTTCGCGTGGACTTATTGGCGAGGAGTCGCGGATTGGGAATATGGACGGGCACGTGAGTCTCCGGCGACTAGTATGAAATGTAGAGATGTGAATGCGGACATGTTTATCATTCATGTACATATGTTGATTTATTCACTAAGCTTTAGCTTAAACAAATCGAAATATGTGTGGTTATTCAAATAACCATTGCAGGTATAAATGCTGGAGAGGAATCAGAGAAGTGAGTATGTGGGTTGGGAGTTCGCTTGGAAGGCAACTTGAATGTAATCTTGTAGTTTTGGGATCCTAGAAATGTTGTAATAAGAATTTCTATTGTCTTAACTTACGTTTGACTTCATATGATAAGATGAATTTTGAATGTTGTATTAGACTAAAACATGTTGTAATTATGTTTGGTAATGCTTTAATACAGCTAGAATTACTTTAGACTGAGTTTGGATGGAGTTTGGTTTGAGTGGTTGATCATTGGTGATAGTTAGAGGAAGCTTTTAAACTTGTTTCTGCAGATTGGGCTGCTGCCAGGGGAGCAGTCGACTGAGCAGTCGACTGAACCCCTGAGCCTGTTAGCTACTGCTTCTTTTTTTTTGTAGAAGCAGTCGACTGGACCCCCTCAGCAGTAGACTGGACCCCGCATCAGTCGACTGGATCTCCAGTTTCAGTCGACTGGAATTTGCTATTAAAATCCCTGCCCTCCTCCGTCGACTGCGCAGTCGACTGAACCTCTGGTTTTTTTTTAAATATTTTGTTTTTCCGCTGCGTGTGTTCTTCAAACCTAATCTTGGGAACGTTAATGAATTGGTTTAGCCTCGGTGGCGTGCCACGGGCTCCGGTTCCGCTATTGTGGAACCGGGCTGTGACAATTTTAAACCACATGGAGCAAAGTGACATCGAACCAAATCACAAGGAGGTAAAATATAATTATCCCAAAAAAAAAAAAAAAGAAGTTAAGCTTAAGAGTTAAGTTTGACAAGTTAAATAATGAAAAGTAAAAAAGAGAAAAGGGTAGCAAAACACGCGAAAAAGATATATATATATATAGTGAGATCAGGTGTGGGTGTTAAGGTGCGAATTTTGGGGCGGACCACTTTTAGCTACAAAAATGTCGCTTTTAGCGACGAAATTTTTCGTCGCTAAAACATTCGTTAAAAGTGGTCCGTCTCTTGGCACCCGCTTAAGATCCGGACTGTATATATATATATATATATTCTCTCTGGTGTATGTATATTGTTACAGCTATTGAATACAATATTTATTAAAGGTGCAAAAGTAATTTCACAAGCTAAAAATTGAATCCAACTACCGAAAGCAGAGTCCAGCTAAAGGACTCGCTCATGAGAGTGAGACTATGGTCTCGTTTGTTATAGTTTAAAATAAGCCGAGAAGCTATATTCTAAAAAATACCTAAAATTTTGTTTTTGATAAATTAGCTTATTTTTCACTTTTAAGTTGCTTTCTACTTAAAATAAAATGTATAAGTTAAACCCTATATAATACAGCTTAAACTTATATTAAATTATAAATTGAAAAAGTCAGCTTATAAGCTGTAACAAATATCTCCTAAATGTATATTTTTTGGGAATTGCTATGTACACTCGTGTATTTGTTATGTACACTCAAATTTCTTTATTATAGTCATTTTTCTTAGGGGTGTAAATCGGTCGGTCGGTCGGTTTTTTTCGGTTTTTTGGGTGTATAAAAACCGACCAATAGGGGTGTAAAGCGGTCGGTCGGTCGGTTTTTTAGGGATTTGGTCGGTTTTGCGGTCGATTTTAGCTTGTACATGTATTTAGAAAATCGACCAATCGGTTTTCGGTTTGGTCGGTTTGCGGTCGGTTTGCGGTCCGCGGTTTTTTCTTACACCCCTAATTTTTCTTCTAAAAATTCTCACTTTTGTAAAGTTATGCGGTGTACATAGCAATTCCCTATTTTATATATGAGATTTGTTAACTTACAGCACATGAGGCTTTTAGTAACGAAAAATAGGCTTTTAGCGACGAAATTTTTGTCGCTAAAAGCTAGCTTTTAGCGACAAAAATTTCGTCGCTAAAAATTTATTTTTCATCGTTAAAGAGACTGTTGTATACTGTTAACATAAAATCATTGTGTTGTAAGTTAGCAGCCCTTTATATATATATATATATATATATATACATACATACAGGCCAGGCCGCTTGTATGTAATGTAGGTACTCCCATTTATTTTATATTTTACTAGAGAAGAGAAAAGTTCGCACCCTCCGTAATGTAATGTAACTGAAAATTTTCCCGGAAGAAAATTGTCGTTTATAGTTTTTCTCAGCTAGGGCTTTTTCCTATCCTCGTGAGTCCCTTTTGTAGAGCCTGTTAAATAATAGTAGCGTTTTTCAATTTTTATCTTACTTAGGATTAGAGCAAAATCTAGAGAGATCAAAGTGTCTCAAATCAGTCTCATCTTTTACCTGATAAAGTTTAACCTTCGAAGGAACGATTTGATCTCCGTACGTAAGTAACGTAACCGATCTCTTCATTTGGGCGGCGTATGTATATAATTAGCTTTATATCTCCGGTTTTGCGTATCAGTGGTACTAAATCTAATCTAATTCGATTCTCGCTTGATTTGTTGGGGATTTGAGTTTGTTTTTTCGGTTTCTAATGCTTTGCAAATTTGGATGTGGTTGTGTGAATGTGATTTGATGAGGATTAGGTAGATTTGGTAGGACGGTAGCTGGAATTTCTCGCAAAAGGTTTGGAAATGAAGTTCAGATCGAGGTCTCGCCGTGTGGTTCAGGACAGTTCGGTGGCGGCGGCGGCGGCGACGACATCGACGGCGGAGATTGATGGGTTGAAGCAGAGTTGTTGGGCGAACTTGCCGCAGGAGCTACTGAGGGAGGTGTTGACGAAAATAGAGGCCTCGGAGAGTCATTGGCCGTTGAGGAAGAATGTGGTTGCATGTGCCGGAGTGTGCCGGAATTGGAGGGAAATCATGAAGGAGATTGTGAAGACGCCGGAGGTTTCTGGGAAATTGACTTTTCCGATATCCGTTAAGCAGGTTAGGGTTCTACGTTCTTCCCAAATTTTAGTACTTTTAACCATTGTTGTTCATGATTGTTTGTATTCGTTTTTGGAATTAATTCTGTTAAATCAATTTGTCTTTAGCTTATTTGTCTATGAAATTGACTTTTATGTTTGGATTGGTGGGTTAATTATAATCCTGTTGATATTTCTTTTCCCATGATTTTGATTAGTAGGCTTGTTTGAGGTAAATGACTTCAGTTAATGATCATATGAAGAAAGCTCTACCTAGTTATCTCACTTGAAGCAAAATATTTTCATATTTCCTTTGGTTTATTCTCGCCAAGAATTACTTCAATATCAGTATTTTGATTTCTTGAGCTCTTGTCTCTCTCTCTCTCTCTCTCTCTCTCTCTCTCTCTCTCTCTCTCTCTCTCTACTTTTCAGGGTCATGGTAAATAGGTTTCTTTCATGTTTCTCCTAGTGAATGATTGCTAGAATGGTAATTCATTTGTAAAGCTCTAAATTTTGGTTATGTTTGTGTGCTTCTATTGGCCAGCTGGGAAGTTTGTGGCTTTATTCTGCATTGAACCATTTATCGTTCCTTGAAGTTCTTATTGAGTAGCCTAGAGCAAAATGGAGTCCAGTTCATATGTTTAGTGTGTTTTTTTTTTTGGATAACTGCTCATATGTTTTAGAGTTACTTAAAAAGTAGCACTTCTATTCACCTCTTAAGATTAGTGCACAAAATCCATATCTCCAGCAGTGATTGTGTGTACAGACATGTTGCCCTAGAATCTATGTCAAAGTTAGTTTGGCCATTGGAAGTTGCTACCATCATCTTTGACATTTTAGAAATGCATTGACCATTAGCTCCTCCTTTTCCTTAATTTTTTGTCATTTTGCTTGAAACCATCTTGTGCCTATCATCTTTAGGATTTCTCTGGAATTTGTGCTCTTAAAATTTTTGGTTGTTGTTGATGCTGTTTAAAGTAACTCAGGCAAGTCCTAATTGTCAATTGCCAAAAAGCCATAGTGATATTTCTTAAAGGTTTTACTGTTTTTAGATGCTAATTAATATAAATTGGATAAGATAATAAGACTTGTTGACATTTTTGATTTTGCCAATCAAATTCTCACTACCATAAAAATCCCATCTTTTATTGGAAATCTTTTATTTGCTCGGAAATTTTTTCTCCGAGTTGGGAAGTTTATGAATTATGACTGACTTATGGTGTGTTTGATAATCAATTAAGTGGTGAAAATGAAAACTTTCAGCATTTCATTTTTTTTTTCCAGTGCGTTTGATAATGTACCATATACTTAAAAAAACAGCCAAAAAATCACTGAAAACTTTAAGTGAAATTTTTTTACTGAAAATAATCACTGAATGCAGTGTATTTCAGTACTTGAAAAACTGTTTTCAGTATTGCAAATTCAATCGCTTAAAATTTTCAGCACTTAAAATTCAACACTTAATTTTCAGTTTTATCAAATGGACCCTTACTTTTCCAATGTAATTCTAATACCCATTAACATTCACAGCCTGCTCCAAGAGAGTCTCTTCTCCAGTGTTTCATAAAGCGGAACCGGGCTACGCAAACGTATTATCTTTACCTCAATTTAACTCAAGGTGAGCACCTTCATCTCAGCTTTGTGTCACATAGGACTTCTCTATGTTCTTGTCCCTTCCTTCACTTAGATTTAACTTTCCAAAGATTTCACTTGACATCTAGGATATATGGCTAATGGCTCTATTAGTGAGCTCATTTTAGTAATTGTGATTTCCTTCTTAGATGTCTTGTTCCAAAGTGGCCTCCTTTTTGAGCTGTAAGAATTCACTTTTGCACTTTCATCCGATCTTTGTGGCAGTACTTGCTGATGATGGAAAGTTTCTTCTTGCTGCTCGCAAGTGTCGGCGCCCTACTTGCACAGATTACTTAATTTCTTTACGTGCTGATGATATGTCGAAGGGGAGCAACACTTACATTGGGAAGTTGAGGTGTGTTTCATGTTTTGATTGCCCTGTAGAAATGATTAGTTATCTTTCTCTGATACGCTTGAATAACACCCTTTTTTTTCCTCTTGTGAAGATCAAATTTTTTGGGGACCAAGTTCGTAGTGTATGATGGGCAGCCACCTCATGCTGGAGCCATAATGACAAAGAGTCATTCCTCTAGGCTAGTAGGCTCAAGACAAGTTTCCTCTAGGGTTTCTGCTGGTAACTATCCTGTTGCTCACATCTCATATGAGTTGAATGTGTTGGGATCCAGGTAAGTGATCATTTCATGCACTCCTCCTAAATTTTGCTTATGCAAACTGGATAGTTTTGTTATTTTGATGGATAACATAATTGAAAACATATAGTCCATAGAAAGAATTAGTTGTGCGTAGTAATCGTTTTTCATCAAGTGCAGTTACTTGGCTTACCTTCGAAGTAAAAAGTACCCGAAACTCACGTATTTTATATAACAAGCAGGGGTCCGAGGAGAATGCAGTGTATCATGGATGCCATCCCTACCTCTGTCATTAAACCTGGAGGAGTGGCCCCTACACAGACTGAGTTACCTCTTACCAACCTTGAGACTTTTCCGTCACTCCCATTTTTCCGATCAAAATCAAATCGTTGGGAGAATTTCCTTAGTGGATCTTTGGCCGGACAGAGAGATGCGCTGGTTTTGAAAAATAAGTCTCCTAGGTGGCATGAACAGCTCCAATGCTGGTGTTTGAACTTTCATGGGCGTGTAACAGTTGCTTCAGTGAAAAACTTCCAGTTGGTGGCTTCTCCGGAGAATGGACCGGCAGGCCCTGAACATGAGAAGGTCATTTTGCAGTTTGGGAAGGTGGAGAAGGATGTTTTCACAATGGATTACCGGTACCCACTCTCCGCATTCCAGGCATTTGCAATCTGCCTGAGCAGTTTCGATACCAAGATTGCTTGTGAATGACGTGGACTGACAGGTTTAAATCCCTCTGTCTATGTGCATTTATTTACCAACTGATTTTGTTGAAATGTTTGATATGCTTCTGTCCTAAGCTTCGTGTCGATCACTTTCCTTTGGGTAGTCCGGACTGCTGAGAATAAGTTGAAAACTAATATTTTTATCCCTCTGTAGTGTTTCAAGCAACGCTGGTGAGAAGTAGTTCAGTCTGAATGCTTTGGCATCGGATTTATTTTAGTGTTGACCATTCAAATTCCCCCTAATAATTGCTATTCGGTAAATTAATTATTCTAATGTTCAAGAACATTTTCAGAAACCAACTTGGTTCCGGGGTGGATAATTAATCTGTTAGTAACATACTTTTTAGAGGAATCCTATTGTGCTATACTGCTATTAATTAGCTGAAAAATATACTCCGCGCACCTATGGATATGCTCTATTTTGACTTGCTGGATGTATTTTTTTAGGGAGATGACTTTGGTACAGTAACTTTGGTCCTGTGCATACTGTGCCACACTGTTTGCACAGTTTTTTTTCCTTTAAAAAACTGATTTTTTTATTTATTTATTTTTTTTTTATAAAAAAAAATTATGCACACACTGTGCAAACTGTGAGAGGCACAATTTGCACAGGATCTAAGTAACTGTACCGAAGTCATCTCCTTTTTTTAGTTCTGCTAGTCTTGTCAAGGTTTTCATACAAACTGCTGCTGCTACACTTACTATCCATAACCATTTAACCTGCTGCTACAACTTCTATCCATACCCGTTCAACTTGTTGCTACACTCACCATCCATATCCACTGCTTGGGAAAGGGTAAACAAATATATAACTTCCTTAGATGATTTGTCTTTACCAAATATTCTGCTAAGAAATACTTATAGTCGAATGATTATATTAAATGCTAAAAGATTCCTGTATTTGTCTAGTTTTCTCACTACGAATTCTCTGGTTTTTTTTTTTGGTATTGGGACAGTTGAATTATGAGAGTGCAATAAATGTCCGAGGCCAATAGTTGCACTTTCGGCATGTTTATGTGCAGTTGCTACCTTTTCAGATGTTCTTCGCTTGTGGCTGGCGTTTATCCCAATGGCCTGAGTGGCTAAAAATGTGGGGAGAAAACTGGAATGTGATGAAAGTTTGAAAGTTAGTGATCCTTGGTATTTTCTTCATGTATCTTCCTTTGTTTGTGTACATAATAATTGTTAGAAATCTGTCTTGCCTTGTGGGAGTAACTTCATGAAAAATCTTCATAGCTTGTGGCTTTGCCTTTTTCTTTTCTTTTTTGGGGTTCGCTCATTTCTTATATTCCAAAATTATTCTACTGGTTTGCATCCTGATATACTATATTAGACAAAGTTTTTGTTCGAGGATGACTGATAAATAGATCCATGGGTACTGTATGCGCATTGGTCCAACAAGCCATAGTCCTCGGCTATGAGGTTCGAGATGGGGTGTTGACTGAAATTTCTGGTGTTTCTGCATCTCTTAAATCTCATTTCAATGAAATTTTTCGGCTTAAAAAAATTAATAAAAATAGATCCATGGTCTTTACTATTAATTTAACCTTGCAGCCATTTTAATTCTCCCCCTTTGAAACTTGTGGCTTTGCACACACTCTTCATCTATAATTCTGCGAGATCTTAATGGTTATATCATTGCAACGGAGAAAACTTTGGTACGTTTGGTGGTTTTGGGTGTATATATCCCAAATCACTTTGTCACTTGTATAAGGTACGTGTTCTCAATCTTAAGACGATTATGAACACAAACTGTGGATATGAATGCTTTGACTTACCAATCAGTGAGGTCTATAAAAGATCAACACCTGCGTATATCTTGGGTATGTCATCTTCTCAGGGTTGTGAACATATTTTGATGCTCTGGAACAACATTTGACGGTTGGAATAACGTTTGATGAAAATAGAATAACATTTTATGATCCATTGAACAACATTTGACGATGCATGGAACAACATTTGATTTGCACGAAACAACATTTGATGCAAATGGAACAACATTTGACGATCTATGGAACAACATTTGATTTGCACGGAACAACATTTGATGCTCTGCAACAACATTTGACGGTCTATGGAGCAACATTTGATTTATACGGAACAACATTTGACGGTCCATGGAAAAACATTTGATGAAAATATAACAACATTTTACGATCCATGGAATAACATTTGACGATACATGGAACAACATTTGATTTGCACGGAACAACATTTGATGCAAATGGAACAACAATTGATTTGGACGGAACAATATTTGATGCTCTGGAACAACGTTTGACGGTTCATGGAACAACATTTGATTTGCATGGAATAACATTTGATGATCTGTAACAACATTTGACGGGCCATGTAACAACATTTGATTAAAATAGAACAACATTTTACGATCGATAGAACAAGATTTGACGATGCATGGAACAACATTTGATTTGCACGGAACAACATTTGATGCAAACGGAACAACATTTGACGGTTTATAGAACAACATTTGATTTGCACGGAACAACATTTGATTTGCACGGAACAACATTTGATGATCTGGAACAACATTTGACGGTCTATAGAACAACATTTGATTAAAATAGAACAACATTTTACGATCGATAGAATAACATTTGACGATGCAGGGAACAACATTTGATGTGCACGGAACAACATTTGATGCTATGGAACAACATTTGATGGTCCATGGAACAACATTTGATTAAAATAAAACAACATTTTACAATCGATAGAACAACATTTGACGATGCATGGAACATCATTTGATTTGCACGAAACAATATTTGATGCTATGGAACAACATTTGACGGTTCATGGAACAATATTTAATTTGCACGGAACAACATTTGACGGTCCATAGAACGACATTTGATTAAAATAGAACAATATTTTACGATCGATAGAACAACATTTGACGATGCATGGAACAACATTTGACGATGAATGGAACAACATTTGATTTGCACTGAACAACATTTGATGCAAACGGAACAATATTTGACGATCCATAGAACAATATTTGATTTACACGGAACAACATTTGATGCTCTGGAACACATTTGACGGTCCATGGAACAACATTCGATTAAAATAGAATAACATTTTACGATCGATAGAACAACATTTGACGATGCACGGAACAACATTTGCTTTACACGGAACAACATTTGATGCAAATAGAACAACATTTTCTCATCATAGAACAACATTTGACGGTTCATGCAACAATATTTGATGAAAATAGAACAACATTTGACGATGCATGGAACAACATTTGACGATGCATGGAACAACATTTGCTTTGCACGGAACAACATCTGATGCAAATAGAATAACATTTTCTCATCATAGAACAACATTTGATTTGCACGAAACAACATTTGATGCACTGGAACAACATTTGACGGTCCATGGAACGACATTTGATTAAAATAGAACAACATTTTACGATCGATAGAACAATATTTGACGATCCATGGAATAACATTTGATTTGCATGGAACAACATTTTATGCAAATAGAACAACATTTTTTCATCATAGAACAACATTTGATTTGCACGGAACAACATTTGATACTCTGGAACAACATTTTACGATCCATTGAACAACATTTGACGATGCATGGAACAACATTTAATTTGCACGCAACAACATTTTATGCAAATAGAACAACATTTGACGATCCATGGAACAATATTTGATTTGCGCGGAAGAACATTTGATGCTCTGGAACAACATTTGACGGTCATTCTTACATGGTTACTTGTGTATATGATTCACGTTTTTCTTAGTAGTTTGAGTGTGGTTTGCATATTTTCTTTCTTTTTCTTTTTTTTTTTAAAATTCCTTTTTGCAAACATGTGGAAACGTAAGTATACACTATCCTCCACACCTTTACTGCTTTAGCACATGCATTGTGTGTAATTTATTAGTTGTTATGCACGCATATTCTCTTTCATGTTTTTTTTTTTAATTTTTTATTATGATTGTAGAGTTAGGTTGTAAAATTCTTTGGTGACGATGAAACAACAATGTCTAATAATGGAACAACACTTAAAACCATGGAACAAGAGTTTTTAAAATGGAACATTAATTTCTGCTCATGGAACAATAATTTCTGATAATGGAACAACAATTACTGATCATGGAATAATAATTCTAATCATTGAACAACAATTTATGTTCATGGAACAATAGTTACTGATCATGAATCAACAATTCATGATTATGGAATCATGAAGTAATAATTTTTAGTAATGGAACAACAATTATTGATCATAGAACAACAATTTCTAATAATGGAACAACAATTACTGATCGTGGAACAAGAATTTTTGATAATGCAACAATAATTTCTACTCATGGAACAACAGTTACTAATCATGGAACTGTTATTTGTGATAATGAAACAACAGTTACTAATTTTAGAACAATAATTTTAAACGAAAGAATAATTATTGATCAAGGAACAATAATTTGTGTTCATGGAACAATAGTTACTAAACATAGAACAACAATTGTATTCATGGAACAATAATTCATGATCATGGAACAACGATTTCTAATCATGGAAGAATTCATACCATACACATTAATTAAAGTGCTCCATATTATAATCTCTTTAACCCATCTTGTTTAATTCGTTCTACTGAAATAGAGACCCCCAGTAAGGTCTTATTTGGGTGTACGAAATGAAACACTCACAACTAGATCATTTCTCAACGAAATAATGCAAGTCCTATATGAAAATTGATCCTCTCCACGAGCCCTATCCATATAAATTGGTTTGGAGTCCCAAGTTTTATTAAATAACACGAATTTTAGATAAAACTGCGAAGTGAGTCTATAGAAAAATTACAAATTCGTGATGATTGGCTAAGAATTTTGAAAAACTGTTCTTAAGGGGTTATAAGGGAGATAATACAGACCTTTTGACATAAGTTTAACGAGTTTTGGTGGTGGTTGAAAAATCAAGCTTCATTGGAAGCTTTAATGACAGACGGTCATGACTAAGCTTAAGGCTCTGTTTTATTTACCTAAATTATTTGTGTGTACACAAATAAATTGCAGAAAGAGTAAAAATAGACGGTGATCACCTAAGGGTTTAAGAGTCTCGGTTGACTGATAGGTGATCACTTAAGGCTCTTTCAATATTGGACGGGACACTGATAGGAGTAATTTTGCAAAGTAAAGTCTTTTATTTTAGGGAAAAATACCTTTTACCCCCCCTGTGGTTACACTCATTTTCTCATAACCCCCCTGTGGTTCATTTTGTAACACTTAACCCCCCTGTACTACGGACTAAAGTGAGACTGTTAACTTTTGTAACGGCAGTCCCACTTCAGTCATTAGTACAGGGGGGTTAAGTGTTACAAAAATGAACCACAGGGGGGTTATGAGAACATGGGTGTAACCATAGGGGGGTAAAAGGTATTTTTCCCTAAAGAGTATGTATAGGGGCTTGGGGGTATTAACGTCATTTTCTTTTTTTTCCGTTAGAAAAGTTAACAGTCTTACTTTAATCCGTAGTACAGGGGGGTTAAGTGTTACAAAATGAACCACAGGGGGGTTATGAGAAAATGAGTGTAACCACAGAGGGGTAAAAGGTATTTTCCCCTTTATTTTATTAAAAAATTTATAATGAATGCTCAAATTGACTAGTGCTACAAAAATTTCCTGACCAGTGCTAAACTGTCTATGTCTCAGGGTTATTGATAGTACTGGCGTAGGTGTTGCACATTCCAAGGATGAGACAGATCATGTCCATCCAGGCTCCGAAGCCAATAAGTTCCCGGTCGGTTGACTTGGGTAACTGTATATGGACCTTCCCAGTTTGGCCCCAACTTCCCATGGCTCGGGATTTGGGTAGACTGGTTCACTGCCTTAAGGATGAGGTCTCCTACTTGAAAACTGCGATGCTTCACCTTGCTATTGTAATATCGTGAGACCCGCTGCTTATAGGCTGCCACCTTTAAGTAGGCTCGGTCTCTTTTTTCCTCTACCAAGTTCAGTTCTGTTCTGAGTGCATCTTCGTTGTCTGGCACGCTGTAATTCGCCACCCGATAAGTAGGCAACCCGAGCTCTGTAGGGACCCCTACCTCAAACCCGTAGGTTAAGGAGAACGGCATCTCACCTGTTGTCGCTCGTGGTGTAGTTCAGTAGGCCCACAGGAGGGTTGGCAGTTCTTCAGCCCACAGTCCTTTGGCGCTTTCAAGTCTTGTTTTGATCGACTGCAAGATCGTCCAGTTTGTCACCTCGGCTTGACCATTGACTTGAGGGTGTTCGGGAGAGGAGTAGTGATTAAGTATCCCATAGCCCGAGCAGAACTGCCTGAACAATGGGGTGTCGAATTGCCTGCCGTTGTCGCTGACCATAACCTGGGGAATGCCGAACCTACTGAGAATATTCTTTTCCATGAGCTTTCCATTTTTCGCTCGGTTATTGTTGTCAAGTCCGCCCACTTGGTAAAGTAGTCAACGGCGATGACTGCGAACTTAACCTGTCCTTTTTTTGTCGGTAGGGGTTCGACAATATCGATACCCCATTGGGCAAAGGGACAGGGGCTTTGGATTGGTGTCTGAAGCTCTCTTGGTCGGTTGATCATGGGAGAGTATCTCTAACATTTGTCGCATCTTTTAACATACTCCTGAGAATCCCGGGCCATTGTCGGCCAGTAATATCCTTGCAGTAAGGCCTTTCTAGAGAGTGTCCGACCTCCGATGTGATTCCCGCACACTCCTTCATGGATTTCATACAACACTAATTGGACCTGTGCGGGATGGACGCAGCGGAGATATGGTACAGAGAATCCCCTTTTGTAGAGGATGCCGTGTATAAAATGATATCGGGTCGCACGGTATCTGACCCGGCAGGCCTCCTCTTTCTCGTTTGGTAACACGTCCGTTCTCAGAAATGCCACGATCGGGTCCATCCAGCTAGGTCCTAAGGCGTCTGGTTCCACCTCCATGCATTCTGAGTTGATCACACTTGGCTCGGGCATGTATTCTACCCTTATCCCGGGCAAGTCTGACTCAGAAGACGAAGCGAGGCGGGCTAACCGGTCGGCCCTGGTATTATCCTCTCTGGGTATCTGCGTGATGCAGAAACCCTGAAGCTTCTTCGAAACCACTCAGACAAGGGCTAGATAGGCTACCATGTTGTCTCCCCGGGCTTCGTACTCTTGGTTGACTTGATTGACCACGAGCTGAGAGTCGCTGTAACCTTGGACCTGTTGCGCGCCCATGGAAGTGGCCAACTGCAACTCGACCAATAAGGCTTCATAATCAGCTTCGTTGTTGGAGGCACAGAACTCAAACCTTAGGGCATACTCGAGCTGGATGCCGTCGGGAGTAGTCAAGATGATTCCTGCCCCACTGCCTTGCTGGTTTGAGGGACCATCCACATATAGCTCCCAGGTGGAGATGTCAGCCTGTAACCCGAGCGGTAGGACCGGTGGGTTGAGCTCTTCAACCGGGTCTTCTGGATATGTGAACTCAATCAGAAAGTCTGCTACTGCTTCCCTTTGATTGCCGTCCTGGGGCGGTAGGCCACTTCAAATTCCTCTAACTCCACGGCCCACTTGACGAGTCTCCCGGACGTGTCAGGCCTGCTTAAGATCCTGCGGAGAGGTTGGTCAGTAAGGACCACAATGACATGAGCCTGAAAGTACGAGCGGAGTCTTCGGGCGGAGGTGATGAGAGCGAATGCAAGTTTTTCGATGCGGGAGTATCTGCTCTCCGCGCCTTGGAGCGCCCGGCTGGTATAGTACACTGGGAACTGTATCCCGTGCTCTTCCCTAACGAGTGTCAAGTTGACCGCTGAGGGTGATACTGCCTGGTATAGGAACAATTCTTCTCCTGGTACGGGTGTTGAGAATAGAGGGGGAGATGCCAAGTACTTCTTGAGTTCTTGGGACGCCTCCTTACACTCCTCAGACCACTGAAATGCCTTAAGGAGGATCTTGAAGAACTGCAAGCACCGGTCGATAGCTCTGCAGTCAAATCTATTCGGTGCGATAACCCGTCCGGCCAGACTCTGTACTTCTTTGGTCGACCTGGGCGATCGCATGTTGATGACGGCCTGGATGTTCTCCGAGTTTGCTTCAATTCCCCGCCTGCTGACCAGTAGATCGTCAACGTATACTTCCATTGATTTCCCGATCAGGTCTTTGAACGTGCGATTAACCAGGCGTTGATAAGTTGTCCCGGCATTTTTGAGGCCAAAGGGCATGACTTTGTAGCAGTAGGTCCCCTGATCCATGATGAATGAGGTCTTTTTTTCATCCCCGGGGTACATGCTAATCTGATTGTACCCGGAGTAGGCATCCATAAACGAGAGGAGCGAATGGTCGGCCATGGAATCCACAAAGAGGTCTATCCTGGGCAACAAATAGCAGTCCTTGGGGCAGGCTTTGTTCAGGTCGGTGAAGTCCACGCACATCCTCCACTTCCCGTTGCTTTTCTTGACAAGTACTACATTGGCTAGCCAGTTGGGATAGTGGACCTCTCGTATGGATTGGGTTTTGAGGAGCTTCTCGACCTCCTCACACACTGCTTTTTGTCTCTCGGGGGCCATGCCCCGTCTCTTCTGCTTAACTGGCCGGGAGTCTGGGTCGACGTTGAGCCGATAAGACATTACCCGGGGATTAATCCCGGGCATATCTTCATGGCACCAGGCGAACACATCTTGACTCTGTTGCAGGAATTGAATAAGCTTATCCCTAAGGCGAGGCTCCAGCAGGGTGCCTGTGACGCCCCGCAAAAATAAAGGGTATTTTTATTAAAAATAAATAAAATGAATTACATTTGAGTGCCCAAATTTTCATTTAAATTCATTTACATGGTTAGGACCCAAATAACTCGAACCCACACGGTACTCTAATGTGCTCCAATTTGACTGCTACCAATGGTACCTGCATCTAAAATAACACACGGGGAAGTATACAATATGATAGGAATAATAAAGGCTCAAAAGTACAATGAACAACCACGACGACATAAAAATTGCTGGGATCAAATAAAATAGACCAATCACTCAACCCACCTCTTCACACAATTTTACCCGCTCACCCACAAGAGCATCATACCAGGTTCATCTTGGTCACATAGTAAAGAGCCACCTCACCTCACCTCACCCGTCTCCAGTACATCGGTCCCTGAGGCCTGTTGGACTATTGGTAGGTGCTCCTTACTCATGACCCTTTAGTCCCATAGCACTTAGCCAAAATAATATTATAATAACATATAACCAAAAAGACATGGATTCCAATAAAAAGACAACATAAATCAAAAAGAGTACAAATAGGGATGACAAAGAAAATACTCCGGAGATTTAAGAGCATATCGTACACAACCCCGTACCTTAAAAATAATGTTGATCACTTTCTCCACTCTCTGAATATATATGTATATGTGTGAATATATATAACTATATGGGTGTGGATCAATATATGTGTGTGTGTAATAATTTCTGTGTGTATGTGTGATGTTGCCGAGAGAGGGAAGGAGAGTTGTTGAGGCAGAGAGTCTGTTGAGAGTTGAGGTAGTAGTGTGATGAGAGAACTTTAGGTGTATATAAATAGACTTTGAGTGCTTAGGCACCAAGCATATAAAACATACCAATATGCTTGCACTACACACACAAGTACACACACTAGTGTTTCCTTTCTTTTTCTTTTTTTTATTACCTAACCTAACTTAATATAATATAATATTATACTATATGTATAAATATAATACACACACACCCGTGCACTCCTCATACACACACACACAAAACACATCTAGTCACACTACACACACCTATGACCCACCCACTACACTTATTAAATATAAAACAATAAAATAAATAAAGAGTGAATAAATAACCAAAAAAAAATTAAGATTGTTACATTTGACTCATCAAAATAATAAATATATGTATTTTTCATTAATTTACTCAAAGCATACATATCACTAGGATGTAATATCTAATGACTCAACAACCATTATCATTTAAAAATCTAGACCCACAACTAGTTGGCCGACTAGTGTTAGGGTGTGTTTGGAAAACCAAATTTGTTTGGGTTGGGGTCTCACATTCTACCCTCCTTAAAAAGAAATTCGTCCTCGAAATTAAAATGTAAATAGTTTGGTAAACAATTCCAAATATTTGGAATATATGTATATATAATCTATATAGTGCTTGGGGCACTAAGCATAACATAATGCATATATAGTGCTTGGGGCACTAAGCATAACATAATGCATATAGTATACATGCACTAACTTTGCACTAACTTGAGTGGCCACTAACTTCTAATGAGGAATTCACATGTGTGTTGAGCTCACGCGATGATATACACACACAGGTAAAATTACACTGTATAAATTTTAAATATGGTATATTTATATTTTTTTTTTTTAAAAAAAAACGAAAATAAAATACGGGGTATTACAGTGCCGATGCTGACCGTTCGGTCTGGGAGTTGTGGGTCCAACGCCACTTGTTCCAATTCTTTGATCGGGCCCACTCTATCATTTTGGTCCCTCGGGTCCATCTCTTGGACGTTCAATGTCTTTGTGATACCTTCCCGGGGAAGGGAACTGACATAGCAACTCCGAGCAGTCGCCTGATCTCCACGCAGGATCCCGAGTCCATGAGGGGTCAGGAATTTGACTGTCAAGCTATGAGTAGAGACGATGGCCCTGGCTTTGTTGAGTGTAGGCCTCCCGAGAATGATATTGTAGGCAGATGGGGCCTCCACGATTACAAAGTTTGACAGCAGGAAGATCTGCTGAGGGTAAGTTCCCATAAGCATGGGGAGCTCCATGGTACCGAGCGGCTGGGTGCTGGATCCGTTAAAACCCACCAGGGGAGTAGCAACCGGGCGAAGCCGATCCCTTGACATCCCAATCTGGTCGAACGCTGACACGAACATGATGTTGATCGAGCTGTCTGTGTCTACCAACGTCCTTTTGACCACGTAATTGGCTATGGAGAGTGTCACAACCAACGGGTCATCATGGGGCAGTGGACACCCTACAAATCGTCGGAAGTGAACCTCAGTATGTCAGCTGGCGAGGAGCTGGTGGATTGGACCTGCCAGACATCCGCCCGGGATGCCCGAGCATGCCTCTTCCTTGCCGACTGTGAGTCCCCACCGCCCGACGTTCCTCCGGAGATCACGTTGAATTGACCAAGATGTTGTATTTGACCGGGAGCTCGGGCTCCTTGCATAGGCCGTCCATCTGTCGCGACGTATTCTGCAAGATGACCCTGCTCGATTAGTTTTTCTATGGCTATCTTTAGCTTGAAACAATCCTCTATGTCGTGACCGTGATCTCTATGGAAGCGGCAAAACTTATCCCTATTCCTTTTTTCGGGCGGGGCTTTGAGTTTTTCCGGTTGTTGAAGCAACCTTTGTGCCTCGACGGCGGCCATGACTTCGTGGCTTGGTCGAAATAGAGCCGTGAAAGGGATCTGGGGCTGATCCCGACCTCCTCTCTATTGGTCTTATCGGGGTTTTTTTACCGGGCCTTTCTCAGAGCCCTCACGCCTCCGCTTGGCTTTCGAGGATTCATCTCCTGCGAAGCCGGTCCGTTTCGACTTCAGAAATTCTTCTGTGTCTATATACTTTTTGACCCTCTCTGAGAGCTCCACCAGGGTTGCCGATCGGTCTCGATTGAACGATGTAGCAACCTTGGTGTGCTGAACTCCTGAGCAAAAGGCCATGATGGCTGCTGTTTCGTTGAAATTGTGGATCTGGAGCCTCTGCTGATTGAAGCGATCCACATATTCCCTTAGGGATTCGCCCTTGCACTGCTTGACAGTTAATAGCTGAGTGTCCGGTTGCGACCGGTCGAGCATCCCTACGAACTGGCTAATGAATACCTTGCTCAGTATCTGGAAGTCATCAACCGTTCGGGGCTTGAGGGCGTGGAACCACTGCACGGCTGGCCCCTTAAGAGTGATGGAGAAGGCTAGGCATAGTAATTCGTCGACAGTGGTGACCAACGCCATCTGGGCCCTATAGGTGCGAATGTGATCCACTGGGCTCCCTATCCCGTCATAAGAACTGAGATGCGGTGGCTTGAACTTCCATGGGATGAGGAATCTGGTGATCCGAGCGGTATAGGGAGACTCGGTCTCCGTATTGGTATGGTCATGACGCTGCTTGTGGCTCAGTTGCTTGATTTGTTTCTGCAAGCCCTGAATCTGAGCATTCACGCCTTCCCGCTCGGTCTTCTTGTCAATGTCCGAGCGGTAAGTCAGATTAGACGACGAGGCTTCCTCTTCGAAGTGTGTTGACCTCGGGGATAGAACCCGGCTCCGGCTCCAGGTAATCGTGTGCCTAAGATTTTCCCAGCTCCGGGCCGGAGGGTCTTTGGCTGATTCCCGGGGCTTTGGCCTTGATCCCTCCACCCTGGTGACGCGTCGCCTGTTGATGATGTCTCTGGCATCTTCCACCCGACGAGGATTGGTCCGAGCTCGACGCCTGGTGCGCTTGGGCGCTCCACTACGATCACCATCCCGGGCGTGTTCCCAATCCGACGGGGATACTGGCGCAGAGTGGGTATGGTTCCGGACTCTTCCAGGCTCCCGGTCGGGGGCACTCTTCCCAGTCTGGTTCTCTGATTGAGGGCGTTTCTCTTGCAAGGCCAACAACGCTTCGATTTGCTGCTGGGTTTGCCATTGGCCTTCCAGGAGTTGCGGGAGTGCCGCTGTCACTTGCTCGGAGGTCATGGAGGCGGCCTGCTGCTCGAGTTGCAAGTTCTCTTGACCGACCAGAGCAGTATTTTCTTACCCGTCTTTGGTGGCATGTTGATCAGTCAAGGAATTTGTTGGTGAAGAACTTATCATTTCCCATAGATGGCGCCAAACTGATGATGCCAAAAATTGGTAAGAGAGATTAAGAAGAGAGATATGGGGATAGAATCGATTATATGTTGTTTCGGCCCCGTTAATGAGGTGACCTGCGTCCACGGGTGCGTCAGTGCGCTTCACTAGCAGATCACCGGCGGGCCTGGTGAGCCAACAATTGGGCGGCACTACCAGTAACACCAGCCGGGTGTATGCGTATGAAATCTGTATGAATGCTATTCTTTAAGTTAAGAATGCGATCCCCCTTAATGGGGGTGAGTGGCCCCTTTTATAGGTGCAAGAGACCACCCGCATAAGGCAACTGATTAGATAAGGAAGCCCCATCTAATTACAATTTGATGAGCACAAATCATGGGAGGTTTCCTAAATGACTTAGGAATCTATTTACACATTCCATTAGTCTTCTGACTGATTTAGGAAACTGCTGAGCGGCTTGGCTGTCAAATTGCACCTCGTGGAGAGCTGCTGCGCCGCATGCCCCGGCTGTACGAGCATACCGAGCGGTTGCACTCGAAAGACCTTGGGATCGGTGGGCCACAAGCTCCCTTTCCGGATAATCCGGGTCCTTCGTTGCTGACGTGGAGGTTGGACTGTAGCAGAATATTTCTGGGCGTATCATCTCTTATTCTTCAACACTATTTTTGGATTGAGAAAACTGGAGAGAAGAGAAGAGGAAGAGAACCACTTTCTCTCCAGTTCTCTCGTTTGCATAATTAAGCTAGGAGAGAAGGGAACGTTAATGGAGAGAACCAGAGAAAAAGGGAGGAGAAAAGAGCCCAAATTTGGTTCTCTCCAAATTAAAGAGATTGAGGAGAGAATGATAATAAAATATTTTTACAAAGACCATTATATCCCTTAGTATTTTTTTTTCATATTTCAAACATACCAGTTTAGTTGAATTTATATGGGAGGATAAAACAGTAAATTGATTCTAAATCCTTTATCTTCTATTCTCTTATGAGAGTTAAACAAAGAGGAGAATGCTATGTTTCTCTTATCTTCTCTTCTCTCTATCAAACAAGTTAGGCAAAGTCATGCTTTCTCTTCTCTTAATGAGTTTCTCTTCTATCTAGTTCTCTCAACCAAACAAAGTGCAAGTTCACGTTCAGCCCCCTCTCCAGACTCTAGAGAAACCTCTAACTCCGAGAGGCTGAGACAGATCGGTCGACCCTTTTCTCCTAGCCGTTGCTTGGAGTCGCCGCTGCCTGGAGCCGCTGCCCACCACTCTGGCTGAAAGTCTGAAGCCTCTATTATATTATCTCCCCATCTTACTTTGCTTCCACCAAAGAGTTGAACAACATGTGTTTTATTATCTCTATTCTCAATCAGACAGTGGAAAGTAAATGGATATTCCCAAGAAAATTAATGGGTTTTCAAGTTCCAAGAGAAGTCTATTCATGACCAAAATAAAAAGGGGCAAATTACACTGACCTCTTTTGAGGTATTTGACAATTACAGGAACCTTTTTCCGTGTTTTCAAAAATTACACTCACCTCCCTTCTATTTTGAAAATGACTGTTATACCCTTGGACAAATCATCAAAAAAAATTATCCACTATCTTTTAAAAATGAAAAAAAAATTTAAAAAATCATCGACAAAATTTCTGTATATACCAAATCAAGCTTTTACCAATTTTTTTTTATAAAAAAAATATCCGCAGTAAATTTTAGAAACATAAAAATAATCAACAAAATTATCTACTACCACTTTAAAATGAAAAGAATAATAACAGCAATGAAAAAAAAAAACAACATTTTTTTTATAAAAAAATGAATAGTTATATTGTATTTTTGTCTGCTTTCTATTTTTAAAATTGTGAACTTGCTCCCAATATTGTGAATGAACTGCTCCAATGAAACTTAATTAGTACAGGTCTTGCATGGGCATTGCCCTAGTTAGTTTGTGTGTGTGTGTGTGTGTGTGTGTGTGTGTGTTTATAAGACTCCATTGAGCATTTTTTTTATATAAATAAAGCAGACAAAAATGTAATATAACTATTCATTTTTTTAAAAAAAATTGTTGTTTTTTTATTTTTATTTATTTTTATTGTTATTATTTTTTTCATTTTAGAGTGGTAGTAGATAATTTTTTTATGTTTTTAAATTATTATTGATATTTATAAATAAAAGAGTAATGCTACGCTACCCAAATTTCTTTCCTAAAAGTGTTTTTTAACACATGTGGCAGTGGACCCAGTTGATTTTGATTGGTTGTGACGTTAAAGTGGTTCAGTTGTGGTCTCACTTCACCTACTACTTGGACAAAAAAGTTAAATGACTTAAATTAAAAAACTAAATCTATAAACAATTGTAAGTTAGGTTAAAGATTATAAAACCTAAATTTGATATTTTTATAAAAAAAAATTTCGAGTTGCAAATTTTTATAAAGTTAGGGCTAAATACTATAAATCTAAATCTATAAAATTTGCTAATGTATGTATAATTTTATCTAATGTGTGTGCACGCGCGCGCACACACACACACACAAATACACACACATGTACATATATATATAATCAGATAAGGGGTAAATTGGTAATCTTACACTCAAAAAGTAGATAGAGGGGAGGTGGTGTTATTTTTCAAACTAAAGGGAAGATTCCTGTAATTGTCATATACCTCGAGGGAGGTCAGTGTAATTTGCCCCAAAAAAATGAGGCCATTCATCATATGGTAAAATACTATGTATCAAGTCCATTTTGACCGTTAATAGCTTTAGATTATTTGGATAGTGAATTTTTGTTTTTGTTTTTTTTTTTTTTGTTTTTGTTTTTTTTTTTTTTTTAGATTTATAACAAAGTAATACTAATGTGCTTTCCAAATTTTATCTTTAATGTGGTTCTCAAACACATGTGACAATAGTTCATGTGATTTTCATTGGAAGATATTGAAATGATCGCACTATTATCTATGAAGCATAACATTATTTTTATAATATTATTAGGGTGATTCTATTTCCACTCGATCATTGAACTAAGGCACTCCATGGTACCACTCTTAGAGCATGTGGTACCATGTATGCCATACATGGTACCACATGCTCTAAGAGTGGTACCATGGAGTGCCTTAGTTCAACGATGGAGTGGCAATAACAATTCCCTATTATTATTATACCTTATATCAACAAAAAGTCCTACATTTATTAATAATATTTGTATATAAATAAATTTATTACCTATTTATGACATCACGGTTTGATTCCGGTTCACCAGACGGTTGAACCTCTAACCTGTGACCCGTTCAATTTTCCGGTTCGATGAACGATCCATTCAAAACATTGATAATAATCTTATCTAGTGTATTGTATGTATATTTTTGGTATGTAGTTTATTCTTATTTGGATCCGGATCTTAGGCGGATCGGATATCACAAAACTATATCCGATCCGTCAACCTAACATTCTAAACGGATCCAAAAATGGATATGGATCTGGATCTAAAAAAAAAAGCTCATGTCCATCAAAAAGTGCTGGATCTAGATCAGATCTGGGTCAAGATCCGGTCATTTGACAGGCCTAACCCTAACCAATGAGTTCCTTTTAATTTTAGGGTTAAATATATTTTTCTCATGGGGTAAATTATATTTTGTACTCTTATAGTTTGGGTGTGATTTTATTTTGGTCTCTATAGTTTCAATTTTGACCTTACAGTTCATTTTAGGTTTAATTTAATATGTTTAGGAAAATTTTCCTACAGTTTTTGCCAGATTTAGGATCAGTATAGGTGTGTAAAGTATAATTTCTCCAAGTAAATTTACCATCATGACCCTAATGATACCTCACATGTGCATCACATGACCTATTCTGTCAAAAACTGTAGGAAATTTTCATGAATGGACTAAATTGAACCTAAACTGAAATTGTAAGGACCAAATTGACAAAATTGAAACTTCAGGGACCAAAATGATATTACATCCAAACTATAAGGGTGCAAAGTGTAATTTACCATTTTTCCATGTGTAAAGTGAAACTTTGAAAATTTCTTCAAAATTGATGTAAACTCTAAAATTGGCCAAACATATTAATATTTAGCCCTCTTTGTGAAGTTAAATTTTGAGTTAATCTTCTATGTGGAGATAATACTGTCATTTAGTCCACATATGTGGGGCTAATTTTTAACACTTAATCCCTTTTGGGGGGCTAATTTTGAGATTGACTGCCTATGTACAGTTAATTTTGACACTCAGACTTACTATGTGGTGCTAATTTTAACACTAAATTTTCTTGTGGGGTTATTTTGAGAGAAATCTTATAAGTTTCACTTTAATTCAAAAGCACAAGGAGGTTAAGTGTCCAATTTTGAACTACAGAGGTAATGTGAAAATGGGCATAACCCCTTAATTTTAAGAGAAGTATTTATTAATTCCCTACATTTGTTTATAATTCCTAATCAACCTCCGAAACATTTTGTATAATTATGATGTACCACTTTGAGTTAATTTTCACTTGCACCCTTGCCTCTCTCCTAAAGAGTACAAAATATATAGTGGCATAGCCAGAAATTTTTTCTGTGATGTCATTCTATAACCTAAAACTACATCACAAAATATAGGTGTAGTGAGACATGACTGATCAAACATCACAAAAATGTAATTTTAGATTATAAAATGACAACACAAAATACTGGTTCACTACACGTACCATTTTGGTTAGATACATGAATTGATTGTGAAATAGACCGAGTATTTTTTAATACTAAAATACAAATTTGACAAGTACCCCTCCTTATTTTCCTTTATTTCACTGGGGCCAAGTTAAAAAATAATAATTTTCAAGCATTATACTACGTATATAAATGTGTATTTTTCAAATTTCAGTGGGTTCAATTGAAACCCATTGTCCATTACTCCATTATGTAGCCTCGCCCTGCTTCGAAGATATAACTACCTTGATTGATTTGTATTTACCAAATATATATATATATATATATATTTATACATATATGGTCCAACAGTGCAACCATTTTTCCCCTGTGAAGACTAAGCCCGTAAACGGATCGGATTCATATTGGATTTCTACAATCTGAATTCGAATCCGATAAAAATCCGCTAAGAAAATTTGAATGTGAATCCAAAAACTGATTCGCATAATTAATCGGACAAAGAGTCAAATCCTAAATCGCACAAAATACCCAAAATGGTTTATACCCAAAAGCACATTTCATTCTAAAAAAAAAAAAAGCAAACTTTGGATTCGGATCCTTTTTGGATTCAGATCGGATCGGATCCGCTAAGTACGCATATATTCGGATTCAATTTTTATATTTGGATTCGGAACCAGATATTTCTATCGGATTTGGATCGAATCCAGATAAAATCTAATCAGCTTATAGACCTAGAACCGACCATCTATGTCAAGCTTGTGGTGTTGCGCACACACTTTTGTCTATATGCTTCTCTCATTGCAACCCCATCCTTTTTTTTCTTATCTTTTATCCTCTCCCTATTCAATATTGGCATGGGGCCAAGTATTATTTGTTGGTGAAATTGCAGAAGTAAATGAAAAGAGCCACTAAAAAGAGATTAGCACTTAAAACACTCTGATTCCAATCTTGGAGAAAATAGTAGTACATGCAAAAGAATAATAAGGTGTAGCGACAAAGGCCAACACAGACAGATGATTCACATGCGTACTCAAAATGTTATGGAAGATTCACATAACAAAGAAGGGACTACATTCTCTGCCACTCAAATCACATTGGATGGTTTGGTTTCAATCACTGGCAAATTTTGCTCATCCATATCTATCATACTTTTGAGTGTGTGCGCTATACGCGGACATCTATTGTTCGGCTAGACCAAGTTGGCCAAGAACAGAAAGGAACCAGACCAATGCCCAATACTAGTAACATGCAGAAATTATATCGTTCATAGCGAGATATAACAAGAGCTATAGATTAACCAAATTTTACCAAGACTAAGAGCATAGAAGGCCACATTTCCGGCTGATCAAGCTATAAGAGTACAAGAACGACCTCATATGAATTATGATTACAGCTTCTGCTACAAAGACCAGAATGTGGGACTATAATGTAGAATCCATATCATTCCTAGTATAATACAGTATCTCGCACTAAAACAAACTTATATACACTGATTCTTACTCACTCACTAAGCGACTTGCATCTGGAGATTCTTACCGGATTCCGATCTTGGAGACTCGACGGCTAGTCCCTCGTATTCAGCCAGATCATCTGAATGCAATTCGATTTGATTCAGGCTCCTAACAAACTCAGTAAACGATGGAAAATTTTCGGGCGAAAATAAATTAGCCCCCATTCTCTGATAAGTGAACAGGTCTACAACAGCATTCTCGCCCAACATATTCTTCTTGATCTGTTCAAAACCCTTAGGAGCACCTGAAACTGATGAGTTTTGACCCGAAATCTCTACTTCATGCTTTCTGCAAGCTGTTGTAATTTGTGCAAGTAATAACTCTGGACTTGAGAGAGCTTCAAGGGGCAGGTTTTCATCTGCAAGGTCCATTCCGGGAAGGATCATTTTGCATGAATTTTTACCAAATATCTCAGCAACCGCTTCATACCCGTCTCTACTGTCTGTGTTATAGAACCCGGCCGTTAACTCAGATGCGTGGGACCGGGTTTTATACCATGAATGAATCAGTGGGATTTTACCAGCAACTGTCACTTGTGTGTCACTGAAAGTAGAGGCAGCAAGAGAGAGAAGGCGATCTCCGTGAGATACGAGCTGGGCTGAGTACCACGAAAGGAAGAAGTCCCCATACGTAGTCTCCCACGATCCTCCGTGCTCCTTGAAAAAGTTGTTTGAGTTCGGTGACTCATCATAACTGGGTACATCGTGTGGACCGGATAGTCCCCAGAGAGGGTTTCCAGTTGCTTGGGCGTGTTCCTTGAGATGGGCAAGCATGCTTTTGTCATAACACTGAAATTCTCCTACTCCGGGAATTTTGCGGGTTTTGGACGGATGATGGTGAGAAGGATATTGAAGTTCACCATCTGGTCCAAGACCAATTGATATGCCCTGCAAATTAGTAACAAGGAAGCAAATCCTCAATCAATATCAACATGAGTAAGCTTAGACTCATTATTAGATTCTTTTAACTTTAGGCTCATTACAACGTACCGTGATTGTGGATCCCATGAAAGGCAAGAATGTAGACTTGAAGCTCTCACAGAACTCTTTATACACTTGTACTGGAGTCTTTCCATTGAGAATAGGAAGATCATCCACAGCGTACGAAAGACACTGTTTGTAATGCTGCCCCGACCGATCGGAAAAGAAGATATTGGGTTCAGATTTGCCAATCCGGGATACCCACTCAGGGAGTGGAATTTTCGGTTCTTCGGATGCATGGAAGCACAGCGACACATGGAGCTTGAGACCCACTTTTTGGACCATCTCTGCAAGAGCAAGGTAGCCTGACCACTCATACTTTCCCATGGCTTCCTTCTCAGCTATTCCCCACCAAACGGGGAGCTCAACACCATCAATCCCCAGTAGCTTCAGAGCTTTTAGTCCAGCTGTAATTGCTCGTGCATGGTTTATCGTATTGCAGTCAGAAACTGCATCCAAGGGCAGCCCAACATATAATCTCACACCATCATTCTGCAGGGGCAAATGCAAACAACCGTTGGTTTATATCAGCATAATAGGCGTGTGGCTAAAGAATATGGCAAACATGTTTTACCAAGTAGCATAAAACTGCAACCAAGAGTTTTGAAGTATATCGATTTAAATTGACGCCGTAGAAGGTAACGATCTTCTTTTTCATTTTTTTGGCAATAAAAAACTATGACACATGACCACATATTCCGGTCAAATACTGTTCTTTTCTGTGTCTTAAAGCATGAAGCTGGAAAACATGAATTCGGGAATAAGATCGCAAAGTGGGCAAGGATTAGTCCTTTTTTAACCATGTAATTATATAGATCTACAAGCCCCTCCACCCAATGGACCACTCTAAGGTGCATATAAGCTATAAATGAACCAGATTGAGCCAATCTCAACTTGCTCCAAATGAAACTGAATATCGGATGTTTATTCCATGAAATCTAGGACAAGCATTTAACTTGGCCTGATCTTGACTTGAGCTTGAGTGACCGGGTGCTATGGAGATCAGTGTGACAGACCCTTCTAAGAGTCTTAAACCTCCAACTTTCATGTATAAGTCTCTCAGCTCTTCCCCCACACGACTCATACCAAACAGCTCATTAAGTCTCTCTGTGTGCGGGACCCCTCATCTTCCCCACTCTTTCTCCCAGATCTATGGCCATTAAAAACCCTCAATATCTCTCTCATTTTCTCTATGTATGTACCTATGCAAGTTGAAGTTCTGTGTATATACGTCATGGCTAGATGAGGGCAGGGCTTGGTTAACTCACTGAAAATATAGGAGAAAGAGTAAGCTCTGTGTATATACCTCATGGCTGCCTCTTCCTTCAGGACTGATGAATGGTTAAGTTTTAAAAGGTAATATTTTTTACCCCCATTTGGAGAGTGTGGGTGTGAACACTTGGTGCCCAGAGTAACCACAAGGTCCACAAAGGATTGTTTGTAATATGCTTTTAACAATAGGATTTTAGTGTGTCCTCCATATTTTGTTCTTTTCAGAAACCCTATTAAAGGATGTATAATATAATCTAAGGCCCTGTTTGTTGAACTAGAGTAACAAAAAATTTCCCTCCATTCTATATTTCTATGTTTCGGAATTTTAGTATCGAATACAAGACCCTGTTTGATGAACTAGGGTAACAAAAAAATTCCCTCCATTCTATATTCTATGTATTGGTATTTAGTGTGTAAATAATATAGTTTAAGCTTCCATCAAAATATATATATATATATATAGTTTAAGCTATTTTTTTTTTCCCTCTCTCTCTTTTTTGGGGTGATCTAAGACTACAATTTTAGTTAACTTGAAGATGAGGTAATTTTTTGATTGTATGTTTTATCCTATTTACTGGAAGGGGAAAAAATAATTCGTAAAATATGCTCTGACTGATTTGTCAATCTGGTTTTTGCTTCTATTTGTTTGAAAAGGTGGAAAGGAATATGAATCTAGGGATGACAATTTTTGACACAATCCGTTTTACTGAGACAACCCGAACACGACACGATTAATTTAAAATGGTTTGTATTATAGACGAATAGCACTCGAAATTAAAAATCAAACCCAAAGATTAATGACACGATTATGACACGAGAACCCGAATTGCCAACCCTATATGAAACGATGGATGCTATTGCCAAGTCTGACGATGGTAAGGTTTATGAATCCATCGATGTACTCTGTTTCTTTCTATACATAGGGTTTTGAGAGGTGTGCTTTGAAACTCTGTGATCATTTGCCTCTTATAGTTGTTGGTGTTTTACTTTGTTGGCAGGGGTCAAGTTGGTATTGGTATTGGTATGGCTTTTGCGATCAGCCATGTTTGGCAGTTGTGAAAAGAGAAGGCAAAAAATTATATGTAAATCAAAAGATTCCACGGCACCATCATATGACTATCCACATAGTACATACCCAACGCTTTATTCGATTCAGGGTTTTGTTAAATACATTTTGAATGACTCTTATATTTTACTAGATGTTACACTATTTATTCGATTGAGAATTTTGTTTAAACACATTTTAAAGTACTCTTTTGACGAATTTGTCGCACGCTGAACTTTATAAACTTCGGTTCTTAATAGATATTACACTATTTGCCAATGGGTCAATATTAGCGCGGGTTGTCAACTAGTTTTATAAGGTTTTTGTATCGATTTTGAGGGGAACACTTGTTCTAATGCTTATTTTCTTTTTTTCCATTTTTCAAAATTACTTTACTTTTGCATCATAAGATCTAGGTTAGCATTAATAATTCAGATCATCCAAATAATTCCCAAAAACATAGTCAAGTTTAGAAGTGATATGATCTAATCACCTTCACAGAGAAACACACCTATATAGTTAAACTAATTTCGCAATTTTTCCGTTTTTTGCGTTCACACACACACACATATATATATATATATAAAAGAACGAAAAAGTAAAACAAAAATAAGCTCTAAATTAAAACAGTGCGTAACACAAATTATTTATGAAATTTTCTTATAGTTTCCACAACTTTGTCGGCAATCAAAAAGGGGAAGCGTGGGAAAAGGCAAAGAAAATGAAATCGCGATACTTACGGGCTTCGATCTTCTGCGCGTACTCAAAGCATCACCGGCGACTTTATCCGAAACGACCGCCTCGGACTGCGCGACGGCCTTGAGAGAGAATCGAACCACCGAATAAGATTTGGGGCACCTGATGGTCTGACCAAAATAGATCTTTGAGTTGCGAGCAAAGATCTTATTATGGTTCAGATTACAAAAACCCACATCTGTATACGCCAGATCGGACCTCCCTAGCTTAGCCTGCGAGCTTCCGATCACCGAAACCTCCATTATCTTAGTATAATCTGAAGAAAACCAGCTAGTAACAAAGCCAAAAACCGTAGAACAGAAAGAGAAAGGATCGATGTTCAAGGTTAAATCGAAACACAAAAAACAAGTTACTAATAGGCAGAATTAAGAGAAGATATCAAAGATTAACAAATTTGTAGATACAGAAAAAGCAGAAATTTTTGAAGGGTTTCGAAATGGGTCAAATTGGGTGGTGGGTTTTGAATTGAGTTTTGTGAAGGTGGAAGGAAATGGAGAACTTGAATGGGTTGTGGATAAGTCTTATGTGTGCGTGTGTGTGTGTTTTTATTTATAGAAAGAAGAGAGAGACACGAGGTGGATGCTTTTGGAGACCATAGGGGCCAGCGAAAAGAAGAAAAAGTGCTATGACTGACTGCTATCTTAGCCAAAAAAAAAAAAACGAAAGAAAAAAGTGCTAAAAAAGATTCCGCCACGTGTCGTTCTCACAGAAAGACGAAATTCAGCCGCATGAATTGAATTTCTATTGTTTCTGAGAAAAAAAATGAGAAAAATGAGAATGGGTAATACTTAAGGACACACCTAAAGATATAATTTTTGGGACACAATTCAATATATGTGTTTATCTTTCTCCTGTATTACTGTGGGTTTCAGTGATATCATAAGAGAGATATAAACACATCTTTTTGATTGTGTCCCAAAAATTGTGTATATGAATGTGTCCCAATCTTTAATCAATGAGAATAAATAAGAAGTCGAAAATGCTACATTCATACCAAATTACACACATAATACATTCTCACCCTTAATTTTTGTGAGTTCCTTAAAAGATTCACGTAAGACCTGGAAAATGCTAGACCCACACAGTAAACCACACATTTTTTTCACACATAGCTTTAAATGCTTGTACCTTGTGCTGTTTAAAATTTTTTACACTTTTTTGTGCCCCACTTATACAGCATAGGGTATATACATTAAAAGTTGTGTGTAGAAAAAAATGTGTGATTTATTGTGTGGGTCTAGGGTCTAGTAGTGCTCCGTAAGACCCATTAGAATAAAAAATCATGATTGTTAGATGTAGAATTTGGTGTGAGTGTAGCACTAGTCAAAAGAAGTTCCACATGTTTTAGTTATTTATAGGAATTTTAGTCAAACTTAGGTTATATAAAAACTTTTGACCAAAATTTAGAACATGTTAATCCTTTAACTCAATTAATGTAATATACCTAATTTCTGTTTTTTTTTTATATATATATATGTGTAAAATACTCTTTTTTTTATTTATAAAATGTGTAAAATACTCATAAAGGGTCAAATATGTGTAAAATATTTGTAATAAGATTTTATGGTTGTGAATTTCCCTATACCCTCAATTCAATGAGTATTGACTTCTTTTTATTACATGGGAATGGGCGGGAGCCGCGGGACACAGGATCTATACAATACAGGGGCTAAGATTTAACTTGGTGCCAAACGATTCACTTATAATTAACATGAACTGTCAATTCAACTAAAAGTAATATTGAAACATTGTGAACATTCATTCTAATAAAAAAAGAAAGAAAAAAAAAACAGACATTGTGAACATAAAGGATAATTTAGACCCAAAAAGAAATAGAGAGACCATGCATGAATAATTATGACGATGTCTCTTGACTTTATGACTATTTTTATTATATGAAAGATTAAAATGACTTCCCATTCAAGGATGGGCCCTTAATTAGGGGTGGGCAATCGGTCGGTTCGGATTTGAACTGTAAAGTTTGGATCAGGTTATTCGGGTTCGGGTTGGAGGTTTTCATACCGATATCCGACCTGTACTAAAGCTCGAAATTACAGTTCTGTTTTCAAACAAGATTTCGGGTTCGGTTCGGAACCGAAGTTCAAATTTATATATAGACACACACAAAATTTAACTAATGGACTAAGAGGTAGTTTTCAATTCGTGCAGTTCGGATTTAGGTATGACTTAATTTCTGAAATTTCTGACTGTTAAATGTAAATATGAATTAAATTCATAGAGAGATTCAAGAGATTCAATAGATTCATCAACACAAAAATTCAAATGATAAATGTATATATATACATATGTTTGTGTGCATATATATATATATATTAATGGTAGATCATAGATGTAGATCTCATCTAAAATTCTGAATAGTTCTAAAAATCTAAGGGGGCCTTGAGTTACCTCATGTTTGGACTGAGAGAGAGACTGAGAGTTTTGAGTCTGAGAGAGATAGAGATTGAGTCACTGAGAGTTTGAGAGAGAGAGAGAACCATAGAGAGAGATACCTTACCTCGGGCTTGTGGTCCTCATCGCCGACGCCGTCATGCCAGAGTCAGAGACCGAGAGAGGCAGAGCCTTAGCTTCTTGCTTCGACCTGCCAGAGTCGCCGAACCACGCCACGCCGCCGCCAGACTGGTGAGAGAAAGAGAGAGAGAGAGCAGTTGCCGAGACTGGAGAAGAGGATTATTCAGGACTCAGGAGTGAGAGAGCAGTCTCTACACGAAGAGGCTGAATGAGGTTTGATACTTTGATTTATTTGAGCCCTAATTTTACTCGCTTGTTTTTTATATCAATGAAATGTTCGAATATTCGGGACGGTTTCGAAATTTAACTTCCCTACCGAAATCCAAACTGCACATTGCAAGAATAGTTCGGTTTCGACCCGATTTTTTGGGCAACCCGAATTATCCGGCCCAAATTGTACTTAAACTTCGGGTTCGGGTCGAAAATTCGGGTTAGACCGAAGTTTGCCCACCCCTACCCTTAACAATGTTAATAATACATGCAAAATTATCATGATATACCTATTGTAAAATATAATTTTTAATTTAAAACTAATATGTTATGAAATAACAACTTTACCATAAAATATGTGTGTGTGTATATACTCACATACATACTAAAGGAAAAAATATTATTCTATTTTTATTGATTTACTTAAGGGTAAATCTATTATTGTAAAAAATTATTGTTAAACTAATTGAGAAAGAAAATTATTATTTAACTCCAAAACTCAAAAAAGAAAGTTCTGAATCTAGATACTTTCTAGTGGTTTGGAATGTATCATTATCCATATGAAGTTACGATACTTTTTTTTTTGGTCTACACCTCCGATATCTGAAATCACATTGGGTTCCGACTAATCCGATAGAGCCGGGTAGGACCAGTTAAGGCGACAAAGCTCTCCCAATAAGAATTTAATCGCAACTGCATACCCAAGACTCGAACTCGCGACCTTGGTTAATCTAGAGCAACCTCTCTGCCAATTGTTCTACATGTCTGTTGGTTTACAATACTTTAATCTATTTTTATAACGAGAGTATTTTTGTTCACCCAAAAATGATTCATCAAGGCTCATTCTAAGTATCCCATTGGTCAATACAGTGTGACCTAAGAGTAAACACTATTATAACATTGATTAATCATTTTTGGGGTGAGCAAAAGTATTTTCTATTATAACACAACAAGTCCTTATATTTTGACAACACTTGAGAGTTAAAGAGAGGTAAGTGTAATTATTTTGACAGTAATGTATATTTGTGTGAATTGTGGAAATAATTTTGACAAAAAATTAAAAAATATATATATATATATATATTGTGGATATATATGAAAAGACGTGGACGTTTATTGACGTGTAAAAGTGAGAAGGCCATCTCAATGCCACCTATGATTTTGCATTTTATACTCAGAGAAATTCATTGGATGGAAATCTGGTTTGGGCTGACACGTGTCGGAAGCTCACTAGCCAATAACTGTTTTGCTGACTCATATTGTTGCCAGAACCTTCGGATTCTTTGCCCATTGATTGCCTACCATTGATAAGACCCTCTCTTTGCCGAGACACAGAGAGAGAGTGTGGATAAGAATAACAATAATGATTGAGATACACACCAAACGACATACTAAATGATACATTGTGCTTTAAATACATGTACCCTTTAAATGAGTTTTTTTTTTACATTTTTCTGTACATCACTTACATAGCACAGGGTATGTGTATTTAAAGCACAGTATATCGTTTAGTGTGTGTCCATATCATTTTTGTAGGAATAATTTGTTGTGCATTACCATATTTCTCAAATCCTAATTTCAAATTTATATCTCAAATGATATGATAGTGGGATATTCTTCATTAATGATAGACCATTTTAACATTATCCAATTAAAATTGAGTGAGCTCATTGTTATATCATTTGAAATATTATAAATTTAATTAGAATTAAAATTTTAGAAGCATAACATTACTCATTTCTACATCCTGGATTTACACAGTCTAATATCTATACAATTGCTTTGCATATGTGAATTGGAGGAGTCATAGAATCAAGTCTAATGTATTGTTTGGTTACAGGATTTTTAAGGGTTTGCTCAATCTAATCCAAGAAAGTACTAGATAACACCAAATCCATGTATGTCTGTCTATTTTACTTCCCCTACATAATCTTTTTAATGTTTTCTTAATTTGAATCCGTTATTTAGCTTTTAAATTCTTTGTCAATTATTTCACATGTCCTTGCATGTATTACCACCTATTGCTACTGCATGTAATACAATTGTTAAGCTATTTTAGAAATCAGATGTTTGGATTCAAATTTAATAAATATATCATTATTCTTAATCCATTAGTAGGGCTTCATATGAACCACCCATGTGGGATAAATTTTTTTTTTTTTTTTTTTTTTGGGGGGGGGGGGGGGTTGTGTGTGTCCAACAATCATTTAAAGTGATTGTTTGGATTAACAAAGTTTTTTTGTAAAAAAATAAAACAAAATAATAATAATAATAATAATAATAATAATAAACTTTCTCTTTTGCAAAACTTAAAAAATTGCATTTTAGAAATTAATTGACTTCATAATGTAATTAACTTTAAAGCTAACATAAAAGGTGAGAATTTGTATTGATTTAGGTCAAAGTGTCATGCGATAAAGAAAGAAATAAACAAATAACTGCACAAATATTCCTAAGAAGATTTATTCTTCTAATAATAGCTCATAATGGTTTCACAATACTTTTTAAAACAAAAGTAATTAAAATGAGATTGTACAGAATATATAGGTAAATGCACAACTTCAATTCAATGGATTAACTTGAAAAGGGTGATGACGATGATTGAACACGAGACTTTTGCATCCTCTGCTCTGATATCATGTTAATAACCATCTAGTATAAAAGCTTAAATTATTAGAGAACGAGCCAAATAATGTATATCATGCTTTACCACCCTCCCCCACGTGCAACTTCGACTTGCACGTGGAAAGCCAACAACCAAAACTAGATAAGAGTGGAGGTAAATAACAAAGTACTACTCCCTCCGTCCCTTTTTTTGAGTCTTATATTCCATTTTGGGATGTCCCAAAATTAATGTCCACTTTCTTAAATTGGTATACAATTTTTACTTACTTTCCAAAACTACCCTTCCTTGAAATCTACACTAAAACAAAACTAAAAAGTCATTGTAATGATTAGGGGTAATTGTGGAAGGTAGATGTAGATTATTTTTGTCCCCAAAAGTGGACTCAAAAAAAGGGACGGAGTGAGTAATATGCACATTAATACAGAAATAGAGAGTCAAACTCAAAACCTCCCATAAACAAGATTATAATACCATATTAAGTTATCAATTATTTCTAAAGGTTTAGATAATGCAGGTAACAATTGATTGATAATTGTATGTTTTTCTTTATCATGCTTTATTTTTTTCTATCTATAAAGTCCAATCTATATGAGAGAGAGTATTTCAAGGCACGATTGGACACCTCATCAAGATGATCATTGTCGGCAACTGAGTCATACGACCCATCACCCATGAATAATTATTCATGGTATGACCATTTGACTGCTTGTAAATATGACGAGGATCCAAAATAAAATTTGCTTTGTGGATCCATTAGAGTCATCTTCAATTATTGATATAACTTTTGGTGCATATAGATTGACACAAAAATAGTAAAAAAAATATTTAAAAAAATGATAATGTTTGCTGCACATTTTAACACATCTAAAAAGTATTTACACTTTAAATTGGACTAATGAGAAAAGAGATAGAGACTACAAGATTCACTATCAATCTCTTCTCACTAATTCATCTCAAAATATGAATATTTTTTAAATGTGTAAGAGTGTACGGTGTTCCGCTAACATAGTTGATAAACAAAACTGTATCTTTATGAACCAGACTAAAGTTATGAATCTGAATTATTGGAATTTAAATGCGAAAATTGCCTTAGATGTGCATAGACGATAAGTTGTTGATCCCATCATTAATCTCCATTGATTCTCTTGGTACACGTGGACTGATTAAACCAATACCTAACCTTGGCTAAAACAATGACGCATGTTACTTTTGGAAAAAATTTTCTTATATTCTAGACCTAATATCTTTTTTGAAAGTAAAATAATTTAGGGAAAATTGGTAAAAAGGGTATTAAAAAGAGTTTTATTGGAATTAAAGACAATTTAAAATACACATTGGATAGAAGTCCTGCCAGAAAAAGACAAAAGAAAAAAAATAAAAAAAACCGCATCTACCCTTGCGCCACATGCGCAAGATTCGCGCCTCCCCAGGCGTGCCTCACGCGCATGGCTTCCCCAAAAGACTGCTTGCATCATGTGAGCTTTGTACCATATAATTTTCAATTTTAAAAAAATATTTTTAAACTTTAAACCTCCATAACTTTTGTTCTACAACTCCATTTTTTGTAAATTTTATACCGTTAGAATCGTGTCGACGAGATCTACAAAACTAGTACCATTGTTGATATGTTTTGAGCAAAAAAAAAATTTAAGTTCTTACATATATGAATAATAAGTGAAATTTCACTGAACATTATATGTTCAGTGAAATTTCACTTGACTGCATATTATGTCCTGCTCAAACATTCTACGTCTCAAACATTCTTTTTGCCCTTTAAGTTTTGTTCTGTCAAATCTTTTAGAGGAGAACACAACGGACTTGCGTGTTTATTTATTTATTTTTTTTTTTATATTTAGCACTCAATCCGGTTTAGTCGAGTGGAGAACACTATGAGGACCATAGAATGGTTAGTCGACAGGTAAGTGAGTGATTGTTTTGATTTACCCTCGCTTTGGTTCATGGAAAGATGGGGGAAATGACTTTAAAATGGTTAGATAACAAATGGAAAGATGCACACAATAATGGGAGACAGAGAGACTTAAGCCCATAATATTGAGCGAGCAGGAGAGTGCTCACCACTAGACCACCAATAGTTACTATCTATTCAGATGATTTAATCTTTCACTGTTTTTATTTCAGGGTATCTTAGTCTTGGATATTCCACACCTTTCCTCTCACTGGGTGCATCTCACATGTATCCTTCGTTGGCATCCGCTAAGGCTGCAGTGATTTCCGTGGGCCAAGAGATTGAAACTTTGGGGCTGCCTTCGGGAATTTGTCCTATAGTTTTTGTGTTCACGGGTTCAGGAAATGGTATTATACTATTACAGAAACTTGAATGATGCTTTGATGAGTGTCTTTTTTTTTTTTTTTTTTTACTTATGACAATACCCAAACGTTACAAACTGAACAGTGTAATGTAGTATTTTTAGGTTAGCATAGCAAAAAAATATTCCAGTTGAACCATACTAGTGTAAAAGAAAATTCTATGGTACATCCATAAATTTTAAGTAATCATAGCATCTGATGGTCGAGTTCAAGTTTACTACATAAATATTAAGTGCATGACCAGTTCAACCTCCATAAATATTAAGTGAAATTTCACTTAATATTTCATATACTCAGTGAAATTTCACTTATTATTCCTATATGTAAAACTTGAATTTTTTTTTACATATATGAATAATTTCAATTAATAAGTAAAATTTCACTTATTATTCATATATGTAAAATTTGAAATTTCACTTATTATTCATATATGTAAAAATTTCACTTAATAAGTGAAATTTCACTTATTATTCATATGTGTAAAAATTGAACTTATGACTTTTTGGGAGGAGCTTTTAAAACTCTAGAATGAAGCTTTTAAAAGCTCAAGGTTACTTTTGCCTTCATGATGTTTTTTGAAGAGTAATGTGCTACTTGTACAAAATTTCAAACAACTTAATAATAAATTTCATTAGCGACTTTTAAAAACCGCGTGGGGGCCAAGCTAAGCCCTAATCTATACTTAAAGCATTTGCGACCCCTCTCAATTTGCCCCTTTTTAAACTAAAAAAATCTTATAATAGAGAAAATTTCAACCTCCATAAATATTAAGTGAAATTTCACTTAATATTTTATGTACTTAGTGAAATTTCACTTATTATTCATATATATAAAATTTTAAATTTTTTTCTTGCTCAAAATATATCAAAATTGGTACTAGTTTTGTAGATCTCGTCGACACGATTCTAATGGTATACAATTTGTAAAAAATGGAGTTATAGATCAAAAGTTATGGAGGTTTAAAGTTTAAAAATATTTTTCAAAATTAGAAATTATACGGTACTATACTCACACCATGTGAGTGGCTTGGGAGACATTTCCCCAGGTTTAGCGCGCGTGTTGGGGCAGGTTAGCGCGTGTGTTGGCGCATTGGGGAAGAATTTCTTGCGCGTTGTGTGCGCTTGACTTGGTTATTTTACAATTCCTTTAAGGGTAGTTTGGTCTGATGAAAAGAGTAAAATGGATTTGAAAAGTGATGTTTTAATATTGTGGATGTATGTTAAAAATGGGCCTGGGCTTTTGTCCTTAGTGAGTTTATTGTTAATGGGCTGTCTTTTAATCCAATTATGCCCAACTTTAAGGACCTTAAGCCAAGCCTCCCAATAATTTATTCTTAAGTTGTTTAGAGTATATTTGATAACCTAATTAAGTGTTACAAATGAAAGTTTTAGCATTTATTTATTTTCAATACATTTGATAGTGTACTACTTAATTGGAAAAACAGCCAAAATGCCACTGAAAATTTTAAGTGAAATTTTTTAGCTGAAAATAATCACTGAATATAGTCTATTTGAGTACGTGTGTAACACCTATTACGGAAACGCGCATAACTCTTTCCAGAAAATTCGGATTCGCACACCGTTTTTTGGCGTTGGAACCGTGACTCAAAGACCTATCTTTTGGTATAAAATTTGATATACTTTATTAATGACTATTTTACCCTTGGGTCTATTTTTGTCACAGTAAAGTTCTTTAAAGAGGTTTAATTCATATTTTTTCTTCCAAATTAGTGTATTTTGGGGCGTATAGTCTTGTTACACGTGTCCTAATCCACTAAGGGTGGATTGGGGCGTGACAACGTGAAACACTGTTTTCAGTACGAGAGGAGCCAACCGTGAGATAAATCACTTTTGGGAGCAAACAAATCTAAGTCTTAGGGTCAAATATCCGTGTAGTTTTGTCAGTGGTTATAATTTTGGCTAATGCTAATGCCAAAGCAGAAATTACTAATGCCAAAGCATAAAGTGTTGATAACTTTTAGCAACAATTATTTTTTATCTCTAAAACTTCTAGCGACATTTTCTGTTTTGGCATTAGCATTTCCCATATTGTCAATAATGGTTATAATATTTGTGATATGTTACAAATTTTTGTCGTTGTGGTTGCAATTTCTTGACAGTTGTTACAAAAAATACTCTATTTAGTTTTTTTTTTTCATGGTTGTTACAAGTTTTTATCATGGTTAATACAAAATTTGATCACATGGAAAATTTTTGTTTCATATTTGGTTACCAACTGATACGTCCCAAAATAATCTAGTCATGAAGCCAGCCTGCCACGTAACCAAGAGGTGCCGGTTACTCCAGCAAAGGCGCCAATAGCCGAGCAATCCCGAGGTGTTTGTTAGAACCGGGCGGTTTCGTACCAACAGGCCGGGCATGAAGGTCGCGGCGTCCCGCGATCCCAGCCTATCCAGCAGTTTCCTAAACCAACTACAAGTCTGCAATATGGAATGTGGCAGTTTTCTAAACCACTTAGGAAACTTTTCCCAAATTATGCCAATCAAGTGTAATCAGATTAGGTTTTCTAATCCTATTAACTTACCATGTAAGGGTGGACTCTTACATCTATAAAAGAGCCCACCTACCCTATCAATAGGGATCCGAAAAGAATTCTCTAGCTACAAGAATACAACAGAGAACTCACCATCAATACGCATATACCCGGCCGGTATTTCTGGTAGTGCCGCCCCTCCTTGTTGGATCACCAGGGCCATCGGTGATCTGCTAGTAAGAGCGCACAGACGCAACCGTGGATGTAGGTCACCTCGTTAACGGGACCGAACCACACACAAATTATTCTTGTCTTTTTCTCTCTCTAAACCCTTCTTACCAGTTTTAGGCATCATCAGTTTTTCGCCGTCTGTGGGAATCGACAAGTCTTCTCATCAACAAACTCTTGACTGATCAACATGCCGCCGAAGACTGATAAGAGAGCCGCTGTTCCGACCGATCAGGAGAACCCGCAGCTTGAGCAGCAGGCTGCCTCCATGACCACTGAACAGATAACGGCATCACTGGCACAACTCTTGGAGGGCCAACGCCGAACACAAGAACAGATGGAGGCGCTTTTGGCCCGACAGGAGAAGCGCCCTGCATCAGAAAATCAGCCTGAGAAAATCGCCCCTATTCAAAGGCCCGCTCGGGCACGAAGGCAAGCCCGTTCCGCCCCGGTGTCCCCACCGGACCGGGAATGCCTCGGTGATGGAGAGCGCAGCCAGGCAACCAGGCGCTCGCAAAGACGAGCTCGGCCCAATCCTCGCCGGGTGGAGGACGCCAGAACTATTATCAACCGGCGGCGTGCGGCTAGAGGGGGGAGTTAGGACGGAAGGCCCGAGAATCGGCCGAGGACCTTCCGACCCTGAGCCAGGGGGATCTTAGGCACACGCTTTCCCGGACCAGGAGCCGGGCCCTATCCCCGAGGTCGAGGCGCTTTAAGGAAGAGGCCTCGTCATCCGATCCAACCTACCGCTCGAATATGGAGAGGAGAACCGGGCGGGATTACGTGAAAGCCCAGGTCGAGGAATTGCAACAGCAAATTGAGAGGTTGAACCGCAAGTCTGGACACGACCTCACCAACATGGAGACTGAGTCACCCTATACCGCTTGGGTTACACGGTTTCCTATTCCACGGAAGTTCAAACCCCCTCACCTCAGCTCCTACGACGGCATAGGGAGTCCGGTAGACCACATACACACTTACAAGGCTTAGATGGCACTGGTCACCACGGTGGACGAGCTACTGTGCCTGGCCTTTCCCAGTACCTTCAAGGAGCCAGCCGCACAGTGGTTCCATGCTTTAAAGCCCCGAACGGTCGATGATTTCAAAGCCCTCAGCAAGCTATTCATCAGCCAGTTTGTCAGGATGCTCGACCGGTCGCAACGGGACACTCGGTTGCTGACCGTCAAGCAGCGCAAAGGGGAGTCCCTGAGGGAGTATGTGGACCGTTTCAACCTGCAAAGGCTCCAGATTCGCAATCTTAATGAAATGGCCGCTATCATGGCCTTTTGTTCGGCAGTTCAACACACCAAGGTCGTCACGTCGTTCCATCGTGACTGACCGGCAACCTTGGTGGAGCTCTCGGAGAGGGTTGGAAAGTACATAGATACTGAGGAGTTCCTAAAGGTGAAGCGCGCCGGCCAGGCAGGAGACGAATCCCCGAAGGCCAAGCGCAAGCGTGAAGGATTCGAGAAGGGCTCGGGGAAGAAGCTAAGGCAAGATTAGAAGGATGCGCGGGGTCAGCCCCCGATTGCTTTCACACCCCCTTTCCCAGCCTATACATGAAGTCATGGCTGCCGCAGAGGCGCAGAGGTTGCTTCAGCAGCCAGCTAAACTCAGAGCCCCGCCCGGTAAGAGGAACCGGGACAAGTTCTGCCGCTATCACAGGGATCACGGCCATGAAACGGAGGATTGCTTTAAATGAAAGAGGGAAATAGAGAAGCTGATCAAGGAGGGACACCTCGCGGAGTTAGTCACAGCAGACAGATGACCCCGGCAGGACACCCGAGCTCCCGATCAGCCACCACCACTCGGCCACATCCACGTGATCTCCGGAGGAACCTCAGGCGGAGGGAATTCACAGTCGACACGGAAGAGGCATGCTCGGGCATCCCGGGTGGATGACTGGCAGGTCCAATCCACCGGCTCCTCCCCAACCGACGTTCTAACATTCACATCCGATGACTTATAGGGCGTCCACTGCCTCCATGATGACCCACTAGTAGTGACGCTTTCTATAGCCAACTATATGGTCAAGAGGGTGCTAGTGGACACAGGCATCTCGTTCGACATCATGTTCACGTCAGCATTCGATCAACTCGGGATTGCCAGGGATCGACTCTAGCCGGTTGCCACCCCCTGGTTGGATTTAACGGTTCCAGCACACAACCGCTCGGAATAACCGAGCTTCTAGTTCTCATGGGGACCTACCCCTCAGCAGGCTTCCGTGCTGAGGGTAGGCCCACCGGTGATCTGCTAGTGAGAGCGCACAGACGCAATCGTGGATGTAGGTCACCTCATTAACGGGACCGAACCACACACAAATTATTCTTGTCTTTTTCTCTCTCTAAACCCTTTTTACCAGTTTTAGGCATCATCAGTTTTTCGCCGTCTGTGGGAATCGACAAGTCTTCTCATCAACAAACTCTTGACTGATCAACATGCCGTCGAAGACTGGTAAGAGAGCCGCTGTTCCGACCGATCAGGAGAACCCGCAGCTTGAGCAGCAGGCTGCCTCCATGACCACTGAACATATAACGGCATCACTGGCACAACTCTTGGAGGGCCAACGCCGAACACAGGAATAGATGGACGCGCTTTTGGCCCGACAGGAGAAGCGCCCTGCATCAGAAAATCAGCCTGAGAAAATCGCCCCTATTCAAATGCCCGCTTGGGCACGAAGGCAAGCCTGTTCCGCCCCGGTGTCCCCACCGGACCGGGAATGCCTCGGTGATGGAGAGCGCAGCCAGGCAACCAGGCGCTCGCAAAGACGAGCTCGGCCTAATCCTCGCCGGGCGGAGGACGCCAGAACTATTATCAACCGACGGCGTGCGGCCAGAGGGGGGGAGTCAGGACGGAAGGCCCGAGAATTGGCCGAGGACCCTCCGACCCTGAGCCAGGGGGATCTTAGGCACACGCTTTCCCGGACCAGGAGCCGAGCCCTATCCCCGAGGTCAACGCGCTTTGAGGAAGAGGCCTCGTCATTTTATCCAACCTACCGCTCGGATATGGAGAGGAGAACCGGGCGGGATGACGTGAAGGCCCAGGTCGAGGAATTGCAGCAGGAAATTGAGAGGTTGAACCGCAAGTCTGGACACGACCTCACTAACACGGAGACTGAGTCACCCTATACCGCTCGGGTTACACGGTTTCCTATTCCACGGAAGTTCAAACCCCCTCACCTCAGCTCCTACGACGGCATAGGGAGTCCGGTAGACCACATCCGCACTTACAAGGCTCAGATGGCACTGGTCACCACGGTGGACGAGCTACTGTGCCTGGCCTTTCCCAGTACCCTCAAGGAGCCATCCGCACAATGGTTCCATGCTTTAAAGCCCCGAACGGTCGATGATTTCAAAGCCCTCAGCAAGCTATTCATCAGCCAGTTTGTCAGGATGCTCGACCGGTCGCAACGGGACACTCGACTTCTGACTGTCAAGCAGCGCAAAGGGGAGTCCCTGAGGGAGTATGTGGACCGTTTCAACCTACAAAGGCTCCAGATTCGCAATCTTAATGAAATGGCCGCAATTATGGCCTTCTGTTCGGGAGTTCAACACACCAAGGTCACCACGTCGTTCCATCGTGACTGACCGACAACCTTGGTGGAGCTCTCGGAGAGGGTTGGAAAGTACATAGATACTGAGGAGTTCCTAAAGGCGAAGCGCGCCGGCCAGGCGGGAGACGAATCCCCGAAGGCCAAGCGCAAGCATGAAGGATTCGAGAAGGGCTCGGGGAAGAAGCCAAGGCAAGATTAGAAGGATGCCCGGGGTCAGCCCCCGATTGCTTTCACACACCCCTTCCCAGCCTATACATGAAGTCATGGCTGCCGCAGAGGCGCAGAGGTTGCTTCAGCAGCCAGCTAAACTCAGACCCCCGCCCTGTAAGAGGAACCGGGACAAGTTCTGCCGCTACCACAGGGATCACGGCCATGAAACGGAGGATTGCTTTAAATTAAAGAGGGAAATAGAGAAGCTGATCGAGCAGGGACACCTCGCGGAGTTAGTCACAGCAGACAGACGAACCCGGCAGGACACCTGAGCTCCCGATCAGCCACCACCACTTGGCCACATCCACGTGATCTTCGGAGGAACCTCAGGCGGAGGGAATTCACAGTCGGCACGGAAGAGGCATGTTCGGGCATCCCGGGCGGATGACTGGCAGGTCCAATCCACCGGCTCCTCCCCAACCGACGTTCTAACATTCACATCCGATGATTTATAGGGCGTCCACTGCCTCCATGATGACCCGCTAGTAGTGATGTTTTCTATAGCCAACTATATGGTCAAGAGGGTGCTAGTGGACACAGGCAGTTCGTTCGACATCATGTTCACGTCAGCATTCGATCAACTCAGAATTGATAGGGATTGGCTCTAGCCTGTTGCCACCCCCTGGTTGGATTTAACGGTTCCAGCACACAACCGCTCGGAACAATCGAGCTTCTAGTTCTCATGGGGACCTACCCCTCAGCAGGCTTCCGTGCTGAGGGTAGGCCCACCGGTGATCTGCTAGTGAGAGCGCACAGACGCAACCGTGGACGTAGGTCACCTCGTTAACGGGACCGAACCACACACAAATTATTCTTGTCTTTTTCTCTCTCTAAACCCTTTTTACCAGTTTTAGGCATCATCAGTTTTTCGCCGTCTGTGGGAATCGACAAGTCTTCTCATCAACAAACTCTTGACTGATCAACATGCCGCCGAAGACTGGTAAGAGAGTCGCTGTTCTGACCGATCAGGAGAACCCGCAGCTTGAGCAGCAGGCTGCCTCCATGACCACTGAACATATAACGGCATCACTGGCACAACTCTTAGAGGGCCAACGCCGAACACAGTAATAGATGGACGCGCTTTTGGCCCGACAGGAGAAGCGCCCTGCATCAGAAAATCAGCCTGAGAAAAGCGCCCCTATTCAAATGCCCGCTTGGGCACGAAGGCAAGCCCGTTCTGCCCCAGTGTCCCCACCGGACCGGGAATGCCTCGGTTCGGTGATGGAGAGCGCAGCCAGGCAACCAGGCGCTTGCAAAGACGAGCTCGGCCTAATCCTCGCCGGGTGGAAGACGCCAGAACTATTATCAACCGGCGGCGTGCGGCCAGAAGGGGGGAGTCAGGACGGAAGGCCCGAGAATCGGCCGAGGACCCTCCGACCCTGAGCCAGGGGGATCTTAGGCACACGCTTTCCCGGACCAGGAGCCGGGCCCTATCCCCGAGGTCAACGCGCTTTGAGAAAGAGGCCTCGTCATTTGATCCAACCTACCGCTCGGATATGGAGAGGAGAACCGGGCGGGATGACGTGAAGGCACAGGTCGAGGAATTGCAGCAAAAAATTGAGAGGTTGAACCGTAAGTCTGGACACGACCTCACCAACATGGAGACTGAGTCACCCTATACCGCTCGGGTTACACGGTTTCCTATTCCACGGAAGTTCAAACCCCCTCACCTCAGCTCCTACGACGGCATAGGGAGTCTGGTAGACCACATCCGTACTTACAAGGCTCAAATGGCACTGGTCACCACGGTGGACGAGCTACTGTGCCTGTCCTTTCCAAGTACCCTCAAAGAGCCAGCCGCACAGTGGTTCCATGCTTTAAAGCCCCGAACGGTCGATGATTTTAAAGCCCTCAGCAAGCTTTTCATCAGCCAGTTTGTCAGGATGCTCGACCGGTCGCAACGGGACACTCGGTTGCTGACCGTCAAGCAGTGTAAAGGGGAGTCCCTGAGGGAGTATGTGGACCGTTTCAACCTACAAAGGCTCCAGATTCGCAATCTTAATGAAATGGCCGCAATTATGGCCTTTTATTCGGGAGTTCAACACACCAAGGTCGCCACGTCGTTCCATCGTGACTGACCGGCAACCTTGGTGGAGCTCTTAGAGAGGGTTAGAAAGTACATAGATACTGAGGAGTTCCTAAAGGCGAAGCGCGCCGGCCAGGCGGGAGACGAATCCCCAAAGGCCAAGCGCAAGCGTGAAGGATTCGAGAAGGGCTCGGGGAAGAAGCCAAGGCAAGATTAGAAGGATGCCCGGGGTCAGCCCCCGATTGCTTTCACACCCCTTTCCCAGCCTATACATGAAGTCATGGCTGCCGCAGAGGCGCAGAGGTTGCTTCAGCAGCCAGTTAAACTCAGAGCCCTGCCCGGTAAGAGGAACCAAGACAAGTTCTGCCGCTACCACAGGGATCACGGCCATGAAACGGAGGATTGCTTTAAATTAAAGAGGGCAATAGAGAAGTTGATCGAGTAGGGACACCTCGTGGAGTTCGTCACAGCAGACAGACGACCCCGGCATGACACCCGAGCTCCCAATCAGCCACCACCACTTGGCCACATCCACGTGATCTCCGGAGGAACCTCAGGCGGAGGGAATTCACAGTCGGCATGGAAGAGGCATGCTCGAGCATCCCGGGCGGATGACTGGCAGGTCCAATCCACTGGCTCTTCCCCAACCGACGTTCTAACATTCACATCTGATGACTTATAGGGCGTCCACTGCCTCCATGATGGCCCGCTAGTAGTGACATTTTCTATAGCCAACTATATGGTCAAGAGGGTGCTAGTGGACACAGGCAGTTCATTCGACATCATGTTCACGTCAGCATTCGATCAACTCGGGATTGCCAGGGATCGACTCTAGCCGGTTGCCACCCCCCTGGTTAGATTTAACGGTTCCAGCACACAACTGCTCGGAACAATCGAGCTTCCAGTTCTCATGGGGACCTACCCCCAGCAGGCTTCCGTGCTGACCAATTTTGTGATCGTAGAAGCCCCGTCGGCCTACAATGTCATCCTTGGCAGGTCGACCCTCAACCAGGCCAAAGCAGTCGTCTCCACCTATAACTTAACAGTGAAGTTCCCGACTCCTTAGGGACCCAGATGATTGCGTGGGGATCAGACTACCGCCCGGAGTTGCTATGTCAGCTCGTTATGTCGGGGGGTAATCACTGAAACGTTAAACGTTCAAGAGATGGACCCCCGGGACCAGAGCGACGCGGCAGGTCCGGTGGAAGAATTGGAAAGTGTGACGTTGAATCCCGAGTACCCTGACCGCACGGTCAGCATTGGTACCCTGCTGGAGCCCGGCTTGAAGGAAAAAATGACTCAGTTCCTGAGGCAAAATCAAGACATTTTTGCTTGGAGTCATGAGGATATGCCCGGGATTAACCCCCGGGTAATGTCCCATCGGCTCAATGTCAGTCCAGATTATCGGCCAGTGAAGCAGAAAAGGAGGGGCATGGCCCCCGAGAGACAGAAGGCAGTGAGTGAAGAGGTCGAGAAGCTTCTCAAAGCCCGTTCCATACGAGAAGTCCACTACCCCGATTGGCTGTCAGGAAAAGCAGTGGGAAGTGGAGGATGTGTATTGACTTCACCGACCTCAACAAAGCTTGCCCCAAGGATTGCTATCCGCTGCCCAGGATAGATCTCTTGTGGACTCCACGGCAGGTCACTCACTCCTCTCATTCATGGACGCTTACTCAGGCTACAATCAGATCAGCATGTACCCCAGGGATGAAGAGAAGACTGCGTTCATCACTGACCAGGGCACGTATTGTTACAAGGTTATGCCATTCGGTCTCAAGAATGCCGGGGCCACCTACCAACGCCTGGTCAACTACATGTTCAAAGACCTAATTGGAAAGTCTATGGAATTATATGTGGATGATCTGCTGGTCAAGAGCCGGGACGAGCCCGACCACCTTGAGCATCTGGCCGGGGCCTTCAGCATTTTGAGAAAATTCAGGATGAGGTTAAACCCGGCCAAATGCACCGTCGGCGTCTCGTCCGGGAATTTTTAGGCCACCTAGTCAGTAGACGGGGGATTGAGGCAAACCCCGAAAAGATCAAAGCCATCATCAACATGCGGTCGCCCAAATCAACGAAGGAAGTACAGAGCCTAGCCAGACGGGTGGTCGCATTGAATAGATTTGTCTCCCGAGCTACTGACCGGTGCCTGCCATTCTTTAGAATCCTCAACAAAGCGTTCCAGTGGTCAGAAGAGTGTGAAGAAGCGTTCCAAGAACTCAAGAAGTACTTGGCGTCCCCCCTCTACTCTCAACACCTGTACTGGGGGAAGAATTATTTTTATACTTGGCAGTGTCACCATCAACGGTTAGCTCGGCACTCATTCGGGAAGAGCACGGGATACAGTTCCCAGTGTATTATACCAGCCGGGTGTTATTGTCACGCCCCGGAACGGCAAAAATAGAGAAAAATAAATTTCCTTTTTGGGTCCAAAGGCAGCGACGGGTGAAGTCACATGATTGTCCACACCACACAGTACTAAGCAATAAGAAGTAATAGTGTAACAATAATGAAGTCTAGGTTCTAATCACAAAGCAACATAAAGTCAACAGAAGTTACTAACTATTACATATCAGAGTCTCGAATCAAATATAAGGCAGCGGAAGTACAAATGCCAAGGCAACATATGCCTGACTACAAAAAGATTCTAAAACGGTAAAGACTACTAGCTACAATTCTAGTCTAGTCTTCAGTTGGCATATGGGTAGTCCTCGGCGTAGTAGTCTTCTTCGGTCTGACCTCCGTCAGGGAAATTCTCCACGGGGACTCCGTCACTGGCATAGTAGTCCTCTCCTGCAGGCCCTTCACCTGAATAGTCATAACCAGGGTGCGCTGGAACGTAGAAATGTCCAGCGGCATAAACGCCGTCAGCTTAATGAAAGCCGAGTGAGTTAGATACTAACAGGGTATCAGCTATTGAAGTTATTACAAGTTATAAACCGTAACCAAATTAGAATTCTGTGAGGGTAACTCCTTTAATCAAACCAATTATCTGATTACTAATGTTTTACTCATTTTAAGACCGATAACATGTCTAGATAGGGGAACAGACTCGACAGTAGTTCAACTCTATAACACACCATTGCTCATCCACCGCTTTTATGAACATATGCACAGTTCACCGCATGTCATGGATACCACGTTAGTCCATCCCCCGCTTTTAAGAACATATGCACAGTTCACCGCATGTCAGGGATATAACGCTTTAAACAACAGTACATCATTCTATGCCACGACTTAGCGACGTCTACCAGTGATCACGGTCCACCGCATGTCATAGACACCTTCGTCTGTCTACCGCTTTTAAGAACATATGATTAGATCATCTGGCTATCTTAGGGCAAATGGTCCGGTTCACCGCAAGTCATAGACACCTTCGTCTGTCTACCGCTTTTAAGAACATATGATCGACCAAAGCCCGCCCACGCAAGATTCCCGAATCTTAGCAAACCTACTTAAGTTCAACTCTATTACCGATACATGACAATCCCAATGTGGCCCGACTACTCTGAATGAATGAATGTTAACTCCAAAGGATTCACAACTATTCCGTTATCTAACATCATAAACATTATCCGATAGTCTTGTTATTACTACGATCCTACGCCGCATTAACTCATTATCAGGTCTGTATTACATTAATAAAGCATGCTGGGAAATACTGAACAGTAAATAAACAACTAAACAGTTATTACATTATCTAAACCAGCAAAACAGTAAACTGTAACTGCCAATCGATTGGTATAAAAGTAGTGTCAATCGATTGGAAGAAGGTTCAATCGATTGGAAGATGAAAGATGTCAATCGATTGGAAGAAGGTTCAATCGATTGGAAGATGAAAGATGTCAATCGATTGGAAGAAGGTTCAATCGATTGGAAGATGAAAGATGTCAATCGATTGATAAAGTGTCAATCGATTGACACTTCATCTTCTTCACAGAGAAGACTGCCCAGCAACATATAAACGGGAATACATGATTTCTTCTTCATTTCTTCATTCAAAACATGTCATAACATCAATGTAAGGCTACCAAGTGAGTTTAGAACTCACCTAGACGTTAGGGGCGTGTTTGGGAATGTGAAATGAAGCTTGGAGCTTCAATGGTGGCTCCTCCCTCTCTTTCCTCTGCTCTCTGTCTCCTCTCTTCTCTTTCTCCTTCTTCTCTTCTTCTTTCTGGTCTTCTTCTTCTTCTTCTCAGTCCATCTGTGTGGGTGTGTATAAATACATGTATATATATGAGTATATATATATATATGAGTGTATATATATATAAACACACACAAAACTCTCCCTCTCACTCTCTCTGATTTTTGTAAACAGAAATACGCCCAAAATGGGCTGGTATATATAGAGAGAGTGTTCACGTGGCTTCTCCCCAGCCAGAGCAAAAGAATCTGCCCAGCTGCCTCCAATCGATTGACATAAGTGTCAATCGATTGATACAATCAATCGATTGAGTTAAAGTTCAATCGATTGTTATCCAAAGCAAGTCAATCGATTGGTATACTTGCCAATCGATTGGTATCCAACTTATACCAAGGGTAAGGCCAAGCTCATACAAGTATTAAAAGAAACATACAAGGTCTAGTTATATAATACATTACAAAATACAGGGTATTACAGTTATAAGGTGCAGAGAGCAGATACTCCCGCATCAAAAAACTGGCGTTCGCCCTTATCACCTCGGCCCGAAGGCTCCGCCCGTACTTTCAGGCCCATGCCATTGTGGTCCTCATAGTTCAACCTCTCCGCAGAATCCTCAGCCGTCCAGACACGTCCAGGAGGCTCGTCAAGTGGGCCTTGGAGTTGGAAGAGTTTGAAGTGATCTACCGACCCCGGACGGCCATCAAGGGACAAGCCGTGGCAGACTTTTTGGTTGAGTTCACGTATCCAGAGGACCCGGTTGAAGAGTCTGAGCCGCTGACCTTACCGCCCGGGTTACACTCTGATATCCCCACCTGGGTACTGCACGTGGACGGCTCATCCAATCAGCAAGGCAGTGGGGCAGGAATCATCCTAACTACTCCCGACGGTATCCAGCTCGAATATGCACTAAGGTTTGGGTTCCGTGCCTCCAACAACGAGGCCGAATACGAAGTCCTCTTGGTCGGACTGCAATTGGCCCTTTCTATGAGTGCACAACAGGTCCAGGGATATAGTGAATCCCAGCTCGTGGTCAACCAGGTTAACCAAGAGTACGAAGCGCGGGAAGACAACATGGTAGCCTACTTGGCCCTCGTCCGAGCGGTTTCCAAGAAGCTCCGAGGATTCTCCATCAGCAGATACCGTGAGAAGAAAATACCAGGGCCGATCGGTTGGCTCGCCTCGCCTCGTCTTCTGAGTCAGACTTGCCCAGGATAAGGATAGAATATCTACCCGAGCCAAGTGTGATCAACTCAGAAGACATGGAGGTAGATCCGGTTACCCTGGGACCCAGTTGGATGGACCCGCTCGTGACATTCTTGACGATCGGGGTGCTACCAGACGACAGAGATGAGGCCCGCCGGGTCAAATACAGTGTGGCACGCTACCACCTTGTTGACGGCATTTTCTACAAGAGGGGATTCACTATTCCGTACCTCCGTTGTGTTCATCCTGCGCAAGTCCAAGTGATACTGTTCGAAATCCACGAAGGAGTGTGCGGGAATCACATCGGAGGCCAGGCACTCTCCAGAAAGGCCCTACTGCAAGGTTACTACTGGCCAACTATGGCCCGGGATTTCCAGGAATACGTCAGAAGGTGTGACAAGTGTCAAAGATACTCCCCCATGATTAACCGACCGAGAAAACTCTAGACACCAATCCACAGCCCTTGGCCGTTCGCCCGGTGGGGAATCGACATTGTTGGTCCCTTACCGATGGGAAAGGGACAAGTCAAGTTTGCCGTCATCGCTGTTGATTACTTCTCTGGTCACTATAAGTACTTAGGAATAGGTCAAAGTTCCAAGTTCTTTTAGTGACCGGTGTGATTTCCTGTTTTGGCCTAATATTCCCCTGCCCCCCAAGCATTTTGCTAAGGCGGGAGTGCGGGAGTTAGTAGCCGTAGGAAACCGACCTGGAACATGGGTGGTTGCAGGGTACTTTGGAGCTTGCCATCGTCGGCCACCTAGGGGTTTTCCCCCGTCGTCGGCTGGACCTAAGCGAAGCTATAAGTAATTTCCTGTTTAGGTCTAGTATCACCTTGCCCCCCGAGCGTCCTGTGAAGGCGGGGGCGTGTTGAGGAGTGACCATAGGAAATCGACCTGGAACATGGGTGGTTGCAGGGTCATTTTGTGCCTGGGTTCGGAGCCCGAGGTCTTTTTGTGCCTTGGTTAGCCAAGGTCTTTTTAGTGCCTGGGTTTGGAGCCCGAGGTCTTTTTGTGCCTTGGTTGTTAGCCAAGGTCTTTGTGCCTGGGTCTGGAGCCCGAGGTCTTTTTATGCCTCGGGTTAGGCCCGAGTACTTTTCTGCATTGCACGGTGTATTGACAGGAGTAATTTTGCAAAATAAATTTTTTAATTTTATTAAAACAAGAATTTATTGCTATTGCTCAATCAGAGCTACAAAAACAAATCTCTCTACCAGTACTAAATTCCCGTGGCTAAGCGTTACTGATAATACTTGCGGAGGTGTTGCACATTCCAAGGGTGAGAGAGATCATGCCCGTCCATACTCTGTAGCCAGTAAGTTCCCGATCGGTTGACCCGGGTTACTTTGTACGGGCCTTCCCAGTTTGGTCCCAATTTCCCATAGCTCGGGATTCGGGTAGACTGGTTCACTGCCTTGAGGACGAGGTCTCCGACTTGAAAACTGCGGTGCTTCACCTTGCTGTTGTAGTACCGCAAGACCCTTTGCTTGTAGGCTGCCACCTTTAGGTAGGCTTGATCTCTCCTTTCCTCCACCAGATCCAGCTCTGACCTGAGGGCTTCTTCGTTATCCGGCTCACTGAAGTTGGCCACCCGATATGTAGGCAACCCGAGCTCTCTGGGGACCACCGCCTTAAATCTGTAGGTTAAAGAGAATGGTGTCTCGCCTGTTGCCGATCGGGGTGTTGTGCGGTAGGCCCACAGGAGGGTCGATAGTTCTTCAGCCCACAACCCTTTGGCGCCTTCAAGCCTTGTTTTGATTGAATGCAAGATTATCTGGTTGGTTACTTCGGCTTGACCGTTGGCTTGTGGGTGCTCGAGGGAGGAGTAATGATTTAATATCCCGTAGGCCGAGTAGAACTGCCTGAAGATAGGTGTGTCAAATTGTCTACCATTATCGCTGACCAGGACCCGGGGAATGCCGAACCTACTTAGAATATTCCTTTCCACGAAGCTTTCCATTTTTCGTTCGGTTATTGTCGCCAAGGGCTCGGTCTATCCCGGGCGGTAAAACAGGATACACCTATGATACACCGGGACATCCCAGACGGTAATATAGGGTATTCCTATAATACACTTGTAATGACTCAAAAATTAGGACGTTTATTAAAAAAAATGTTATTTTCGTCAAGAAAAATATCAGTTTAGGAATTTGTACAGTATAATTTTTACCTGTGTGTGTGCGTCATCGCGTGAGCTCAACACACACAAAGATCTCCCATGCATTACTTGGAGACCAAACAAATTTAAGTGCTCAGTGTGTGCGTGTGTTCTGTGTATGTATGTGACGTGTGCATGTGTATTGTGTGTGTGTGTGTGCCGAGTAGGTGTGTGAGTGTGTGTTGTGGCCCCCAAGTCAACTAAACCTATACATACACACATCAATCACTCTTAACCCCTCATAACTCTCTCAATCTCTCAACTGCCTCTCCATTCTCTCTCTCTCTCTGCTTTATACACACACACATATTATTACACATATATACATACAAACATATATGTATTCAAGAGAGTAGTTCAAATCAAGCTTTGATTTTGGTAAGCTTTTGTACCATACTTTTATTTTGAATTCAGTTTTATAAACTATTAATATATATATATCTCATATATATATATCGTTAAGGGTCCGAAAATAGCGAGCATAAAAACTGTAACGAAAACTTGTTTTCTTTATATCAAATGAAAGATATTGACCCCAAGAGGCCATGTTTCAAGTTTTGTACGATAATTTATAACGGTCGCGACGAATGAATCATTTGAAGTTTCGAAAACTAAAACTTTTATTTTCTATATAGTGATCTACCGACATCGGATTTGATCGCGGTTTCAAGCTTAGTACTTCTAATTATGTTTATTTCCATCCGAAATATTATTAAATTTTTTAGTTTTTGAAAGTTTTACCGAATCCCCCCATTTTGGTGTATTTACAGAATGACCCCTAAACTTTTAAAAAGGGTATTTTTAGTCATTCTGAGATTTTGTAAACTCATTATAAATCATTTATATATTCTATAATGATATTATGATAATATATACTGTTTTATAATTTTGTTAATTATAAAACCATAGAATAATATTATTTTACTACTTATCAATTGATTTAAATAGAGGTTTGATTATTTTATCATAACTATTATATTAAACTGTTCTTATGGCATTTTATGACCATTAAAAATAGTTCCACATTTAAATTATGGTATTTGGGTATGAAAATGGAATTACGGTCCGGTTACGACTATTTTAAAAATAGTGTTGGTAAATAAGTTAGGCCTTGTCAGATTATAAATTAAATAAATGAAATCCCTTATATTTTAGTATTATTCTGTATCATTAGGATATAACAAATATATATTAAAATTAGAAATATTGGGGTACTAAGTACGAATAACTACTAATTCCTTTATATCCTTTGGGTAATAAAATTGGTAAAAGAAAAGTAATACTCATTATGATTCTATAAAGAATAGTTTAACGAATAAATTCTCACCCTTATGGAGATTATATATGAGCTTTACGGCTCAATAGTGTCTATTTAAAAATAGTATTTTAACTTCCAAAATTTATAGTAAATTATCTATAACTCAGAAAAATACGCCGTCAATTCCTATAGTCTCAAAATAATGTCTAGTATCATATTTAAATATTTGGGGACAATCCGACATTGTCTAATATACAGCTCATTTGTAAAATCCACGTTTATGTAGTTTTGAAGTAGGAACTGCTACGAACTCCAAATTGAGTCCAGTTAATGAGGTTGAACTTAGTATAGTGTAAGGAACAATATAGTGAAGGTTTGACATATTTTTAGTATATTTACAAAAATACCCTAGAAAAGCCTTAATTACAGTTTTACACTATGATTACAATTGGATATTAAATGTTTAGTTTCTTTACCTGTATTAAGGTAGGAACTATCTCATCGTCAAATCCTAAGTCACCAAGGTGAGTGTTCATTAACTTTTCTCAAACTCTATGTTAACTCAATATATAATGAGTAAATTCTACTATGATTTTAATGATATGTAAAGTATCAAAATTACTAAAGTTATTTTCGAAACATTTTTCTTGGTTCCTGGAAGGGTTTTAGCATTCAAAACTTATTATTCTCAAATATGACAATTTATTCCAATGTCATGTATATTTTGAAATGCCATCATTTAAACTGTTCATTTATTTAAAGTGTCAATTACCACCACAACAAATTATAAAGTATAGCCTATGTATGCGATGAAATGAGCTCGACTGTAAGGTTGCCTTTGATCATTGTGCGATGTATGTAATGAATGAATGTGTGCGTGAGTGGGTGGTTGGTAATTTGACATTTACGTAAAGATGCTATTTTCCATGCAAGTAGAGCCTGTCATTATATTTCCATTTCGTATGAAATTTTTAATGCTATCATCTTATCTCTTCTAAAAATGCAAACCTTTTAAATGATTATTTCCAAGGTTTTGTTCATTTACTGAGCCTTCAGCTCACACTCTCCAAATGTTTTTAAAACCCTTTTCAGGTGACGAAGTTGACGATGACAGGCTATTACAGAACTCTTAGAAGAACAGAACATTTCGATAGAAGATAAAGATTATCTTCTTGATGCAAATGAAGAGTATATGATTGTTAGATATGTAGAATATTTAGAAGAGTTATGCCTTCAAAACTAAAAATATTCTCAAGATTTATGTAGACTTCAATATATAAATAGATTTAAGCTATGTTTGCTTCTGCTAGAGCTCTATTTAATTATGAAGAGTCCTCAGAGGCCGGCCTCGAGCCTAATTTTTTTTTGGAATTTTGGGGTCGTGACAACACTGGGCGATCCCGGACGCTAAACAGGACAAGTTCCTATGGCATATTGGGCTATTACCTTTTAAACAGGTTAGGAAGACTAGGTGTTCTACTGGTTATGGTCCTAAAACATTTGCTAAGGCAGGGGTTAGGTCGGCAAAAAACCGAGTGGATACTAGCAATTACAAATAGGCAAAGTACAGAAAAAAGACACAGTTAATGGAAATGAAGTTTGACCTCAGGGGCCTTTTCATTAATTAAAATAAAAACTGTAAAAAGCTTGGGGGCAGTTGTAGTAGCCTACCCAAAAAGAAAAAAAGACTACAACAAAAACAAAAAGAGAAAAAAAAAAACTAGTCTACAACCACCATTTCTCCCTCCTCCGCAGCCTGCTCATCAACAGAGGGGTCCCCGGCCGGTGCAGCTTCAGCGGCAACCTCAGAGTCAGCCTGGCCTTCCTTCCAATAACTGGACTCCGCCCAGGAATAACCAGACAAGTCCCAGTCAGGGTGGTCAGCAGCAGCCCGCTTCGTCAGGTCAGCGTAGCCCGTGAAGAACCCAGCCTCGAATTCCTCCTCAGCTTCCTTGGCTTCAGCCTCCCGAGCAGCAATAAGCTCCGAGAGCGTGGCCGTCATAGCTGCAAGGTCCTTCTCAGCAGAGATCCTCCCGGCCTCCGCGGCTGCAGCCTTAGTCTCTGCAACCTCCTCGGCGGCGATCTTCCCAGCCTCCGTAGCCGCAACCTTAGCCTTCACAACTTTTCGGGCGGCCCGCTCGATTGACAGAGAGTCACGGATCTCCCCAAGCTCCAGGGCAGTTGCCCGGGAATTTTCTTCTTCCATGGTGAGAACAAACTCTGCGGACTCCCGGGCAGCCCTCTCCACGGAAAGGTTAGCCTCTAGAGCGACCAACCTCTCAGCAACGCCGGGAAGGGTGGTCTCAGTCCTGGCTGCAATATAGCCAATCTGCAAGAATAGGAAAACGGCAGTATGCGCATGGAGAAAAAGTTAATATTCACATTGCAAAGGGACTTACCATGTGGCTGATGTTGTACAGCCAACCGATGATGGCCTCGGGGCTCAACGGGGTGCACTTGTCGATCTGATTCTGCAACAGCCCAGGCCGTACCCTTTGGCGGACGTCGTCCGCCGTCTCGACCTCTGGCCTGGAGGAGGGGCCCGCGCGAGCAGTCTCCTCTATGCTCAGGAAGGAGACCTCGGACGGTTTGGCAGCAGGGGGAGGTGGTGGTGGAGCAGCAATCGTGACGACGGGCGTGGAGGTAGCAGCAGCCTCCTTTTCAGCCCGGATGAAAATCCCCCGGGAAATCCTCTTGAGGGGATGGCCCTCGGCGGGGTCTGGCTTCTTCCTCTTCTGGCCAACCCGGGCCATCAAGGCTGCCTCCTTCTCCTTCAGGGTTGTCGCATTCTTGGGAGCCATTTCTGCAAAACCAGAGAGCATGTTATAATTTAGCAAAGTACCAAACAAAAATAAAATCGGACGGTCAAGAGATGATATTTACCCGGAATGATCGCCGGGAGGACGGGAGCTGTGAAGCACTGGGGCCTATAGGAGATCTTCGGGCTTCCTGACCGAATCAGCACTTTATTAATATCGGTTGGGTCTTCTACCAAAGACCGAAACCTTGCTTGTAGCTCGTCCGGCAAGCTAGACGAGTCAACTGCTCCCACTGCAAAGCAAACATACAAATGGGTTAGTCAAGGCAAAATAGAAAGACTAATCAAGAAAGAAAGTGGTCGGGCTTACTCCTCAGCTCCCTCGCCCAGGAGGTTCTCAATTGTATACCTGGTGCCTTTTCACATAGCCCCAGGGTGGACACTTGGAAGAATTTCTTCTTCCATCCTTTATTATTGCTCGGGCAGTTGACAATTATCTTCCGCCCCTGTCTGGCCCTGAGCGAGAAGATACCGGACTCCCCGTGGACTTTGAAGGGCCGGTGAGTCCAGAAGAACTCCTGTAAAGTAAGCTCGTACCCGAGGACTTGGGACCACAATGATATGCACCCCATCAGATATCGCCAGCCGTTCGGGGTGAGCTTCCCGGGGGAGATCCCGAGGTAGATAAGCGTGTCCCGGGCGACTGGGTGGAGAGGCAAGCGAAGGCTCGCCATGAAAGCATCCTCATACAAAGTGACGAAGCCCAACTCGTGAAGTGGGCTCTGCCATCATGGACGACAAGAGAAAAGGGGTCGGAAAGGTCATATCTGTCCCTAATCCAATCCAAATCAGGGCCGCGCAAAATACTGACAATGGACTCGCATGAGAAGACGACCCCGGGGCTGTTCGGTATAGACCCCTCGTCGCCCAAACCCCGAGATGTCGAGGCCACAGGAGAATCCCGATGCGTTCTTTGGGAGACGCCCGGGCAGGGATCATCCCCTCACTCTGCTGATCAGAAGGGGCCAAGGAGGGAGGGTCTAAGCTTGCACTTGAGGACCCCGACCGTAACTGCTCGTCTTCCAACCGGGACGACGAGTTGAAATCTGAATGGCACATGATTATGTCTGTGGAAGACCTAGGGGACAGATGACCTAAGAATGGATCAAGAACTCTTAGCCTGATGTACAGAGGAGGTAGATCTAATAACCTAAAGGGCAGTACGTACAAGACTCTAGAAGAAAGACAACACTCTCTCAAGACTCTCCCGGGAATACCCGTTCGGTCAAACTGCTCTAGTGTACCCCCGGACTGGAAGAAATGAAAAAACCGAAAAAAGAAAAAATCACACGCTCATTCTAACCCAAGTGGGTTCGCTCTCTCCAGCTTTGTTCAGAAAAGAAGAAGAGAATGAAGAACTAAAGACAGAAAGGAATGACTTACAAGGTTTCACGCAGAAAAGAGGTCGGGAATCTTGCTCGGGAATCTTGTATGCTCTCAAACCGCTCGGTAAACTCTCTCAGTTGGCAGCAGGAACTGAAGGGATGAGCAAGTGTTCCTTATATAGGAATAGTGGACGGTCCAGATCAATCAGATCCAACGGCTCACGAGTTTTCCCGCCAAGAACCGTTAGACAGCTGTCACCTCGGGCAAGTGAAGGGTCGCTTTGAAATGCGTGGCGTGGCGTGGCGTGACGGTCCGGTTACCACGCAGTTGTTCGGTTACGACCTAATCGACTCCGCTGGATCCTGACCAGGCTAATCACTCCCTGACACGTGGCAATACCAACACCCAAGCTCCTACCTGTACCGATCGGTTATTCCACCGGGTGATCTGGAGTGTGGGCCCCATCCTGAGCAGCATTCCTGGAGGACATCCGGACGGTTTCCAAGAAGGTACTGATTTTTGAATCCTCACCCGATGAAGCATCCAGTCAATTCCGAAAATGAGGGGCAGCTGATATATCCCAAAATAATCTAGCATGAAGCCAGCCTGCCATGTCACCAAGAGGTGCCGGTTACTCCAGCAAAGGCGCCAATAACCGAGCAATCCCGAGGTGTTTGTTAGAACCGGGCGGTTTCATACCAACATGCCAGGCATAAAGGTCGCGGCGTCCCGCGATCCCGGCCAATCCAGCAGTTTCCTAAACCAACTACAAGTTTGCAAGATGGAATGTGGCAGTTTCCTAAACCACTTAGGAAACTTTCCCCAAATTGTGCCAATCAAGTGTAATCAGATTAGGTTTCCTAATCCTATTAACTTACCATGTAAGGGTGGACTCTTGCATCTATAAAAGAGCCCACCTACCCTGTCAATAGGGATCCGAAAAGAATTCTCTAGCTAACAAGCATATAATAGAGAACTCACCATCAATACGCATATACCCGGCCGGTATTACTGGTAGTGTTGTCCCTCCTTATTGGCTCACCAGGCCCGCCGGTGATCTGCTAGTGAGAGCGCACAGACGCAACCGTGGACGTAGGTCACCTCGTTAACGGGACCGAACCACACACAAATTGTTCTTATCTTTTTTCTCTCTCTAAACCCTTCTTACCAGTTTTAGGCATCATCGCCAACTTTTCTCATCAAGTTTCAATTTTTTTGTCATAAAAAGTTTTTTTTCTTTTTTTCCCTGTTATCTTTATGAAATGTGTCCAAATTTTGTAACTTGGCTTCATACTGTTTACACAAAAAATCAGTTAAAGAAAAAATATTACAATTTTTTTAATAATTAAATATAAAGAATGCCACATGTTGATTCTTTGTAAAATCTCATATATGTTGCTAAAAAAATCATGTTATGCATCATTTATTAGTGTGGGATGGCCGGTCGGACCTAGATTTTTTATTTTTTTATTTTTTTGTCCCCTTTGAAGAGTGCTCATTTATTATCCTTTTGCTATGGTTTGAGATGGTTGCATGCATGCTATATATATATATATGTTAGGTGGTGGGGCATATGCGTTGCGTGTGCAACGCACTGTATTTATGAAGGTTATACTAAAGAAATTAAATAAATAGCAATAGCAATGTTCTCTCTCTCTCTCCATCTAATGTGCGCTGGGACTCCAAACACCTCCTTCTGATACACACTGAGATGAACACCCAAAAAATGGGATCGAATAAGACTAAGAGCATCTCCAACCCATGCTGCTAATCCTACATGGCTCCATTCACATTCCAATTTGACATGCCAAGCCACTCTAACCAACATGCCAAAATTTGACATGGCAAAAGGCATGGAACCATCCATATGACTCAAGGATACATGGCATTCCACCAAGGCACTCACTAAACACCCAAACAACCAATAAGATCATAAAGTATACGATTAACAAGGATTTCCCACCTAAAACCCATATAAAAACATTTCCATTTTGAAAACAGGAGTCCAGTCGACTGTATTTGGAAGGACAGAGAACAAGATTCTCTGGAAACCCAATCCGGTTGATTGCCTCCAATCCAGTTGACCAAGTCTATAGGGGGTGGTGTTAAACCCGGTCGACTGATACCTGTCCCGTCGACTAGATTCATGTTCCAGTGATCTCGTTTTAAAGAGTGTTGATCCAGTCAACTATAAAAACACTTACGATCGACTGTTTTAGGAAAATAGAAACCTGACTTCAAACTTTACACGAATCCCGTTGACTAGTCTCGAGTACAATTGACTACATTTAACAGAAGAGGTAAATCTGCAGCAAAGCAGCTCTAAAGCCAAAACAGCCAAACCAAACATACAACCCCCGTGAGACATAACCAACCAACATGGTTGACTAATATAAACACAAGTTATAGATACACCATGGTAAAACATAACCAAAACTAGCATATCTCAACCTTTATATTACAAGAGTCAAACTGTAATCTGATGTCTACATGCAAGTTTGAATATTGTCACGCCTCGGAGCAGCAAAAGTAGAGAAAAACAAATTTCCTTTTTGGGTCCATAGGGATCGAATGACTGGTGAATGTCACTAATTATCCACACCACACAATACTAGTCTACAACAAGAATAGTAATAAAAAAATAAACTGGATATAAATAGTTGTTGCTTCTATTACAAGATCAAAGTTATTACAACAGTAGAGCTATAGCAAAAGTATATAAGGTTTGGAAGTAACATATACCCAAGTACCAAATATAACAAAACAGTCTAAACAGAAATAATAAACTAATAACTATCTCTAAATCTTCAGCTGGCGTAAACATCAGTGTAGTAGTCCTCCCCGGCATAGACATCATTAGTGGGGCCACCCTCTGCATATTCCCCTCTCGGATAGTAACCGTCGTCATAGGCTCCGTCACCTGCAGAATAAGGTACAAGATAGTCTGGATGGGAAAAATCCAAGCAATAAAGGCCGTCAGCTTATTGAGAGCTGAGTGAGTATAAAGGTACCAGTTATCTGAAGTAAAAATAAGCTTATGAGGACATGAATTAAAATTTCTCCTATAATAATATCTTGCTCTTTTACTCAACGCCGTTAACCAACCCTTGACGTCTTGTTATCCGAAGACCGGAATTCAACATACTCTGACTGAATGGAACAGACTCAATCGTTTAACTCTAAGGATACACCCTTATTCCATCCATTGCTTTTAAGAGCAATATATCCTATTCACCGCATGTCACGGACTCCACGCCAGTCCGTCCCCAGCTTTTAAGAACATATATCCTCACCGCATTTCAGGGACAAAACATTTAAAACAAGGTATATCATCTATTGCCATGACTCAGCGTCATCTACCAAACTTTCCAGCTCACCGCCTTTTTAAGAACATTTATCAATTCACCGGCTTTTAAGAACATATCATGAATCCTCTAATTTATCCTATGACTACTTGGTATAGTTCACCGCCTTTTAAGAACATTTATCAGTTCATCGGCTTCTAAAAACATATCATGACCAAATGTTCGTCCACGTACCATTCCCTGAACTTACCAAACATACGTAAATTACGTTCTAATATCAACACATAACAATTCCCAATATGGCCTAACTACTCTGATTAAAAGAAATGGATATTAAACTCAATACACGAATCAACATGTTACCCACGTAGTCATATTCTTCTGTTGATCAAAATATCCTTTATTCTTTGGTGTTACATTACCCCTGTCTAACCCAAAATTGCATAACGGAAGTCTAAATTGAGAATCGACAATCGAACCCTTAATATAATAAATAGGCAAAAGAATCCATGTTCTGAGAATACCAATCGATTGGGATAAGGTCCAATCGATTGGGACAAAATCATAACAATCGATTGAGGGAACGGGCAATCGATTGGATCCAAAACAAAGACAATCGATTGCTAACTTTGGCAATCCATTGGGTCACGAGTAATGGCATTCGATTGGAAATCTATCCAATCGATTGGGACCAGACTGATGGCAATCGATTGGAAATAATTCCAATCGATTGGCACTTCGTCTTCTCCAACAGATTATAAAAACAACATATATAAATGTCCTAAGGACGGATTAGATACAACCAATCCTTATAAAAACTTGTAAAACATCAATATAAAGAGACCAAGTGAGTTGTAACTCACCAAGGGTGTGTTTGGGAGTGTGTGAGCTTGAAACCTCAAGTTCTTTGTCTCTCCTCCTCTTGTTCAGTCTCTTCCTATCTCTGTCACCTCTATCTCTCATCTTCTTCTCTTTTCTTCTTCCTACTTCTGTTTCTCCTTCTTCTCTTCTTCCTCTGCCCAAGGCAGTGTGTGTGTGGGTGGGGGGGGGGGGTGTATAGAGATATATATGTATATATGTATAAATGTGTATATATACCTCACTCTCTCTTAATCTCAAACTGAACCAAACAGAACCAAGGTATAGAAATGAATGCATATATATATATATAAATTGAGAGAGCCATGTGTCTAACCACGAGGTAAAGAAGAAAACTTGTCTATGCTTATGCCAATCAATTGGTAATGATGGCAATCGATTGGTAATAGATATTTGAAGGCAATCGATTGGAATAGATGGAAATCGATTGGTATATTGCCACATAATAAATTCAGGTCGGTAGGATGGCAATCGATTGAGAAATATGTCAATCGATTGGTATTCGAAAAATAGCAATCGATTGGTAAACAAGGCAATCGATTGGTAACCAAATTTCACCCAAAAAGAAATGAAAGGTTATATAAGTATAGAAATGAAATACTAGGTCTTGTTATGTATCAAAATACAGGGTATTACATCATCCACCACTCATTAAGGATTTCGTACTCGAAATTGAAAATAAACAAATCTAAAACAAAACAGAAACTTCTCTCGCAACTCTGACTCTAGGTCCCACGAAGCTTCTCCTTCATCATGATGCTTCCACTGAATCTTCACCAACGGAATATCCTTATTTATGAGTTTCTTGATCCCTCGATCCAAAATGCGAACCGGTCGTTCATTGAAGGTAACATTGTCGTTGACTTCAATATCTTCAGAGTTGAACTCGGGCGCTGGGTTGTGGGCATACTTCTTTAGCATACTGACGTGGAAAATGTTGTGCACTCCTGACATCTTCGGCGGCAACATAAGGCGATAAGCAACCTTTCCAACACGTTCTAGAATCTCGAACGGTCCTATGAATCGCGGCGATAACTTGCCTCTCTTCTAACCAAACATGACGATGCCTCAAACAGGTAAAACCTTGAGCAGCACGTGATCTCCAACGGTAAACTCCAAGTCTTTGCATCGCTTGTCAGCATAACTCTTGCATCGCGTTTGAGCTGTCTTCATCTTCTCACGTACAATTTGAATCTTCTCACTTGTCTCTCGTACCATCTCTGGCCCAAGAAGGTGAGTATCCCAGACTTCGGTCCAACACAGCGGCGATCGACAAGGTCTTCCGTACAAAGCTTTGAACGGTGCCATTCCTATGCTCGAATGATAATTAATGTTGTAGGAGAACTCAATCAAAGGTAAGTGTGTCTCCCAATAACTCTCAAAATTAATGACACAAGCGCGTAACATGTCATCCATTACTTAATTAACTTGTTCAGTCTGCCCATCAGTCTGTGGATGAAAGGCTGAGCTCAAGTTTAATATTGTTCTCATCACTGTTTAGAGATTCTTCCAAAACTCTACAGTAAAACTTGAATCTTGATCTAACACGATAGACACAGGTACTCCGTGTAACCGTACTACGTGTTGTAGATACATCCAGCTCAAACGTTCTACTAGATACGTCATACTATATGCAATGAAATGTGTTATCTTTGTAAGTCAATCCACGATTACCCAAATAGCATCATGGTTCTGCTGTGACTTCGGCAATCCTACCACGAAATCCATAGTGATGTGTTCCCATTTCCATTGAGGAATCGGTAATGGTTGTAGTAACCCAGGTGGCTTTGATGTTCTGCCTTTATCTGTTTACAAGTAAGACATTGAGATACATACTCTGCTATTTCTTTCTTTATTCCTTCCCATCAGAAATTTCTCTTCAGATCCTTATACATCTTCGTACCTCCTAGATGAATAGTCATTCGTGACTTATGCGCTTCATCCAATATTTTCTTCCGGAGATTTTCTTCGTCAGGTACACAGAGTCTACCTTTACATCGTAAGGCTCCGTTTATACTGATACTCCAGATTTATGGTTCCTTGGCTGACATCTTGGCGAACCATAACTTCAAATCTTCCATCGTCTGCTGAGCTTCTATGAATTGGCTGATCAAAGTTGGTTGTACCATAAGGCATCCAAAATGTTGTCTTTCCATTGGTTCCGCTGGCTGAAGATCGAATTCAGCTAAAACTTCTAATGCTTGCCATTCTCGAATTAGTAATGCAGCGATCACTAGTCAAGGTTTACGACTCAAAGCATCTGCTACAACATTCACTTTACCCGGATGGTGTTGCAACAAAAAGTTATAGTCTTTGAGTAACTCCATCCATCTTCGTTGTCGCATGTTCAACTACTTCTAAGAAAATAAATATTTCAAGCTCTTATGATCGAAAAACAGATCAAACTTCTCTTCATAGAGATAGTGTCTCCAAATCTTCAATGCAAACACTATTGCTGCTAATTCCAAGTCATGCGTAGGATAATTCTTCTTATGTACCTTCAATTATCTTAATCCATATGTAATGACATTCCCGTCTTGCATAAGCACACAACCAAGTCCTTGGTGTGATGCATCACTGTAGATCACATACCTTTCTCCACTTTTAGGTATTGCGAGTACTGGTGCTGAAGTCAATGTTTCTTTTAACTCCTGGAATACACTCTCATGCTTGTCTGTCCACTCGTACTTCATCTCCTTCCTCGTCAAATTCGTCAAAGGTCCTACTATCTTGGTGAATCCTTCTACAAATCTTCTGTAATATCCTGCTAGGCTGAGAAAACTTCTAACTTTTGTCGCATTAATCGGTCTGTTCCAGCTTAAGACTACATCTATCTTAGATGAGTCCACAGAGATATTGTCTTGAGATATAACATGTCCTAAGAATTTGACTTCTTGTAGCCAAAATTCACACTTACTGAACTATGCATACAACTTATTATCTCGAAGTGTCTGTAAAGCAATTTGTAAGTTGTCTTTGTGATCTTCCTCCGTCTTTGAGTAGATCAGTATGTCGTCGATGAACACTATAATGAATATATCCAGATATGGTCTGAATACTCTATTCATTAAGTCCATGAATTCTGCTAGAGCATTCGTCAATCCAAAAGGCATAACTAAAAACTCATAATGCATGTATCTTGTCCTGAACACAGTCTTTGACACATCTTCTGGTCGAATTAAAAGTTGATGATATCTCGAACGTAAATCGATCTTTAAAAAAATCTTCGATCCTTGTAACTGGTCGAATAGATCGTCTATCTGAGGTAGTGGATATCTATTCTTAATCGTGACCTTATTCAATTCTCTGTAGTCCATGCATAGTCGGAGTGTCCCTTCCTTCTTCTTTACGAATAGGACTGGTGCTCCCCAATGAACAAATCCTAAATCTTCAAGTTCCTGGACTTGTTACTTCAGTTCTAACATCTTAGTTGGTGCCATCCGATACAGAGTCTTGGAAACAGGCAATATTCCAGGTACTAGTTCCACACAAAAGTCTATTTCCCTTTTTGGAGGAAGTCCTTTAATATCCTGGAATACATCCTGAAAGTCTAGTATAGTAGGAATTTGATCCATCTTGAGTTCCGTACTCGCACTCTTGATTGTAGCCAAACCACTCGTAAGAAACATGTCGCTTGTTAACTAACACTGAAATCTAATCGTCGCTCATCCTAGTATCAAAAACACAATCATCCTAGTAGGGCAGTCTAGATTGGCACTGTAATTAGTCAACCGATCCATCCCTAGGATAATGTCGAATTGTGACATCGATAGAACTACCAAGTCTGCTGGAAAATGCCTATCTCCCAAAGTCAATGGGCAATCTTTACATACTTTACCCAACTTAACAATAACTCTCAATGGAGACACAACGTTCAGTGTTGGCTCAAGTGTCAGGGTTCTAAATCCAACTGACGTATAATATTAACAGCAACAAAAGAACGTGCAAATAAAACTTTAATTGGACTATGAAAGAGTACAAGCGTACCTTCCAAATGTTACTGTTCATCGGTATTAAAACCTGCTTTTCCTGGGATTATAGCATTTTCTCGAGTCTACTCTAGGGGTCCTTGTATTCCTTAACTTAGGGCGCCATAGTATCCTCCTCGTGGTGCACGACAATCCCTGCTCAAATGCCCTGGCTTATTACAGTTGCGACAGACAATGTCCAGCCTATAATTCATTTTAGGGGCGGTACAGTTCCTTGCAATATGTCCTGGCTTCCCATAGTTAAAATAACCTCCATCATTTGATGGCGGAGCTATAAGCAGTGCATGTGGTTACGGTCCTCGCTGTTGATGTGGCTGGGGTCAAAGATAACTCTGCTGGGGCTTCCTGGTTCCTTTCCAGGTCCTCTTGTTACCTTAAAAATTTCCCTGAGGTTTCTACCCTTGGGTATTCCTCGACGGTTGTGTCTAGAAATTCCTCTGTTGAAAATTCCTTGATGGCTATGGTCGATTCATCTGTGGTCGTTGTACTGGATATGCGTCCTTCTCTAGACTTATAGCAAGTCTAACCAGTCCTTCAAAACTCTGGTTCAGGTGACCAATCATCATATGGCAAAGATGGGGATTCAGTCCCTAGTGAAATCTTTTCCCCGTCTTCTGCGGTATATCAATCATATGCTAGGCGAATCGAGACAATCGCTCAAATTGTGTGGTATATTCTCTTACTGTCCAATCTCCTTTAACTAAGCTCATGAAATTCTTCTCCTGTTGATCCTTTTCATCTTCTGGAAAGTACTTCTCGAGAAATTCCCTTAAATGTTTCCCAAGGCATTGCTCTCGCAGCGTTCATCCCTACAGTGGCTCACTCAGCCTCCACCAATCTGCGGTGGCGTAGGTGAGTTGGAACATAGCAAGACGACACTTCTCTTGCTCGCTGTATTCCAATGCTTCAAAGATCAACTCCATTTCCCTTATCCATTGTTCGACTTTCCATGGTTCTGTTAGTCCATCGAACTTCTCAGGATGTAATCCACAAAAATTTGCTAGTAACTTGTCCCCTATTTACCTATGCAGAAACGGTATAACTAGGGGTTAGACAGGTCTTTGATTAGTACTATAGTTGTAGGTATCGCCTACATGCTCCATCCACTGCATGAGTGCTTCAAAAACTCCAGATGGGTCCATTTCTTCAGGAATAGGTGCTCCAACTCGACCTTGGTGATTCCTCAAGGGTCCTACCATAATGATAACAAGTGTTGCCTACAAGAGACACATCGATTAGCTGAAAGTCTTCTTGCAGAGACGAAAACAAGATAGGGTGAGAAGCAACAAGAACTAACAGTTCTACTAAACAACACATCAAAGCAACCATACAATAAATATCGAAAGTACTGCTTGTATATATATATCAAAAGATGTGTCACAGCCCGGTCCCACAATAGCATAACCGGAGCCCGTGGCACGCCACCGAGGCTCTTCCTACTCATTTCAAAGTTATAGCAGCGGAAAATAAGCTTTAAATATAACAAACAGTAGTCGTTCTTTTGAAACAATATACCCGAAGTTGGTAAAATCCATATAAATTTGAAAACGTAATTATATTTTGAAACGAATGAATTTATATTCAAAGGGATCCCAAAGGTGCCCTAACAACCAATCAAAACATTTAAATAAGTTGCGGAAGGGGTATAAAAATTTTTCATGCAGGGGTCATTTCGACCGGTCGAGATGCCCCGTTCGACCGGTCGGATGACCCCTCGACAATAATCCTTCACAGCAGAGGGCACTTCGACCGGTCGAGCTGTCCCTTTCGACCGGTCGAATGACCCTCTGACAGCAATCCTTCTTGCACTAGGAAATTGCCTAAGGTCAAACGACCCTTGCGACCGCAAACTATCTCAACATTAAATCGAGACATAAAGTCGACAAGTAAAACATTTCAAACCGTGAACTCTAGGTTCATGTACATAATAACTTAAACAACCCAAGCCATGTTTTCAAAGTCAAAACAAAACGTAGTAATTCCTTACAGGATTTGGAACTAAAATAAAACGTTTACAAGACTATTATCCATTCTATTACAAGTTCCTTAACAACACAAATGAAATAGACTATCCGATTACAAAACTACGAGATTAAAGCATTGAGTCGCCTTCTGAGCAAACTCTCAAAACCCCCGTGCTCACTTCTCCGATTCCTCGCCAGCATTAACACCTGAAATGGTTATTTGAATAACCACAAATATTTGATTTGTTTAAGCTAACGCTTAGTGAATAAAACAACATATGCACATGAATGATAAACATGTCCGCATTCACATCTCTACATTTCATACTAGTCGCGGGAGACTCACGTGCCCGTCCATACTCCCAATCTGCGACTCCTCGCCAATAAGGCCACGCGAAAGGGTAAGACCCACGATTCTTCTCTTCAATCGTGCGACCTTAATGCCTATATCGGCTCCACAAAATGGCACGGTGACCACGTGCTCCTTCTGACCCAAATAAGCAACTTAACATGCTCAAATACATATCACCGTACTCGCGGAAATCAAAACATATCACCTTGTTATTGGGCCTACTTATCAATATAAATGCCCAATATAAACTACACAGTATATATCTATGAATTAATACGTGCTATTCAAACATAACATGAATACATGTCAAGAAATCATTCCAAAACATAGTTGGATCACTCATCTCCGATTTACGCTCTTAAACTTCGATCCAAAGAAAATCCGTGTACAAAGAACGTGTAGAAGTCCGTCTAGTAAAATTCCTATGGATCAAAATTCCATTTATCAACTTTTATGAAAAATTTTAGAAAATAACTTTTCAGAAAACTTGGCCAAACAAGCCCTAACATATATCAAAACGAAGCTCTTACCTCGAGGAGCTCGAATATGAAATCTAGAAGAAAATAAACGGGCAGAAGTCCGTCGTATGGCGTCGAGAAGCTCTAAGCAACTAAATCTCCCCTTTTGGCCTCCTCTTAGATTTAGTTCAAGGACTTATGAAAATCTAAAGTTCATCTATATCTATATATAGGCAAAACTCTTGGGAATTGCATTTTCCTCCCCACGAGTTTTCAAAACTCCTAATCAGTCTCTAAAACTTTCTACACAGCTTATTCACAGCTTTATAAGTGAAATCTCAAAATTATAAAAGTTTTCGACTAAATTTCGTTTGGTCGCTAAAACGCGAATTTCTACATGACGTTTTCGAAGTTGCTAATTAGCGTACCAAATTAATAGCGTGTTGATTCGTTCTCACCAGGATACTAAAACTAACAACAGATATAAATTCTAAACCAGAAAATAATACAAATATTGAAATACACAGGTAAACATTTCTTTTCAGATAAACATTTAAAGTATTCCACAGTGACCGTCTCATACTCGGAGAGACGTCACAATAACAAATCCTCAATCACCACAGTTTCAAAGGGTTCTCCAATACAGACACCCAAATCAACTCGTGAGTCAAAACTCACTCCAACATGTGCCAAAATACACAGCACATCACATTATCATGCATAACAATGTGATACAAATGCAATAACACAAATGTGGGTGTAATAAGATGTACCGCATAGTACACACTATTCAAACTGTGTTTCACGTGGGACAAAGGCTAAAATAGTACTAAGGTCGGCTATTTATAATGCTATGACTACTACTGATAATACCTATACAAAGCTATGGTCAAATAGCTATCTCTCAAGCTCCCAAAAATCATGTGGACAACATGTCCTGATATAAAACTAATAAAAAACTAACCCCCTATAGATCCTGACTCAAAAGTCGTCAGCATCCGATCCTGCTGCTGGTGCATCATCCTCAGGTGCAATGTCCATCTCTACCGATGGATCATCCTCGGCTGGTGCTACTACTCCTACTATCACCCCAATATCCCAATCCTCAACAATCATGTTGTCAACCTCCATCTCCTCAACATCAAATGCTGGCTCAACAGCATCGACGATTAACTCAGCAAAATCCCCAATAATAGCCATAGCATCTGCTAATGCGACCTCTCCTATCGGAAGTCCGACTGGCTGTGTAACCATCGCTACAACCCACTCGGCTGCCATATTGGCAATAGCTTCCATATGAAGCAAAAGTCCTTCTGGTAAATTAAACACTACGGGTATCTCTGGTATGACTACTTCATCTACCTTAGGCTCAACTACAATATCCTCCATAATATTATCTCCCATCACTCCTACATCATCCTCTACTGCCATAATCTCCTCATCAACTAGCTCTGGATCCTTCTCTGGATCGTCCTCTGGCTCCTCGTCATCCTCAATTGGCTCAATGTCCTCTACGGGATCCTTCTCTGGGTCAGCCTCTACCATTGGCTCGGCCTCTGGTGACTCTGGCTCCTCGGGTTGCTCCTGTGGCTCTGGAATGGGTATCTCAAGTAATGGTGATGGTGGCACTACTGCAGGTGCTGCCTCAATAGGTCCCCTAAGAATTGCTCGTAACTCGATAGCATTCATCTCCAGCTTACTCTGGATCAAACATAAAATCTCCTTATAAATATCTCTACCAATCCTCCTGGAATGGTAAGCATCTATACGCATCTGGGTCGAGTAAGTCCGTCCATCAATATAGAGGGCCTTCCACATATCCTCCTCCAAATAACGACTAGCTATTTGCCACACGCGATCCTGGTAACGCTTTGGATCAGCTGGCTCCATGGTATCCCCATGGATCACGTGTCCTTTATAAGGGTCATCCACAAATCTATAAAACGCTGGATTCATGCTAACCTGCAAGGAAAACTACCTATCGTCAGAAGGACGATCTTAACTCAAGCTTATATCTCATCTCAGGGATCTTAAAATGATAGGACCAGATGGTGTGGAATCGTTAGTGAACGAAAGTATCACAACCTGAAGCTTTGATACCAAATATTCTGTCACGACCCGGAGTAGCAAAAATAAAGAAAAATAAATTTCTTTTTTGGGTCCATAGGGAATGACTGGTGAATGTCACTAATTATCCACACCACATAGTACTAGTCTACAACAAGAGTAGTAATAAAAAACAAACTGGATATAAATAGTCGTTGCTTCTATTACAACATCAGATTTATTACAACAGCAAAGCTATAGCAGAAATATGTAAGGTTTGGAAGCAACATATGCCCAAGTACCAAATATAACAAAATAGTCTAAACAAAAATAATTAACTAATAACTATCTCCAGATCTTCAACTGGCATAAACATCAGCGTAGTAGTCCTCTCCAGTATAGACATCATTAGTGGGGCCACCCTCTGCGTATTCCCCTCCCAGATAGTAACCGTTGTCATAGGCTTTGTTACCTGTAGAATAAGGTACAGGATAGTATGGACGGGAAAAATCCAAGCAATAAAGGCCGTCAGCTTAATGAGAGCTGAGTGAGTATAAACTAACAAGGTACCAGTTATCTGAAGTAAAAACAAGCTTATGAGGACACAAGATAAAATTTCTACTATAATAATATCTTGCTCTTTTACTCAACGTCGTTAACCAACCCTTGTCGTCTTGTTATCCGAAGACCGGAATTCAATATACTCTGACTGAATGGAACAGACTCAATTGTTTAACTCTAGGGATATACCGTTTCCATCCATCGTTTTTAAGAGCAATATATCCTGCTCACAGCATGTCATGGGCTCCACGTCAGTCCGTCACCAGTTTTTAAGAACATCTACTCACCACATTTCAGGGCCATAACGTTTCAAACAAGGCATATCATTTATTGCCACGACTCAGCATCATCTACCATACTTTCTAGCTCACCGCCTTTTTAAGAACATTTATCAGTTCACCGGCTTTTAAGAGCATATCATGAATCCTCTATTTATCCTAGGACTACTTGGTCTAGCTCACCGCCTTTTAAGAACATTTATCAGTTCACCGGCTTTTAAGAACATATCATGACCAAATGTCCGTCCACATACCATTCCCAGAACTTACCAAACCTACCTAAGTTACGTTCTAATATGTTGACATGACAATTCCCAATGTGGCCTGACTACTCTGATTAAAAGAAACGAATATCAAACTTAATACACGAGTTAATATGTTACCCACGTAGTCATATTTTTCCGTTTATCAAAATATCATTTATTCTTTAGTGTTACATTACCCCTGTCTAACCTAAAATCGCATAACAGAAGTCCGAATCGAGAATCAAACAATCAAACCCTTAATGTAATAAATAGGCAAAGGAATCTATGTTCTTCGGACAAAATCATAACAATCGATTTAGGGAACTAGCCATCGATTGGATCCAAAACAAAGACAATCGATTGCTAACTTTAGCAATCCATTGGGTCACGACTAATGGCAATCGATTGGAAATCTATCCAATCGATTGGGACCAGATTGATGGCAATTGATTGGAAATAATGCCAATTGATTGGCACTTCGTCTTCTCTAGCAGATTATAAAAACAGCATATATAAAGTCCTAAGGACAGATTAGATACAACCAATTCTCATAAAAACTTGCAAAACATCAAAATAAAGAGACCAAGTGAGTTGTAACTCACCAAGGGTGTGTTTGGGAGTGTGTGAGCTTGAAACCTAAATTCTCTCTCTCTCTCCTCCTTCTCTTGCTCTGTCTTTGCCTGTCTCTGTCTCCTCTGTCTCTCATCTTCTTCTCTTTTCTTCCTTCTTCTTCTGTTCTTCCTCTGCCCAAGGCAGTGTATGTGTGTGTGTGTGGGTGTATAGATATATATATATATATGTATAAATGTGTATATATATTGATGTTTTCAAAATCAAGTTCTTATAAAATGTAGTACAATGGAAATAGGGTGTCGAGTCCACAGGGATTGGAATGCAACAATGCTTGGTGGGCACTTAATGACCAATTATAATGCGAGAGCTAATTAACAAACTAAGAAATAAAATTGAGTCTTTTCGACTTTGGGTTTGATTCAATTTGTGTAATTATACTACAATGACTATTTAGAAAATGGGAAGTAACTTTGAACAAAGCTAAGTTTAATGAAAAATTGGGGATTTTACAATAGAGAAATTGAGGTTGGGGAGCATTCCCCCACCTTGGACCAACCAAGCATGGATTATATGTTTTTAGCATCTTCTAGAGTAGAGAATTCCATTGAGACACACCATCAAACATGTGGTTGTCAACCAACATGCTAAATAGATATTCCAATGAAATACATGAAGCTAGGTTTAAAATTCAAGGATTTAACAACTTATAATGCTTGACATTGTTAGTGGGATCCTAGGAAATCAAACCTTGCACACATGAACTCTATAAATGCTACAATACATGAAAATCTTACATTAAAGCATACATGGGTCCAATGGTGGGTTTATGAACCCCAACCTACATGATTTAGCTACTCATAATTTCAATGCAATTAATATTAAAGAGAGGGAAGGATAGATTATACCCACTAGAAGAAACCATCATAAATGTCATAGAAAACTCAAGAACTTCTTCAATAAAAACTTCAAGCATTCAATACATTCAACTACCTCTCTCTCTCTCTAACTCTAAATGGAAGTAGATGGTGGTAGATGAGGATTAATGGGGGGAAGAGATGAGGGGATTAGAGGGAGAGAGAGTTTACAACCTAAAAATACAAGTATATTCAAAAGCTAACCCTAACAAAAGTTTATCTCTAACTATTTATACTACATACACATAATGGAAATCTTATAATAAAAAGGAGAAGAAAACATCAGAGGCAGCGGATCGATCCAAGGCAAAAAGCCGTATCGATCCAATTATTCATTTGGAAAGCAGAATCTCCAGCGAGATGAGCGTATCGATCCGCGGTGTTAATTCGGATCGATTCGGGTTGCATTTTCTGGGCAGTGAGATCCTTTAGGCTGCGCGTATCGATCCAAGTGATACAGGCGGATCGATCCGCTTAAGCAAATTTAGACCTTTTTTCTCCTTTGAGATATAATCTCACAATTTTGGATCCAATCTTCTACCAAGCCGCAAACATCTACACAAAAGAGATTTTTATTAGCAAAAAGTGGACAATAAGAATACCAACAAAAGCACAATTTATCCAATAAGTCTCCCGGTTCAAGTGATAATTCGCGTCCAATAACAATAAAACCATGAAGTTAAGAATGCAATATTGGACACAAATCATATATCTCACTCTCTCTCAATCTAAAACTGAACCAAACAGAACCAAGGCATAGAAATGGATGCATATATATATATATATATAAATTGAGAGTACCATGTGTCAAACCACGAGGCAAAGAAAAAAACTTGTCTCTGTTTATGCCAATCAATTGGTAATGATGGCAATCGATAGGTAACAGATATTTGAAGGCAATCAATTGGAATAGATAGAAATCGATTGGTATGTTGCCACGTAATAAATTCAGGTACCTAGGATGGCAATCGATTGGGAAACATGTCAATAGATTGGTATTCAAAAAATGGCAATCGATTGGTAGCCAAATTTCACCCAAAAAGAAATGAAAGGTTATAAAAGTATAGAAATGAAATATCAGGTCTTATTATATATCAAAATACAGGGTATTACAAATACATAGAACTACACGTAAATAAAACATAACCTCAAATCTGAGTTCAGAACCAACATTAACCACATTTATATATATATATATATATATATTATGGTCCGGTTTTAAACCAATTACAACCACTTTACAAGTTCTAAGTTAAAAACAAGAAACTATAAACAAGACTTTGGCTACTCCGAAAATCCACAAGCTTGCCACCACCCAGATCACCTCCCTGATTTCTCGTCACGATCACGTACGATGGGTATTCAATAACCACTATAATGTATAAGCTATATGCTTAGTGAATAACGCTAATCATGATCATGGATAATAAATATGCTCAATTCAACACATTGCAAGAAATTATAGTTTTCTGGCAATTACTAGTTTACTTCCACCACTACCGACTAGCTTGCGCTCCACTCCCAAAGCCCACGTGACTAGTCATGACCCACGCTCTCACACGTGCAGTCCCATAGGTCTTTGACGGTTGTGGTTATCACCACATCGATTACTCATGGTGGTATAAAACTAGAAATTCCATTAACCCAAATAGGCAACTCAACATGCACATTTAAACATTACACCGTGTAATCACATAAATATGCCTTGCTAACAAATTAGACATAGTTCTACACCATGGATTTTCAACTACTACTAAACATGCAAAAAATAGACTATTTAGACATGCTTTTGGCATCACAATTTAACCCAACATGGAAATCATCCAAACTTCAAAATTAACATAACTCACCTCTTGGGTTTTGCACATAATTTTGAGATTAGAGTCTTACTATGCTTCGGGAACAAATCATATTCAAAATCTACAAATTATAAGCTTAAACCCCAAAATGGGTCAACTATCATAGAACTTAACCAAATTGGCACTAACGCATTAGACTCACCTCCACGAGTCCGAATATGTGATCAGAATTGAAAATGGAAGTCTTGAAGCGCGTCAATCGGCGTCGAACGTAACGACGAAACCCTCGAGCTTGTTTTCCTATTTTCAGTCGGTTGTAACGTTTGTAGAAGATGAAGTTTTTCTCTCCTCCATCTATTTATATTAAACACATTTCTAGGATCTATTATAAAATTCCCACTAGTTTCGGTTATTTTTAGTTATAACTTATACCCCCCTACTACTATAAAACTTATTATTAAACTATCCCAAACCTATATGAGTATTTTTCTAAGTCACACATGAATCTCATAAGTGGACCCATATAATTATATGAAGTTGCTAATCAACCTACTAATTATGCAACGTGTCCCAATTCGTTTTCACAAAGGTACCCCTAACTGACCACGAAAGTGGTCTCCAACTAACCACATAATATTATTAACGATAAAATAATAAATTTTTTAAGCCTTAATAAACATTTAAGCACATAGGGAATATATCACTGTCTCATCTCAACTGAGACCCATCAACACATGTCCCAACTTGGGACTGCCACACTGTCCATAATTGGGTTCCCAACTGGACACCCATAATCAACTTAGTAGGTTAAACTCACCTCCACTAAGTGTCACATAGCACTATTTTTATCATTAACTCATAATTATGCATGCTAAAGTAATATTAAATATAAACCGCGGGAGTGAGTGTTACACATAGACATAATTCATGTAAAAAATGGCCTACCTTAAAGCCACAGTCAAATTAGTATTGTGAATCAAATAAAACTACTACTCCTCCTCAACTTAAGCACTAGTTGACCGTACCTTTCACAGGGGAATATTACCTTTTGGTTTTTTCATCTTAAAATTTTAATATAACATATCAGGTGGATCGAGTAGATGTCTAGTTGTCATACCCGTCCCGGAAAATCTTTTTATTTTAAAGGCATAAATGTCTTAAATGGAATTATTAACATGGTTTAATAATTGTGGATGAGGTTGACCATGGGTCAATGGAAGGTGTCAAGAGAGGACACGGGAACATGGAAAATCATGTTGCATTGGTGTTGCTAAATGACATTTATGTGATTTAAATGTTATTTGACTTATCTGGCATTTTCATGAATAGTAATTATACCTGTGTAGTATAATTTTTGATAGTTTTGGTCTAGTTTTAGATTGTTTGAACACTGTGGTGAGAACGTGAGTGATACGCTTAATAGGTAGGTTATCTAGAGATTCCACGAGAAATAGTTTTTGGAACGTAATTACGGAGACAAACGAGACTAAGTCGAAAACTTTTGTAGATTTTAATTTTCACTCGTAAAGGCATAAAATGGACTTGCGCGATGTTTCAGGAGTTAATTAGATGTTCTGAGAACTCGCGGGGTAGTAAACGTGATTTCTAGGAAGTTTTTCTATAAATAGGTGAGGGTGGAGATTTCATTTGCCAAAACTTATAAAAATATCATTAGAGAGGAGAGAGAAAAGGGAGATTGTTTCCATGGGCTTTGCGACGACGATCGGCGACCTTTTGTCCGTCTATTTTCAACCAAAATTCATATTTGAACTCCCCAAGGTAAGGGCTATGTTGTGATAGTCTTTTGGCCACGTTTGGCTAAGTTTTTATAAAATTCTAATTCTAGAAATTTGGGAAAACTTGTGTAAACTCGTAGGTTTTGCGTAGGATCAGAGATTCGGCGTTTAGTCGGGCTTCTAGTCGTCCCCTCAAAGTTATACGACGATAGCTCGAGGTATGAATTTCTAGCCTATATTATATAGGTGAAATATATGTTTTATATTTCGATGACAAAATTGTGAACCGGACAAAATCCATGTGTCAATCTTAGGCCCATTAATTATGCACGCGCTTAAATGTGAAAAGCATATCTAATTTTACGCGAGCACGTATATGTGTTGAATGAGTATGTTTATGTGCCTATGTGGGTTAAAGGGGTATTTGTGCTAATTCACCGTGAGACGTCCTCTCGAAGGGGGAGGATTAGTAGTGACAATGGTCACTTACTAAGAAAGGCATTAACGCGACATGTCGAAGGGGCATGGGTCGTGGTTGAGTCTTAAGACTTTGGATCGGTGAATGTGCACTTATTCCCTATAGACCAATAATTATGTGTTATGATGAGATTAAAGCATGATTTGTCATATATGCATATGTTAGAAATTGTGCACTCAGCATATAGCTGAGCAATGGAGATTTACTCTATTGTAGATATGAAGAAAAGGCAAGAGGAAGCGAGAAGAGTGAGGCTGATGGGAATACCGGGGATCTTCTTGTATATGTTCCGTCTTCTTTGCCAATCATTGTAATAATGAGCTTTTGAATAGCTAGAACCATGGATTTAACTTGGAGGTTTTAGTGTGGATTTCATGATGTTGTAATAGGTATTAAAACTCTTTTGGGTTATGTGGTAATGAATCTGAACTCTTGGATTCGTGTTTTGAATGCTTGCTTTGTCGAATTCGAGGTTTAAAATAATATGGATAGAGTTTTGTGAATTGCGCCAAACAAGCCTTAGCTTGTTCCGCTATTGTTTTTGTTCATGGTTAGTAAGCCTAAAATTTGTTTTGATAGCATGTTATAGCTTGTGTAGTTGGAATTAGTATGCATGTTTGGAGTGGTGTAAAATGGTGAAAGTTGGATGCCTTAAGCGAAATTCTACAGCAGTAAGGGAATTCTGCTAAAAGGTCATTCGACCGGTCGAAGGGGGTCGTTCGACTGGTCGAAATACCTCCTGCCATAATTCTTTTTCTACCTCTTCCAGAAATTATTAAAAGGTTTTTATTGATTCTTAGGGTACCTTTGGGATCCCTTTCAACATAAAATTATTCGTTTCGAAATATAATTACGTTTTAAATTTTATATAGATTTTACAACTCGAAGGGTAATGTTTCCAAAAGTTTTATATACTCAAGGTTGTTTAAAGTTCTTTCCAGCTACGTATAATTATTTGTTGAGCCTTGGTAGCATGACACGTGTCCTGTTTTCGCACATTAGCAGGATGGGTCGTGACACTATTTTGTACATGTCAATTTGTCACATAGTCATTCAAATTTATTTGACATGTAAAAATTTGGCAGTATGGGATTTACTTTTTCTTTTCAAGAGAGAGAAACTCTCTATTCTCTCTAACTTCTCAATTTTTCATTTTTTCCGCCGATCTAGGCTCTCTTATGGTATTCCACCATGGGAGAGCCTGGCTTTTCCTTCTTTTTTCTCTTTCTCTCTTTCTCTATTTTGGGGAGTGTTTGTCATCCCCTTGTGGGGGCTTTGTCCCTCCTAGTGAGTGTTTGTCCCTTTTTGTAAGGGTTTTGTTCCCTCTTTGTGGGGGTTTGTTTTCTTGTGTTCTTTTGTTTTTTCGTTGTTTTCTCCTATAGATCCTTTGGTTTCACTGTTTTTATTTCTGCAGCTAGATTCAACTTTCTTTCTTCCAGATCTAACTTTTTTTTTTGCTAGATCTCGAGTTTGAGTTGGCTCTTGTTGTAACAGCAATGCTTTTGAGGTGATCCTTTGTGTAATATTGTTTGGCAGATTTTTCTCAGCCCTAGCTTTTTAGTGGTGCCACAGTCCGAGATATCTTTGGAGATGTAGTAACCCGTATTTTCATCTTTAAATTGACGATTTAGACTTCGTGTGCAATTTTAGCGAAAATTGGTCACATGGATATTTTGGTCATTTTTCCAATTTTATAAGTCATGAACTGAAAATATCATTTTTTTTTTGGGAAAAGTTGCATGAGATTAAATGATTTGGTATTCATGTTGGAAGTTAAGATTTTTCGATCTCCGTTTAGAAGATATATCGGTTTCAGTATTTTTCACATTTAGTTGAATCCTAACTAACTTAGTTCAAATCCAACCGACTTGGGGACCAAGCAAAATATTTAGTTGCTACCTAACCTAAATGATCTTGACCATCAAATAGACTACCTAACCTAAATGATCTTGACCACCAAATAGACTACCTAACCTAGGCTAACCAATCGTGGCCATCCAATTCATTTTGGCCACCAAGAAGCTTAGCCTATAAATATGGATGCTATGCTTCATTTCTTTTACACTAAATTTCATAGAGGTCAAAGAGAATTTCTAAGAGAAAGTTAGAGGAAGAAGAAGAAGAGAAGTGTTTGGGAGTTGCTCAACATCATTTATAGGTATCCGGTTGTGTACAATATGCTTTCTAAATTCTCCGGAGTATTTCTTTGTTATCTCTACTTGTACTCTTTTTGCAGTTATGTTGTGCTTTTATTTGGAATCAATGAGTATGCGTTTATTGCTAAGTGCTATGGGACTAAAGGTTCATGAGCAAGGAGCACCTACCAACAGTCCAACAGGCCTCAGGGACCGACGTACTGGAGACGGGTGAGGTGAGGTGAGGTGTCTCTTGCTATGTGACCAAGAAGAACCTGGTATGATGTTATTGGTATGAGGGTTTGGGTAGTGTGAGCAGTTGGGTTGTGAGACTGGTCAATTGATTTGATGTCGTTCTATGTATTTCATTGTCATTATCCTTTTGAGCCTTTATTATTCATATCATATTATATACTTTCCGGTGTGGTTTTTAGATGCAAGCAGTGCCGGTAACCGAAGCCTGGAAGGGAGATAAGGTTAAGGATAATATAGTAGATCCGTGGAGAATATGGGCCTGTTGGGAGTTTTAATGAAATTTTGTATTTTTATTTTAAAGAATCAAGTGTAATTCATTTTATTTTTCAATGGAAATACGCTTATTTTTGCGGGGCGTCACAGGAGATAGGAGATTGCAGTGCGGCTTCAGATGCTTTTCTGTGTTTGTTTTGTTTGAGGTTTTTTCTCATGTATTTGTATTTTATTTGTTGATTGTATTGGTTCCACTTGGGATCGATCTGCTTTGTTTTGATGATATGAAATGCTTTATGTTGTTTGTGATAAAAATAAAAAAATTAAAAATTAAAAAAATTGGCATTTTGATTTGAGATTTGTAATGAGTCTAATGACTAATAAGGACTCTTGTATAATTATTTTGAGTAGATAGGTTTATTGATTGTTAAGTAAATATGAGTGATAGTGAAAAGATTTTTGGTACCCTTACCTTTGCCTTTATAGAATAGTATAGATATACAAACACATATCTATATTTAACAAATAGCAATATAGGTGCCACGTGCCACCCACATGTAGTTGGGATGCCACATGACATTGCCATATAATAGTGTTATATATATACATATATATATATATATATGCAATTGTATATAAAAAATCATAAGAATTGAAATTATATATATATAAAGAGAGAGAGAGAGAGAGAGAGAGAGAGAGAGAGAGAGAGAGATTAAAAGAACATGCCTCCTACAATTTTACAATAACTTGATTCCTTCACTGTAAACGACTCTCCCCACATGTATCCTATTTTTCATTATTATTATTATTATTATTATTATTATTATTATTATTATTATTTTTAGAATTCCTAGGTTTGATATATACAGTTTTAAGGGGAAAAAATCAATTATACACAGGCCAAAGCTAGTAAGAATATACAAATATGTATTACATTTAACTATGAACCTAAATTCTAAAAAGGATGCTTTTAACCAATTTGAGTAAACAAATCAGACTTCGATATTCAAATGATATGGAACTACTCTTTCCTATGTGGACTAATCTTTTTTTTTTTTTGGATAGGAAATAGGAAACTTTTTTTTGCCAAATCAAGGAGTTACAATCTCAGAAGGACAAGAGACTATATACATTCAGGAAAAACATCAAAAAATAAAGTATGTGAACGATGGGTATTTGCAAACCGAGCAAGCGCATGAGCCACCTGATTACCAGACCGACGTACATGAGACACACCCAATCGAGATAGATACTTTTTTGTCAATGATATAACCACACGGGGCAAGACATGGCTCGATTTCCTTCAGCATCTGGACCACACTCGAACAATACATTTCAAGAACATTCCCATGCAAGCTAGCCTCCTCAACAGCAGCACAAGCCCGAAGGGCAACCATGGCTTCACATACCGCTGGCTCTAAAACACTAGGGACGAAAATTGAGATGCTAAACATGACATGGCCACTAAGATTATGGACCACTGCGCCCACATCGTATCCATTTAACTCATCAAAGCATGCTCTGTCACACCCGTTCCAGAATTTCATGGTTTTAAAACATGCATAAATTGAGATTTGAGGAATTATTAATGTCATTAATAACTTGATTGAGTTGAGGTTGACTGTGAGTCAACGGTAAGGTGTCAGTGAGGACACAGGAGCATGGCAGTTCATATTGCACAATCATGAGTAAATGGCATTTATATGATTTAAATGTTATTTGACCTTATCTGGTATTTCTGTGAATAGTAATTATACCTGTATAGTATGATTCTGTTAATCTTAGATATTGTTATATATCGATTTGAGAACTGTGGTGAGAACGTGAGAGACACGTTAATTAAAAAGGTAGGTTGTGTAGAGATTCCACAGAATATAGTTTTCAGACGTTATTCTTGGACCCAAACGAAACTTAGTCGGAAACTTTTGAAATTTATAATTTTCACTCGTAAAGTTATAAAATGAACGTGTGCGAAGTTTCGAGAGCTAATTAGAAGTTTGAGAAACTCGTGGGGAGGTAAACGTGATTCTCCGGAAATTTGCCTATATATAGGTTGAGATGAGATTTCAATCTCATCCAAACTCCTAAATATCTAGAGAGAGGAGAGAGAAAGGAGATTTTGTTGCCACGGGCTTTGTGACGCCGATCGACGACCGTTCGTCCGTCAGACTTTCTCCAGATTTCAGATTTGAACTCGTGGAGGTAAGACCTACGTTTTGGTACTACTTAGGCCGTGTTTGGCCAAGTTTTTGTAAAATCTTAATTTTTGGACTTTTGGAAAAAATCAGGTAAAACTTATAGGAATTGTACCAAATTCGAAATCCGACGATTATTTAGCCCCCTAGACGATCCTTCAAAGTTTGAAGAGATTCGCACGAGGTATGAATTCTAGATCTATGAAATATATGGATTTTCATGTTTTGGACATCACTTTTGATATTCTTGGATCCAGGCAAAATTCATGTATTAGCTAGGCCCGTTAATTATGCACGTGAAATTATGATAAAAGCACGTATAACTGTTTATGTGAGCATGTTATGTGTCTACTTGGGTCAAAGGGGAGTTTGGTGCAAATTCATTCGGAGTAAGCTCCTCGAACCTTGAGGATTGTGATCTTGTTGGAATTGGAATTTGTGGTGGTGTCTGGATTGGAGGTGGGCCCAACCAGTACACGGTACCTGGTATGGAGGAAGGCCCAACCAGTGTACGAGATGCGTGGGAGAGGTGGGCCTCCTACGGCATCGACCGGATGAATGCGTACCACTCACCCCAGAGACTATTTCTATGTGTTTTAGATGCTTAAACCATGAATTGTCATATAAGCATACATTTAGAATTGTACGCTCAGCATATAGCTGAGCAGTGGAGATGTACTCCATTGCAGGTAAGAAGAAAGACAAGAAGAAGTGTGTGGAGTGAGGCCGATGAACGCCGGGGGATCATCTTTGTAAATGTTTTGTTTTTAATCCTAAAACTTGAGTAAGGATTTGGGTATTGTAATAATATGTTGTAATGGAATTCATAGATCAGTTTCACAGTAGTGTAATCGTGTAATTGAACATCTGTAGTTATGTTTTAATGCGTTAAATCAGTTATGGTTGTACCTACGGTGGGTGTTGAAAGGCATGAGTTGTGAATATTTCAATACAGGGCTGTTAGCAGGGGAGCAGTCGACTGAACCCCTGATCAGTCGACTGGACCTCGTAGGATTGAGATACTGTAAGGAATATCAGAGAAACAGTCGACTGGACCCCTTGGACAGTCGACTGAAGACTGTTTATTTTAGCTACTGCTTCCACTCATTGAAAAGCAGTCGACTGGATCCCCAAATCAGTCGACTGGATCTCTTTGCAATATGATGCCTTTTGGGTGCTGCTTAACTCAGTCGACGGAGCAGTCGACTGGACCCTAGTGCAGTCGACTGGGCAGTCGACTGAACCTCTGTTTTCAAAACTATTTTCTTTGAATGTGTTTTCAATGGACAAAACTTTTTATAACTCTGATTTCAATGTATTTTACAAACACAGAGGGGAACGTTTCCTAAGTTTTAAACTACCAGGGTTGTTTTATAGAAGTTCTTTCCGCTGCGTATTATTAGATGATGTTGGTTGAGCCTTGGTAGCGTGCCACGTGTCCTATTTCCACGCGTAGTGGGATGGGTCGTGACATGCTCCATCCAAATTTAATTTCACCAAACCATGGGCAGTGATTGCCAAGCAATCTGATGCAAAGACGTATTACGAGGAAGTCCAGACTCCCGAAGTGAAGAGAGCTCACCCCAAAATCGATCCACAGGAACACAAATACCCACTGGCTTGTTGCCTTCCCCTTCAAACACTCGTATGTTTCTACCATTCCAAATTGCCCAAGCTGTGATCACGAAGAGAGAAACGCTATCAATTTGTTCGGTTTCCATAACAAAATCCAGCCAATCCCCAATTTGCATTCGATAGTCAATGAAATACTTAGGCTTATTTGGTTCTTGGATTTAGTGAGTGCAAAGAAATTAATAGAGGAAAATATCTTTCTTTTTTACTTAATAAAGAAAACGATGAGGAAAATATGAAAGAAAAGAGAATAAGTTGAGAAATAAATTAAATATTTTAATGTTGTGATTCATTTCTCTTCCTTTCTCCATTCATTAAACATTTTGAATGTTCCACTTGGAGTTAATTAATTATCTTGCATGGCCTTTCATGTACATGTAAAATACATATATGTATATGTGCAACCCAAAACACCCAAAATCACAGTTTTAAGGGTCATGTCGGACAACCGACTATCGGGTACAATTAAATAGACTTGTAGGAAGAAATAAAACGAATAACGGACTTCTGGGGTAAATTTCGTAGCTTAAAACTTAGGGTGTGCACCGGTCGGTTCGATCAATTTTTGTCAGGTTTTTTTATGTTTAAAAACCGACCAATAGGCTCAGTTTGGTTCGTTCTTTTGCCACTTTCGATCACTCAATTCGGTTTCCTTCTGTGAAAATATTTTTGAAAATCGATCAAATAGGCTCGATTTGGTCGGTCTGGTTTCTTTTCTTTTTTTTAATACCCCTACTTAAAACGTCGAAAAAAAATACCCCAAAACATCCAAAATTGAGGTTTTAAGGGTCAAGTCAGATAACCGACCATCCGGATGCCACCACACCCACACTCCCACCTCGGGTACAACTAAATAGACTTGTAGGAAGAAATCGAACGAATAATCCGAGGTGAATTTCATAGTTTAAAATGTTGAAAAACACCCCCAATACATCCAAAATCGAGGTTTTAAGGGTCAATTCGGACAACCGACTATCCGGCTGCAACCAATCCCATACTCCCACCTCGGGTACAACTAAATAGACTTGTAGGAAGAAACACAAGGAATAACGGACTCCCGGGATTGATTAGCATAAAGCGTTAAGATTTTAAAGGGTAAAATGCACTACCGTGTATTTTTTTCCTCTTTTTTTTTTTTTTTTAATTTAATTTTATTTTATTTTATTTTATTTTATTTTATTTTTGTAACGATACTGATGTTATTCTTATATTGTTGATGCAGACAGGGCACAGAAGTTGTGGATTGCTAGCTCGAGTGTGTGTAGAAATTCATTCTTTATGTTATGTAGTGAGATTTTTTTTATTATCATGTAGGATTGTTTTTTCTTTATTGATACTATGTCGGATGATTTTTTCTTTGTTGATATTATGTCGGATGGTTGATTATGCAGATTGTTTGATTTTTTTATTTAATATTATGGTATGTTGGACATGTTTTGATTAATCCATTATTCGTACGTTGGACATGTTTTGAAATATTGCAAGACTAATAATAAATATTGGATTGGGCATTGGTGGGGTTACTGTTAGTGAGGAAACTAATTCCTTGCCTTAGAGGAATAATATTAGCAAGGAAATATTTTTTTTATCGCTAAAAACCACTTTTATCAAGGAAATTATTTCCTTGCCTTAGATGAATACAATTAGCCAATGAACTTTTTTTCATTTCTAAAAACCTCATTTAGCAAGGAAATTAATTCATTGCCTTAGGTTAATACTATTGGCAAGGCAATCTTGTTTAGCAAGGAAATATTTCCTCGCCTTAGAGTTACATATTTAACGACGAAATATTTTCCTTGCCAAATGACTATATTGAACACAAAAATAGGTTTTTTGGCAAGAAAATCAAGCCATTTAGCGACAAAATGTTGAGCATTAGCAAGGAAAAATTTCTCGCTAAAAGTTAAGAATTGGCAAGGAAATTATTTTTCATTGCCAGAGGCTTTAGAGACGAATATTTAGCAACGAATCTGGCAATGAAAGGATTTCTTTGCTAAAGACTTTATTCACGAAATTGTGCTATTTAGCAAGGAATTTTCTACTTGCGAAAATCCTTTATTGTTGTAGTGCCAAATGGATAAGTGAGTTCGGAAGTCTTATAATTCTTCCCTACCCATTATTCTTGGGTTTATTGACCATAGATTTGTGAATATATTAAATAATCAAGAAAACAACAAAGGGAAAGAGAAAAGAGAGCTAGAGTTTTTCATAACACTAAAACTGAATGAATGAATACAATGAAAAAGAAGAGGCAATAATAATAGAATATCTAGGTATACAGTATTACCCTAATATAAAAGAAAAGACTAAACTACCCTAAAGCTAATAAAACTAATTCTAACAAGATTCAGAATGAGCCTGCAATATGATCATAATTTCAACAATTAAATAATTAACAATGGTATAATCATTTTTTTGGGTTTTAGAAACTAAATATGGTTTTTACATTGCATAATTTAACAATTGAATAATTAACAATAACATATTCATTTTATTGGGTTTTAGAAACTAAATATGGTTTTTGTTTTACATTATCAATTTTGCAAGTGGCACAATAGAGTGCTGACCATTTGTGTTATATTGTGTTTGTAACGCACCAATCATATTGCTCTATTAAGTAATTACAACACATACAAAGTATATATTCTTATATCCACACGTTGGATTTATGGATACTAGGGTTCACGGTCGGTTTCGGTCGATTTTTTTCGGTTTTTTTACATAAAAAAACCGACCAATAGCCTCGGTTCGGTCGGGGTTTTGGGGTGTTTCGGTCGGTCGGTTCGGTTTTCTTCTTGAAATATAAGTTTAAAATCGGCCGAATGCCCTCGGTTTGGTCGGTTTGGCCGGTCGGTTTCGGTCTCGGTTTTTCTTGTACACCCCTAATGGATACATAACAAATTCAACGCATTGCACATGCAGCACGTGTGTCCGACTGTTAATATGATGAAAACCATGGGCGGACCCAAGTGCAATTCAGGGGTGGCACAGGCCCCCTCTGGATTTTTGAAAATTACAAAATTATATATAATAGTTTATAAATTTTAGAAATAGATCCTCTTAAATTTCATACAGGCCCCCCTGAACTTTTGAAAATTCTAGGATTATATGTAATATTTTACAAGTTTTAGACACATGCCCCCTGTACTTTTGAAAATTCTATACTTACATGTAATATTTTGCATGTTTTATATATAGATCCCCTAAAATTACATGATTTATCCCAAATTATGGGTGTTAAACCAATTCTATAAGCGATTCTACCATTTTACACATAATTATGTATAAATAGACTCAAAAAAAATTCGCCTCGGGAGCGCTGCTCCAGAACTCCCGTATAGACAGGCCCCCCGGCCAAAAATCCTGAATCCGCCCATGATGAAAACAATATTCAGCGTACTCAAAATTCAGTGTTCACTATCTTACATAGGTTAGTGGATATGCAACTGTCATTTTTTGTTGAATCCTTTTTAACAACATACTTTTTCATATTTTTGACTTCATTATAATTTTCTTTTCCTGTTACTATCCCATGCATTGTAGGGTGTCGTAATTTCTTATTAAATTGTATTATTTATTCCCTATTTAATTTTTTAAAGTAAAAATTGGAATAAAAAAAAAATTCAAACCCAATTAATTTAGCTTAATAAATAAGTAATAAATAATACAAGGGAAGGTACGTAGTGCTCTCCCAACCCATAAACCCCCTACCCTATGAGATTTCAAATTGCAACCATGTACAGGTAAGATGGAATCCTTTACCATTAGGCCATGCGTTGGTCTCAACATTTTTGTATTTTTAGCACTAACCAATATTATTAACACTAATTTTTTTTAATTTATAAAAAATTTCAAGTCTTGAAAAAAAATCTCTTGTGCATTGCATGGGATGCAAAAACTAAATTTTTTTCAAAAAGTAAAATACTTAATTTGGTCAAGTTATTTACTACAAACTTCTATTATGCGCACATGGAGGTCGTGTCAGGAAGGGAGGAGTGCAACCGTGGGATAAAACACTTTGAGGAGCAAACAAATCTAAGTCTTTGGGTCAAAACCCGTGTAATTTTGTCAGTGATTATAATTTTTTGTCATGGTGGTACGTTACACAATTTTGTATTGTGGTTGCAATTTTTACAAAAAAATTATGCTATTCAGTTTTTTGTCATGATGGTTACAAGTTTTTATTATTGGGATATATATCACATGTGGGATAATCCATTAATTTTGAGATTTTTTTTTTTTTTTAGGAAAACAAATAATCACATTAAAATCAAAAGGAAAACAACCAAAAGGCACCTAAAACCTATTGAGTTCCTTCCTCAAACAAGGGAGGAAAGGAATCAATTGGAAAAGGAATTAATTTTGGGATTATTGATATGGCTAAATATCCTATATTGATTAGTTTACTTTTGTGATAGGGTTTTATTTGGAGTGTATCTCTGGTTTCTTGGTTGACAAGGAATGGTTGAAAGCTCTATATAAATGGATGTTCTATAGGAATTTAGGAAGCCTTTGGTGTACCAAGTTGGAGGTCTCCCCTCATGGGAATACGTGGCCTAGGGTGAGAGTGAGGGTTCTTTGTTATTGAGAGTGGGTGTACAAAGTGTTTGGGGCTGGGTTATGGGATTTAATCCAAGAGTGTTCTTGTACCGGATCATATTCTCAATAATAAAGAATGGTCTCTCGGGTGTGGACGTACGCGTGTTTGCCGAACCACGTAGAAATCTCTGTCTTTTCTTTGGTATGCATGTTTATTACTATTTGTGTATTGGGGAAAATTGGTTCCGCGTTTTAAAATTTCCAACATTGATCATAAACTGTGTAGGATCTAATGCTTAATTTTCATGTGGTAACCTGTGAATGGATACTTCCACTCTCTCATGCGCGCAAAAACGATGTCGTCGGCATTAGAGAAATTTCCTATTTACTAACATTAGTATGTTACATGTAATGATGTAATCACTCCACTATATATTGGTCAACATAGACATTATTACAAGCGGTTTAATTCATTTATAAAATGATGATATGTAACACTAACACCCATGATAAAAGCATTTTAACATTGTTTAGGAGGATGGTGTCCAAGAACATAGAAACTGAGAATCATTACAGACTGCAAGTAGATCTTCTCTCCTTTATTACCAAAATAAAACATATATGTCTAAGACTCTAATAAATGATATATAAAGCTTAATGTCTGGATAGGAGGTAGATTGCTTCTTATGCTCTATGTATATGCATTGAACCACGATTTTAGAAAGGACGTGGGTCCAGGTGGTCCAAAAGGATCATCAGATTCAAGGGGACCAGGAAGCCAGGAGGCAAAGGTCCAAGAGGTTGAGAACAGGATGGGAAAGGAGACCCAATAGGAGGAGGAGGGTGACCGGGCAGCCCACTAGGAAGGCTCAGGAAGAGGACCGGGTGGACCATTAGGAGGCCCAGGAGGAGGAGGAGCACCAAAGCAGAGTCTTGCAGCAGCGAGCAACAACAGAGAGTAGAAGCTGCCATGCAATTCAAATACCAGTTAGTTAACAGAAACTGCCTAAAACTCTCTCTCTCTCTCTCTCTCTCTCTCTCTCTCTCTCTCTCTCTCACACACACACACACACACACACACATGCATATTGCATACATATAGGCTTGAAAAGAAGCATCGAAATTCATCAATGTCAGTGGCCTAAGATATATGCTGACTTAAAAGAAAAGAAAAACTCCAGAAAATAGGAAGAAAATTGACTGATATATTCAAAAGTTTAATTCTGTTTTCAATTCTTTCCTAACTTCTTTGGTAGTTAATTTCCTTGTAATTAAATAAACAAGTAACGTGTTCATGAACTCGTCGCTTTCTGTCTCGTTCTTTCATTAAATCTATGAATCAAACAAGCCATAGATTGTCGATCCACTCCAATTCACTCATGTGTCACTAAATCAAATGAACAGAAACAAAGCCGTGATATATTGTCTTCTCCGATTCACTGTGTAACAAGAATTCCTATCTGAAGGGAGACAAATACAATGAAGCAATTAATTTACACACGAACGAGGTCCAAAAACATGTCCCTAATATCTTTATAAAACATCTTGCCAGTTAAAGATTAGGATTTGAAACTCCTCTTCTGATGATTGTGAGGAAAAGATATATATAAGAATCTAAAAGAAGGTTGGAAGGTGAAGAAGAAACAAAGTTTACCTAACAAAGAAGACAATTAAGGAGCTGCACAAGTGTTATTAACCAAAAAAGCCAGAACATAAAAATAATAATAACTCACCAAGAAGATATGGTATTGCACAAGTTAATAACAAACCCACTTATCGGAGCACGTCTAATTTTTTATGTGCTTTAGTTTAAGATATATGGAGAGAAATAAGATGAAAGATAGAAACATTGGAGATTGTGAGTTCTTTATTATAAAAGCGAAGAAGCATAGGGTCCATTAACCCCAAACCACCCATGTCCACATATGCGACACACCTCCTCTAACTTAAAAGTAAAAGTAAGTAAGACTTACTCTTCTGAAAAAGCAAAAACTGTGGTAGAATGTATCTTGTAAATAAGTTGAAAATGAAGATCATTATATAGTTATTATAATTGGCGAGAATGCATTCTACAAATATCATTCCAAACGGACTATTGACACTTGTTGTATGTAGTAGATAAAGAGGTTTGTTGCCCAGTGGAACTCTTACCTACTGTAACGTTTCTAAAGGGTGGTTGAAATTATTAATCTACCCTTCAAACCCTGGGTTGTGTCTGCTCTTCTTTAACCTACCTACCCTCCCTGTTGTTACCCCATTCTTCTTGTTCCATATTACATGTGAGCAACATAATGCTCCCTTTCAACTTCTACTTTGCCTGTTCTTCAACCCAGAAAAGTAAGGAATCCAGAGAAACTAAAAATAAAGTAATGTTATTGGTTCCCAAATGCTATGGAGTGCTACTACATGCAATGATGTGTCCTAGTATGACCACTGCCACACCATGTGGTACAATTTGGGAATCAAATTTTGGAAACCATAAGAGCATCACAAATGGACATGCTATGACCTTCAAAAACTCCTCTCCAATGGCATGCTAAAGCTCTTAACAAATTATAACAATGCTATATCCTGTGCCAAATTTGGCATGACCTTTGGGACATCATTAGAGATGTGTTTTAAAAGGGTCATGCAATAATTTGGCATGCCAACAAGGTAATACCTTAAATTTGTCCAATACAAGAAAAAGAATATCATTTCATTTGGGATGTAATAACCACTAAAGCACATATGCTAAAATATACTAGTAACATTTTAGCATTGAAACAATGCCAAAATATAGGCTTGGCATGAAAAAAAAAAATAGCATTTAACATTGGAAATGCTCTTAACATTACTCAACTAAAATAAATAAAAAGAAGAGGAAGGAAGAAGAGAGATACTAATACTAATGCACGAAAAGAGCCAACCTACTTCTAAAAAAGTAGATTCTTACTAACACATTATCAAATTAAAGCCACCTGAAAGTATATTTGGTTTTGGCTCAGAAAATCTATTAGAACTCATGAAGTGTGTTACATTCTACAAACGGGCCATTGTTTTGATTTCACAACCGCTTAATTCAACTTCCAAATATGAACTTGGTAGGAGACCTCCAACTCCAAGGCTGAAAAGGCTGATTATTCTCTTTCACCAAAACTTAAGAAATAACAAAGCTTTCCAGCATCTGATTAATGGAAAGCAAAAGATTTGCATTAAAGGAAAATGTAAATCAGTACATAAATTAACAGGAAAAGTAATGCAGAAAACTCTAAACTGCAATTTGCCTCCTATTAACATTTTCCTGGCAACTGAACTCCTTCCAACAACTAAATCTCGTCCCTTGAAAAGAAGGCTAGCTGATGAAAGAGCATAATGGCCACAAATATTGATAGCATAAGCTGCTAAAAATTATGCCATGGTAAAGCATCAAAATTAGTACATGTTTTTTAATCCTAAAACCAGTAAAGTATAGAGCATTCAGTGTTCACTGTACCAAACACTTCTTACGCCAATAAAGAAAAGAAAAAAAAAAATATATATATATATATATATATATCAGGAACAAGCATGGCAGGCAATAAAGGAACAGAAGATACAACGGGATAAATTGAAGATCGAGTCTGGATCACAAAATAAGACAAAATTAAAGATAAAACTCAAGAAAAAAAAAAAAACCAAACAAAACAAAACAAAAAAAAGTGCAAGTTCCTTGACATGATTTATTAGAATCTTTACTAATCTAATAGAGTCTGTCACCATGAGGGAAGAAAAAAAAATGATATACAATACTCAGAGAAGCTACTCAACATCCCAAAAAAAAAAAAGGAAAGAAACAAGAAATCTGAAATACAAGATCTTTTACCTCTCAATGCAGTCAACATTTCTCCCGGCTTGGATTATAGTATTATACTAGTCCAGCAACATTTATAGATTCGTGATTTGAGTCTCCACAGAAGTAATGAACCAAATAATATACATACATGTATATTACATGCGTTCCTTCTCCTTGATCCGAGCAGAATTCTTATCCTTATGTTTCTTTCTTCTTGGAGCACCGACAGCAGCAGGGTCTACCAATGGTCCAGACCAAGTTTGGATGTGCGCTTTCGGATACGAGAAATTTGTGGAACTGAATGGGACATCAGGAAGGTCAAAGGGTGGATTAATGTGTTGTGAAGAACCTAAAGGGTAGCCGAGAGTTCCATCCTGGTGTGGCGGAGGAAACTTCTCACTTTTGCTCTTTGCATTTGCATGTGTGATCAGGCGCCGCCTCTGTGTTACAGGGAAAAAGGGTTAATCAGTAATATACAAAAAGTGGGCTTGCATTGTGAAAACATCCAAGCAAAGGCCATCAAGATCCACACTAGAAACTACATCACTGTTAACAACCATCTACTCTAAAACTTAGAAGCAGAAACCTTCTAAAGAGGTCACACTCCCAACTCAGACCCTCGATTCCGCACTTCTTACTAAGAAGCTTGTTGGAACCTCGCTCCTTTCATGTTAGAACCTCGCTCCCATCACATCCTAGTCTCAAAATAGCTTATAAATAGATTCAATGTCTTATTTTCCTCAAACATTATCGAAGAAGTATTTTATGTCGGAACATATGGTTTAAGACTTCAAAAACAAAACTTACAATCAAAATATCTTGTATCAATCTAAATCCCTCTTCAATAATTACATATACAATATATTATCTCAAATATTTAGACGCTCCCAACCTTTGAACCTCTTAAAGTTTAAAGCTTTCTCGCTCCCGCCCCCGCTTCGTTCTTCTAAGCTCTAAAAGCTTAAGCTGTTAGAGAGGGTGTGACTTAAGTATTTATACTATCAACATGCCCCCTAACGTTTGGCCAAACATTCTTTGATAAAGCCAAACAAGTGGAAATTTTAGAATCAGGTGACGGCGAGGATTGAATTCAGGACCAAAAGTTATGATACCATGTTAAGTTACCAATTACTCCAACAGCTTACTCGTGTTTTTTGCTCATATACGTATATATATTATACAGAGACAAACCCTCGAGAACAAGCACATATTATGAAAGGGGGATATTTCTCTGTGAGAGCTTTATGTACACTGTTTGGACTTCTGCCCATTCCATAATAGCTCAAGCATTGGGAGCAAGTGACCATCTCACATGGTATAAGAAGTTGAAACTTCGATTAGGGTGGTTTTGGGTTATGCTCATTTTGCTTCTTTCTTTTTTTTCCTCCCACTTCTTCTTCCCATTCGAGCTTTCAATTTGTTTGCTTGTCAGTTTCTCAAAATGTGCAAGAGGATTTGCATGTGAGGTGATATGCATTATTTGTCTCATCCTTCACAGTTTACGATTATGGAGCAAGTGATTATCCACACGTGTAAACTCTGGTTAATCTACATTCTGTGAGCCGCACGTTAATTATTTAAAAGGAATTTTAGTCAAAAGTCCTAAAATAAAGACTTCTTGGGTCTTCGGCCCAACATGTTTTTTGTTTTAATAATAGCTCCCTCAATAGAAAATTTCATACAAGAAGTTATGTGAAATTTTGTAACACAAGGATTTGATTTGATTAAGTTTCACTAATCAGGGAATTTTGACCAAAAATTAAAAATAAGTTGTCCTTTAAACTCAAATAATACAATATGAGGGACTTTTTTACCAAATTTCTATTATTTAAACTAATCACGTGCTTTATCCTAAACTTTACGTGTCCCCTTATATAACATTATCACTAAAACATTTGGTTAGGACTTCCCAGCTATTTCATATGCAGAAACTCGTCTTTGGCGTAAAATTCTTGTGATACATACATCTTGTTAACATTAAAATCATTGACATGCCGTATCTTATGGTAGATTCGGCAAGAAAGGTGGAGGAGGAGGAGCTAAAGTGATATAGCTGCATCCTCTCTCCCCCACCCTTCTTATTTCCCTTCTACCACTAGTTGAAGATCCTTTCATCCTTCCAGGAGCTAGAATGATATATCTGCCTTCTCAGGTGCTAGGTTTTTTTTTTCCCCCCGGTAACAATAGCATGATTTTCAATTGATAAGCCCAACCATCAAGACTCATATAAACCCTCTCTAAGTACGCAAGAGGCAGTAAAATTTGAAACAGGAATAAGAGGATGCCAAACCATTGTTGACATGGAACAACTATGTCCACATATGACAGACACGAATTTGCTCATTAACATATTCATCCACCATTGTTTTGTCTCAAAATAGCGGAATGAGTAAAAAGGAATCATGTAGCCGACGCAAACTAATTTGGGGCAACACTAATATGTCACAGTTTTACGAATCTAACATTCTGCAGTATGTACACATGCATGCACAATATAAATAAAGCCAACAATTTATAAAGCACATGAGTAGAACCTGCATATGAAAACATGACCCCAGATGATAATTTTGGGGACTTGCTACTCCAAATCCCATATTCATGTCATTATTGCAGTGACCCATAAAGCACCCAAAACACGGCACATTGCAGTTTTTGAGAGCCTCTCTCTCTCTCTCTCTCTCTCTCTCTCTCTCTCTCTCTCTCTCTCTCTCTCTCTCTCTCTCTCTCTCTCTCGAATAGCTTTGTATCAACTTAGATATTTTTTTTCACTAGGAGAACAGAATTCGATATTTCAATGCAAGAACTGTTCATCAGCTTGCAGAAAGCAGCAAATAGTTACCGGTTCAAATTTATTATGAAGACTGAAGACGAGGGGTAAGGGCATAAATGGAGATTGGTTAGAAATCGAGCCATGGTCCCCCCCCCCCCCCCCCCCCCCCCCCCCCCCCCCTTTTCCATGTTGGATATCAGTTGCTTTCTTTGCTGGGTATCAAGGATAACACTTAGAAATAGTTCCTTCCATCATTTGCTTTTTACATTAGATTACATTTGTATACGTGATGGGTCAAGAAAAAATTGCCTATTGAAACTATGTTCATGCATAGAGACAAATGAAGCCTTAACAGAATCCATGTTGGACAATTTAAATAAGCCAAAGTAAGGAAATCTTGCATCAATGAAGTAGATTATCTGACATACATCAATATTGGTCTGCAACTCGGCATTGGCTTCTGGAGCAGGGATTGCCCTTACAGCTCTATCACGTCCACGCGTTTTCTTCACACCATCAGCATTGGCTTTACCAGCAGCTCTCAGTCTACAATCATAAAGGTCATTTCAGGACACAATTCAAAGCAAAAAAGACCAGATACTTTAACATTCTTCCAACCTCCAGTCGTAGGCGGTGCAAGTAGAATGACAAATGATTAGACAAGAGGTCAACGACTGGTAAACCAGTACGTATGCTGGACATGAGGAAAGGGGGGGAAAGAAGGAGAGGGTGGAAGAGGGGAAGGAAGATGGTAGAAACACTTATTTGGTAGAGTGGAAGTGGAGGGATACCTCTTCCATTTAGGCCCAAAAATTTCAAACAATTCACTTGGGGAATGGAAGAGGGAATTTTGGCAAAATGACATAATTTTTATCCTAGGACAAATATGACTATAATATCAATGGTCCAATAGAAAATTTATGCTCCTCTTTCCTTCCCTCATATTCAACCAAAAACACAATTAAGGAAGTACATGTTATCATCCATAGGGATATACCTTTTCCCTCCTCCCCCTTCACTTCCCTCCATTTTTCTATCCCTCCTACCAAACAAAGCATAAGGGACAATTCTAAAAAACAAAAGTCTCAATAGTATGTAGATTCAAAAGTTCTTTTGCAATATAATTTTTCTTAGAATTCTCTTTTCAGTGAATTTGTTCAAACTTCTACACTATCGGGGCAGCCCCTCCCATAACTTATTAACTTGAGTAGCATATCTCAAGTTCTTCACTGATTGTCTCGAGAGGGGAAAGATTGTGAAACAAGCAGAATTTGACACGTATTTGAAAAGTCATACACGAACCTTCTTAATTCTTCATCCCGTAGTTTTGCATCCATCTCCTTGCTGGGAGGGTACTTTGGAAGGCTGGAAGGCTCACAAGCATAAGGTTTTGTTGTGAAGAACTGTAAAACAGAATATATCAGATACCCATCAGGGGAAAAAATGGAGGGTAAGACACAAAGAAATTAATACATAGAATAAACAAAAATACTATCCTCGACAAAATTTTCAAACAAACTCTCTAGCACCAAGAATTGGGCAAAGATTATTTACGAGCCGAAGGCACTATTTTTTTGTTCCTCTATCCATCGTTTTATAAACAACTGCCGAAAATTGGTTTTGAATGTTGGTGTCCACTCCACAGTAGCCTCCATGTTACCACCGGGTCAAGAAAATTGGGTAGTCAAAAGGCACTAATTACATCAAGTATTTAATTTTCCTGACAATGGCAATAGTAAGTATCCTTTTCTTCATACATTTTATGAGATTTAACCAAAAAAAAATATATGATGAAACAGATAAACATTTTCTGAACCCTTCCAAAGGAACTATTTGCACATTGAAAAACGAACCATAGGCTAAAAAGATCCAACCATAAATTCATTGATATGCAAAGGTAGAAAACTACATGCTCCAACATTTTTTAAAAAGAATTATAAAAGAAAAAGAAAAGGGAAGTTAAAGTTTTTTTAGCACAGAGGAGAAAGTACAGTGGTGGAAGGGAGAGACGGGATCAAGGGGTTGATTCTTGCCATTGACAAAAAAAAATTTGGGGAAGCCCCTTGGTTAATTTATGTTGTCAATGCACATTGGAAAACGAACACACACCACTATAAGCTCAAAGAATACAATAATCCTCACCAATACATCAAGATAGGATCTAACAGGAGTCCAATTTTTCGTGGTACTTGTGTAGGAAACACATACTCTGTGCATTATAATAATCTCATAGTCGTGAAGAAGCTACAAAATCTGAGGTAGGAACTCAGTAGGAAGGAAGCAGGAAAACCTTATTCTCATAATAGTTCTGATTTTCAGCTGAAGAGATATGATGCTAACAGTATCAGATTGATCCAAGATCAATATGCCAGAACTTAAATATCTTTTTAACTAAAGCGAAATGTGCTCTCAAAAGCCATTCAAAAGCACCAGCATATCAGGCAAAAGTATGACACTGTGACAATGACTTGACAAATATATTCCAAACCTCCAAATTCACTGAGTTGTTGCATTATGTGCTCTTAGCTTTGCTAGCATGGTTGTTAGAATCGTACGATTCACAATTTCGATTCATACGATTCGATTCGATTCTCATACTGAACGATTCGAATCATGCCTATGAATCGGAAATCGCATTGAATCAGTGATTCACGATTCGATCCGGGACGATGCATAAAAAATTTGAGTTTCACTTTAAAAAAAAAGGTGAGGACTTATCATTATTATTATTTTTTTTCCCATGTTACACGCCCTTCTATTCTTCACTTCTATTGGTTTACTAGTTGTTAAGTTGTGATACACCTTCTACATCTAAAGCTTATGCTTGTTGGTAAATAAATATGTGACTAGTAAAATAATGCCAATCTTTTTATTAGGAAAAATCAGCAGTAATGCCAGTAAATGCATTGTCCTTGTGTTTGTTCTTTTTTCCTTTTCACATTCATGCATGTATGTGAAGTGTTGGGCATCACATCCTAAAAAAAAGCATACAGTATTATGTGTATATACATGTGTTATATGTGCATATACAAATGTATTATTATTTCCTTTCTAAAAAAGTGAATCTTACGATTCACGATTCGATTTGATTCACGATTCATAATTTTGGCAAACCGATTCACACTTCGATTCATGATTTGAGTCTTGACAACATTGTTTGCTAGTATTCTTTATGTATACTATCGAGAAACTGTTGCCCAAATAAATATTTACCAACTTTCCTTAAAATGTCCATTTCTCATAACTAAAAGAAGGCAAGTTTTCTTAACACAATAAAACTACAAAAGTCATTCAACCATTAGACAATCATAAACTGCAAATTAACATTTAGAAACCAGTGAAATGAGACTCCAAATATTGAATAGAAAAAGTAATGAGGGGGTAACAAAACAAGATCTATAAGTTGCTAGAACAAAAACTCACTTCACTCCTTAATGCCGCTGTGGCAGTTTGACGTTCAGTGGGGTCAATTGCAAGAAGTGTCTCAATTAACGGCAACGATGAAGGCGGAAAATCTTTAAATGTCTCTGCTATGCATCGTTTGTAAGACTGTTGGGGCTTAAATATGGTTGCATGTGGCAGCTTTGACTTTTTCCAATATTCGTCAGAAGGAGATCCACATAACTTAAATATTTTGTGTAGCTGCTCCACCTAAGTATTGTCGGAAAATTGTGTTAGTGACCACACAAACATCAGTAGAACTTACAACAATGGGTTAAACTCTATATTAGCATCCAAACAGCTAAATGCAGGAACATAACGCCAATAAAACAATGATGTTGCTTACTCCTTTTCTTGCATAGTAAGAAGCAAGGATCAAAATTTCGTTTCGGTCTACTGTTTCGGTCTGCCCATAAACGGAAACGTTTTGGAAACCTTTCGGAAACATGTGGAAACAGCCGAAAAAATTGGAAACATTGAGAAACATGGGGAAACATAACTTCAAACTTAACTATATGCGTGTATAAAGCTAATAATTGATTAATTGAACATTTGAGAGGTCTATATATGTAGAGATGCATTAAAAATGTGTAATTCAAATTGAAAATACATGAGGATTAAGTCGCCAATCTACTGTCAAACACTTCATAGAATCTCAAAACACTTCATAGAATGCAAAAGATACATATAAGTACATAGTAAGCTAATAAGCCATCTCTAAAATAAAATGGTTGTTCATATGACAAGTACATAACCACATGATTATCTCGATGGAAACAAAGGATGTTTCGTTGTAAGCAAATGAAACGATGCGGAATCATAGGTTTGTTTCGATGGAAACAATTATGTTTCGATGGAAACAAAAGAAACAAAGTCGTTTCGATGGAATCCACGGAATTTCGAGATTCCATGGCTGTTTCGTTTCCATGACCTAGGAAACGGAAACGTTTCGGCCGTTTCGATGGAAACAGAAGGAAATTTTGATCCTTGGTAAGAAGCCTGTATTTAGACAAACACAGCTTAAGATAAAGCCATTCCATGTATCTTATATGCTATAGAAACAAACAGCATTAAGTGGCTAGTGGATAGCTAAAGCATGAGTTTCCAGAGACATCACATGGTCATGAATCTCGTGACATAAATCGAGCAATTAATGAAAATAACCAACCATTTGTGGTAAAACATAAAAGCATGCACCGTCAACTGTTGCTCCTCTATGAAAATAATTGTGATGACTCACTACATCAAATCAATGCACACAAGAGAATAACATCTAGCTTTCTAACAAAACAATCAAAATGAAATCATTGCATCATAAGCAGCATGGACGTTACAGGACGTATCTCTTGTAAATGCAATGATTACATTATTCACTGCCATAAATGGAGCCCTAGAGTTTAGGCTTATGCAAGGCCATTTTGAAGTCAAAATTTTTCTCAATCAAATAGTCTACACAAGACACCATTCCACCAATTAACATGGTCGTTAATAACCCACCAGATGAGGAAACGGGAATCTAAGAAACACAGACACTCCTAGGAGGGTACGGACACGCTGTGGACACTGCTTGACATCAGTCGACCCACTAAAGTCTGTGTCCTACTTTTCTATTAATTTTTCTTTTGGTTGACAGGCGTGAGACACGTGACGGACATACCTGAATTCTTTGACATCAAGTGTGATATTGTCGGAAATATGGAAAATAAAGTAGAAGTTGAAAGTAGTCGGGGCATCTTAAATACGAGGGGAATTAGGATTCTTTGAACTCTTATTTTGGGTAGGAATCCCGAATCAATAGGCTGTATAAAAAAACATAATAGGGTCTTTACAAATTGAGGATAATTAAAATTATGACATCAAAGTAAGGCTTCTGAGATTAGAATTATCACCCTTTGAATTAAAAATAATTAGACTTCTTATAACATGTGACCATAAATATTTAAAAATATGTATAGCATTTTGGCGTGTCCGAGCCGTTCCATGCCCTAATTTATCAGAATTTGCCGTGTTGCCATATTGCGTCCGTGTCCCCGTATCCGTATTTGTGCCTCTTAGCCAGGAATACGTAACCTTACTGGCAGCGCACATCAAGCATCGTTCATGTCAATCAAAGCAAACAAAAAAAATCTTGGGGGCAATGTACTAGACAATTGAAATAGCTAGCATAATAAAGTGAGTTTTTGAAAGCTACCTCCGTGCGACCTGGCATGATAGGCTTCCCAGCCAATAACTCTGCAAGAATGCAACCTGCACTCCATAGGTCCACACCTACCCCATAGTCAGTGGCTCCAAGAAGCAACTCTGGGGGTCGATACCACAGAGTAACCACACGACTAGTCATGGGAAGCTTGTGATTGGGGTCAAATACAGAAGCCAATCCAAAGTCAGCAATCTTAAGAACCCCTCCATTATCAAGGAGAAGATTTGACCCTTTAATGTCACGATGTAGAACATGGCGGTTGTGACAGTGTTCAAGCCCTGACAATAGCTGATGCATGTAACACTTGACCTACCATTTTCATTATTATATATAAGATAAAGAAACAACCCCACAAAAATCAAAAGCAACCAGAAAAAAAGACAACTAAAATGTTTTAGCTAAAAACTTCAAGAAGTAGAAAGCAAATAAATAGAATCCAACCTGAGATTCAGTGAACTTGATTCCAGGGCTGGCTGCAAGTCCAGCCAAATCATGCACCATATACTCAAAAACAAGGTATAAACTGCATGACATCCTCGATGTGACCAAACCTTCCAATTTTACAACATTGGGATGATCCAATTGTCGCAAAATCAAAATCTCTCTAGCCATAAATTTTACACTCTCGGGCTCCAAATTGTCAAATCGTACTTTCTTCAGCGCAACAATCTTTCCAGTTAGAGTATCTCTAGCTTTGTACACATTACTATATGTACCTTGCCCAATCTAAGCACACGTATACAAATGCATACAACAAAGAATAAGAGATCAGCTCTACAAATATAAAGATATAGCCCCTACAAGCAGGAGAACATTGGAGAGTAAAAAAGCAAGAAACACATGCCTTGTCGATTTTTTCAAACGTATCAGCTCGGCGAGGCACCCACCCGTTTATTGCCTCCCCCGCCACTTCTGCGAGCCAAGAAGGCCACCCAGCAGCAACTTGCTCGCCATGTACATGCTTGGGTGGATTACTCAGCCTCGGATTAGGCTTCGACCGCCTTCTCTCTGAGCGATGCCGTCTACTCCCATCCTTCACCTCCTCCATCTGATCGCCTCCGTTCTGAACATCCCCATCCCCATCCCCATCCTCCACTTTTGCAGCCGCAACTTTCTCTCTCCTCCCCGACGACACGGCCAAATCTCTCTCCCTCTCATTCTCTCTTTTCTTCTCCACTACAACCTCGGAATTCGGCAACCCAGGTGACGAAATCTCTCTCCCGAACACACAACCCATTTCTCATTCACCCAACCCCAAACCCTAACCCTCATTTCTCATCACATTCTACGATCTTTGCCTTCATTCAGAACCCTAAACCAACCCCCATCAGTCAAAATTGCCAAAACGCAACAAATCTTCCAACAAAAAAAAAATAATAATAATAATAATAAAGAAGCTAATTATTGTTGCAGCAATCAAATCCAATGTTTTGATTAATACAGCAAACATACGCTAATTCATGAACCCTAGCTTTTGTGCTGAACAAAGCAGAGGCAGCAATGATTTAGAGTTAGCCCACAATTTATGGCGGTCAAATAATGACATCTAATAAAGCAAGAAAAAAAAAAAGTGCTGTACAGTGAAACAAAAACTAGCTTTAATGTGCTTTTTGTTTGGTGATTGGAGATCAGATGTTAAAGTTCTGTCAAAGCGATGACCCACTTAAGAAAATATTAACTTACGAGATTTGAGGATTTGAATGGAAATGTAGAGTGAGAAAGAGTTGTTGATCTCTCTCTCTCTCTCTCTCTCTCTCTCTCTCTCTCCCTGTAGTACATGCGATTTTTTTTACTCTCGGAGTGAGGAGTTTAGAGAGAGAGAGAATTGACCAGAAAATGCTACTCCCTACTGAACTGTATTCACAGCTTCATGTATGGATGCTAGTCAAAATACTTTCTCTCTCCTCCTCCTCTCTCTCTCTCCTCTTAGTTCCTCACTCCTCCCCACTGTCTGGTCTGGTCTTTCTTTTTTTTTTTTTTTTCTTTTTTTCTTTTTTCCCCTCTCTAAAAATTTTGAGTTTTGACTTAACATCCTGTTGAAGCTGGAGAGGCTAATTCTATCCTATTATATTTGTGACACGTTCATTCAAAATTATCCAAGTAATAATTGAACCTGATTTTTCTAAAAAAGAGAAAAAAAAAATTTAAATAACTATATTTGATGTTACTGATGGAAAACAAACACCACATGGGTGTACCACAATAGGCACCTCGGTTATTTGATGCCCCTGTCACGAGAAAAGTAATTGTTTAAATAAAAATTTAGTAAGATGTCTCTCATTTCAGATTAATTATGTTTAAAGGATCAAAAATGTTAGGGATACACACCAAATGACACACTAAACGACACACCAGCTTTAAATGCATGTACCATGTGCTGTGTAAGTGATGCACAAAAAAGTGTGAAAAATTCAAAGAGCACATGGTATATGCATGTAAAGCACAGTGTGTCATTTAGTGTGTCGTTTGGTGTGTATCCCTATCATTGTTGTTAAAGGATAATTCGATTTTGATTTTGGTCAAAACTACATAGCTAGTTAAATTCAATCGGATAAAGTCAATATATTTTAAATGTTATGTGAAATTCACATAATTTTTTTATGTGAATTTTACTTAATTAGTTCAATTTTTTCATAAAAGTTAGCTAAATTTTACATTATTTTTATAACATATGGAATTTTCACTAAATTTTAAAAATAATTGGACCAAATATTAAAAAGCAATATTATAGAACTTTTGATTCAAATTCCCTTTATAGAGAGAGAGAGAGGTGAGTTGAGCGTAGCCTCACGCTTGACTGATATCTCGAATCGGAGGAAGTGATAAAATGGAAAAAAAGAAGAAGAGAATTTTAGTTAAGTGTCCTATAAAATATGCTTCTTTTGTCACAAGTCCAGGTAGTTTTTTTTATTTTAGTAACAGAACAGAAAATTTCACATAACTCGTTACGTGAAACTTTTCAAAATTACATAACTAGTAACATAAGCATTTGATTTATTTTGATTAAGTTCTATTAATCAGAGAGTTTTACCAAAATTAAAAATTTATTGTCATTTAAACTGAAATAATCAAATATGAGTTCTAAAAAAGAATGTGGTACAATTTTGATAAAACCGACGATACTTTTGTGTTGTGGAAACGCGAGAAATATAACATTGTATCTTTTTATTCATAAACAAAGTTTTTGACAAGAAAATAAATTAGCACAAAATTTGCTAGCTATGAAAGTATGTTTTTTTTTTTCCCTTATCAAACATTGAAAATATGTTTTAAATTAGAAGAGAAAAAGTGCAAGTTTCTACGCCATTTTTATGGGGATGTGTGGCTTGTGCCTTTGGGAAGCTTCTATGTGCAATTGTACCGCAATTACAAGTCCTTGCACGGTTCAAAAGCAGATGCCCAATTACGAGATTAAGTCTCCAATCACGCATTGAAAAAGGGTCTTGCGCATAAACTCATAATGAATTTTTTTTTTTTTTGTCCTTTTTACTTCCCATTTTTTTTAGTTACTTGGGTAAACATAAATTAACTTATATCGTAGAGAGAGAAAAGTAAATGTTGAAATCAAAAAGGTAACAAACATGACTTGCTTTACCCAAAAAATATGAAAACTGTAATGTATTGCATATTTGAAAATAGTTAAAAACTGATTAGATGGTGTAAATTTGACAAAAATGCATGCGGACAATGTAGTTCCAAACACACGATTAACAAAAAAAAATAATGATAACTTTTAAACTTTTACCTTATGTTATCTTAAAAATTACTAAAGCTAAGCAAACAAGCAACTCTTGATGTTGATTGTTACCATATAGATCATTAAGGCTTTGTTTGGTTCATGAATTTCGTGAAGGAAAAGTGAGTGAAAAGGAAAATTTGATGGAAAATCAGTCTCATCTGCAAGGTAAAAGCAACTGGTTTTTCACTTAATTTTCTTTTCCATTCTTTTTTCTCTCACTAAATCCACGAACCAAACAAAGCCTAAAGGGGATGAATAATATGGGTGACATTGACACATCATGTTATGTTTAATTGTGCATTCCTTTGAGAGTGATATATAACAGCATAATTAAAATTAGGAAGTAAGGATAAGTATAAAATTGGGTTGTTAAGGTAGGTAAACGCCATGTTTTGAGAATTGGGATTGTCTTTCAATAATGCAATGTGTTTGTAACTTGGAAGTAGGCATGTATAAACAAATGACAGAGAAATTATGGAAGAAAATGACATTTATGGTATACTTAATAATTTAGCAAGTATGCTAATTAATTGAAGCAACCTTGTGGAATATTTTGTTTTTCAATTGCATTTTTAAGGTTTAAGACATGTGACTGTCTACGTTATTATAGCTTTTAAATTGTTAAGTTGAAATAAGAATTATACGCAAAGGTTCAAGGCGGTCAAAATCATTGGAGTTTAATAGGGTCGAGTTTGGTCATAATGGCGGAAATTAGAAGGTGTTTATCCTTGGTGGAAATCTCTTAGATGCGGCACATTGGTATTGGATAAATGTTGATTTTTGGTCATGTTTAAGGTCTAATAAAAGTGGGGTTTACTTAAAGGTTGAGTGGAGTCCTTGTGATTTTGTGTTCTATTCCATGAGGAGATGAAGTTTGGATATTCACATGTCCAAAACTATTGTTGGGTGAATAAGAAATTAGTGTTCAAATGATGTCACTTACAAGGAGTTGAAATGAAAGAGGTTCACAACTTACCTTATCCCATATAGGAAATTTACAAGGAGTTTCAAGTGTATTTATAAAGTTACTTCAAGTTATGAGTTTGGGCCGCAAGGAGTACCCAGTTTTGTGGAAGAGGGAGGACCTAAGGCGCATTGGATTTAGTCCACACGCGCGCGCGCCACTGCCGTCCGGCCGGGTCGAGTTCGTGGGTGTGTTCTATGCAGTATTTCTTTTTGGACCCCTCAATTTCTAGTTTTTGAATTTCTGTATATACAGAATTGAGAATGACTCTTGGGGATTTCTGCAACATGTTTTGTATGTATTACAAAAATTAACTCCAAGTCTTGTGGAATTTCTGAACTGCTGCAGAAATTGAATAGATAGAGTAACAGAAATTGAAAGGACTATGGATTTATTTCACAGGAAAATATTTATCCTATAAATCTCCTATCTCTCCCTCAGTCTATATACACCTTTTCCAGACTGTTCTCCAGTTCCTCTTCCGGTTCTTATTTTCCAAAGAGAGAATTACAGACATAGTTGGTTCGTTGGAGCAGTCGAACACCGTGCTTGTCAACTGTTAGTTGCCGTTGTATCTTAGGAGAAAGCCGCCGGAGATATCCTCGAGCACTTCTTGTGAGACGACGAATCTCTTTTAAGAAAAATGTGCATATATCAAAGGCCTTGGTTTGATATCTTCAGTTTACAGTTTCTTTTATTTTTTTTCCTATAGTTATTGTAACCCTGACCTCTATTGCTAGTCTTTCAATTTTTACTATCAGATTAAAATTTGTACTGCTTCTGTTTTACACCAATTGTTTCTAAACAATTTGTTGAATATCAATACAGTTTTACTAACAGTTCGTCGTCAGGCGAATGGAGTTGCTGATTTCCTTGCTAAACTTCCTAGAAATGTTAGAAATTGTAAGTTGTGGGTGGACTCCTTCCCTCCCAAATGTCACAATTTGGTGCCTACTGATTGTACCTCTTCTACTATTGAAAATAACTTCCTCTATGGTTTTGCACCAAAAAAGAATTGTACGCAAAGATTAATTTAAGTCTAAAAGAATTGTTGGACTTGCTTAAAATGGCTTATATATTGTAGATAAAAGGAAACAAACGAAGTTAATATAAACCATGATAACAAACAAGAGAGCATTTTTGTTCACACTGTCGGTCCCAAGCCCGGATAAAATAGGAGGGTTAGTGCGTTAGGTAGCTCGACAGCCAGCACGTAAAAAAAACCGTTGGATCCTTATGATATGAATCCAAATATGAATACTCGTGTAAATGCTAAGGCGTTCCCTTTAAGCGACGCGTTGCGCCTGCCTTCGGGTGTTTCGAAAAATGTGCTAGGGGCGCCGCATCGACGCCCGGGTGCAGTGTTAAATAAGCAAGGGTTCCCGCGCTCATCTGGCCCACCGCGGGTAAAGAAGCTAGTCCATAACTATAGGCTTAGGTTAGCAACTTGGAATATAGGAATCTTAACAAATAAAGCTATGGAACTAGTAGACACTATGATTAGAAGGAAGGTTAATGTAGTATGTTTACAAGAAACAAAGTGGGTTGGAGAGAAAGCTAAGGAGGTAGAAAAGACCGGGTATAAGATATTCTATACAGGGAAAGATAGGCATAAAAATGATGTCGGAATCGTGGTTGACAAGAACCTCAAGGATAAAGTTGTGACAGTCACAAGAAAACGAGACAAAATATTGCTTATCAAACTGGTAGTTAGAATGGATATAATTAATGTGATTAGTGCATACGCGCTCCAAGTAGGATTGGATGATCACACTAAAAGACAATTCTGGGATGAGTTTGACGCTTTAATGCAAGAAATACCGGGAGGAGAGAAAATAATTGTAGGTGGAGATTTAAATGGCCATGTAGGCAAATATAGAACTGGATATGAGAGGGTGAATGGGGGTATGGTTTTGGAGATCAGAATGAGGCAGGGGTGAGTATTTTAGATTTCGCCGTAGCATATGATCTTGTAGTATCAAACACCTTTTTCAAAAAGAGGGAAGAACACTTGATAACCTTTAATAGTGGATCTAATAGAAGCCAGATCGATTTGTTCCTTGTGAGAAAGGCAGACCGCTTAGCATGTAAAGACTGTAAGGTCATCCCAGGAGAGAGTTTACATCTCAACATAGATTTACTATTTTAGATATCCATATAAAAGGACAATGTTGTACTAGAAAAGACCCATATAAACCTGCGAACTAGGTGGTGGAACCTTAAAGGCGAGAAACTAGCAATATTCCAAAAGAGAATGTATGCAGAAACACCTTGGAATTTGGAAGATAGAAGCAATACTATATAGGATAGAATGGCAGGGTGCATCACGAGAATATCGAAGGAGGTCCTCGGAGAGTCGAAGGGAAGAGAGTTAGCTTCTAAAGATACTTGGTGGTGGAATGAAGAGGTACAAGCTGCAGTAAAAACCAAAAAGGATTGCTTTAAGAAGTGGCAAAATGATGGAAGTGAGGAACACTTCAAAAGCTATAAATGTGCAAATAAGGAGGTTAAAAGGATAGTTAGAGTTTCTAAAATGGAAGCCTATGACACCTTCTACACCAAACTAGACACTAAAGAGGGAGAAAAATGTATTTATAAGCTTGTTAAGTCGAGAGAAAGGAAAACAAGAGACATTAATCAGGTTAAATGTATAAAAAGCGATGACTCTAAGGTAGTAGTGAACGACGAAGAGATTAAGGAAATGTGGAAGAGCTATTTTGAGAAGTTGCTGAATGAAAAACATATGGATAACACAATGGAAGAAGAAATTGGAAGCTACGATGAAACTAGAGAATACAGATTCTATCAGAGAATAAAGAAGTTTGAGGTGGAATTTGTAATACCCTGTATTTTGGTATTTTAATAAGACCCGGTATTTCATTTTTATACTCGTATAAACTTTCTCTTCCTTTTGGTAAATTTTGATACCAATCGATTGACATATTCCCAATCGATTGACACTTTTCTGATACCAATCGATTGATAAGTATCCCAATCGATTGACATTCAACCGACTAAAAGTGATGACGTGTCAAACTTTCCAATCGATTGCTATTCATCTCAATCGATTGACATTGTTTCCAATCGATTGACTACAAATATCTGTTGCCAATCGATTGACTGGTGTCTCAATCGATTGACATAAGCTGAGAAATGTTTTCTTCTTTCCTTCAGCTTTAAACGCGTGGCACTCCCTTATGTCTATATATATGTTTCATTTAGTGGCCTTGGGGCTGTTTTTCAGACCTTGGGAGAGAAATATACATACCTCTTGAGTTATACATACATATATCTATATCTATACATATATACACACCCTCACACACACTCACTCCTTCGGCAGCTGGGAGAAAGAAGAAGAAAGAAGACAGAAAGAAGAAGAAAGAAGAAAGGAGGAGACAGAGAGGGAAGACAGAGACAGAGACGAGAAGAAAGAGAGAGGGGTTGAAGTTTTCAAACTTAAACACCACCCAAACGCACCCTAGGTGAGTTCTAACTCACTTGGTCCCTTTATATGAAGTTTATGCAAGTTATTATGATGTTTAGATGGGTTAAATGCATGTAGTGCACGTTTATATATGCTGTTTTTACAATCTGCTGGAGAAGACGTAGTACCAATCGATTGACATGATCTCAATCGATTGACATCAGTTGCATCCCAATCGATTGAATAGGATTTCAATCGATTGACATTGTTCCAATCGATTGACATGTTTATCAATCGATTGACATAACTTTTGTTCCAATCGATTGAACTTTTGTTCCAATCGATTGACATGATCAGTACATGGTTTCCTTTGCCTGTTTATTATATAAGAGGTTTAGTTGTTCGATTTCTAATTCAGAATTCCATTATGCGATTATGGGGTAGACAGGAGAAATGTGACACCAAAGATTTATGGATAATGAATAAAAAGTAATATGAAGACGTGGGTTGACGTGTTGTTTCTGATATAAGTTCGATATCCGTTTCTTTTAATCCGAGTAGTCAGGCCACATTGGGAATTGTCATGTGTCGATGTAGAATGGAACGTAAGTAGGTTTGGTAAGTTCCGGGAATGGTACGTGGATGGATGATTGGTCATGATATGCTCTTAAAAGCGGTGAACCGGACCATGGTTCTTAAAAGCGGTGAGCTGGACCAAGAAGTCTTAAGATAGACTGGATGATCTGTGATATGCTCTTAAAAGCGGTGAACCGGACCATGGTTCTTAAAAGCGGTGAGCTGGGATCACTAGTAGATGACGTTAAGTCGTGGCAATAGATTGATATGCCTTGTTCGAAACGTTATATCCCTGAAATGCGGTGAACAGGACCATTGTTCTTAAAAGCTGGGGACAGACTGACGTGGAGTCCATGACATGCGGTGAGCAGGACCATTGCTCTTAAAAGCGATGGACAGAATAAGGGTGTATCCCTAGAGTTAAACGATTGAGTCTGTTCATGACATCTGAATACGTTGAGTTCGGTATTTGAGTAATAAGACGATAAGGGTCAGTTTATAAGAATGAATAGAAGAACAAGATAATGTTATTTTATAATAAGATGTTAACTCTTGTTTTTATAAGCTTGTGTTTACTTCAGATAACTGGTACCTCGTTAGTTTATGCTCACTCAGCTCTCAGTAAGCTGACGGCCTTTTATTGCCTGGACATTCCCCGTCCAGAATATCCTGCCCCTTGTTTTACAGGTAATGACCAGTACACTGATGAGTGTTATTTAGAGGAAGGCCCCACCGATGACGATTACACCAGGAAGGATTATCCTTATGCCAGTTGAAGACTGAAGATGTTATAATTAGATTTAATTTCAGTTGTTCTGTTAAACTTTTGTTAACGGGTACTTGGGCATTTGTTGTCTTCAGACCTGTTGTGATCCTGTGGACCATACTCTGATATTTTGTAATAGTTAACACTGTGTGTTATTCTCAGTTGGTTACTGTTGCTTTTCTTTTGGACTAGTACTGTGTGGTGTGGATTATTAGTGACTTTCACCTGTCATTCCTTATGGACCCATAAAGGAAATTTATTTTTCTCTATTTATGCTGCTCCGGGGCGTGACAGGATTTTTGGTATCAGAGCCTGCGTTCGGTACTCTAGGTTGTGATACTTTTGTTCACTAAGTATTTCCACACCATCTGGTCCTAGTGTGTTAAGATTCTTTGAGATGAGATATGAGTATAAGATAAGTTCGTCTTCCTGACGATAGATAGTTTCCTTTGCAGGATAGCATGGATCCGGAGTTTCACCAGTTTGTGACTGATGCTTATGGAGGACATATTATCCATGGAGATACCGTGGAGCTAGCTGACCCAGAGTTTTATCGTGAGCGTGTGTGCCAGATAGCTAGTCGACATTTAGAGGAAGACATGTGGAGAGCACTTTATGTGACCAGGAGTACTCACCCGACCCAGATGCGCATGGATGCTTACCACTTAGCGAGAGTTGGCAGAGACATTTGCCAGGAGATGTTGCGACTAGTTTTGAGTAAACCAGAGATGGATGAGATTGAGTTGAGAGCCATTGTAGCCGGTCCACCAGAGCCTGTGACTGCACCAGCAGCAGCTCCAGCAGCCCCACCATCACCAGTGCCCGACGTACCCGTCCCAGAGCCAGAGCATGAGCCGATTGAGGATGAGGAAGATGTAGAGCCTCAGGATGAGCATCCCGATGAGGACATGGGTGGAGATGGAGAGGAGGAGCCGATAGATGATGAGGACCCAGTAGAGGATGAGCATGCAGACGATGCAGATGATGATGAAGCTGAGGATGACCCCGAGGAGCCAGAGTTTGAGCCGGAGGATCCCGTACCAGACCCAGAGGCTATTGAGGCAGACATAGTGGTAGACGAGGAGGTACCCGACGAGGAGATAGTTGTGCCAGAGATACCCGTTGTGCTTCAGATACCAGCTGGACCCATTATGCATATGGCAGCCATGGCCGATATGGCAGTAGGATGGATAGCTCAGATGATAGCACAGCCAGCAGATTTTGTTATGGGAGAGGTGGCTATAGCAGGAGCTCTTGACATAGCCGACGGATTCGCTGCAGTAGCTGTTGATGTCGCTAACCAGGCGATAGTAGACGTGATGGAGGACGATGATGCAGAGATGATAGAGGATTGGGATATAGGGGTAGTAGTTGGAGATCTTGTCGCACCAGTTGAGGATGATCCACTCGAGGAAATGGATATAGACCCGGAGGATGAGGCACCACCAGCAGGATCAGATGCTGACGACTTTTGAGTCAGGATCGGCAGGGTGTAGATTTTGTTAGTTTATATTAGGACATGTTGTCCACTAGATTTTTGGGAGCTTGAGAGATAGCTATTGACCATAGCTTTGTATAGTATTAGCTGACTTTAGTTGTTGTAACTCTTGTCCCATATGGTACACAGTTTGATTAGTGTGTACTATACGGTACATCTTTTGATATATATATATATATATACGAGCAGTACTTTTATTATTGTTTGGTTGTTGCGTTGTGCAGTGTTGTTTAGTAGAATTGTTAGTTTTGCTGTTTCTGTTCTATCTTGAGTTCGTTTCTACGAGAAGACTTTCAGCTGATCAATATGTCATTTGTAGGCGATACTCGTTATCATCATGGTAGGACCCTTGAGAAATCACCAAGCACGTAATGGAGCACCTATTCCGGAAGGGATGGATCCAACGGGAATTTTTGAAGCATTTATGCAGAGGATGGAGCATGTGGGGGATACATATAATCACTCCACCCACCAGAGACCTCTTGCACCCCCGCCACCAAGACAGACTGGAGATAAGCTATTAGCAAATTTTCGTGGGTTACGTCCCGAAAAGTTTGATGGACTAACAGAACCATGGAAAGCAGAGCAATGGATAAGAGAAATGGAGTTGATATTTGGAGCATTGGAATGCAATGAACAAGAGAAACGTCGCCTTGCTACGTTTCAGCTCACCTATGCCGCCGCAGATTGGTGGGAAGCTGAGCAAGCCACTGTTGGGATCGATGCCGCTAGAGCTATGTCGTGGGAGACATTCAAAGGCAGATTTTTGGATAAGTATTTTCCAGAAGATGAGAGAGATCAACAGGAAAGGAACTTTCTAAATTTGATCCAAGGAGGATGGAATGTACGGGAATACACAACACAGTTCGAGCGTTTATCCAGATTTGCTCAGCATATGATAGACACGCCGCAGAAGAAGGTGAAGAGATTTCACCAAGGACTGAACCCCCACCTTAGACATATGATGGTTGGTCATCTAAACCAGACGTATGAGGAAATTGTTAGATTTGCTACAGGATTAGAAAAGGATGCTAATTCAGTACAGCAATCACAGACAAATCGACCTCAGTTGTCACGAGGGTTTCAACCGAGGAATTTCCATAATCGACCACCGAGAAATACCCAAGGATGGAGACCTCAGGAAAATTTTCAAGGAAACAAGAGAATCTGGGAAGGAACCAGGAAACCGCAGCAGAGTTATAATCGGCCCCAGCAAAATCAACAGCGAGGACTACAGCCACAGGCATTACTAACAACCCCGCCAAGTAATAGTGGAGGATGTTTTAACTGTGGAAAACCCGGACATATTGCAAGGAACTGCACCGTCTTCAGACCCAATCGCAGGCCAGATATTGTCTGTCGCAACTGCAACAAACCAGGACACTTGAGCAAGGATTGTCGTGCACCACGAGGAGGATACTACGGGGCACCAGTGCAAGGAATTCAAGGACCTCCAGATCAAACAAGGATGAACGCTATTATTCCAGAAGAAGCAGGCTTTAATGCTGATGAGCAGCAACATTTGGAAGGTACACTTGTACTCTTTCATAGTCCAGTTAAAGCTTTATTTGATACTGGAGCCGCACGTTCTTTTATTGCTGTTAAGATTGTGCGTCAGTTGGGTTTAGAACCCCAGACACTTGAGTCAACACTGAATGCTGTGTCACCATTAGGAGTGACAGTTAAGTTGAGTAGGGTGTGTAGAGATTGCCCTTTGACTTTGGGAGATAGGAATCTTCCAGCAGACTTGGTAGTTCTATCAATGTCAGAATTTGATGTTATCCTAGGGATGGATTGGTTAACTAAGTACAATGCCAATCTGGATTGCCCTACTAGAACAATTGTATTTCCAATACAAGGAAAGCCGACGATCAGATTTCAGTGTCAACCGACAAGCGACATGTTTCTAACGAGTAGTTTGGCTACGATCATTAGTACAAGTACGGAGCTTACGATGGATCAAATTCCTATTGCACGAGACTTTCAGGATGTATTTCAGGATATTAAAGGACTTCCACCGAAAAGAGAAATAGATTTCTGTGTGGAATTAGTACCTGATACATTGCCTATTTCTAAGACTCCATACAGAATGGCACCAACTGAGATGTTAGAATTGAAGAAGCAAGTTCAAGAACTCGAGAATCTAGGATTTGTTCGACCAAGTACGTCGCCTTGGGGAGCACCAGTTCTGTTTGTAAAGAAGAAGGACGGAACACTTCGACTCTGTATAGACTACAGGGAGTTGAACAAGGTTACGATTAAGAATAGATATCCGTTACCTCGGATAGATGATCTATTCGACCAGTTACAAGGATCTAGGATTTTTTCTAAGATCGATCTGCGTTCAGGATACCACCAGTTGTTAGTTCGACCAGAGGATGTATCAAAGACTGCATTCAGGACAAGATACGGGCATTACGAGTTTCTAGTTATGCCTTTTGGATTGACGAATGCGCCAGCAGTATTTATGGACTTGATGAATAGAGTATTCAGACTATATCTGGATAAGTTCATTATTGTGTTCATTGATGATATACTGATCTACTCAAAGACAGAAGAGGATCACAAGGAGCATTTACAAGTTGCCTTGCAAACACTCCGAGATAGCAAGTTGTATGCAAAGTTCAGCAAGTGTGAGTTTTGGCTACAGGAAGTCAAATTCTTGGGACACGTTATATCTCAGGAAGGTATTTCGGTAGACTCATCTAAGATTGATGCAGTCTTAAGCTGGAACAGACCGACAAATGCGACCGAAGTCAGAAGTTTTCTGGGTTTAGCAGGATATTACCGAAGATTTGTCGAAGGATTTTCCAAGATAGCAGGACCATTGACGAATTTAACAAGAAAGGAGACGAAGTATGAATGGACAGACAAGCATGAGGGTGCATTTCAGGAGTTAAAAGAAAGATTGACTTCTGCACCAGTACTCGCATTACCTAAGAGTGGAGAAAAGTATGTGATCTACAGTGATGCATCGTACCAAGGACTTGGGTGTGTGCTTATGCAAGATGGAAATGTTATCGCATATGGATCGAGACAACTAAAGGTACATGAGAAAAATTATCCCACGCATGATCTGGAATTAGCAGCAATAGTGTTTGCATTGAAAATTTGGAGACACTATCTCTACGGAGAAAAGTTTGATCTATTTTCCGATCATAGAGCTTGAAGTATTTGTTCTCTCAAAAGGAGTTGAATATGCGACAGCGGAGATGGATGGAGTTACTCAAAGACTATGACTTTTCTTTGCAATACCATCCCGGCAAAGCCAATGTAGTAGCAGACGCTTTGAGCCGTAAACCTCGATTAGTGATCGCTGCATTACTAATTAGAGAATGGAGAGCATTAGAAGTTTTAGCCGAATTTGATCTTCAGCCAGTGGAGCCAATGAAAGGACAACATTTTGGATGTCTTATGGTACAACCAACTTTGATCAGCCGTATCATAGAGGCTCAACAGACAACAGAGGATTTGAAATTATGGTTCGCCAAGATGTCAGCCAAGGAACCAGAAGTCTGGAGTATAAGTACAGACGGAGCCTTACGATGTAAAGGTAGACTCTGTGTACCTGACGAAGAAAATCTCCGGAAGGAAATATTGGATGAAGCTCATAAGTCACGGATGACTATTCACCCTGGAGGTACAAAGATGTACAAGGACTTGAAGAGAAATTTCTGGTGGGAAGGAATGAAGAGAAATGTGGCAGAGTATGTAGCTCAGTATCTTACTTGTAAACAAGTAAAGGCAGAACATCAGAAACCACCTGGACTTCTACAGCCGTTACCTATTCCTCAATGGAAATGGGAACACATAACCATGGATTTTGTGGTAGGATTGCCGAAGTCACAGCAGAATCACGATGCTATATGGGTAATCGTGGATCGACTTACTAAGACGGCACATTTTATTGCCTATAGCATGACGTACTCAGTAGAACGTTTGAGCCGAATGTATCTACAACATGTTGTACGATTACATGGAGTGCCTGTATCTATTGTGTCAGACCGAGATTCGCGCTTTACTGCAGAATTTTGGAAGAGTCTCCAGACAGCGATGGGAACGACATTGAACTTGAGTTCAGCTTTTCATCCACAGACAGATGGACAGACGGAACGAGTTAATCAAGTGATGGAAGATATGTTACGCGCTTGTGTCATTGATTTTGAGAGTTCTTGGGAGATACACTTACCTCTGATTGAGTTCGCCTATAATAATAGTTATCATTCGAGCATAGATATGGCGCCGTTTGAAGCTTTGTACGGAAGACCTTGCCGATCGCCGCTATGTTGGACCGAAGTCGGAGATAGTCAACTTCTTGGGCCAGAGATGGTACGGGAAACCAGTGAGAAGATTCAAGTCGTACGTGAGAAGATGAAGACAGCCCAGACCAGATACAAGAGTTATGCTGACAAGCGACGCAAAGACTTGGAGTTTGCCATTGGAGATCACGTATTACTCAAGGTTTCACCTGTTCGAGGAATCGTCAGATTTGGTCAGAAAAGGGGCAAGTTATCGCCACGTTTCATCGGACCATTCGAGATTCTGGAGCGTGTTGGAAAAGTTGCTTATCGCCTTGCGTTGCCACCAAAGATGTCAGGAGTGCACAACGTTTTTCACATCAGTATGTTGAGGAAGTGTGTTCACAACCCAGCGCACGAGATCAACTTTGAGGATATCGAAGTCAACAGCGACGTTACGTTCAATGAAGGACCTGTTCGTATTCTAGATCGAGGAATCAAGAAACTCAGGAACAAGGAGATCCCGTTAGTCAAGATTCAGTGGAAGCATCACGATGAAGGAGAAGCTTCGTGGGAACTAGAGTCAGAGATGCGCGAGAAGTTTTCGTTTTTATTTTAAACCTTGTTGCTTTTGATTTCGAGGACGAAATCTTTTGTTGAGTGGTGGATGATGTAATACCCTGTATTTTGGTATTTTAATAAGACCCGGTATTTCATTTTTATACTCGTATAAACTTTCTCTTCCTTTTGGTAAATTTTGATACCAATCGATTGACATATTCCCAATCGATTGACACTTTTCTGATACCAATCGATTGATAAGTATCCCAATCGATTGACATTCAACCGACTAAAAGTGATGACGTGTCAAACTTTCCAATCGATTGCTATTCATCTCAATCGATTGACATTGTTTCCAATCGATTGACTACAAATATCTGTTGCCAATCGATTGACTGGTGTCTCAATCGATTGACATAAGCTGAGAAATGTTTTCTTCTTTCCTTCAGCTTTAAACGCGTGGCACTCCCTTATGTCTATATATATGTTTCATTTAGTGGCCTTGGGGCTGTTTTTCAGACCTTGGGAGAGAAATATACATACCTCTTGAGTTATACATACATATATCTATATCTATACATATATACACACCCTCACACACACTCACTCCTTCGGCAGCTGGGAGAAAGAAGAAGAAAGAAGACAGAAAGAAGAAGAAAGAAGAAAGGAGGAGACAGAGAGGGAAGACAGAGACAGAGACGAGAAGAAAGAGAGAGGGGTTGAAGTTTTCAAACTTAAACACCACCCAAACGCACCCTAGGTGAGTTCTAACTCACTTGGTCCCTTTATATGAAGTTTATGCAAGTTATTATGATGTTTAGATGGGTTAAATGCATGTAGTGCACGTTTATATATGCTGTTTTTACAATCTGCTGGAGAAGACGTAGTACCAATCGATTGACATGATCTCAATCGATTGACATCAGTTGCATCCCAATCGATTGAATAGGATTTCAATCGATTGACATTGTTCCAATCGATTGACATGTTTATCAATCGATTGACATAACTTTTGTTCCAATCGATTGAACTTTTGTTCCAATCGATTGACATGATCAGTACATGGTTTCCTTTGCCTGTTTATTATATAAGAGGTTTAGTTGTTCGATTTCTAATTCAGAATTCCATTATGCGATTATGGGGTAGACAGGAGAAATGTGACACCAAAGATTTATGGATAATGAATAAAAAGTAATATGAAGACGTGGGTTGACGTGTTGTTTCTGATATAAGTTCGATATCCGTTTCTTTTAATCCGAGTAGTCAGGCCACATTGGGAATTGTCATGTGTCGATGTAGAATGGAACGTAAGTAGGTTTGGTAAGTTCCGGGAATGGTACGTGGATGGATGATTGGTCATGATATGCTCTTAAAAGCGGTGAACCGGACCATGGTTCTTAAAAGCGGTGAGCTGGACCAAGAAGTCTTAAGATAGACTGGATGATCTGTGATATGCTCTTAAAAGCGGTGAACCGGACCATGGTTCTTAAAAGCGGTGAGCTGGGATCACTAGTAGATGACGTTAAGTCGTGGCAATAGATTGATATGCCTTGTTCGAAACGTTATATCCCTGAAATGCGGTGAACAGGACCATTGTTCTTAAAAGCTGGGGACAGACTGACGTGGAGTCCATGACATGCGGTGAGCAGGACCATTGCTCTTAAAAGCGATGGACAGAATAAGGGTGTATCCCTAGAGTTAAACGATTGAGTCTGTTCATGACATCTGAATACGTTGAGTTCGGTATTTGAGTAATAAGACGATAAGGGTCGGTTTATAAGAATGAATAGAAGAACAAGATAATGTTATTTTATAATAAGATGTTAACTCTTGTTTTTATAAGCTTGTGTTTACTTCAGATAACTGGTACCTCGTTAGTTTATGCTCACTCAGCTCTCAGTAAGCTGACGGCCTTTTATTGCCTGGACATTCCCCGTCCAGAATATCCTGCCCCTTGTTTTACAGGTAATGACCAGTACACTGATGAGTGTTATTTAGAGGAAGGCCCCACCGATGACGATTACACCAGGAAGGATTATCCTTATGCCAGTTGAAGACTGAAGATGTTATAATTAGATTTAATTTCAGTTGTTCTGTTAAACTTTTGTTAACGGGTACTTGGGCATTTGTTGTCTTCAGACCTGTTGTGATCCTGTGGACCATACTCTGATATTTTGTAATAGTTAACACTGTGTGTTATTCTCAGTTGGTTACTGTTGCTTTTCTTTTGGACTAGTACTGTGTGGTGTGGATTATTAGTGACTTTCACCTGTCATTCCTTATGGACCCATAAAGGAAATTTATTTTTCTCTATTTATGCTGCTCCGGGGCGTGACAGAATTTGCTTTGAAGAAGATGAAACCCAACAAGGCCTTAGGACCAGATGGGATCCCCATTGAGGTTTGGAAACGCTTGGGAGATGTGGGGGCATCTTGGCTTACAAAAGTTTTTAATAGGATTTTAATGACTAGAAAAATGCCTGATGAATGGAGGAAGAGCATCCTAGTGCCTATATATAAGAGTAAAGAAGATGTACAACAATGCAACAACTATAGAGGTATTAAGTTGATGAGCCATACTATGAAGCTATGAGAGAGAGTGATGGAGCATCGCTTAAGAGGCGCAACATCAGTGTCAGAAAGTCAGTTTGAATTTATGCCTGGGAGATCAACTATGGAAGCAATTTATTTACTTAGAAGACTAATGGAAAAGTATAGAGAAGAAAAAAAATCTACATATGGTTTTTATTGATTTAGAGAAAGCTTATGATAGAGTGCCTAGAGATTTAATTTAGTGGGTGTTAGAGAATAAAGGAGTGACCAAGGGTTATATTGACGTGGTGAAGGATATGTATGATAAAGCGGTTACTACAATTAGATCACCAGTCGGAGAAACAAGCGAATTCCCAATTACCGTAGCCCTGCACCAGGGGTCGCCCTTGAGCCCTTATTTGTTCACCCTAATTATGGATGAATTGACTAGACATATTCAAAATGAGGTCCCGTGGTGTATGTTGTTCGCAGATGATATTGTCTTGGTTGATGAGACTAAAAGGGGACTCAACACTAAACTAGAAGCTTGGAGAGAAGCACTGGAGACTAAGGGGCTAAAGATAAGTAGGATAAAAACATAATACATGGAATGTACTTTTAGCAACAGTGGAAGTAGAGACAACGAAGCAGTGAAGATCGAAGATCAGGAGATCCCAAAGAGGGAACACTTTCGCTATCTAGGTTCAATGATCAGTAGAGACTGGGAGATTGGTGATGACGTGACCCATAGAATTAAAGTGGACTGTCTTAAGTGGAGGAGTGCTTCTGGAGTATTATGTGACCGGAGAATACCAGCAAAATTGAAAGGAAAATTTTATAAGACAGCTGTTAGGCCAACTATGCTCTACGGGACAGCGTGTTGGGCAACTAAGAAACAACACATTAGCAAAGTGAGTGTAGCGGAGATGAGGATGCTAAGATGGATGTGTGGTAAGACTTGGAAAGATAAAATTAGAAATGAGTAAATCCGAGAGGCTGTAGGAGTGACACATATTGAGGATAAGTTGAGGGAGAAATAGACTTAGTTGGTTCGGCCATGTGCAACGAAGACCTGTAGATGCACCTGTGCGAAAGAATGATAAGATCGTAGTGCCTGGAATGGTTAGAGGGAGAGACAGACCTAGACTGACTTGGGAATATGTAGTGCAACAAGATATGAATATATATAATTTAAATGAGCATATAGCTCTTGATCGTGCAGAATGGAGAAAAAAGATTCATACAGCCGACCACAAATTGATTGGAACACAAGGCTTGGTTTGGTTTGGTTTGGTTATAACTTTGCTCACTCAAGCATCTCATTGGGTGAGCATGTGGGATCCACTATTTTATAAATTTTGTTTTCCCATTTTGCCTATGAAAAATAGCCAAAAATCCACAAAAAAAATTTAAGTGAAGAAATTTGATTGAAAATTGTCACTGAACAGCCTATTTCAGTACTTGAAATATCATTTTCAGTTCTGCAAATTCAATTGCTTAAAATTTTCAGTATTTAAAATTCAACACTTAATTTTTAGTTTTATCGAACAAACCCTAAATTGGCTAGTTTTTCTTAATTGACATTGCATAAGCAAACAATTAAAAATGGTAGGATGCATTTTCTTGTGAACCAAAATTTCTCTCCTGATCATTTATCTTATCTTGTATTAATTCTTACTATAAAAATAGGAATAAATATCAAGATTACGCAGGTTGAACCTCTCTCCAACTCCATTCTTATTTAACTAATTAATAATAAGGGTTTCCGTCCAAAAAAAAAAAAAAATTATAATAAGGATTAATTATACTTTACATCCTTATATTATATCCGTGTTTTTAATTGGATACATAATTTTTTTTTTCAATCGAATCCTTGAACTTCAAAAATTCATTTAATTAGACCTAAAACCTAACACAATTAACTTTAAGCTAACCGAAATTGTCACGTGGTTGCGCATAATGCTTACCTGTCATCGATTAGATTAAGCCAAACGAATGAGATTGTGAATGGCGCGGAAATGATGCAATTTTGGGGTTGATTGAATGCGATTTTGGATCTGATTGAACGTGACTTCGAATATGCGAATTTGGATCTGATTGAATGCGAATAATTTTTTTTTTTGCACCATTCACTATTTCCTTCATTTCTCTTAAGCTAACCTATGACAGGTAAGTATTGCGAGCAACTCACTCGACAATTTCCGTTAGATTAAGCTAACGACATTTGAATGAATTTTTTAAGTTCAAGGGTTCGATTGAACCAAATATATATATATATATATATATAATGCTTCCAATTAAAAACACGGGTATAGTATAAGAGTGTAAAGTGTAACTAGGTCTAATAATAATTACTTGTCACTACTCTCTATCAAAAAAATAAAATAAATATACTAATTGTCAGCAAACACAAGCCCAATGGACATCTTAATTAATTATTGGATAAATTATAGCATCACTCTTGAACTATAACCGTTTTTCACTAACACCTTCTAAATTTTACAACTGAACAGACTCACCCTTGACCTGTTCAAAATGAACAAACTCACTCTCTAAAGAAAGGGTTTTAGTGTCAATAAATGATAATTTAGGTTCAGTTTCAAAGTTTAGTTGGGTGTTACTGTAATTTATCCTTAATTATATGTGGAGCCAACCCTAAGCGGCGTCGTATTATACCAGCTCCAGATCATCAGGCGATGTGGAAAAGCATGAACTGTGCCCCCAGATCATTCCATTAATCTTCTTACGTGATACGTGTCGTCACATAATTGGTTATCGAGCATTTTCTGCGTGAGCAAAATCTCTCTCTCTGATAACGTTTATGTGCAATCGGCACGAGAACCGAGAGACAAAAAGAATCAACAATGGCCACCACTACCATTACGTGTGTGAAAAGTAGCATTATCATCACTCCGACTCCGGGGACGACGAAGAAGACCACGCCTCCACACTCTGCGCATTTCGACTCGAAGATCAATTGCTCGAACCTCTCAATTTCGTTTCCGTTACTCTTCCGAAACCCTAGTTTCAAGACGAATCTCCCATCGTCAATGGCGTCCTCTCTGCAAGTCAACGCATCGTCGTCCACTATAGGTATGCACTCTGCAGGAAATTAGTAAAAAGTTTGAACTTGTAATTTCCAAAATAGGATCAAATAAAGCAGAAAAAAAATACAGTAGATGAAAGAAAGAGGAATTTTTATTTGATGAACTGATGATGATGATGAAATAACTGCAGATTACTACTCACATATTTATAGATGATTTCAGACACTATCAAAGACTTCCACTAATTCAAACGTAATCCTAAAGAAAACAGCAACTTGCCTTAATAAACTCCTTACTATTTAAGGCACTACTACATTACTTGAGAAAATGCAAAAAACTAATCCCTAACAATCAGTAACAAACAGGCTGCTGACTTATTCAACTATGACTCAGCCGGAAAAAAAAAAAAAAAAAAAAACAAGAAGAAGAAGAAGAGTTTGAGTTTAAACTAAATTCCAACAGCCTCCCTTAAACTCAAACTTCAGAACTACACATCCCCATCATCTCCTTCAATTTGTAAAAGGCTTCAGCTTTCAATGGTTTCGTGAAAGTGTCGGCAATTTGATCTTCGGACTTACAAAATTCCATTGCTATTTCATTTCCTTTGACAAGCTCGCAAATGTAATGAAATTTGATGTCGATGTGCTTACTTCTTCCGTGAAACACTGGATCTTTGGTTAGAGAACTAGCTGACTTCTTGTCACAGAAAATCTTCATAGTAGCTGTTTTATTCTGATTCAGCTCATCTAATATCCGTCGCAGCCAAACTGCCTGACATGCAGTGGAGGCACCTGCCATGTACTCTGCTTCGGCAATGGAAAGTTTAACAAGCTGTTACTTCTTCGATGACCAAGAAATTACTGCATGATTCGTTTCGCAGTTTGCAAATGATCTTGGCTGGGTGTTTCCTTAAACTGGCTAATAATACCAACTCCAAATGTGATGTCGGGTCTAGTAGAAGTCAAATAATGTAGACTACCTACTAAACTTCGAAAATAAGATGGATTGACTAGTTCACCATTGCCATGCTTATCCAAATGCAGCCTAGCTTCAACAGGTGTCTTGATAGGATTACATGAATCCATCTTGAACCGTTTCAAGATATCCGCTGCATATTTCTTCTGTGAGATGAATATCCCATCACACGTCTGCACAACTTCAAGTCCAAGAAAATAAGATATAAGCCCTATATCAGTCATTTCAAACCTGCTAGTCATAGACTCCTTGAATTCAGCAGACATTCTTGGTTAATTTCCTGTGAATATTAAATCATCTACATACAAACATACAATTAGCATATTTCCATGTGAGTCAGATTTGATATATAACGTACGCTCACAAGGACACTTAAGAAAGCCATTTTCTTGGAAATACGAGGCACCTGTTTTCCACCCATATAGAGCTTTCTTTAACTTAAGAACCTTATCTTCATGACCTTTCTTCACATAACCAATTGGCTTATCAACAAAGACTTCTTCTTCGAAAAATCCATATAGAAACGCTGATCTGATGTATTTTCCATTTCTTTTGGGCAGCTAAAGCAATCACCATATGAATGGTATCAAGTCTAGCTACAGGTGCAAAAACTTTGTAATAGTCAATACCTGGCTTTTGCTTGTATCCTTTCACAACCAGCCTGGCCTTCAACCAGTCCATCTGACCATTTGGTTTATACTTGGTTTTGTACACCCATTTGACACCAATCGATTTCTTTCCCTTAGGAAGATAAGTTAGCTCCCAAGTGTTGTTCTTCTCTATTGAATGAATTTCTTCATCCATAGCTTGAAGCCATCCATCATCTTGTGCTGCTTCTGCGAAGGTGAGTGGATCACAATCTGCAAACAATGCAAAATTCACAAGTTCCTCATCAGAGACATCATTATCATTGGTTATAACATAATCCTGTAAACGTGCTGGCATAACACGTTTACGTGACGAACTACGAGCTGCTTCATTACGAAGCAAAGACCAATCAGAGGGTATTGTATTGCTGGAACTTTGTACTGTCAATTCGGGTTGTGTGTCAGCAATGTCTATTTCTTCATTCCAACTAATTCCCATTTGTTGCTTCCCTTCAGTTGTCCAATCCCAAGCTTCGACTTCACTGAACTCTACACCCCTGCTCGCTATAAGTTCACCTGTTTCTGGATTAAACAGTTTATAACCTTTAGTTCTGTCACTATAACCAATGAAAATACACTTTACACCTTTATCATCGAACTTCATTCTTTTCTCAGCGGGTACATAGGCATATGCAACACACCCAAATACTCGGAGAGCTTCAACATATGGCTTATAACTGCTCCATGCCTCCTCAGGTGTCATGTCAAGAACACTTTTTGTAGGATACCTATTTAAAATATAAACATCACAAGTCACAGCTTCCGCCCAAAACACCTTGGGTAAATTCTTTCCTTTTAACATGCTTCGTGCCATTTCAACAATTGTTCTATTCTTCCGCTCTGAAATTCCATTCTGTTGTGGTGAATAGCTAGTTGTAAGTTAATGTTTAATTCCATGATTTTTAAAAAAATCAAAGAATTCATTAGATGTGTGCTCTCCTCCTTATCTGAACGAAGCATCTTCAAACTACAACCACTTTGTTTTTCCACATAAGCGTTGAAGCCTTTAAATACTTCAAAAGTTTCTGACTTTTGCTTCAAAAAATTATCCCAAGTTTTCCTACTGTAATCATCAATGAAAGTAAGAAAATACCGGTTACCTCCATGAGATACAGTTTCCATTGGTCTGCAAAGTGCACAAGCTCTAACTGCTGCGTTGCTCTTCGTGACTTTCCCACTGGAAAAGAGTCTCTCTGCTGCTTGTCGAGTATATAACCTTCACACAGTATATTAAAATTTCCCAACAAAGGTAGTTCAGTAACCATTCCTTCTTTGCTAGTAACCTTAAACCATTGAAAGTCAAATGACCAAAGGGGAAATGCCAAAGCCAGTTTGTATCCATAACGATAGCACCAAAAGAACAAATCATTTCAGTTTGTAAAGGTAAAGAAAACATGCGATTTTGAGTCACTTCTAGGATTTTATAAATCCAATGTGATTCATCAATGATTTTGATGATGGGTGTCATTTCACCATGTAGAACGGGTGCAAACTCTATATCACATACATATTTATGTTGTTCAATCAAAGGTATCTGAGTCAAAGTATTTTTAATACTCAAAGCAATACCTTTGTCATAGATATGCATAGGTAAATATTTATAAATAAAATTATTTCCTAAAATGAAATCACCATGTAAGGAAAACACAAATTTTTAGGTATGATGAATTTATTTTCACCTAACCAAACTGCTACATCTTTAGCTTTAAACTGAATTGAGGTGTGATTTCCATCAATTCTTGTGACAAGGATAGGGTGTTTCATTAAAGTCCATTTTTCCTCGGGAATTGCATTTCATTTACAATAACTAATAGTGGCTCCTGTCTCTATTGGCACACTAAGGTTATATGGTTTATAACCTGCAAATTTAAATGTTCCTTGAACATACGTACATCTCTTTTTTCCTTGACTAGGAGAAAAAAATGATAAAATCATTTTTGGTTTGAAGATGATAAATAATAAATAGAAGCATATTTTATTTCTTCATCCTTTTGAAATATTGTTCCAGGTAAAATTGGAACTTGAACATTTTTTAATCCAATGCTGTTTTGTCTACTGGATTCTCCTTTTTCTAATTGTTTATTAGAAAAATCTCTTTCAAAGATGGAGGTAGAAGTTGTTCTTTGGTTTTGAATATACAAGTTTTTTCCTGAAGCTTGTAGATTCAATATAGGAGTTGTATTACCCCTATTTTCCTCTTCTACAAGATCTGAAATTAACCATTGTCTAGGAATTTCTAGATCACTCCAGTTAATCAGTTTGGGTTGAATAACTGTGTCAAAGGGTCTAGTTTCAAAAATTTCTACTAATTTATTTTCTATTTGTTTGACCCTAGTTTCGGTAAGCCTTGTTAATTCGTGGATTGTTTTCCATTTAATTGACAAGTCATGGGAATTTGCTTTCATAGCAATTCCTTTAGTTTTGATCTTTATTCTAAGTGCATCTTCAATATTAGGATCATTTATTGAAATAAAGAAATTTGGTCTAATGTTAAACCAAATTTCTCCATTAGCCATATTAGACTGGATTCCTCCAATGATTGCTTTCATTGGGTCCGAAAATCTTTTGTCCAAAATTACTACTAATATTGGAGTGTCTATCCCTTGTTTGAATAAAGCAGTAATGGTAACTTGAATAACACCAATATGAATATATTGGATATGGGGGTATTTTACCTTCCATCTAGCAACTTTTTTCTTTTATCAAAAGTGGAATATCAATTTTTCCTTCGCTGGAAAATTGAGCTTTTGTGTTTCCACTATGTTGTTCAAACACTCGTGCTAAGAAAAAATTAAATCGAGAAATTTTGTAAATTTCTGGTACAACAAGATTTTGAAGTTTTTCAAATCGTGCTAATTCAGATTTAGTGAGTGACTTCTTTTCCTACAACATCTTTAAGGCGAATATTTTCTAATTCGTCTTGTGGAACTTCTTGAATTTTATCCTGCATTATGAAGATATATTCATTAATTTCTTCATCTGAAGAACTCTAGTCTTTGCTAGAAATTTCATAAAGAATTTCTTCCTTATCTAAAATTTCTTCTCCAAAGAGTACTTCATATTCTTGTTCTTCAAGAACTTTGATCATTTTCTTTGCATTCTTCCCCTTTTTAGGGCAGTCAGGTGCATAATGACCTTCTTCATTACATTTGAAGTACCTACAAGTTTTCTTTTTGAAAATACCTGTATTTTTTTTTGCTTTTTCCTACGAACATATTTTTTCTTTTTGGAAAAAATTTTATTTTTATTCTATGGTTTCCACTTGAACTTTCTTTTCTTAAATCATTTCTTTTCCTATAGGATGGAGTTGAACATCCTACCTTTAGATTTTCCCTTAAAATTTTGTCACAACATTGTTGACCATATTTATTATTGGGAATCTGGTTTTTTACCTGTTTTTTCGCTTTTAGTTCTAAACAGTGATGGGTTATCAACTTAAGAACATATTGTATGCGAAAACCTGGGTTATCTAAATCTTCCTTTCCTATTTTCTTAAGAAAGTCTGGGTAGCCTTTAATAGCTAACTCATCCCATGGATTAGGGAGTTTGTGAAAAAATTGATCAAGCCAATATGTTGTGGCTGATGGATCAAGTTGATAATAATACTTTTTAAAAGTTGTAACATAGTTTTCATAAAAACATATATTACACAATTCTATCTTAGCGAGAATATAATTTGCATCTTCTTGCAAATTATTGTCACCTACAAAGCCACATAAATTAGTTTTTAAAAGAAGGGCAAATTTGGCTAAGATTTTGTCAAAAGAGTCATATTCTAATAATTCCTTTTTCTGGGCTTGTCCTAACTCACTTTTTTCCCATTGCTTTAACCATTGTATTGCATTACCTTGTAGGGTGGCTGCAATATAATCTAGGAACTTTGCTTTAGTCCATATAGTACCATAATTTGTAATGATGATGGGCAGTGATTGTGTCCAATCTTCAATAGCGGCTATTTGGTCTCTAAATGGTACATTAGTAAGATTTAAATAAGTACCATTCTGGGCTATTGGGTACTTATGGTTATCATCTCTCTTGACTGCTACTGGTTCAGGAGTTGATTATGAAGTAGAAGGTTTTTCTACCTTAGCTTTTCATCTTAACCTCAGCAACAGGTTCTTTTTCCTGATTCTCAATGGTGCAAACCCCTTTGTCAATTATGATTTTAAGCCCCTCTCCAGAGAGTTGACCCATTCTCAATAAATTCCAATGTAAGCTAGGAACAAAAAACACATCATAGATATTTTGTTGAGAACCATCTTTCAATCGTATGAGAACTTTACCTTTGCCCATAATTGAAACTTTAGTTTTGTTTCCAAAATTTAGCTCCCCGCGTACAGATTCGTCCAAATAAGAAAATAGCTCCTTTCCACACACGTGGTTACTGCATCCAGTATCTAAATACGTCGATGTGTTCTTCTTCGGAAGCACTGCAAGCTAACAAGAAGGTTTCTTTTTCCTGTACCTCATCAGCGTAGTTAGCATGTTCAAATTTCTTTTTTGGCAATTTAACTATGCACTGTAATCGATAATGTCCAATTTTTTTTTATGACGGAAACACCGAATTTTGGACTTATCATACCTTGCATTTTCAGAATTTTGCTGACCAGAGTTCCTTTTCTCAGTGGAGGCCGTACTTTTGAAGCCTTTGGTTTTGCCATCTTTGCCTTGACTTGACACTTTTTCCACCACTGGAACTACTGCTGCCAATTAAATTCACCTTGCTTTGAAAAGCTTGTTCAACAGACCCAGCACTCTGAATATTCATTCTATGTTCATGAGCACATAATGAACCCAGCAATCCCTCAATTGTCAAAGATGAAAGGTTCCTTCCTTCTTCAATTGCAGCGACAACATTATCAAAACGACCTGTTAAGGATCTTAAAATCTTTTCTATGACACGTAAATCATCCAATTTTCACCGTTAACCCGTAATTGATCAACCAAAGATTGAACTTGGGAAAAATAATCAGATATAGTTTCAGAAGTAATCATAGAAAGAGATTCGAATTCACCTCGTAAGGTTTGCAACCTTACACTTTTCACCTTTTCATCGCCTTTGTAGGATTTTTGCAACATCTCCCACGCCTCCTTAGCCGTAGTTGCACTAGAGATCTTTTCAAAGACAGTCTCGTCTACGGTTTGGTGGAGCAAAAATAAGGCCTTCTTGTCCTTCTTTCTGCTTTCTCTCAGGCTGCCCTTCTGGGCTGGACTAAGAGCTGCAGCTGCAACCTGATCTGCGGGCTCTACTTATCCAAGCTCGACAATCTCCGTTAGCTCCTGAGAGCCAAACGGTGCCTTCATCTGGATGCACCATTGATCAAAATTTTTTCCTCTAAATCTCGGAAGTTGAGGTTGAACTAATCCATTCATTGTTGTAACCTGCTTACAACACTCTAAGAAAGACAACTTAGAACAACATGAACACTGGATAACCTAGCTTTGATACCAAATGCAGGAAATTAAAAGTTTGAACTTGTAATTTCCAAAATAGGATCAAATAAAGCAGAAAAAACAGATGAAAGAAAGAGGAATTTTTATTTATGAACTGATGATGAAATAACTGCATATTACTCACATGATTATAGATGATTTCAGACACTAACAAAGACTCCCACTAACTCAAACGTAATCCTAAAGAAAACAGCAACATGCCTTAAAAAACTCCTACTATTAAGGCACTACTACATAACTTGAGAAAATGCAAAACAAATCCCTAACAATCAGTAACAAACAGGCTACTGACTTATTCAACCATGACTCAGCAAAAACAAGAGTTTGAGTTTAAACTAAATTCCAACACACTCCACTCCACTCCTCTCGTCCACACACACACACACACACACACACACACACACATTTATGTATCGATGTTCAAGATTCGTGATTAAATTATGTATTATTGATGCAATGCTAATGTTAAGAGTAAAATTTGAGGTTGTTCAGTGGATGATTAATTGAAGAAGTTAGTATATATGCATGGATGTTCCTTGAAAATTATAGGTTATTGATCGATATGTTCTCTTGTGATTATTAATGGTTGATTGATTGGGTGTTGAAGGCGCATCTAGTGTAGAGTCTATGGCTAAGTCTTCTGGCGTGTTGGGAGCAAGTGATTTACTGATTGTTGGACCTGGTGTTCTCGGTCGCTTAGTTGCTGAGAAATGGCGGGAGGTAAAGATTTATTTGGCCCATTCAACTATTTAAATTGCTTCTCTGTTAATCTGTGTGAGCAGCATAATAGAATTGATTGTGCAATTTATTTGTTGAATTTCCACTCTCAAATAAGCTGGTATGCATACTAGTTTTGGGCTGTTTCTTGCTGGATTACTTTGTTACTTTTTAATTTCTTTTGAACCTCCAAGAATAATTTGGATGTCCCTTATGTTGTTGGGAAAGGTTTGATGGGTTTGTGTCCAATTATTGTGTACTTCTATAAGAAATAACTCCAACTTGTAGTTTTTTGATGTGGACAGGAACATCCTAGGTGTCAAATTTTTGGGCAGACTATGACCTCAGATCACCATGATGAGTTGATCAAAATTGGGATCAATCCAAAATTGCAGGGAATGCAAGAAACTCATAGATATCCATATGTGATATTCTGTGCTCCTCCCTCCCGAACACTGGACTACCCTGGTGATGTGAGGTAGGCATGAGATTTTGTGTTGATCAAAGTTGTAGGACCGCACTATGTAGCACGGATACGGACACGTGACACGGACACGATATGACACGGAGACGGCAAAACGGCAAATCCCAAAAATGTAGGATACGGAGACAGCTAGGATACTTCGAATAAAAAAAAAATTATTTTTAATATAATTTAATTTTAATTAAAATAAAAAAAATAGAAGGGAGGATTAAACATCAACATTACATTACATTACATATCCATCCAAAAAAAAAAAAAATCAATTTGTAACCTACTTAAAAAAAACCCTAAACTCAAAACCCTTTTTGACTCATGTAATAACTAATAAGTACATAAGAAACAAGATTTAAAAAGAAAGAGACTAAGAGTTTAGGGCTTATATGATATTATGATATACATACTTATATATCATTTTATATTATTTTAAAAAGATCACCATTCCTCAAAACCAAAAAAAAAACAAATTATAATAATAAAATAGGACCACTAGGCCAAGAGTGTCCCCCAAGAAACACTTATTTTCAAAAGATCACCATTCCTCAAAAAAAAAATAAAAATAAATAAAAGGACCACCAAGCCAAAAGTGTCCTAGGAGTGTCTTGCCGTGTCCCAGAAGTGTCCGACAATATGATTCAATTTAAATTAATCCAGACACTTCCATAGCCGTGTCCCGTACGTGTCCGTGTCCGCGGAGTGTCGGAAACGCAAACGGCACCCCAAATGAAGTGTCTGTGCTACATAGGGACCACATGTGGCTAATTTGTAAGGACAATTATGATAAGTTGGGGCCCACAGTATGTTGGTAAAGTTGTTTGGTGACATTTGTTAAATGGTGCTTCTCTTGATTCTTCTTCAAAATACATGCTTATATGATGCGCTCAAAGACTCTTGTTCTAATCTTCCAATTGTTTTCCTGAATTTTCCATGCATAAATTCCTTGATCACGTATGACTCGAGTTATAACATGGAATTTTACTTTCTCTGGACCGCTTTCATTTATTCTGAGTCCGCCAGATAGGACCCTTGCGGCGGCTGTTAATGTCCTTTATAAGGAATAAGTTGAGATATGCTGAATGAAAAGAGTGGCAGATACCATACTGGATGGTTCATTGATATTGTACTTTACAATATGTCTCCATCTGTCTGTCTCAATGGGCTTCTGCTATGCATTTAGCCACACCATTTCACTTCGGAAAGAATCCATCTATTATTAATGTATTTGTCATATACACTCGCCTACTGAAAAAATTGTGTACTGCAATTACTGTTCTCAGACTAAGAGATAATCGTAAACTTTGTTCATTTGAACTTATGCATTGCAGTGAGATTGTCATATCGTACGATATATGTTTCTTTTTAGACTAGGTAAGTTCAGTTAGATTTAGGACTCGCTGTTTAATGATCTAATAAAAAAAAACATAATGATAAAGGGGATAACTGCAGTGCAGTAGGATGTTTGAACCATTATTTATTTAGGAAAAGACTTTACTGTAAACTTATCCTTGTTCCTGCTGTTAATACAAATTTTCATACAAAATTGTCTATTTCACTTTCGATGATTCTGAATATATATATATATATGCTCATAAGTTAACTGCTTGCTCTGGAGTGTTAGTTCCGAACACTTGATTGCATTGGATACTTATAGTACTTATTTCACTAATAATTCGTCTGAAATAACAGACGAGTGTGTGTATATTTAATTGGTATACTAGTTTGAAAAAAAAAAAACAAACTAGTTTGAAACAGAGCAAAAATAGCAGCTTCCTTATCTGGCTTCTTTGCGTCACAGAAGAAGATGTCATCAACAGGAAGAGGAAAACAGGAACCCGAGATTAATCCTAATGATTATTGCTGGACTAGTGTATAGGTTGATAATGAATGGAATTAAGGTTTGGTGGAAGTGATTACAGATGATTATTCTGCATGTGAAATTTAAAATTCAATGTTTCTTTGATATAACTCTTGTTTACAGCATCATCACAAGTTATTTTGATTTAAGGTTGTCATATGCGCTTTCCTGGGTTGATGTTTGTTTGCTGCAACTTTGCTCGTCTTTCTTTGCATTGTGCTACATAAACTGTTATACCTATTTGCTTGTTTTAATGAGAGAAGGCACGTACCCTTTGTATTTATGTCATTGCTTTTAAATGTGTATCATTAAGCAGGGTTGCTGCATCAAACTGGAGTGGTGAAGGTTCTTTCCTGTTTACTTCAAGCACTGCACCATATGATTGCAATGACAATGGATCATGTGATGAGGTGTTCCATCTGATCTGACATAGTCTTTTCTCTTTCTAACCTTTTTTTACTCTTCCTAGTTTTATCTCAAAGGAGGGTTCTATCTGTCTACTTTGAAGTACTTGTAAATTCAAACTGTAACATACCAAATGTGTCAATTCCTTTCCAGGATAGTCCAGTCGTGCCAATTGGCAGGAGTCCTAGAATAGATGTCCTTCTAAAAGCAGAGAAAGTAGTGCTGGAGTCTGGAGGTTGTGTTGTTAGATTGGCTGGCCTCTATATATTCTTTCTGAAATTTTAGTTGTGAGATCTACTCTTAGTGGTAACGGGAGCTTTGGGGATTTATGGTACAAGTCGGTCTACTTCATAAACTAACCTTAACTATTAATACAAAGATGATAGAGGTGCACATACTTATTGGTTGGGGAAAGGGCCTGTTGAAGCTCGTCCAGATCACATTCTCAATCTCATACACTATGAGGTATATTCTTAATCTGTGTGTATTTACCAATTCATGTTTATGAATCAAAGTCTATACAAGTCTATACAGGTATACAGGGGTAAGCCTCTTCCTCCTTTTCACAATTTTATTATATCGAATCTATTTTTCTCATTTAGTGTACCCTCTTTACAGGATGCGGCTTCCCTTTCAGTCACTATCTTGAAGAAGAAGCTTCGAGGTCAGATTTTTTTAGGCTGTGACAATCATCCATTATCCAGGTTTTGTGTTGATTTACTAACTCCCAAGTATTCCTGATGGACTTGACCACTATAATACCGTGAACTTAGATATCTTTTTCTAATATGTTGGAGAAAGTTTCTTACTCAATTTTTTTGCAGACAAGAAGTAATGGACTTGGTCGATAAGAGTGGGAAGTTCAGTAAGAAGTTTGAGGGTTTTACAGGTAAACTCTCAGTTTCTGAAGCCCCGTATACAGAAGAACTTTGAGATGGTTTTAAGTTTCACCTTTGTCTTATGTACCGTAAAGGTTAAAAATCATATCATGTGTATAAAAGTGAACGGAAGATCGTACTAGTCAGCTCAAATTAAACATTCTGAAAACATTCATGGTGTTATTTACCTCTGTTTTTTGGCAGGCACCAGTGATCCTCTGGGAAAGAGGTTAAACAACTCAAAAACTCGTGATATACTAGGATGGGAGCCGAAATATCCAAGCTTGGCTCAGTACTTTGGAGTTTCCGAATAACTGCTGCTTTTTTCTCTTCATTCCCTGAATAGTGCAAGATTGAAAATACACACGGAATGCTTGATGCTAAAGCTGTTGACCTTTATTTCTTTTCTTTTTCTTTTTTTAAATTTCTGCGACTCCATTGTTTGGGGATCTTTGCTGTTGTACAGAGTCTGAGTATGTGGACAAGGGTGATTACCCATTCACTTTCAGTATGAAAATGAAATGTGTCCTAGATTGGAAATGTACAGGCAATCTCTTGGACAAGCAAAATTAGTTCAATTGGAGGATTGAGGATTTTAGGATTTTCACCAATCTACTGATTGTGGTTTCTTTTTTTCTTTTTTTTTTTTGTAATTTTCAGTACAACTGGATGATATACGTGCGCTTTTAAAACTCATGTACATTACAACATGGTGTGTTTTCATAATTAATAAAAGGCTCATACAGGACAAAATATTGATTGCAACGGTGGCACCACGTCACCGTTCCTACGCTTGTCACCAACCAATTAGTTTCCTTAATTTTCCAAGTGGCATTAGGAGAAATTATTCAGTGTAACCATCGCACCACGTCAGCATGTATATACGATGTGACCTTTGAATCTTTATCATACATGTATCCCCTATATCTAAGGGATCATGACAATTTGTCTACTACTTGTCATGAACCCCCTTAGGAAATAGGGTATAGGTGTATGGTCTAGATTCAAAGATTACATCACGTTAGCATGGTTACAAAGTGTGACCGTTACACTAAATAATTTCTCTGAAAAAGTTGATTGGTTATTGACACTACTTAGGCACGGTGACTTGGTGTCACCGTTGCAACCAATATTCTCTCGTCAAACAAAGTTGAGTACAGTTATCGAAAGAGAGAGAGTCTTTTGGGGTTGTGCTGTTTGGTTGTGGCTTATATTTCTTATTGGCTAGTCCTCAACAGATAAGTGTTCAGTGGCTTGTTCATTTGGCTAGAAGTTTTTTGGTCTTGTATTGGGCTCATGTTGGTTGTCTCTAAAGATTTTGTTCCATGGCTTACCATGATGAATATAAACTGTTTTTTGCTGGGCAAAAAATAAGAAGAGAGTAACGGTTTTGCGGTGTTCGGGTGGGTGTGTATCATTGGGTGTGTCTCTTATTGTTGAGTTTTTTTAGTGTGTGTTTTGGTGTTGGCGTGCGTCTTCTTTTGGCGTGTTTTAATGTGTTTCGGTGGGTGTGAGTTTTTCTTTTGCGGGTGCGCGTTATTTTGGGATCTCGACGGGGTGTGTGAGTGTTAATGTAGTCTATAATTAGTGCTTTGGGTTACTGTTACTTCCCCTGGTGCTTTGGTTACTCATATCTGGTGCTTTGGATTGTTGATTGAGGGTGATTTGGTTGTGATGCTGAGTTACATCCAATCATCATACGGAGATAATCAACTCACACTAAGTACTAGCTAAATCCCCTGGGTTCAATTTATTGGCTCATGAGGATTTTCCCTTCATATGCTGCTATAAGATAATCTGATTTTCTTCATGCTGAGGTCGATTAGTGCTGTTATTTTGATGCTTGTTGGGAGGTTTTGTTGCTGATTCGGACTATCTATTGGCTACCCTGCGGTTTTCTATTTCTCCCTCACACAGATTTATCAGTTTCTTGCTGGGGGTTTTTCTCTGCTGCTGTCTTGATATGGAGTTTTTCTCTGCTCTGGGACTTTTCCTGTTCATTGTTCAATTGGGTATTGAAGCGGACTCCCGGGTTGGCTCTGGCTCTATTTTAGATCTGTTTTTTCTATGTTTATTCTGGACTGCTATGGAGTAACTCTTGACCTGTTTTGGTCTGGATTTGGATGTCATTGATTTTGGTGGAGTGGCTCTTATATTTTGTAGAAGCTTTGGCTGACTTATGACTACTTAGTTCTTACACTGTGAAGCAGACTGAATGGGTGCGGACGCGATTTCTGCTGAAATGTTTTCATGTTGCTCTTGCTGGCTTATCATTGGGAGTGTCTCTTGCTTTTTTATTAGGATTCTTTGTTAGATTATTATTAGCTTGATTGGCTGTGGTCTTTTTTGAGAGATGGGGGCTGCTTTAATGACTTCTTCGGGTTATAATTTTCTGCAGAATCATCTCTTAAGGAGTTTTTTGTTAGTTTGGTGGTTAGTTTGGGTTGTCGCTGATCGGGCTCTTTTGGATATGATGCTTACCAACAAACTTAGTGGCTGCGAATGTTCTTGGCTGCTGCAGAAGATGGATTAGAAGTGGTTTTTTGGCTGATTGAGAGCTCAGTATTGGTATATCTGGGCTGTGGTTTCTAGACTGCTTTATGATTCTCATTTCAATTCCCTTATGATGATCTCTGTGCCCGAGTTTTTCGATGTTTTGGATTCTAGCGCTGCTTCTGTTGGTTTTTATGGGGCTGCTAGAAAATCTGCTACATGTAGTTACATATATTCCCGGCATTGTATTTTGCTTGGGATGTATCTCGGATGGCCTCGGTTTATTTGGATTCCTTCTTTAAAGGGCTGCTGTCTCGGAAGTTTATCATTCGGCTGAGAAAAAATGGAAGTCTTTAAACAGCGCGCAGATTTTTTATGCTGCTAATGCTCTGTCGATGATTTGCTACGATGCTCGAAGATAATTGGAGTCATGAGTATGCTGCTTAGTATTGTAAAGCACAATTTTGGGGCCTTTTGGATCATCTTTGCTGCTCTGAGTTTGGTTGTGGACTGTTTTGGTGTTGCTATGGTCTGTTCAGGCTGCTAGTTTGGATGAGGCTGTTATGGTGCGACTATGCGCGCTGTTTTGGGGGTCAAGCTGCTTGCGGAGAGGATGGGGTTTGGAGACTTGATACAGAATTAATTGTTTTGTCATGTGATGCAGTATTACTGTGTGGCTAGTAGTTTTTTGTGGGCTTGTTGGCTTGGGTTTGTGGTTTCTGCTTTGTTTCTTTTGGGATTGGTTGAGATTTCCATGTTATTTGGGTATTATTTCATCTTCTTCTTCTTTTTTTTTTTTTTTTTTTTTTCATTTAGGTCTGTCATATACTTGGCAGTTGTTTGTACTGGCTGTGTTCTTATGCCATGGACTTTCCCATTATGAATAAATATTTATCCTTTGCTGAGCAAAAAAAAAAAAAAAACCCCTCTTCTTTTTCCTTTTTTTTTTCTTTCCTCTAGTCTTTTTTCCCTGCGGTATGATCTAATGCCACTATTTGCAGTTGACATTGTTCGTTGTATGCATAAAATTATTATGTTGTTCTTATGTATGTATTGTAATTTAACTTGAAAAGTTGATGTTCTACAAAAGATAGATATACCTTGTTTATTTCAAGGTATTTGTCATATCAATTACCTAGTCTTTTCATAGTTATATTTTATTTTTATTTTTTTTGCTCAAAAACTAACATTCATTAATAAAAACCAAACCTTACAAACCACAACACAAACATAAAACAGGAAAAAAGTAAAAACAGAGAAGCAACACAACTAAAGGAACAATAGAACGGGAAGCATAAGCGACTACAGAACACTCCGTTAGCTGCACGAGAACACCACCAAAGCGTCACGAAGGCCGCTGTGGCGAGAAGACCCGAACCCAGGGCAACTTCAACCTTGTAGATGGTATAGACCACCATAAGAACGAAGATGGCACAAAGCCAAGCCCAAACAGGTGAAGAAACTTCACCAAAGGGGGCAACCAAAGTTGCTAGAAAAGTTTCCATGGTAGCAAAGACGGAACCATGGAAAGTTGCACAGCGGTAAAAGAGAGCTCCAAAGCCACCAATCAAGTCCCAATGAAGACCAAAAAGCCAATCTACTGTTTCAAGACTGGTCTGGCCTACATCTATCATCTTGAACCCACAGAGATGCTTGACAGAAAAAGAAAAAAGAACAAGGCATGTACAAAGACAAAGGGAAGGAGATTCCCTAAACATCCTCCACAAAGGAAGGGGATAACTTCACACTGGAAGTGGAGAACCCAAACAGGGCGAAGATGAAAACTGGACAAAAAAGGTTGTGAAAGGAAGAAGGAGCTCGAGAGCCAGGGGGAGGCGAGGAGAAGGGGGAAGGGGGAGGCGGCTGCTAGGTGGAGGGCCAAACCCATCTCTACTCTCTCTCTAGAAAAAGTCCTAGAGAGAGAAGCTCCTCAGCCCTCTTTTTTCATTTTCACTCTTTCATAGTTATATTTTAAGGGTGGGTAATTTTATGCATCCAATGAACAATGTCTACTGCATATATTGAGAAGGGGGGCTATAATATTATTTCAAAACTCAGGAGAGGTCTCTAATATTAGGTCTTACTTCAGGGGACGTCAGTGATATTTGCCAAACATTTCATCACTTCATTAACAGAAAGGAGGTCATTGGTACAAAGTGTTAAAGATAAGGGAGGTCAATGATATTATTCAAAACCCAAGGAAGGTCTCTGAAATTAGATTATATCTCAAGGGAGGTCAATGATATTTACCCTAAATTGTTCTCTCAAAAATAAGGCCATCAATTTTTAAATTGATTCCACTTAAGGACTGTTGTTTACGGCACTTAAGTAGCCTTAGACCCTGTTTGTTATTGCTTATTTGATCATTTTAAGTAATTAGGGTGGCCCAAACTGCTTATTGATCTATTTGTTTCAATAAAAACATAAGCAGATTGGGTCCAAAAAGCAGTTTGACAATAAGCAGGTAAGGGGGTGCTTTTCAAGATTATCTCTATATTGGATCAATTCACAGCATATTAACCAAACACCCAAATCATAATAAGTAGTTCTACTTTTAAGCAGTTCTACCAATCACGATCAAGATTGCATCAGCATAAGCACAGACAAAGAGGCTCTTAATGTCCTCTACTGAAATAGATTGTCATGATACCGTTAATAGACAAGGGGTGGAAATGAAATCATGAAAGAAGTAATAGTGTGTGCTGAAGCTAGTGTATAATTTGGCTCTTCCTTAAAAAAAAAAAAAAAAAAAAAAAAAAAGAAAAAGAAAAAGAAAAAAGGAGTGTATTTTTGTAGACAAAGCGTTTAGTGGATTGCTTATTAATTTACAGTCTTGCTAAATAATTGGGATTATGATGTTTATTTCACTAAATTGATAGTGAAATGTGCTAAACAACTAGCATGGAAATAAGTTTATTGAGAGATTCAAACATGGTGTTCCCGTCAGTGATGTGTCCAAGTTTCCATTGTTTCACTATAGACCAATTCTAAGCATCAATGATTCAATAACTACATGCCATTATTGGGGAAAAAAAAAATCCCAAGTTGTCTACCAAAGTCCCATATAAGAGCATCTTCAATGCAAAAAGTTAATTTTTTTTATTTTTTTTTATTATTTTTTTTTATCTCAAAACTATAATTTGACGTTGCTACAGTACCAAAAAGCTATATTTTGACAATACTGCTCCAATGGTAGATTTCATCCAAACTACCAAATTTTGGGTCAACTACTATTCTCCTAATCAACTTTCACCTACAATACTGATAAATGCTAGTATGCATGTTTGCAATAAAATGTTAATTTATGAATCTTCACGGCTTAATGAATTCAACAAGAACTTAACATTTTCATTAATCATAAAAAAGTACATAATCATGGAGATGGAGACACTCAATTATTTTGTGACTACAAGTTACCAACAATTGGATATTGGGTGACACTTAACCAACCATTGTAAGGAAAAAAAGTAATAATAATAAAATTGGACAAGAGAGCACAATATAAAAATTGGGTTTAAGCTTTTTATTTATAGACATTTGAAAGGGTATAAAAGTAAAAGCACAAAATATATCCGTTGGTATTGTAAATATTCGTGGGGCCCACTTATTTGACAAAATTCATTTGAGCTCTCAAATTTTATAATGTAAATGACTTTGTCATTTTTTGGTAAAGCATTTGATCTTGCATTAGAGTGGGTTAAATTTGATGAGCTATTATTTTATGACTTTGATAATGAATTTGACAGCTCATTGAAGATGCTCTAAGTAATACTTGAAACTTGGGAGGAATATTCAAAGTAGACTAGACTTCATGCTAAAGCTAGAGGAAGTTTTCCTAGTCAACTCGCTTTGTAAAACAATTAGTACGTAATTGTCCGAACCCGGGGGCCACAGGTGAGGGGAAAAAAAAAGAGGTAGTTACTAAAGCGCATGTAAAAATTCTTTTTAAAATCTCATTACAAATACTCATTTGAGTACTTAGACATAAAAAAGATCTAACATGAACAACGTAGATCTAAATATAAACGCTATAAAGTCAACTACTTAGAGCATCTCCAACCCAAGCCTTCATTCCTTCATTCCTTCAAATTTTGAAGATAATTCGCATTTTTTTCACTCAAATCCATCTTCAAAAGATGTTAAAATGAAGAATTTTTTTGAAGCCATGAATAGTAAGTCTTCAAATATGAAGACCCAAAATCTTTTGAAGAAACTTCTTTTAAAACACTATTCATCCCAATAAATTCCACTTATGTCCCAAATTCTTTCCATAAATTCCACTTATGTCCCACTTCTTGTATCTATTAATACTTAATAACTAAAAATTATAGTTTGTGCACTTTTTAAAAATTATATCCAACATAATAATTTTTATAATTACATAGTGGGTAATACTTGGGACACAACCTTCATACAACTTTCATACAACCTCCTCAAAAGATGTGTCTATCTCTTTCCTGTGTCACTGTGGGGTCCAGTGACATCACATGAGAGAGATAGACACATCTTTTTGGGAGGTTGTATGAAAGTTGTATGAAAGTTGTGTCCCAAATATTACTCTTACATAATAAGGAAATCTGTAATTAATTAATTAATTATTTTTAATATAGATAAATTGGCACCTCAAAAATATTTTTAATATAGGTAAATTGGCACCTCAAAAATAATAGAGAAAGAGTTCATGATGAAGGACCTTAATTCTATAAGTGATCCGTTGGAGCGAAATTATTTTTATAAAAAAAAAACAAGAAATTATTGAAAAAAGTTCTAGAAATTCAAGAGACGGTGGATCATCATTTGCTTTTAATCACGGTAATTTCAGCAACTTTAGTGAGTTTGGAGGTGGATACGGAAGAGGTGACTTACCCGATTGCTAGTAGTCTCGGTTAATTATTTTCTTTTAAGTCGAGTTTCAATTATCGTTTTTTTTATAATTCATATGTGATATGCAATGTCTTTTTTAAGTATGTTTGTTACTTTTGTGTTTGTAATGTCGTTTAAATTTTAGTGGATTTTATTTTATTATCATGGAGTTGATAAATATTTTAGTTTTTTATTCGTCAAAAAATAAATATTTAGTTTTATATTAAAAAAAAAACTAATTAAGTTTGAATAATAGCTTATAAAAAATCAAATAATGTATAAAGTTGTGAAGAAATGAATAGATTTTAAGATGTGTTGAATAAAAGAATTGTGATTTGAAAAAATGAATAGTAAAATGAAGGAAGGATGTTTGGAGTTCATTTGTGGAAATGGTGGGAGCCACCTCCTTAAAAAATGAAGGAGATGCCAAAATGAACACAACTTTGAAGACCTTGGGTTGGAGATGCTCTTATGTGTACCGGACTCCCACCAAAACAAACTAAATACTTCAGGGGTCTCAATGAATCGCCTAAAAAGAAAAATGCAAACTGAATTGAGTTATAAACTGAATAGACTACCCTGTCCGTCCTTATTCCTAAAATGATAAACTGATTGTTGTGAATGCCATCAAGATTTTTGGAGCAACCAAACAGGCGCAGAGCTAGGGAATTATACTCCTCAGGCTCAGAGCTAATTTCTAGGCTTCTAAGTTAAAACTTGCCCTTGTCGAAGTTGCAAATGAGATTAAACCACCAAAGTTACCAGCCCACTACAACTGGTGAGAGTAGGATAAGAATTTCCTATTTCTTCTTCCCATAAAGTCCAAAATCAAACATCAATTTTTTGAAATCAGTCACAACTGATAGCCAACAAAAAAGAAAGGAACTGATAAAAAAGAAACATTCACATTTTTTTTGCAATTTCCTTTAGAACTCTTGCAATAAATAAGAAAGTAATTGATACGGTGATACCAACATTTTTCCTGGTAGCATTGCGAAATCATTGAAACAACAGTCACAATTGATAGCAACAAACCACCTTTCCATGAGCAAATAAAAAATATTAGAAACCGAGAAAGTGAAACCAATAGAAACTGAAGGAAATCTTGAAAAAATTAGTAAAAATCAGTTCAAATAATTCAAAGTACTATTTTTACCTGCAAGTAGATAGCCGATGAACTGAGGCAACAATATGAATCAATTAGAACCTGCATCAGTCCTCTTTTTTTTTTTTTTTACTTTATGCAGGAACACACACTCATACAAACTCCATGAACTAAAATCTACTAAAATAAACCCATACTACTCACTTAAGCATACGGACCAAAGAGGAAAACCCATCAACCACTCCCCCCATATGCATCAGTACTCTTTGACCGAAAAGAAAACAAAAAAAAATTTGCTACTCAAAATTTCATAAAACAATGGGAACGAAAAGGACAAAGCTGTAAATTTGCTCACCAAAAGAAACTGCTGCCTTTCCTTACCTTTCTGACAATATCCTTCAAGAAACCACAATGGGTTTTGTTTCAGAACCACAATGGATCGTATGAATCCTGTTTAAAATCCTGTAAAGTAAAATTAAATTACATCCATTCATCAAGTTCTATTATAACTTTGATTAGTTATAAATTACCTTAGTAGTAGTTATGAACAACTTGTTACTATAAAGGAAGAGGGTTTCTAACCTCAAGTCCCTGGCTTCCCAATTTCAGCGCCGAAGTCTCCATTGAAACACCGTCCATGTTGACAATGTCAGAGAAAAGGAGGAAACAACAAAAAAAAAAAACAATATCTCAACCACCCTAAAAAAAAACATCAAACACGGGAAATAAAGGCTTCGGCTAGGATTTGTAAAAGACTTTATTTATTTATTTATTTAAATATAGACTGCTCCAAAAAACAAAAAAAAGATTTATTACCCTATGAAAGAAAAGAAACTAAAACTAAAAAGTTTAAGGGTAAAAAGAATTTTGTTCCCTTAAATTATACACGCTTTTGCAATTCACACTCCGAACTTTAAAAAGTTGTAATGTCCCCCCGAACTATCTTTAGGGTTGCAATGTCTCGCCTGAACTTCAAAAGCTTAAAATATCCCCCCTGACTTATCATCTATTTTGCAATGTTCCGCCTGAAGTATCAAAAACTGATGGAATTTGCTCGTGTGAGATGCACATGCTAAATTTTAAAAGCATTTATGACATTTCACTATCTCCATATAAATTAACAATCATAAAAATTATAAAAATTATAAAAACTCAAACTTTTTCTTGTTACACAACAAATTAACAGATTAAAGAAAAGAGCAGTCCAATGATATTAACTGAGTTTTATGATTGTTAATTTAGAAGCGACAGGTGAAATGTCTTAAATGCCCTTGAAATTTGGCATGTGCATCCCACATGAGCAAACTCCATCACATTTCTTGACGAAAAGTGATGACAGTGTTGACATTGCAATACGAGAGATAGTTCAGGAGGGGACATTGCAACACAGATGATAGTTCAGGGGGGATATTTCAACTTTTTGAAGTTCAGGAGGAACATTGCAACCGTAAAAGATAGTTCAGGAGGAACATTGCAACTTTTTAAGTTTAGAGTGTAAATTGCAAAAGCGTGTATAATTTGAGTGGACAAAATGTTTTTTACCCAAAGTTTAAAGTAAAAGGAAACTAAAACTACACTCTTTATAAAAGAAGACAAAAAGGAATTAAAAGGAAAGAAAACTAAAATGAATTTTTTAAAAAAGGAAATGAAAAATAGAAATTAATACTGGAAAGAAAAAGAAAAAAAGGAAAACACAATTTTAAAAGAAAAGAAAAAATAGAAATTAAATCTTGATTGAAAATAAAACCAAAAGAAAAACTCTTTTTTAAAAGAAAAGGTAAAAATAGAATTTTAAATCTGGAAAGAAAAGAAAACTAAAAACTAAAAGAAAAAAGAAAAATTTAGTGGAAAATCCCATTCTACCAATGTTTGTTATAATAGACCCACCAATTGGTACTTCCCAATGAGAGACCCTATAATTGTAAATGTTGTTAGAGATTAGTCCAAATTTTCCTATTATAGAATTATTAGATGTCTTTTATACCCCTAACCTATACATACAGAACCGTATATAAGAAATATATACAGATATTGGAGAAGTATTTCAGTTACACACAATCCCATTGATTAGGGATATCTTTTTGGAAATAGCAAAATCCCATAATTGTAGGATTTATATTATACACATCTTGTGGTTTGATATATCACCATTCCATGTTCATCTAATATTCATTCATCAGACGGTGAACACACAATCTGTTATTGCAAGTTATGGAAGAATGTATCTAAATCAGTATGATTTTCATACTATGTTCACACTAGATGTTTAGAGTTTTGTAGTATAATTTGATAGTGCAAAAGTTCACACTGTATATATATAATGTTTAGAGGTTGTAGTGTAATTTGACTGTGCAAAAGTGCAAAAGTTCACACTAAACTACCCCTAACCTATATATATATATATATATAATGCTGATATGTATATTTCGGTCAAACTCAATCCCATAAATCTTGCATATATTTTGGGAAGTTACTAAATCTTGCATATATTTTAGAAATTAAGTTACTAAATGCCATAATTGTAGGGCTTTATACGTTAGAATCTGTTTAATATTACACATATCTTTTTTAATTTCGTATTTCACCATTCTTGGTGTGATCTAACACTCATTCATCACCATCACCAAAAAAAAATTGTGTTAAATTTCACACTAGAATGAATATAAGTGTTAAATTTCACACTCATATTCGAGTTATTCAACAAAAGGAACACTGTCTTATCACAAATTCATTTGCTCATTCATTTTACACTGACTGCAATATTTCATTGACATCACATTTTTCATTCACATAGTATACAATTTCGCCCCATAACATGTGAAACTAAGAACATGAGTGTTAAATTTTATACTACAACCTTTTGAACCATATCATTTGAACTACAATATAGTATACAGTTACACATCACAAGACCCACTACAACTATTATACTAAAGCAATAAAACACAAAACAATACAAAATAAAATTCATAATTAAATAACATATTTTAGGCACATAATAGACCATCCCCTTAAGATGACCTTGCCCAACGTCATTGTACCAATTAGCATATATCCTCCAGGATTCCAAACTTCAATGACTATATTTCTTTTGTTTAAATCATTCCGAATTATCTTTAGATGCTTGTATTCTGTTAATTGGAAACACAGTTGGACATCTCCTTCAATATTCAATGTTGCCTTTGCTATGGAAGGAATAATTGATACATTATCCACATGACTTGAAACTAAAGTATTTTTTGTAGGACACTTCGATTTTGCCGCCTTTGGTGTCTTCTTTAGAAGAATGCTAACTGGCTTTGGCAATGTGGTCGATTTCACCTTCCCTTCTAGTTGCGGCATTCCAAGTACGGTGGTTTCTTTTTTGTGAAACTTCCGATTGGTGAACTTTGGAATAACGGGATGGCAAGTGGAGTACTGCGGCTGTGCAAGTGACTGACCAGTCGAGTTTTCCGCTTGCTTCAACTTCCTGAGCTTTCTCTCTCTAAACAGGGAGAGAGAGACCTTGTTGATGCATATATAATGTGATTTATTCTCATTTAGGTATTTGGGATTTGAATTTTGAAAACCCCTAAAATAGTTGGGGTTATTAATTGCAGTTTTGAATGAGAAATGGAAAGGGTAGTTTGGTCCAAATTTTGTGGTGTGGACTTCAGACGAAATTGTTTCATACGTTGGGCCTATTGCAAGAAACCTAGAGTAAAATGGACATTATACTAATTAACTCAAGAAAAAAAACAATAGTTCACCATCTCATGGTGTTACAAAATGGGGATGCAGGAGTCTGCGTAGTGGTGTCGGAGGGTGGAAGAGCCGAGAGGCAGTGCTGAGGCTGCGGTTAGGGGGCTGGTGGTCGGCAGTGGAGATGTGGGTTTGGAGCTGGATGGCCGTGGAGATGATTTGGGGGGTGTTGTGGGTGTGGGCTATGGGTACAGGGTAGTGGTGGCTCGTGGTTGTGGTAGGCAGAGAGGTTGGGAGTTAGGTGGTGGAGGAGGGAGGAGAAGAAAGTGGGTCTAGACTCTAGACAAAGAGAGAGAGAGAGAGAGAGAGAGAGAGAGAGAGAGAGCGAGCTCCCGACGGAGAATCTTCTCAGCGTCGCCGGAGGGCTTCGAAATCACCATAGAGAGAGAGAGTGACAAAGATAGAATTTACACTATGTTTGGGAGTTTAAAAAAGAAGAGAAAAGAAGAAAAAGTACCTCACTTTCTATTGCTTTTTCTCGTTTGGGAGTTTAAATGAGGAGAGAAAGGGAGAGAAAACTAATCCCTGCTTTTTCTCAATTTCTTTATCTTAAGAGAAAAGAAAGTGGGGTTTAATGAATTTTTCTTAATACTCACAATACTCTTTATTTAATTCTTAACTAATTTTAATTATATTTAAGTCCTAAGCTCTTAATACACTATAAACGTGTATTCTCTCTCCCATCAAAGCAAAGAGCTCATGTACCAAATACATCTAGAATGCTATTTGATGTGAATAGAAAATGAAAAGAAGAGATGTTATAGGATTCATTAGTTCAAGTCATTAATGGGTAGAATGGTAACTTTTTTTCTTTTCTTCTCAACTCCCAAACAAAGAGGAAAGAAACTAACTTTCTCTTCTCTCCTAAACTCCCAAACAAAATGAAAAAAAACTATCATACTTTCTCTTCTTTTCTTTTCTCTCCTTACTTACGACTTTCTCTTCTTTTCTTTTCCCTCCTAAACTCCCAAACAAAGCGTTAGAGAGAGAGAAAGAGGGGTGGTTGGGGGATGATATTTTTAAAATTCAAATTGAGAGTTCCTACAAAAAAAAAAAAAAAGAGTAATGCTAGATGCACAAAAAAAGTGCACAACGAAATGCACAACCTGCTTTAATTTATTGGACCTCGTGCTGAAAAAGCTGTACACTCTTTTTTTTGTCTTTTTGTGTGTACAGACTTTTCAGCACGAAGTCCAACAATTTTAAACTGGTTGTGCATTTCGTTGTACACTTTTTTTGTGCACCTAGCATTTCCGAAAAAAAAAAACAGAGAGATGGCATGTGGGACAGCCGGGCATGAGTTGACTTCTGGAGAGAGAGGGGAGAGCAGTGTATAGGAGACGACATTGAGGGGATCCAACGGCCTTAAAAGTATCTCCGTTAACGGACAGCTGAGATCCCCGATATTATACATACCCATCTCCCATTCCATTTTACTTCACCTCTTGACAACAATTTGCTCTCAACAAGAAAGAATACAAGAACAGAGAGTTGATAGATGGGGAAGTTGTGTTGCTCAGACCAGGATGATGGCGGTGGTGCAGATTTCATGGGAATTCTCATGGTGATCGTTCTAGCACTCGTGCTTATGGTTATTTGTAGTCCACCCCCAGCACAGCGTCCTGTGTTTATATACCGTTGTCGTCGTTGATACATTAATCTTCTGACCCCCCCCTTGTTTTTTTACACTCAGTTGTCTTAGAATTGTTCAGAAAGGGAAGATTTGCTTTCAATATATGATATGAATATTTGTTTTCATAATTGTGTAGCTTCATTTAACCCTGCAGTACTTTTCTGGTTCACATTCCAATCAAATTTTGAAAGTAACACTCTTCTTATTTAGTAAGTGAAATCTTAAATCTTAGCAAAAAAAAAAAAAAAAGTGAAATCTTAAATGCCACAAAAGTAAGCCAAGGAAACTTCAAAAACCCAACTATTACTTAAGTTTTTTTTTTTTTTTTTTCTTATAGAGGACACAGCCATCTGGGGTTTACCAACATATTATATTGTAAGAGGTTAGTACTTAAAAGGGTTTGCTTATTTAAATAATGCCTGTTTTGTTATGTTCAAATTGCACTCAATCTACCCTCCCAAATCCAAACTTGGGGAGAATGTGAGATAATTCAACCTCTCAAGCCAAGGATGTGTATTTTTAATAATCTCTATATGATCATAAGAATAAAAAGTTAGACAATTTGATTTACAAGTTTAATTCCAGATTCAACTATAGATATCGAATCCATACAGAAAACATTATTTTCTGCTTTTATACACATTAGAAACATAAAACTGACTACAAGTATGTCTGGCATATTTACATGCATACATTAATTTTTCTTCGCCCATGCAAATTACTTAAATAGGACAAAGAAACTTGAAGGTAGAGAGGGTTAAGTTTCGACTCCCAGATCGGACTCCCCAGAACAATATACAAATACATAAGCAGATACAAACATTCATACGCATTATCCACCGTCACATACACAAATACATGTATCACCCCATTGATGAAGTCTTCTCTAATTCTGAGTCGTCGTGCTTTGGGACGACCAAGGAGTGCACACAGGCTTAGCAACAGAAATCTGGACTCGTAGCACCTCATGAATGGCACCTCGGTGAAGCACACCGATAACTTCCTCTTCTTTAGCCATGGCAAGATCCCCCAATGTAAATCTACGGCCATGGGACTCATCCCTCATGCGGAACCCATAAAACCATCTTCCAAGCTTCCACCACTGAACACACACTTGCCTCTCCGAAATGCTGCATTTATTGAGTGCTTCCACTAAATACTCAGCCTGCCAGTGCCGGCAATAATGAGCATCAAATTAACTAGGCTTATCATATACTTCAAACACTTGCTAGTTGAAAAAAATAAGGATAATGCTCATCCAAGAAAAAGCCAACTCCTCTTAAATACAAACGTTAATGGGAAAATTTCCAGATGCATGGTGCAGCCAGTTTCATAGGCTTTTAACATGGAAAAGTCTACTGTTAAGCGGGAAAAAATTACAGATAAGAGTTTTATCACGAGTCTTTCTATGAGAAATTGTGGTATTTGTTACGTTGGATTTTTCTTTTTTAATAGATTAAGAATAAAATTTAGGCCATTATACTATCACTGGTGACTGGGCTATATTCATAAATATGTGGTATTAAGGGTCTCTTACGGAAGAACAAATTATAATTCTTTGAGATAGATCAATGATATAAATTTAGGCCATCATACTATCAATGCTGATTGGGCTATTTCATAAATGTGGTGCTAAAGCCTAAAGGTCTCTTCGGGAGGAACAATTTTTTATTCTTTGAGATAGGTCAATGACATAAATTTACACTTTGTGCTCGCTCTCTCAAACCCTCGCTAATTGAAAATAAGGATAAGGCTCATCCAATTAAAATGCTAAGACCATCTCCAATGCTAAATGCTATTTTCATCATGCCAAACCTATATTTTGGCATTGCTGCAGTACTAAAATGTTAAATTTTAGCATATGTGCTCCAATGGTATATGTCAAATGAAATGCTATTTCTTTCTTTGTATTGGACAAATTTAATGGTATGCCAAATTATAGCATAGTCCTCCAAAAACACATCTCCAATGGTGTGCCAAAGGTCATGCCAAATTATAGCAATGCCAAAGGTCATGCCAAATTTGGCACAAGATATAGCATTGCTATAATTTGGCATGAGTTTTGGCATACCATTGGAGGGATATGGCATTGCTATAATTTGGCATGAGTTTTGGCATACCATTGGAGGGGTTTTTTTTGTAAGTCATGCTATAATTTGGCAATAGCATGAGGCATAGCATGCCCATTGGAGATGGTCTAAGTATTAAATACAAATGTTATGGGAAAATTTTCAGATGTATGGTTCAGCTAGTTTCATAGGCTTTTGAACTTCTATTTTATAGATTAAGAATAAAATTTGGGTGCGGTGCTCTTCCTCTTCCTCTTCCTCTCTGCTTCTTCTCTGAAACACTCACTAGTTCAAAATACAGATAATGCTCATCCAAGTAAAAAGCTAACTACTATTAAATACAAATGCTATGGGAAAATTTAAAGATGTATGGTGCAGACAGTTTCATAGGCCTTTTGACTTTTTTAAAAGATTAAGAATAAAATTTTGGACATTTTTTCTTCTTCTTCTATAGATTAAGAATAAAATTTGGGCGCTAACTCCTCCTCCTCTTCTTCTTCATTGATAACTTGTGCCTTGAATGGGTAAGCCTCAACAGTCCCCCAAAGCGTTTTCACAATTGTGGATTTATTCCACCTAACTTGTTGGGTGGCCCAGCCACTCGAACCAGCAACTACTGGGTCGTACACCCAAGATTCTCGAGCTACCCGTGTGGTTAATCTCTTCCGTTGTTTATCTATATGGCATCTCCTATCTCACGCTATATTTATTTCTCCTCTTCATTCGCTTCTTTTCATTGTTCTTTTTATATGTCAAGGTGTACTAAACAAGATTAGCACATTATTTTTGCCTGCAACATGGTTGCAATTCCTGTACCTGGTCACAGCAACATAACTTCAGAACACCTAGGTGTTCATAAATCCCCATAAGCCAAGTAAATGAGCTAAGAGGCTTATCCATTTTCTGGGATTAATTTGCTTCAAACTTGTATGACTTGAAGTGGTGATATGAGTGCCACCTTACGACATATTTTTAAGTTTTTCTTCTGTGCTATTTTTTCAAATTAACAAACTGAAAAGTGCCCAAAGTACATACTGGAGATGAGAATTCTGTCCTACACAAAGGGGTGTCATCTTGATGAAAATGGATGTGTCAGTTAAGCTAGTGATTATTAATCCCCAATATTTACACTTCCATCACACAATGCAACACCAACGCCCAACAATGAAACTAAAGAGATTCTAGTCAACTCTCCCAGATTATGATCTAGGAAAGTTATAACAGATACGACAACTTCTGGGCAAGAACTTGTCTACCTAAGTTATGATCTAAAACGATGTAATCATGTAAAATAATGTAATTTTTTCAATAAAAGGCACAATAAAGAGTTTCAAACAATGAAAGGTAGATATGTGTTTGTAAGAGTAATTACCGGCACTCCAAGCCAACTAATGCAATAGTGCAAGCCAACCAAGTTAAGCAGAACATTGAGCTTTGGTTTGAAAACAAACATTTGAACATCCTCAAACCCAAACTGCATCGAGCACAAGATTTCAATTGCAGCCAGATGGTGCACAACTTCAATCGATTCAAAGGACGTATATTGTTCGACAAAATCAACCAGCACGGCTGCTATACTTGCCATCTGGCTGTGCTTTTCGATGTAAAAGCCCCTCCAACCCTATAATTATTAGTGGGAGAAGAAATACAATTGGTCACTTTCGATTTCCATAGCATTCGTAACAAATTATCACAATGAAATATTCACATGGCTTACTAATTAGCTGTTCAATTAGTTACTCCCTTTGTCCCAAATTAAGAGTCCTTTTTGGGAATTGACAAATTTTGGAGGTGGTGAAAAAAGAGGGAGAGTTTTACATAGATGACGGGTAAACTTGGAAAGTGTATAGTTAAAAGTTGACTTTTCAAAGAGAACTCTTAAAACGAGGAATAATGCTATGCTCCATAAATTTGAATCCCAAATTTGGTCCTAAAGTAGTATGTGGTACACATACCAAAATTGAGAAGCACACCCTTACTCTAAAATGAGACATTCCAAAAATGGAACTCATTTGGGACGGAGGAGTAGAAGTTATAAGTTATAACCATTGCACCCAAAAGAAAAGCTATTCACAAGCAAGAATTCAAAACCCAAATAAAGAAACAAACATAAGTAATGCCTATGTAACAGAATTATTTACGAAAATATGAGACTATCAAACTCAGTTTAACCAATTGATAAAACTATTGTCCAAAGATCAAGACGTTTATTCAGATTATTCCTACCAAAAAATTGGATGCTTTAAGAGTCAAACCCGTAATCTCATGCTTGTCAGCTTGGAATTCTAGAATTAGTACTAACTAGTGCCTCAGTTAATACATTTGAAAATTAACCAAAACCAAATAATTTAAGCAAATTACGTATTTCCAAGGACTTGAATTTAGTTCCTGACCCCAGAAAATGTACAGATAAGAAAAACACAAAACCCAGAGAGAGAGAGAGGATCGAGCTCATGGATTTTGACCTCGGGAGTAACAGCTTCTTTACCCAAATCAAGGGTTGCCCATCTTCGTCTACACAGAGACGCCCATACACAATCCGACCCGCACAGCTCCCGCCAAAACCTAGAGCAACTACCCAACGAACACACATCCGATACCTTCGCAAAAATCAATTGATTAAATACCCACAAAAACTATAAATAAACTCATTAAATTGAAAGAACCCAGAATTTTTTTTGACAAATTACAGCTAAAATAATCACTGGGGAGAAGAAAAAAAACCTGAAGGGACAACGCAATCTTGAGGGCAATATCGTACGGAAGTGATTTCTGCGTCATATTTCTTGCAGATTTTGGAGAGTCGCCGGGGACGGTTTTAGGAATTTTCTGGCGGAAGAAAATCTGATGGAAACGAAGGGAAAGTGAGAGAAAATGTGTACGCCTAAGCCTTGCTGTTAAATGCTTGACTCCCTCTAACTTAGACAAAAAAAAAAAAAAAAAAAATTCTATACATACTTTCCACAATTACCCATAATTATTGCACTTTCTGTTTTTTATTTTATTTTGATATTGATTGCAAAGAAGGATAATTTAGGAAATTAAGTAAAATTTGTATACTAATTTAAGAAAGTGGACAACAATTTTGGGACATCCAAAAAAAAAGATAGACACATAAAATGGGACAGAGGGAGTAGTCGTGAAGGGTTAATACTTGGGACACATCTAAATACACAATTTTTGGGAGATGTGTTTATCTTTCTCTTGTATCACTATAGAGTCTAGTGACGTCACATGAGAGATATAGACACATCTCTTAGGTTATGTCTGTCTTTCAGTGTGTCTCAATCTTTACTCAATCTTGAAATAGTAAATTAGCTTTTTGATTCTTATTGGATATAATTGGTGGCTTTGGTGCTCTCCTTTTGCATTGTTTCTTTGCATGTTGTAGTTTTTACTACTATAAAAGAATTCCAAATAACTTTGGTTGCTCCTTATGGTGAATCTTCTTCACCTTTTTGGACTTAACTTTCTGTCATCTTTTTTCTGTGGACGGTGTCTATTATTCACAAGATTGAAGTTGCGCTGAGTTCAGATCTAATCTCGCAGATGTCTCTGTGGCGCGGTGTTGAATTTCTCGTGTAGCTTTCGGAGTGATCTCTGTGGCCACTTAAGCTTCTTTTTTTATTCCTTTTGTTTTTGCACTTGTTTCATTTGTTGTTCTTTTTGTTGTTATGTAGTTGTTTGTGTTTTCTTGGTAATGTTTGGGTTTTGTAGGTACTTTTGTGTTTGAGGATAATCGTTTTATGGTTGAGTTTTGTTTGTGCTTTTGTTTTTAGTTAGTTTAATGCATTTTCCCTTTTAGCATTAAAAAAAACAAAGGATTAATTGCCCTTAAATCCCCCATTCATGTACTTTTATGGATGGAGGACACCTAATATTTTTATTTAATACCAGATCCCCAAGATTCTAGTTAACACACCTAATCATGGTTAAGTAATTTTTTATGTCCTAAATGCCCTTTCACATCTTTATTATATGCTCTAAATGCCCTCTTTACATATATGGTCAGGATTGATTTGATATATTGACTAGCATTAATATCACACCATTGACTCATTTATGAAGAGGAATAAATGGTAGACAAAATTTATTTTGACATTTATCTATATACAAATTTACATATTTGATAGCAATGATGGATCCTCTCTCTCTCTCTCTCTCTCTCTCCCTCATCTCCTAGATTTGCGATGGGGATGATGGTGGCTCAAGAAGATGAAGATGGGGATGAGATGAATGAGAGCGATGGGAACGGGAAAGAGATCAAGAGCATTGGATATTCATATAGCCGTGTTACTCCACCTTTGTGGGTCGTACCAACCTTTTAAGTGCATTCGGTTTGAAATTTCTTTTAATTGTTATAGGCTTTCAAACATTTTTGTGATGTTTCTTTTATTTATTTACCATCTGTGTAGTGATTGATTTCTTTAGTGTTCGATTTATTAGATTTTGTGTAGTCTGGATGTGGTTTTAGAAGTCTTTGGCATAGTACTTTATATAGGAGATGATGGTGGTTAAGATTAGTGGGGCATGCGATGGTGATGATGGTGGTTAACAATGGTTGTGGGTGCTAGGATGCAATGGTATTGCCTCTCTCTCTCTCTCTCTCTCTCTCTCTCTCTCTCCCTCTCCCATTTTCCAAAACATGTTGTGAGATTCACAAATTATTTTATGACTCTCTCTTTTATTTTCATTTTCTAAAACATGTTGTGAAATTCACAAATCATGTTATGACTCTATCTCTTTCATTTTCGTTTTCTAAAACATGTTGTGAAATTCACAAATCATGTTGTGACTCTCTTTTTGTCATTTTCGTTTTTCAGAACATCTTGTGAAATTCACAAATCATGTTATGATTATCTCTTTCATTTTTGTTTTCTAAAACATGTTGTGAAATTCACAAATCATGTTGTGACTCTCTTTTTGTCATTTTTGTTTTTCAGAACATCTTGTGAAATTCACAAATCATGTTGTGACTCTCTCTCTCTCTCTCTCTCTCTCTCTCTCATTTTCATTTTTCAAAACATGTTGTGAAATTCCATTAACATTTTTTTCAGAACATGTTATGAAATTCACAAATCATGTTGGGACTCTATCTTCCATTACCATTTTTCTAGAACTTGTTGTGAAATTCACAAATCATGTTGAGATTCTCTCTTCAATTCCCATTTTTCCAAAACATGTTATGTCTTTCTCTTCAAATCATGTTTCATAAATCATGTTGGACATGATTGTGATTGAAAATGACTTTCATTATTAATGATGATGACTTTCAAATTTTGATTCCCTTAGTTTTTGATTCTTTTAATTTTTAGGGAGAATTAAATTTTGGTAGAAAACATTAATGGAGGGGTTATCATTTTAAAGATTACCAAACTTAATAAGGGAGGGGTATTTTAGTCCCTAAAAATATCAGGGACTTAATCATAAACATGTTTTAACTCAAGAACCTAAAGTTATGTAAGTGCACTATCTAGGGATTTATCACTAATTCACCCAAAAACAAAAAACAAAAACAGACGCAAATCAAGAAAGTTACTTTTCCTCGTGTTACGCAACGAACAAGGCCAATGAGTGAAGGTCGTAACTATATGCTACTTCGCAGTGTCTTTCAAGTCTACTGATAAGTGAATCATAGCCATTGATGACCATTTGCCACACCCGAGATATTTTATACACGAGTAATGTTATACTTCCAAAAATATATTTTTTTTCAAATGTGTTTCTCAATAGATTTTGATTTTGATTTTGATTTTGATTTATTGATGTTGAAGTGATCAATTTAAAAAAAAAAAAAAATTATTGAAGTGATCATACCATTAATAAAAAGAAGTCCACTGCTACATGTAATGAAAAACACTTTTTGCGAAATTTTTTTTAGGAAGTATAGCATTACTCTTTATACACATGTTTGTTTGATGCACATGAACAAGAGATCAGATTCCTAACTTATTTAGTGCTTGTGTTACGAGGTAGGTGCACTTGTCTGAACTCCATCCTATTCTATTCCAATAAAACGACAATAGATACCAGTGGTACTACATACACTTTGTGGTATAATTGGTAAATTATTTGGTAACAAATTTGAAAATCATAGTTTATTTAAAAGAAAATTTTGAAAGTAACGTGAATATGCCCTTTATCTATATACTAGGTGGTATCTGGCACGTGCTAGTTAGAGTAAAATTAATGATATAATTCTTAAATTTAGGATTTTTACACTTTACTTCGAAATTTGGTTCTTAAATGCTTTGGTAGTATTATCCCTCCTTGCAACATATGATTATGTCATGTGCTATCCCATTTGTATAAAATATTACAAACAAAAATAGAATATTTGTATGGCACATGTATAGAATTTTCTCGAAGCAAATCTTAGCAATTAAGCTATTAGAATTTAGAGTCGTTAAAAACAACTGATTATAAATATAAAATGATTTTTAGTCAATATATAGTCTATGTTAACTACCATACAAAATACAATGTCTTGAGGGAATACATGGTTAAATTTGGTTCTCAAATGATTTGATAGTTGTGCCATTTAGAACAACTTTTTGCAAGAATTAAATGGTCATTAATATAGTTAAATGCATTGCAACTATTAAAATATTTGTAAATCAAAATTTGAATTCAAATTTTGGAGTCAATGATATTGAATCTCAGTAAATGAACGAGATTAAAACTATTATACTGACATATATAAAAGTGTGAATGTATGGGTTTCTGTGCAATTTTGAAATCAATTGGGCAATTTTACACTTTGATTTGTCCTATTCAGTAATTTTATATAACACCCGTATTTGTGTTATTGCTTTTGCATTACATTGTCATGCATGATAATGTGATGTGGTGTGTCTTATGACACATGTTTGGGTGAGTTTTGACTCACGAGTTGATTTGGGTGTCTGTATTAGAGAACCCTTTTGAAACTGTGGTGATTGAGGAGTTGTTGTTACGACGTCTCTCCGAGTATGAGTCGATCACTGTGGAACATTTTAAATGTTTATCTGAAAATAAATGTTTACTTGTGTATTTCAATATCTGTATTATTTTCTGGCTTAGAATAGATATCTGTTGTTAGTTTTAGTATCATGGTGAGAACGAATTAACACGCTATTAATTTGGTAGGCTAATTAGCAACTTCGGAAACGTCATGTAGAAATTCGCGTTTTAGCAACCAAACAAAACTTAGTCGAAAACTTTTATAATTTTGAGGTTTCACTTATAAAGCTATGAATAAGCTGTATAGAAAGTTTCAGAGACTGATTAGGAGTTTTGAAAACTCGTGGGGAGGTAAACGTAATTTCCGAGAGTTTTGCCTATATATAGATAGAGATGGTTGAGATATTTTTATAAGTTCTTAACCTAAATTCCAAAAAGGGGGCCAAAGGGAGATTTAGTTGCTTCAAGCTTTGCGACGCCAAACGACGACCTTCCGTCAGTCTGTTTTCTCCCATATTTCATATTCGAGCTCCTCGAGGTAAGAGCTTCGTTTTGATATATGTTAGGGCTTGTTTGGCCAAGTTTTTCGAAAAGTTGTTTCCTAGAATATTTCATAAAAGTTGATAAATAGAATTTTGATCCATAGGAATTGTACTAGACGGACTTCTACACGTTCTTTGTACACGGGTTTTATTTGGATCGAAGTTTAAGAGCGTAAATCGGAGGTGAGTGACCCAACTATGTTTTTGGAATGATATATTGGCGTGTATTCATGTTATGTTTGAATAGCATGTATTAATTCATAGACATATACTGTGTAGTTCATATTGGGCGTTTGTATTGATAAGTAGGCCCAATAGCACGATGAAATGTTTAATTTCCGCGAGCATGGTGATATGTATTTGAGCATGTTAAGTTGCTTATGTGGGTCAGAAGGAGCACGTGGTCACCGTGCCATTTTGTGGAGCCGATATAGGCATTAAGGTCGTACGATTGAAGAGAAGAATCGTGGGTCTTACCCTTTCGCGTGGACTTATTGGCGAGGAGTCGCGGATTGGGAGTATGGACGGGCACGTGAGTCTTCGGCGACTAGTATGAAATGTAGAGATGTGAATGCGAACATGTTTATCATTCATGTACATATGTTGATTTATTCACTAAGCATTAGCTTAAACAAATCGAATATGTGTGGTTATTCAAATAACCATTGCAGGTATAAATGCTGGCGAGGAATCGCAGAAGTGAGCACGTGGGTTGGGAGTTCTTTTAGAATGCAACTTGAACGTTAATCTTGTAGTTTTGGGACAATAGGAATGTTGCAATAAGAATTCTTATGGTTTTTAGTTATGTTTAACTTGGAATGTTAGAACGAATCTAAAATGTTGTGATAGTTAGTAACATGTTGTAACTGTGCTTCGGTAATATGTTAATACAATTAGGATTGTTTTGGAGTACTTTTGGAAGTGTGTGTTTGATCCCCGTTTGAATTCAAAAGCTTTTAAAATTGAAAATGCTGCAGAATGTGCTGCTTCTAGGGGATCAGTTGACTGGTTGTTGAACAGTCGACTAGAGCCTCCTTTTCAGCAACTCTCTGCATCGTTTCATGGAGGATCAGTCAACTGGGTCCCCGACACAATCGACTGGATCATGGTTTTCAAAACTGATATTTTTGGCCAGGCTGGACTTCAGTCGACCGGACTTTACAGTCGACTGAAACTTTGAAGCCCCAGTCGACTGGATGTAGAAAGCAGTCGACTGGATGGTGTTTTAAAACCCAACTTTCTGCTGGACCAGGATCAGTCGACTGGATCCGAGGATCAGTCGACTAGACGGATGGTTTTCAACATGACTTGTTTTATTCCGCTGCGTGTGTTCTTCAAACTAATTTTTGGGAACGTTAATGAATTGGTTTAGCCTCGGTGGCGTGCCACGGGCTCCGGTTCCGCTATTGTGGGACTGGGCTGTGACATTTTACACATATAAGTCAATACAAATTGCGACTACATTAAAACAAAAAAAAAATTTACAAAAATATAATAGTAAAATTGTAAAAGTCAGAGAACATAATACAACAGGAATATACTACTTGTAATTATTTTAATGGCATAACAAAGTCATTTTTTTCAAAAATTCTAATCGCAATTAATCTTCTTTTTAATTGTGTAATGATTTAACTAAACTAACAACACATTCTATCTTCCCATTCAATGGACTTTTACAATTTGACAACTGTCATACTTTTCGCAAAGTTTTTTTTTGCCCTTTGATTGTCTATTATTGTGTCTCAAGTAATACTGTGGTTCCCAAATTTTGTATCTCAAATATGGTTCCCAACACATGTGGTAGTGAGACAATCTTTTAAGGATGGTGAAATCATTTTAACGTACTCCAATTAAAATTTAGTAAATCCATTGTCACATATTTGGGAATCATATAGTATGCTCTTTTAATAATTATTTCCAAATTTCTTATCCATAATTTGAACACTTTTATTGCTATAAGAAATGTAATATTTTTTATGCACATCATTTAACTCCACCCGCAATGTACCTTTTTAAATGACCAAAAGATATTACACAAATTCGAAAATGTCAAATTAGGCAAAATCAATTTGCCCTTTCAATAATTATTTATAATTATTTTCTTGTCCTTAATTTAAAATTTTATCTTTGACCTATCCATAATTTAAACACTTTTATTGACCTATATGTAATTTTTGAAAAAAATTTAAAGCAATCGAAATTTGTATTAACCTATCCATAATTTAAACACTTTTGCTGACCTATATGTAATTTTGAATACATATCATGAAAAATTTTCAAGTAGTCACATTTTTTTTTTCATCTATCCATAATTTAAACACTTTTATTGACCTATATGTAACTTCTAATGCATATCATAAAGAAATTTTCAAGCAGCCGCAATTTCTATTGGATCTATCCATAATTCAAACACTTGTACTGATCTAAATGTAATTTTTAATGCATATGATGAAGAAATTTTAATGTAGCCACAATTTGTATTGACTTATATGTGTAAAATTATTGAATAGGACAATCAAAGTGTAAAATTGCCAAATTGATTTCAAAATTGCACGGAAACCCATACATTCACACTTTTATATATGTTAGTATATATATATATATTTATATACAAAGTTACAGGCACACGCTTTGGCTTTTACAAGCACGTATCTATCCCCTCATATTAGCTCATTTGATTTTTACAACTATTTTTGTAAAGGGAAAAGAAAAAGGAAAAAAAAAATAGTTGTGCCAAAAGATGACAATTCTGTAATTTTGCTTACAACAATTGACCTATATGTAAATATTGTACTAAAAGATGAGCATTTTGCAATTTTATTCCAAAAATTAATCTATATGTAAAGATGATGTAAGCACGCACCTATATGTAAAGATGATGTAAGCGCGCACCTATATGTAAATATTGTGCCAAAAGATGACCATTTGTGATTTTTTCTTACAAAAATTGATCTATATGTAAATGTGATGTTAGCAGCCGTTTTTGTTGACTTTATTTTGAAACCAATTGTAATTATGATTGAAAAAGTTAATTGAACCTGGAATATTTAAGCCAAAGTTGATTGAATCCTCATTATTATATTAAATATAATTTCAAAAGTTGACCTGAATGTAATTATTAGTCAACTTGAATGTAATTATTTTATAAATGACATAATTAGCATGTCACAAATCAATGTATCTTTATGTAACTATACACATGTACGAGTAATTATAGTATTTAAAAAGGATATTATGTTATAGAACTAGCTATGCAATTACCGTAAACGACAGAACAAACAAAGAAATACCAAAACTAGATAAATCAATTTCAGAAAGTGGGCATGCATCCGTAGGAGGCATAGCCTCCTTTTATGTGAGATGATATATAAGTAATTTAGAGAATATGCTTTAATTATAACAAATCCTTTTATTACATTTTTCTTTTTCATATATGTGATTGTAAGCTTATTAGCCAAAAAAAAAAAGATTGTAAGCTGCTAATATATTTGTGAACTTTTGATTAATTTAAGATGTGTGCTTTACAAATGAATCAGTTGTGCAAATTTAAATATGAAAATACTTTTTGTCACTAAAAAAATGGTACACTAATGCTCATCTAAGCATCTCATTGGCCAATGCAGTGGGACTCAGAATAAAACAAGTTGTTGTTTAATCCTGAGCATCCCATTGCCAATGCAGTGGGACCCAGGATTAAACAAGTTGACCCAGGATTAAACAACTTGTTTAATCCTGGGTCCCACTGCATTGGCCAATGAGATACTTGAGTGAGCATTTTTATACCATTTTTTGAGTAAGCAAAAATACTCTCTTTAAATATTTGTTGAATGTCTCTTTGTAATATGAAAGGCCCAATTCAAAATTTTATTTAAAAGATAGTGCTACTGTTCCAAATAAGTATGATATAATTTTAGAAATTTAGGCCAAATTGTATAGAAGTAACTTCCAAGAATTTACAGTTCAATTTAATTCTTAACTTATTAAAAAATATTCATGATAGTGAGAATTTCAATAACGTTAAATGTCTGATCCAATGAAATTTTATTTAATATTCATGCACAAAGAACTTTTTCCTTATAGAAAAAAAATAAAATATTTCATAAACTCTAAAATAAAATAGCATAATGAAATTATCACCCAATTACTTTTCATAAAAATTAAATACAACTCTATTTTGAACATCCTTGAAAGGGTCGTAGCCCGTAGGTAGGACTGTACTCGAGCCGAGCTTTAAGAGTTGGCATCCTGTTCAAGCTTGAGCTTGACTCGTTTATTATCGAGCCGAGCCTCGAGCCCTTGTTGAGCGGCTCAACTCTTGTACACCCCTAATAGCAAGTTTAAGTTGTCAATCAAAATCCATAGACCAAACTCCATGCTTGACAGTTGGCACACACACACACATATATATATATATATATATATTACTTAAAACAATAGCTTGGCACGTGAATTTAAGACTATGCACGTCAATTTTAAATACTTCATATTATACATATATTATGTTTTATAATTATCATATATATATATATATAATATTACTTCAATTTCAAATACTTTACATTATACATATATCATATTTTTAAAATTATCATATATATATATATATATATATTTAAACAAGTCCTTATCAAACCTATTAAAGAGATTTTTCACGAGCCTACTATACGAGCCTTAATCGAGCTGTTCGTGAGCCTTATCGAGCCGAGTCCAAGTGTGCTCGAGCTTTGCTCGTTTATTAAACGAGCCTGTTATTCAAGCTCGAGCTTGGCTCATTTATTATATGAGCCGAGCCGAGCCGAGTTTTGGGCGAGCCGAGGCACGAGCCCTTGTTGAGCGGCTTGGCTCGTGTCCACCCCTACCCGCAGGTAACAAAAATATTTACGAAAATTTGAATTAGGCTTTCTGGATCTAATTATAATGGACGTGCCTTATTTTGGGCTTCTATAAATCGATTTTGCTCGTGTAGCCCATTTGGAATGTGCGCGTTTGGGGCTTCTCTCTCTCTCTCTCTACACACACACACACACACTTGTTCAGCATTATCCACCAATCATTTGGATTCTACTTTGATAGACCACCTTGCTCAACGGCCATGAAACACCACACTCTTCCATTAACCACCTAACAGATTGGCTGAATTCAATCTTCTTGAGCTCTAAAGATGTCCATTTGTGCCCCCCTCCATGGGCTCACACTCTATTCCCCAAAGAATCAAAGCTTCAAAAGACTCCTCTCTTCTCATTTCATCAATCAATTTCAGGTAAACTCAATTCCTTATGCTCTACCATTCCCTTCTCTAAATTCACTACAAAACTCTAAATTTGGAAAATATAGATTCAGACCCATTACTGCTTCAGCAACCCCAACTGTTGAAACCCCTAAATCTTCGTTCAGAAACAAAAACCCAAAAGATATCAATATTTTGGTTGTGGGTTCAACTGGGTACATTGGAAGATTTGTAGTTAAAGAGTTAGTGAAAAGAGGGTTTAATGTTATATCCATTGCTAGAGAGAAAAGTGGTATTAGAGGTCAAATAAGCAAAGAAGAGACCTTACAACAGTTAAATGGTGCCAATGTGTGTTTTTCAGATGTGACCCATTTGGATTCTTTAGAGAATAGTTTAGAAAATTTAGGGGTTTCAATTGATGTAGTAGTCTCTTGTCTTGCAAGCCGTAATGGCGGTGTTAAGGACTCATGGCAGATTGATTATGAAGCAACGAAAAATAGCCTTCTCGCGGGTAGGAGTTTTGGGGCTTCACATTTTGTATTACTGTCAGCAATTTGTGTGCAAAAGCCCCTCCTTGAATTTCAGAGAGCAAAGTTGAAATTGGAGTCTGAATTGATGAAAGAAGCTGAAGAGAATGATGGGTTTAGTTACAGTATTGTGAGGCCAACAGCATTTTTCAAGAGTTTGGGCGGACAGGTTGAATTGGTGAAAGATGGGAAGCCTTATGTCATGTTTGGGGATGGAAAATTGTGTGCTTGTAAACCGATTAGTGAATCGGATTTGGCTTCGTTTATTGCAGATTGTGTGTTGAGTGATGACAAGATTAACAAAGTTTTGCCTATTGGCGGCCCCGGGAAGGCATTGACACCATTGGAGCAAGGAGAGATTTTGTTTAAACTTGTGGGGAGAGAACCCAAGTTCCTGAAAGTGCCTATTGAAATAATGGATTTTGCTATTGGGGTTCTTGATTTTCTTGTTAAAATATTTCCTTCAATGGAAGACGCGGCCGAGTTTGGGAAAATTGGAAGGTATTATGCAGCTGAGAGCATGTTGATTTTGGATCCTGAGACAGGTGAGTACAGTGCGGAGAAAACACCGAGCTATGGGAATGACACATTGGAAGAGTTTTTTCAGAGGGTGCTCAGGGAAGGAATGGCTGGTCAAGAATTGGGGGAGCAAACAATTTTCTAATGTTGCTCATTGTTTTAAAAAGTTGTAAAGTCGAATGCTCAATTCAAGCAATGAAGTTTTTTTTTTTTCCACACAATGTGATTTAAGGTATGCTGCTCTTTTCTTTTGTAATTAGTGTTTGTATGATTTGCAAAGATAACTATTTTCATGGAAATTTTGCAACATATTCAAATAGATTATGGCGTTAATGCCTAACAAGATCTTTTGTCCATGCTTGCATCTTGCCCTGCCTTATGTGAACTTTGTTCATTAGTTCAAAAATATATCAATATTTTTGTGTGATTTATGATATCTTAGGTCTCAATGTAGTCATGAGTTGTGGCAAGTCGGAGCACATAGTTGTTATTGTTGGATAAAAATTAATTTTGGCCATGTTTGAGGTCAAATAAATGTAGGACCCATTTAGAGTTTGAATGGGGTACTTGTGGATTTGTGTTCTCCTCCATGAGGAGATGAACTTTGAATATTTACATGTCCAAAATTATTATTGAGTGAATGAGAAATTAATCCATTGAATACATTTATATAATGTACATACATAAATGCATGGGAAATGTATATAATTTATAATGCATGGGAAATGTATATACATGAATGTATTTATTCTCATTCATGGATAATGCACATTCATAGATGAATCATGTATATACATGGATGAATCTATAGATTCATAATGTACATACATGGATGAATCTACAAATACATAATGTACTCATGTATATACATGGATGAATCTATAGATTCATAATGTACATACATGGATGAATCCACAAATTCATAATGTACATGCAATGAATCCTCTCTCCCCTTAGTCCTATATATTATGAGCTTTCTCCTCAGAAATTTCAGAGTAAAAAAAACAAGAGCTATTACCTTCCTTCCTATATTCCTTCCTGAGAGAGACACAGAACATAGTTGGTTCGTCGGAGCAGTCGAACACCGTGCTTGTCTACTGCTGGTTATTGCCGTTGTATCCTGGGAGACAGACGCCGGAGATATCCTCAAGCACTTCTGGTGAGGTGGCGAATCTGTTTTAAGGAAACTGTGAAATATCACAGGCCTCGGTTTGATCTTATTTTGTTATAGTTTTCCAATTATTACTTTCTGTTTACATATTGTAATTCTGGTTCTATTCAAGTTCTATTTTCCAGTTTGTAATCAAGAATCTGTTTCTGTTTTCCTATTGTATCAATGTAATTTTTCCAACAGTTATAGGGTTGTTATATAGTTGTTTTCTAATGTCGTTTGGTCTGTTAACGCCAACGGCTAGTAAACGCGGCTGTCCGTGATTGGTTGAAGTAGTTATTCAGTTAGGTTGGTTACAAAATGTCAGATGAAATGCCTCTGGGAGGCCTGTAATTGGTGTGAAGATTGTTAATGAATATTCCCATTTCTCTCTCTTCCTTCTCTCTTCTCTCTTCTCTCTGATCTATCTGTATCTCGGTTCTTCTCTCTCATGACTCTCTGTAACCTTCCCAGAACTGAGCTGAGAATCTTCGGTAAGGATAGTAGATCCTTGCACAATGCTACTACTTTGGGCAGTACAATAATACATTCAAACCCAGAAGGAAAGTTACATCAGCTTAGTAGTTTCATCAAATTGTTGTTGAGTAATGCTATGCTTTCCAAAATTTTGTATCACAAATCTGGTTCCAAACACACGTGGCAATGGAACCACTTCAACATCCTCCAATGAAAATCAAGTGGGTACACTGCCACATATGTTGGGAATCACATTTGGGAAGCATAGCATTCCTTAGTGTTGTTAAACCCCTTTTAGGTTGAATCTTTGAGTTGTTTAGATAAAACCCCTTCTAGTCTTGAACAAATCAGTTTTTGACAGCATAAACGCTAGCAATACTGCCTCGGTAGTACTAAAAGACATTGATTGATCACCCCTTGGGCACAACCTCCAAACCAACCCCCCTTCTTTGTTGCTTGTGTGGTTGACTTGGAGTTGCGCATTAGGAACAGTCCTCAAGTAAATTTTACTCAATAGAGAAGCTCTCAGAGAGCACATTAGGAACAGACGACAGTCCTAGAATTCTTAACAAAAGCCTTTTCTCTCATTGGTGAACTCTTCATCCAGGAAAACTTCTCGAATTCAATAGTTCTCCGTTTCTCCTCCTATAGATCACCTCTTCTTCATTTGTTGGCATTTTTCTTGTGAATTCTTTGACTAATCATATTTAGAAGTTATCCCTTTTCTATGATATATCTGAGTATAGGTAACACGTAATAAAATGTCCGTCGGAAAAGGTCTTAGCATGTATGTTTGAACTTGACCCAAAAGTTCAAATCATTTGGTTTTGGTCTCACTCATGCACATTAATCCTTCTGTCACATTAATATCTGATGTGGGACGTCTACCCCTCACACAAAACTTTGACATGTACGTGATATTTCATTTGTATAGACTCTAAGGTGCACAAAATTATTGAGAAGTGATGTTGCAATACATAAATAAGGCTGTATTAATAATGCAGCTATGTTTAGCAGGTGATTAGGTAGGGTTTGAACTTACAAAAGAGTTCACAATTAAATGCTCGAGCATGGTATCAGATGTGTAATGACCCCCACTTATAGGTTCTTGATTCTGAAAGAGATTCTAGTCTCTATCTGTTTACTTTCTTGACTACTGAAAAGCATACTTGATTAGAATTGTTCTGTTTGCTTGCTGCTATCAGAACAAGCAAAGAGACAAAATACACTAATTAATACACACACACACACACACACACACACACAGGGAATACTTGTGTTCCAAGTACTGCTAAGTAGTTATAAAATACCAACCATACTTGTACACAACAATATCAACAAATACACTAAAATGTAACTCAACTACACATTACATTTTTTGATTTACAATTTCACATATACACACATAAACAAATAATTTTGTTCCAACTTCCAAACAATGCACAGCCAGACTATATACAACTTTACAATCCCAGAACACAGACACTACACATTCCACTTAAAAGCACAGATTTGACTAAGAAAGACAGATGTTCCCAACTCTGAAGTTATGGTATCTTTTTGGAAAGTGAGTAAATTGAGAGGATAACTAGGAGTACAAGCACAACTGAAGCAATCAAAGAGAGTGCAAGGGAGCCAGCTAGGTGTTGACAGAACTTATCATAGGTATTGCATATCTTTTGCCAACCCACATGAGAGTTTCCTTTCAATCCTATATATGCAACTCCCCCTCCTGCCCCTGTAGCAGATGCTAATATCCCCAAAATCAGCTGCACCATGCCCATTTATATATATCTCAGTACATATATGCATATATAGATAAAATATTTATACATATAGGATCTTGCTATCCTACTAATCTCCTACAGTAGGATAGCACTGCCTTTAATTTTGAATGGATAAGACAAGTCCTTGCCATTTTCAATTGAGGGCAGTAAAGTAACTTTACTGTTGGAATTAAGAAAGTTTAGGGATTTTATTCTTGAGGTCATGTTGACCATATATTCTTGATTTTATCTTCTTTAATTTCTCTTTATTTTCTTTCCTTTCTTACCCATCATTGTAAATAGATATATATATATATATAGTGAGAATGAATAAAGTTTTTATCCTTTCTCAAAATCCTTTTTCGTATCAGAGCGAGGTAAACCTAATCCTCTCACCACCACAACCTCTCGCCACCACCATCTCACCACGCCTGTCCTTGCCGACAACAAACCCACCACCCTCGGTCTCGCCGCAACCCCTCCTGCCCCTCCAGCCCTCGTCGCAACAGCACCACCAACCTTACCCCTCCTACCCCTCCGTCGCACCACCAGGCCTTTCCGCAGCTTGTCCGGTTGCGTGTCTGTCCTTGTGGACCCCTCTGCAATGTATTTAGAGGCCTCCGTGCTCTCTCACCATTCCTTCGTAGCTTGTCTCGCTGCCTGTCTGTCTTGTGGGCTCTCCGTTAATGTCAGGTGATCTAGTGTAAGTGTCTGCCACTCTCTTATGTGATAATAAGTCTGCCATTATGTTATCATTTGATTCTATCCTCCATGAGAGTATGAAACACATAGAAGTTGATATCCAATTTATTCGTGAAAAGATTCAGTCAGGGGTTATCTCACTTTGCTCTGTTCCCTCACAAGAACAAACCGCGAATATGTTCACCAAGTCTGTTGGTCTGTGTCTCCTTCAGTCATCTCTTCGCAAGCTAGGACTCGTCGATATCTTCGCCCCAGCTTGAGAGGGAGTGTTGGAATTAACAAAGTTTAGGGATTTTATTATTTCTTTATAAGGTCATGTTGACCATATATTCTTGATTTTATCTTCTTTGATTTCTCTTTAATTGCTCTTTATTTCTTTCCTTTATTACCCATCATTGTAAATATATATATATATATATATAATGAGAATGAATAAAGTTTTTATCCTTTCTCAAAATCCTTTCTCAAAATCCTTTTTAAACAGGGCGACTAGATAATTTAGAGAGGTATTAATTAATACTCCCACTCAACTTCTCTCGACACTCATATTATGCAGTGGAGAGAAGTGCGTGATGCATCACCTATTGTGCATGTGGGTATATTTAGTAACTCTCAATAATTTAGTAATGTTATGTTTTTTTATTTATTTTTATTTTTTGAAAATGAAAATAGAAAATGCTTTTGGTTAGTTTTTTTTTTAATTTTTTTAATAGTAGTTGTGGCCAGAATTTTTTGGCATTCTAAAGGGAGGTCAAGGGTTCGAAGCCCTCAGGGGTCGTGTGAGTAGGTTGGAAGAACAAATCTCAAGTAGCTAGACTACCCGTATCCAGAGTTTGGTATGGGATTGAATCCTACCGCTCACTCACCTCCCAAATTTACCTGGTGCGTGTGTTGTCGGGTCGGTGCATGTGCCCAGGGTTTGCCCCATGTTCTACTCCGATAAAACGACAATAGGTACTAATACCAAAGTCGTGAAGGACAGGTTGAGGGATTCGTCCTCGTCATCCGAAAAAAGACAACAATAAATCAGGTCACAAAATGGGAAAAAAGGTGGCTTTCAGTTTTTCAGTTTTCTTCTTCATGTAAAGAAAAGTAGTTTCCATCTCAAAATTTAGAAAAAGGAAAACCGGAAATGTTGTCGTACATGCCCTTAACGTTTGGTTGTTTTTAAAATTAATGCCTCTCATTTTAATAAGGTGGTGGTAAAGACATTTTTGTCCATTTACGAATATGCAATTTTTTTTATTTTTTATTTAAAAAAGATAATTAAAGATATACTACCTTTAAACATTTATGAGTGTGGTGTGGTTGTGTGTAAAAAGACAAAGTAGAAGAGCTTACCACATCGATTATGACAAAATGGACTAACACCTTTGTGTAGTAACCTGGCTTCAAGAGGGCTAAAATTGAGACAATTGAAGTAATGATACTGTAAAGGCAAGCCATTGAGAGAGCTGCTACCAAGTATCTGCATGATTAATGGTTATCCCAATATTAGATTTTTTGAACTTATCTAAAAAGAAATATTACATTTTTTGAGGTCCTGAATCGCATTTAGAATATTGATGTTTATGTGCCAGAAATATTTTCAATGAATATATTAAACAAAGTATGAGTTCAATTATGATGTTTGTTAATTCTAGGGCTAAATGCATTTTGCACCCTCAAATTATACCATATTTTGCACTTTGGTCCCTAAACTATCATTTTTTGCATTTTGGTCCATCAACTATCATTTTGTGACAGTTTGCCCCCTCCGTCACTTTCAATGTCACTTTTAGTGTCACTAAAGAGTGACTTTTTTGTCACTAAAAGTGACGGAGGGAGTAAACTACTACAAAATAATAGTTGAGGGACCAAAATGCAAAAAATGATAGTTTAAGGACCAAAGTGCAAAACATGGTATAGTTTGAGGGTATAACAGTACATTTTACCCTTAATTTTATTAGTACATTCACAGAACAAATTGTTGCGTAACATGAAAGCAAGAGTAAAACAAATAAATGAAATAATAAGCGATATTAATTAATTACCCGGAGGCTAAAACCTCCGCTATTAGGTATAGTATACAGATTAAACTTGTTAGGATATCGGAACAAGCTTAGTAAAAGAATCCTAATCTTTGTGAGATGTCTCTTGTTAGGGTATCGGAACAAGCTTAGTAAAATAATCCTAATCTTTGTGAACTATTAAGGCGGCTTAATTACCAAGTTTTGTTATATTATTAAAACAGACACTATCACACACTTTCAATTATTTTATTCCTGCCACTAGACTTTTGGCTTTGTGGAAAATATCACTATCACTGTCACTATCACTATCACTATCACTATCACTATTCCTATCATTTGGACAAATAAGACAGAACCAAAAGAAAAAGAAAAACCAAAAAAGGAAAAGAAAAAGAAATGAAAAGCAATCGCATAGCTTCCTTCTTGTTATCATATTCATTCTTTCAATAAATATGAATTCTAATAAATGGATAAAGATCCTAATTAATAGTTTTTTTTCTTTTCTTTCTTCTTCCTATTCTTCTTCTTCTTCTTCTTTTTTTTTTTTGGGGGGGGGGGGGGGGGGGTTAATTTCTGGTAAGAAAATTCATCAAGATTGAGTTGTCTGGTTGTGTAAATGCTGTGTCATTTCGCACCTCAATTCTTAGTCAAAATTTAGCAAAATGATGATATAGTTATCTATGCAAAATCAAAGAATTCTGATTTTTGTGAATCTCTGATTCTCTATATTGGATAATATTTTGATACTATTACTTGGGTCTTTTATTTTTCTGTTCTTAGATGTTATTGTCCAAATAACATCAACATAGATAACACTTGTTTACATAAAGGACACAAGAATTGAGAAACTATTGTGATTTCTCCATTGTTATAGGACACAAAGAAAAAAAAAAGAGTTCAAATCATAGTACAAGTTACATGCGTATTACGGTCACATGAAATAATTTTTTTCAAAGAAATTTCCCCCAACTTCTTTTCAACTTGCTCATTATTTAATGAATGAACAACCAAATTTTTCAGTGATGAAACGGTGCAAAGTATCACAACTGTCATCGGTAAATAGATTCATGATATGTCTATGAGCCTGCCAACACAATAATCCATTTTTAAGAAAAACTAGTTTTAAATAATTATGTTTTTGTGTAGCTACTTATTAGGTACGGAAGAGTAAGTGCTAACTTAAAAGTAATTTAAAGGATTGCTTCTTTATCAAATTAGCATAGCACTAATTTTCTCATGAACCACTAAAAAGAGACTTCGTGGTATTTAATAACCCAATTAAGTGCTAAAGTAAAAAGGCAACACTTATTTCATTTTAGTACCTTTGGTAATGTATCGCTTCACTGAAAAAGCATTCGAATACCTTTTGAAAACTTTTAGGCAACCTAACAAAGCCTAAGTAAAAAGTTTCAAAAAGGAAAAAAATAAAAAAAATAAAAATTACACACTCATTACTTAAAACACTATTTTTAGAACTGCAAATTCAGTAACGACTTAGAATTTTCAATTTTATCAGACCTAACTAAAGTCTTTATTTTATCAATCCAAGCTGGCTCTGTATATGGATATATATATATATATATATATGCAGTCAGGCTCTAAAGAGGGCGCCCTCTTTTTATTAAAGAGAGGACATCTGTTTTGGCCGTCGGATCGTGTTTTCATTAATGGTAGTTTTGTCATTTTACAGTTTTTTAAATACAATCCGACGGCCAAAACAGATGCCCTCTCTTTAATAAAGAGAGGTAGTTCTCTTTAGAGAATCTTTGTATATATGTGTGTGTAGGTACATAAAACTTACATGAGGGCCGGTGAGTGATTAAACTTGGCGGGAAGTCGCACCCAACGGCCTAGAGGCAGCACAATGACTAACTCTTTTTGTTCGCTAGTGACGGCGACCACAATAGACGTCAGCGTTGAGGCAAACAATAACACCCTGAGAACCACGTCAGCCAACACAAAGTATTCGATTGGACGGGCCTTAACAGCGGCTACAGCCTCCGGCGGCGGCAAAGCCACCTTCTCGGGCTCTGGTGCGGGGGCTTCCGGCGGTGCAGCAGTCTTTTCGGGCTCCGTAGATGCCATTAAGCTAGCAATGAATATGGGGTGCTTGAATATTGGAATGATAGTATAGTGTATGGTATGTGTCCGTAATGTGATAAGAGGGATTAGAAACATATATAATGAACATGTGCGTGACTTAGATTAGAGAAATTATTCCGTGTGACCGTCACGCCATATTATCATACTGATGTGACGTGACGGTCTAATAATATAAATCCACGTAACCCTTATTTTTAAGTGAGCATGACAATAAGGAGAAATTATTCAGTGAGCCTGACGTGGTGTGACCATTTAATCTTAATCACTCACTTGCTCCCTCCTTCTAGGGGGATCATGACAAGTGGTTATCATATTTGAAATTTGAAATTCCACTAACCACTTGTCATGATCTCCGTAAAAATAAGGGGCAAATGGGTGGTTAAGATTAAATGGTCACACCAGATCAACATGCTGACGTGGCGTGACGGGCTCACTAAATAACTTCTCGACAATAAGTAGTTAATTTTGAGTTATGTTATGCCTCAATTACTTGTCATGTGACTCATGTCCTCTATTTTTGGTGGTCAATGATCCCATATTATAAAAGTGTAACACCACGTCACGTCAATATGATAATATAGTAAGATAGTCTCACTGAATAATTTCTCGGTAAGATAACTTGAATTAACATAATCGTGCGTACATATGTAGGCGTAGTATATTGTTTATAGAGTAATGCTAGGTGTACACAAATTTGCACACACTTTTGCACACAAATGCTTTAAATGCATGTACCATGTGCTGTATAAGTGGTGCACAGAAAAGTGTAAAAAATTCAAACAGCACAAGGTACATGCATTTAAAGCATTTGTGTGCAAAAGTGTGTACAAAAGTTGTGTACACCTAGCATTACTCTTGTTTATATTCAATTGTAATTGGACAAGAAAATATATTGTCAAATCCACAAAGAAAATAGTGTTAAAGTAATTAATTTTACAATGATGACAATTGAGTAATTTAACATAGAGTGTTTTTTGTCCACTTAATAATGAGTATTTTTAACTTAAAAAATCAAATAAAAATAAGAATTTTGAGAAGTGTTAAACATGGGTTAGCAATCCCCCTTTCACTGGAGAAATTATTTGATTATCACCTGTGTGGCTTGTATTGTCATCTGGGTATTCTATAGGTACTACATGACCGGGTGGTCCGAGTCCTACAATAATAAAAATTGAGATCACAATAGTCATCACATTGTATGACGGTTAGAGGGAATAATTTCTTCTCTCACACATGAGAACTGCTAAATACACCCGCTTTGTGAAATGAAGATGACTATGTGCATAATATATATATATATATATATAATTTGGGTGTAAAAAAGAAATTTGGTGAATTGATTGGGCTTATTTAGTGACCCAATGTCCCCATACATACATATTTATATGTGCATGTGTCCGAATCTTCTTCATATTTGGTGTTCCTATTTGTGAGGGAATTGTAGCTGGCCTATTGCTATTTGGACTTGGGTTGGTGCTCAAATAATGGTGATTATTCTTTTAAAAATACTAGGATAGAGGCCTGTGTAATGCACGGGTCTGTCAAAATTGGAAAATAAATTAGATGTATTTATTGTTGATGCATTTATAGTTTTGTCACTTGAAAAAAATTAAATCAAACAATATTAAATTCTAAAAAAATAAAATCAAACAACATTAAATCTTAAATGTATTAAATATGTACTACTAACAAAATAAAGTTGTAAACCTAAAAGCTTCAATAATCCTGGATGGAAGCAAATATATTTTCTTTTCTTTATTTTTTTTCCGTTTCCAAATCTTTCTTTACGCTATGATTGGGAGTTTAGGAGAGAAAAGAAAAGAAGAGAAAGTCATAAGTAAGGAGAGAAAAGAAGAGAAAAGAAAGGATGGTGTTTTCTTTCATCTTGATTGGGAGTTTCGGGGAGAAGAGAAAGTAACTTTCTTTCCCCTAGATTGCAAGTTGAGAAGAAAAGAAAAGAAATAAAATAAAGTTACCATTCTACCCATCAATAACTTGGACTAAAACCCTCTATTCTTTTCATTTTCTCTTTAACACCAAATAGCATTCAAATCTACCGGATATTTATCTCATAAAAAATTATATAATATGAATCACATTATCAACATAATAAATTATACTAAATAATTTCAAATAATTCATAATGTGTGTCACCAAATTTAGGTCCAACAAAACATAAATAGCATTCATGTAATAAGTTTCAAAAAAAAAAAAAAAAATTAATAATAAGTTTTTACCATGGTACGGTCCCAAAACAAGGTTCAAAAACAGGCATTAAAACTAAACAAATCAATCAATAACCACGATAAAGGATTGTTTTTTTTTTAAATGATAAATGATTGTTTTATTATCAAACTATATAGTTTAAAAAAACTCGTTAAAAAGCTCGCGAGAAATATGTATTGCAAAAAAAAAAAAAATAACAAATACAAGCAGCAACAATGATGCGACAAAGCTATTGATAAAAAATTAAAAAAATAAAAAATAAAAATAAAAAAAAATTATACAAGCAGCTTCCAATGATGCAAAAAAGCTATTGATTAAAAAAAAATGCAAACAACAACAATGATGTAAGAAAAAGCATTAAAAAATAAAATAAAACAATTAGATACCTAAAACAAGCACTCGTTCTTCCTATACACTGCGCATAAGACAAAAAGCATACATTGCACACACATGCACTCACCGGAAGTTCATACACTGTGCACACACACGAGTTGACGTCGCCGGTTTGCTGTGTACCTGTGTTGTTTTTATTTTTTTAACGTATGTATGTGTATTTTATAAGCCCTAGGACTTAGATGGAATTACAATTAGATAAGATTAAACTAGAAGGGTATAGTGGGTATTAAAATATATTAATTAATTCCAACTTTCTTTTCTCTCATTTTCTTCCCAATTTGGAGAGAAAGAAATTGAAAGAAAGTGGGGTTAGTTTTCTCTCCCTTTCTCTCCTTTTCTCTCCTCATTTAAACTCGCAATCAAGAGAAAGCGAGAGAAAGTGAGTTACTTTCTCTCCTTTTCTCTTCTTTTCTCTCATATTTTAAACTCCCAATCATAGCGTTAGTGTTTTCACTTCTGTTTGTTTTAGCATTTCTCTCCTTTAATTTATTTATTTTTTTAACCACAATTTATTGTATGAACTATGTACAAAATAATACAACTACTTATAAACTTTATACAATAAAGTTGAGAGTAATGTTGTTTAAAAGTAATAACTTATTTTTAATATCATAACACGTGATATTTTGAAAACCTGATCATCTTTTTGTCTTTTGTCTTTTTTGTTTAATTACATACAAACTTCATACAATAAAATTGAAAGTGTTATTTAAAAGTAATAACTTAGTTTTAACATTATACTACATGATATTTTGAAAAAACTAATCATATTTGTCCTCTCTTTTTTCCCCCTCCTTTTTATGGGAATGATATGAAATTGCATGAAATTATAAATTTAAAAAACAAATTAATTAAATTTATTAAAACTATCATTATTATAGATTTATTATGAGTATGTAAATAATTGTAAATTACAATTTGTCTTTAAAGTTTGCAAAGTATTTGATATATATTTATTATGCATATGATAGAAGTGTATGTGCATGTGTGAATTAGAATTATAGGAATGCGCACGTAATAAAATATGATTGTAGATGTATTAGTAATTGTAAATTACAATTTGTTTTTTCACTTTGCAAAGTATTTCTTATATATATATATATATATATATGTATTATTATTATTATTATTAGTATTATTATTATTATTATTATGTATTTATGATGATGAATTAAATTTATTATATCTATTATTATAATATATTTATGAGGAGTATGAAATGATATGAAATTAATTTTAAAAAGCAAACGAATGTATGTGTGTGCGAATTAAATTTATAGGCATGTGTGTGTAATAAAATATGATTTTAGATGTATTAGTAATTGTAAATTACAATTTATCTTTTAACTTTGCCAAGTATTTCTTATATATGTATTATGATTATGATTATATATTTATTATGAGTATAAAACAACAATGATATGGATACACAACAAACGACACACTGTGCTTTAAATGTATGTATCATGTGTTGTTTGAATTTTTCACACTTTTCTGTTCATCACTTACACAGCACATGGTACATGCATTTAAAGCTGGTGTGTCGTGTAGTGTGTCATTTGGTGTGTATCCCTATCATTTTCTAGTATGAAAAGATATGAAATTGTATGAAATAATAATTTTATAAAACAAATGAATTAAATTTATTAATTGTAAATTATATATGTGTAAAGCCTTATTTGGGAATAACCAAAACAAAAAAACAAAAACCAAAGCACAAAATCGATTTGCCAAACAAGGCACCAAAATTGTTGACTTTTGATCCAATATATGTGTGTAAAGTATTGTTTGGGAAAAACGAAAACAAAACAACAAAAATAAAGCACAAAATCGGTTTGCCAAACAAGGTAGCCGAAATTGTTGACTTTTAATCCATGGGTTTAGTGCCTTGTTTGGGTTTTAAAAAAAAACACAAACACACATAAAGGCAAAATTCGGTTTGCCAAACAAGGCATAGCATCTCAATATATCTGTAAAGGCAAAATTACTTATAAGGAGCAAACAATTTAAAGAATTCCAAATTAGGACAAAATTGAAATTGAAATCATTGTTAGGCTCTTTTATAATATAGTGTAGAAATAAATTTTTGCTCACTTCAAAATTGTTCACATTTTCTCACCTTCCTCTTCTATTGACTAATGCAGTGAGATCCAGGCTTAAATAAGAATTAATTAATGGTGTAAAGCGTTGAACTCCATTGCATTAACCAATAGAAAATGAGGGTGTACAATATTTGGACAATTTTGGGGTGAACAAAACTGCACTCTTTAAAAATGTGTTAAGATTGACGTGCTTTAATTTATATTGATGAGCTTATTGTGTTTTTGATATTTATAGACTGAGACATATTATATCTGGTATCTCAATATTGTTTAATTTTCGACTAAGATTTGAAGCTTGTTAAACTCTAGCAACAATTCTAAGGAGATTAGTTTTGAGGTGGTGTCACAATTGTAATGGTCCCATTATTAGCTGTTTGACGTGAAAGATATATAATGCATATGCCACTTGCAATTAAAAAACAATAAACAGCTAACATGAAGATACATATACATATTACATATAATTACATATTACTTATATAGACAAAAGAAAGAGAAAGAGAGACACAACATATTGGCTGTTTCAAAGACTAGTGAATATCGTTAAAATTAAAAAAAAAAAAAAAAAAAAAAAAAAAACACCAAGCTTTTCATTTTATGTGTTGGGATTGGGCCAATCTCAATCATTTAATTCATGGTAATTGGTACAGCAAAGAACAGGTAATGATCTATGTACAATAATTGGTTGTTTAATATTCTGCTAGTTATATTAAGACCATCTCCGAAGGCCACAGCAACCCATTGCAGCAACTCTTTTTGTCATGTCATGTCAGCATTTTAAGCTCCAAGGGACGCATCAAACATCCGCAGCAAACTTGCTGCCCCTCTCATTCGCAGCAATTTTGCTGCTTTTGCCAATTGCATCAAACCAATATTTTGAGAATAAAAAATGAATATGGGAAAGTGGATTGGTGTAGATTGAGTAGAAAATTGGGAAAGTGGGGTTGGGAAAGTGAAAAATTGGGAAAGTGGGTTCATAAATAATATAAAAAAAAAAAAAAGAATTTGCTGCACATTATTGGAGTACAAAAAAAATTTCCAAGGTAACTTTGTTTTTCACGTAACAAATGACTGTTTTGATGTAAAAAATTTGACCTCTCCTTTGGAGATGGTCTAAGAAGACAATCAATTCAATGGGCCTAGCCGCAAAACAACAAGTTGTATTCTTGTTTCTTGCTCTTCCATTCTTCCTCACAGTTAGGCATACAGTACGTGTTTATGTATAACTATATATATATATATATATATTTCCAGCAAAAAAAAAAAAGAAAAGAAAGTAAAACTATATATATAGGGACTGTTATAATACAACATAAAGGTTGTAAGATAGCATTGTATACCAGCTTTTAGCGATCAACGAAAACATTTTTAGCGACAAATTTTTTAAAAATATTTCGTAGCTAAAGGTGAAAATTTCATCGCTAAAAGAGTTTTTTTTTCGTCCTAAAAAGGCGTCATGCTATAAGTTAGCATTTTCCATATATATATATATATATATATGCCTGTGGAAGTAATCCAATTTCTAAAAAAAATTATGGTACGAGCAAGCAAGTGAATGGTGTCAAAGTATAATACCAGTGCGCAAGTTTTTTTTTTTTTTGGTAATCAGGGGTGTCCGGGCCAGCTTGTGCGCACCTCGACTAATCCTCCGAGGCCTGGAGGCACCGGGTGAATACTCCAGTGGCCACGCCTCCCATGACTCGAACACTAAACCACTTGGGTAGTACACCCAAGAAGCTTACCACTCGGCCACAAGGGACTTGGTTCCAGTGCGCAAGTTGTAACTTGAAGTAACTGGTTTTCAGAAAATTGAGCCTTAAATTTTTTTTTTTTATCGCAATTGAGCCTTAATTTTGACAATTAACATTGAGATCGAGCTTGTGTATACTTTGTTTGGAACTTTGGTCGCTAAATAATTTATTTTTGCATTTTGGTCCCTCAATTAACATATTATGGCAGTTTGCTCCCTCCGACACTTTTAGCGTCACTTTTGGCATCACTAAAAGTGACCGAGGGGACAAACTGTCACAAAATGTTAGTTGAGGGACCAAAATGTGAAAAAAAAAATTTGGTTAGGAACCAAAGTGCCAAACATGGTTTAGTTTGAGGGTGCAAAATGCATTTTTCTTTTTTTTCTTTTTTTGGGTATAAAGTTGAAAAAAAGATGCTACCATAAAAGCAACAAATTGAACCTTTTTATGTGAAATAAATTTGAAAAAAAATCTTAATTCTCACTGTTATACCAAATGCTAAACAGTATTATAAAAAATCTTAACAAAAAAATATATCTTTCAGAAAAATTTCTTTGTAACAAATTGCTTATTTCCACTATATCCAAAACGAGCTCTAAATGGTATTAAAAAGTTGCAAACTTTAAAAACCATAAAAATGCAATTTTTGAAAACACAAAATTTAAGGTTCATTATGAAGAAATTTAACACTTGTTGGTATGAAAATCTTCCCCAAAATTCTTAAAGGTCAATGTAAAACTAGTAAATTACCAACACAGCCACTCAGAAGAGAAGATTCTTGTCTAGTTCAGGACCATTATGTTAACCATATGATATTCTCAGACTGTTAACCGGACATTTGTGTGGCATAAAATTTCACCATCACCATTCACCACACAAAATGAAAAAAAAATAATAATAAATAAATAAATAAATAAAATAAAAGCACAATAAAAAATGTAGACACTAATAAAACTTGTGACGGGTGACACTTTGACCTAATTATGCAATTCGGTATTAATCCGAACCATCACATACCCTACAATAATTTTTCGAAGAAACAAAATACTCTATAGTATAAAATTAGCAAAATATATACTGACATGGCAACTCTATCAAAAACTCAAGAGATTAGTATTACGAGCAATTTCTAGTATGTTATATACATGATAGAGTGTATATAAGAGAGAGTTCTGGGTAATTTCTAAGCTACCATTTTTTAAATGGAGTAAATCATTGATCAAAAGACTAATAACACAAACTTTCAAGAGTGTCGTTTTAATTTTTGCCTTCTTTGATACGAAATCTCAGAAAATGCAATATATAATATATGCACTCACTCGATCAGAAATTAGCTCACCCACACAAACACACACGTCATTGTGAAAGAGAGTGCTTATCCATCAAGTCTATTATAAATTCCACATTGCTTGAACAGTTGAACATGAAATGTATCCACCTAATCAAGTGGGCCTAGCCCATGTGGTACACTCCACATCTCTTAAGTGGGAGGTGGAATGTTTGAATCTCCCCATGGAGAGAATTGATTCCGTTTCTTAGTTAGTAGAGATCTGTTGGGCTATGTCTTGTTTGGATAGTGTGTGTGGGTGCAGGGGCGGATTTAGCAAATCTTTTTAGGGGGGGGCTTGATACGGGGGTTCGGGGGCAGCGTCCCCGAAATTTTTTTTTTGGACCCAGTTATACATATTTTGCATATATTTTAGAGCAAATATGACAAATTTATAATAATTTTTGATTTATTTATACATATTTTGTGTATATTTTATACCTAATATGACAACTTTATAATGTCAGGGGGGCTTTTAGACCTATTTATACATATGTTGTGTGTATTTTAGACCTAATATGACAAATTTATAATGCCAGGAGGGGCTTTTATAATTTTTAGGGTGGGCTTAACTGTAAATTTTTTTTTTTTTTTTTTAAAGTTATTGTACAATTTTTGAAAAGTCTGGGGTGCTTCAGCCCCCTTTTACCCTCTGTATATCCGCCCCTGTGTGGGTGTGCGTGCGCGTGTGTCATATATATATATATATAAAGAGAAGAAATGTATCCATCTAATGTGCTTTTACATTGTTGTCCCTTAACAGTGTTTCATGTATTTAACGGTCATTTGATAATTTTTCAGTAAGTTTGTTGGGAAAGTTCCAGGTAGAAAAAGTGGGAGATTATATATTTATAAAACATATGATTGGATGCCCAAAAAAAAGAAAGAAAGAAAAGAAAGATGGAAAGATATTATATCACATGATCTCTGATTGAAGTTTGACAAGTACCTAATTTGTTTTTTTCTTCTGTCTTATATTATTTTATTTTCTTTTGTTATTCATTTTCTGTTCATTGTCAAATATCTACAAGAGAATCCTATCCCCCAAAATATATATATATATATATATATATAGAAAATCTTCTTAAGCACTCTAGAAAAAATGTCTTAAATCTTTGTCAATCTCCGGTCAAGAGAACGTGTGTGATGTGGCCCAAACAATACAAATTGACAGTTAGCTCATGTTTTGATGGTTTGACAATTAATAATCAGCTGTAAGTCATCCTTATTAAATTTTTTTTTAACGAGTATATTAGTATTATTTTATCATTATTTTTAAAAAAGAAACAAACAAACTATTAAAAGTCAACAAGGTGGGCTTCAAGTCTTATGGATCTAAGCTGGAGCTGTAGGAAAACTAATTACTGAAATAAAAATTACCTGTCAATGAATATATTGATCTTGAGTAGAGTGGCAGACGAAATGATCTTGTGTAGTCAAGGACGGAGTTAGGATTTGTTCTTCCGGGCAAAAACTTACATGGATCGAGTTTCAGAAGTAGTGCCCTTTTGAGATTTTTGTTTGTGGAACTATTGTATTTTTGAGTTTCTGGGATTTATAGCTGTAGAAATATAAGAATAAGTCCCTCCCCAGCCGTTTTATTAGTAATTAATCCAACATAAAGATCTAGATTAGAAATAAATCACTGATTAGGTATCTTAATTAGAAATAGATCAGTTTGCCTAATTTAATTTTTTTAATGTCAAAAGTACCCTTAGTCACATGGATACTGATATACATATATATATATATTCGTATATCTATATATATATATAGATATTGATTTATATGGCAATTAAACTTAATGATATTAACTGTTAATGAGATAATATTCCCTTAATTCAAGGGATTTCCTTAATTTGCTCACCATTATATGTTGAACTTATTTGTTGGATTGTGATTGTCATTAAAAAATAGATCATAATCATCTTTGCAGCTGCGTATATGTGTCATTGGATTGTTGGAGTTACTGGATAAAATTCTGATTAAATTGGGAAGTACCTCATACTCGGTGAGGAGTTATTCTTGTGATCTTGTCAATAGACTGAGTAATTGTGTATATTCATTTCGCACGTAAAAAACTGAGAAATTCTATTTTCTGAAATTTCTAATAAAAAAACAAAGAAATTCCCACTCTATTGAGGTTTTTTTTTATTTAAAAATTTGAGAAATTCCCTTGAGAAATTTCTCATTCCAAAAACTCATAAATTCCCATTGTTGGAGTTACTGGATAAAAATCTAATTAGAATGGAAAGTGCCTCATATTCAGTGAGAAATTATTCTTGTCAATAGACTGAATAATTGCACAAAGTGACTGTGTTCAAATCTGTCAATCGATTTTTTAAAAAATTAGTAAAAATAGTAAATGAATCCTAATGATTCTCAAAACAGATTTGATAAAAGCTGATTCATCAAAGTTTACCCAAAACTTTTTAAATCCATCAAATCATGAAGTTTGATAGACCAAATTCTATGGACAAAACCAATCTACTTTGCTGAATTTTGAAGCAATCAACTAGTTCATTTTAAAATAGGTAGCTGGTAAGGGCAGGTGCATTTTTTTATTTGGGCACCTCTTTTTAAGTTAAAAAATCAAATTTTTATCTTTTACTGTAATTAGTAAGGGCACCTCACTTATTGTACTATATATATATGGGTAAATTGCAAATTACACTCCAATAGTTTAAGGGTTGTGACAGTTTGGTCCCTATAGTTTCAATTTTGGCAATTTACTCCCTTTTCAGTCCTCAAATTGTGCAAAATCCACCCAATTACAAAATAAGCAAGGGTACAATGGGAATATCACATTATTTCTGGCCCAAAATGACCCCATAATCTATCCCATAATTTTTTCACGGAAGTTTTGTATTATAAGCTTAATTTTTTTATTTATTTTTATCAATTTCACTTTGATATTAGTGTACAAGTGCGTGTCCAGCTTTAAATGTATCAGATTATTTAAAAGATTACAAGATATTATCATGTGGTTTAAAATATTATAAGATATTATCATATTATTATAAATTTTAAGTGTATCAGATTGTTTAAAAGATTATAAGTTATTTATGGGATAGTGATGGTAATAGTGATGGCGATCCACGGTTGTGGTGGAGACGCGATGGCAATAGTGGTGGTGGTGGTGGTGGCAACGACGGCGATGGTGATGGTAATCGACGACGATGGTGGTGTTGGCCGGCGATCATCGCCGATGGTGATGGCGATGGCGATCTCTGTCTCTCTCTCTCTTTCTCTCTCTATACACGTGTTCCTTAAAAAAAAAAAAAAAACCTAACTATACACGTGGCATGTGCATGTCCATATGCGTTCCTTTTGAATGCAGAATGTCGGATAGTACATGTGCGCGTGCTAACAATACACAAAAGACTATTTTGGTCAACTAAATTTCATTGGGCATTTCATTAAACTAGTTCACGGGTTAGCCCAATCACGTAAAAAGTATCTAATGTGGCACCTAATCCTAATTAACCCAAAAAGAAAAAAAGAAAAAAAAAAGAGGAGGACTAAAACTTATAATAAGCTGAAGAAGGAAGAAATTAAGAAAGAAACAAAATAGGAATAAATAAATAAATACAAAACTACACTGATTTACGAAACTAGTGGAGTGTAATTTGCAATTTACCCATATATATATATAGTACAATAAGTGAGGTGCCCTTACTAATTACAGTAAAAGATAAAAAATTGATTTTTTAACTTAAAAAGAGGTGCCCAAATTAAAAAATGCACCTGCCCTTACCAGCTACCTTTAAAATATGATGAAAACACTTTAAGTGATGATTTTAGTTCATTTAAAGAGATCAAACTCGTGGATATATTAACATGATTAACATGATTTTCAATCAACCTTTCCCTCAAGTTCTATGAAGAACTTTAGATCATGGATCAAAGGGCTTTTCAAATATCCTTTTGGAGATGAAATTCAAAGAGAAATTCTAAACCATCATAGATTTCAAAATAAAATACATATATATATATATATATATAAGTATGCATGCATGGATCTAAGGTCTTCAAAGAATTCATGGAGTATTCTCGTGTTTAATTTTTTTTTCGGGAAAGAAGATTCTTGTGTTTACCTCTTCGAGAATTCTCAATTTTAACTTCAATCGATGTATGGAAGATCTTCTTCTTCAAGTGATCTTCAAGGTCTTCAAAGCATCCATGGTAGATGATTCAAGGGTGCAATTGATGTTCAAAGTTTCTCTTAATTATGTTTTTAGGTCATCTTAAGATGAATTCAAAGCAATTCTAATCACAATTCTCAATTCTCTATCTCTCTCTAGAATGATCTCTCTCTCTAGTATATTCAAGTGTATTTCAAAGTATATTTAAGATATTCCAAGTGTATCTTTAAATATCTTCAAGTACATACCCAAGATGATGTAGATGGATCTATATACGAAGTTTTGAAAATTTAATCACTAAGTCTCAGGGTTAAATGAGGGATTTTAAGGTTTTAAATAAAGATAAAATGGACATTTCGACGTCAAAACGCAATTTCTAGACTATTTTTTCGCATAGGGAGCCTCCAGAAAGAGTCTGGAACCAAAAATACCAGATGGCGGCCTACAAATAGTAGGCCAACACCTCCCTTCTATGGGCCGCCACCCCTTCTTTCCCTTCCTTAAGTCTTCATGTTCTATTTCAAGTTTCATGGGCACTGTTTTTCTATATTTTCGTAAAAATGCATTTTTGCATCTGAAATCGTCTGTTTATGTACTGTTGGAAAGCTATTGAGTTGAATTTCAGTATAAAAATATTTCGGGAGTGGAAGGCCCGAAAGTCTCCCAAAACTTTCGTCGTCTTTTGAAATTAAACGATTTCTTTTTTAAAATTGCTTTCCAATGTGCATTGATTCTGAGCTTTTCTTTGAAATTAAACTTCTGGATATCTAGATTACTGTGTTTTTAGTACTTCGTGTCTTTTTATCCCTGCGTGAAAGAGAATTCTGAGAGAAGATTTTGAGAAAATTGGGATTTGTACGTGAAAAAGGGCTCTGGTCTTGAGAACACTTTCTGAAGTCCGATCTTCCTGTTATGTGTAATCCAGTACCTTCCACTGGGTACTTTTCATCATTGAATCTTTTAAGAGATTGTCCATCCTAAATCCTGAGAGTGTGGTCAAAATTGGGTGACTACAATAGGACAATCGACAAATCCAACCTAGGCTCCGATACCACTCGAATACCCTATCACATCCCGACGTAGCAAGATAGGGATAAAGGGGCTTTCCACTCTTGGACCCGATAAGTTGCGACAGTTCGTGATAGTCAGATTTTTCAAACCATGCAATAATCAGAGTATATATAATAATTAAAAAAAAATCACAGAAGGATCATAACTTCAAGCATAAGCATCACTAAAACATAACCGGATACATCATAAGGTTTTACATAAAAGGTCTAGACATAGAAATACTACATAATTCTGGAAATGAAACTACGATAATTCAAAAGATGCAACTCCATAAGTCTGAAATACAACATAATAAACTACTGGTCGAACAGGTGGCCGAGAAAAGTCTTTAGGATAAGCTGAGCAAAACTTAACATAATCTCAAGAAGCCTCTGTTGGGATTGTGCCCTCAAACCCATCCTTTATGTATGAGACATTGGCATTTTATATATGGATATCATATTTACATTTTATTATGTATGTTATCATGAGATGATTATTTGCAATCCTTAAGCATCATAATAGGTAATTCATGTATGTATGAGATATATACAAGAGAGATACGAATTACTATTCTTTGACACTTAGAACTTGTCACAGTGTAAGATGAGACTGGATATCTCATCAGGTATACACAGTAGCATTATTAACTACCATTGGATAGAGTGATGAATCTCAATCACTAGAGTATGACTCTTACTTAATATGCTAGTGCTTATAGTGCATTGACGGACCATAAGATTCCTATTAACATACAAAACTGTCAATAGTCAATAGTAACTCATAACTTGTATAAGGTACGTATTCTCAATCTTGAGATGATTATGAACACAAACTATGGATGTGACTGCTGTGACTAACCAATCAGTGAGGTCTTGCAAGATCAACACCTGGGTATATTGGGTATATCATATTCATAGGGTTGTGAACATATATTGTCAAGATAGAATCTATCCTCTGATAAAGAGTAAGCATTCCCTTTAGAATGTCACCATGTTGTTTACTGAAAACTGCAATTTTGTTGATAAGTAGTTATTAACATGTTTGGCAATCATAAGAGGTGGGCTAAGAATGGGAGAAGTGAAATCAAGATAGGGTTCTAATACTTGCATACTTACTCCCTCAAAAGCGACGCTTTGAAATTGTTTTAGGATTTCTTGGTCCCGTGACGTAGGATCAATAGCCATCTCCTCTGTACTGGGGGATGAAGTGGATTCAGGTGGGATTTCAGCAATGAAAGCTAGAGCTTGAAGGCTCAGAAAGGGATTAAGGGTTTAGAAGATGGTGAGAAGAAGTGTGATGCAAAAAGAAGTTGACACAGACTTAAATCGTAGAGGTATAGGGATAAACAAAAAGGTTTTGGAGTTGGAATTCGATTCAAATTGAACTCTTCCTAAAAAAAAGTGTTGGTTTCAAATTAGAATTCCCTAAGAAAGGGGATGAAAGTGAAACAACGGTGCAAATCAACATTAATAAGGGTCCAGTCAGCGTCTTTTCAAGAAGAGTAACTTTACTCTTGAGCTGCCACCTCACTGATTTCGAAAGTGGCGGTCATGAAGAAGAAAAGGTAGGATGACTTCTTTAAATGGAGTTATTTTCGTTTGAATTTGGTAGGCCCAATGTCACATTCGACAAAATCCCTTTATTTATTGGTTTCTTAAACTTTTTACTTGAAAGGGATGTTGGGGGGCATTGTTTACACCATAAAATAAAAATTAACATGGGCCCACGAAATCCAGTTGGGCATTATAGGTGGAGAGGATGTGAAAACAAACTGATGGGAAAGGCAGACTGATGCGATGTAACGAATTCCATAACCCAATGCGTCTACCACGTCAATGGTAGAATGGTTATTGGCAGTTATTCTACGCAGGATAATGGCACATGCAAAGTGAAGATCGTGATTGATGCAGTTTGGACGAAGGCTCATTATGTCCAAATCATGGATATAGTGGGCAGTTTCTTAAATTGCTGGGCAACGGTTACTGCTGCGATGTATATAAAGACGGAGAGTGGTAGAGAGAAAATGATCCCCGATCAATCAAACACTTAGCATTTTTCTATATTCTGCACTGCTATTCCCTTTCATTTGTCAATTTCAATCCCAAATTACTTACCTGTTTTAGAAGTAGACTAATAGTTCTATTCCAATTAGAAGATGGATTCTCACTTCTAATTGAACCTTGTATTGTAAGAGATTTAATAGAAATCCCTTTATTTTATCATTCTCGGTGTTTCTTATATTTGAAGTCTTTAATCTTTGGTTAAAGCAAGTAGAATTCATTTGGAGAGATTTCGTTCCTCTTTCTCTTGAATCGTCTAATTTCGTCAAATTGTTCAAAATTCAAGAAGACATTTGTCTGGCACGTCTGCATTCTTATAATTATAAATTTTTTGCCGTACTGTTTCTTCAGATTCTAAAATGAAACTTAATAACTCAATGATAATTGTACCATCTAAAAAAAAGGAGCCTTCTTCTAATCCAACCAAGATTTGGCACATGAGACTTGGCCATATCAATTTAAATAGGAATAACAAACTAGCCAAAGAAAGTATTTTAGGCGATATGGTTCTCGAACGAATGGAAGTCTGTGAATCGTGTTTAGAGGAAAAAATGACCAAAAGATTCTTTTATGCAAAGGAAAACAGGACCAATGCATTGTTGGAATTAGTTAATACTGATGTGTGTGTGTGTGTCACGCCCTGAAGTAAAAAATAGGAAAAAATAAAATTTCCTTTCTGGATCCTTAGGTACGTGGTTGGTTGAATTCTCTGATTGTTCCACAATTCAAAATAAACTAGCGGAAGCATTAAATTAAAACCCAACATAAGAATTATCTATTACAGACCCTTGTTCCAAACATCATTGTCTTAGGCACTATGGCCATTACAAAGCAAAACAGAAAATAAAGGAGTTTTATTACATAGCCAAACTAACTTCCGAAAAAACTAAAACTTGTTATTATCTAACTAGCATAATAGTATCCATCTTCTCCTGGGTTCTCTTCCTCTTCGTACTCGTCGGTACCTGCGACACCATACTCAGTAAAAGCTGGACGAAGTGTCCAAGGTATAAAACACTGTCAGCTTCTGAAAGCTAAGTGAATACAAAAGTGCACAACAATACAAGTATAAGTGGTAAGACAATTTTGGAAATAATTTTGAAGTATTTTACAACTCGAAGCCATATTTCAAAGCATTATGTTTTGAAATTTTGAGAATTTGTGGGGAATTAAACGTAATTTTTTAGAGTCGTGTCTATATATAGAAAGATGATATTTTCATTTGTAAAGTTTTACAACCTAAAGTCAATAGAAGCAAAAAGGGGCATTTTGGAGCTTTGATCTTCACGACGCCAAACGACGACCGTTCGTCCGTTGGTTTTCAATTAAAGTTATATTTTCGAACTCCTAGAGGTAAGAGTTTTGTTTTGATATCCACCAGGTCTTGTTTAGATAAGTTTTCCGAAAACTCATTTTTTGGAAATTTTCATAGAAAGTTGTTAATCGAACTTTTGATCGATAGGAATTGTTTTAGAAGGACTTCTGCACGTTCTTTGTGCTTGGGTTTTCTTTGGAACGAATTTGAGGAACATTAATCAGAGGCGAGTGATTCAACTATGTGTTTTGGAATAATTTTTGGATATTTTTTTTCTTCGGAAAAAGGGTAAATATATTCCAAAAAGGGTGTACAAATGTACAAGGGGCATACCCCAGGATATTACAATAAGCTCAAAGACAAGCATAGAGAGAAAACTATGCAACAAGGGATGGGATCCTTTCTATAGCCAATAGTACAGAAAGAAACCCATCCAAAAAGAACTACTAAGACTAATCCTAGTAAAACATATGCACAACATGTGCTAAAACCTGTGTCCAAAGCACCAAAGGAAAGCACAAAACAAATGCAGGGGGACCTATCCTCTACGACATCCCTTATGATAATTTCCTTTGAAATTCTTTTTTGCTTCATTTTTCTTTTGTTTAGCTGAGAGGTAGTTTACAGAATCTGAAAGAGCTCTAGGAGACTCCATGTCTTGAGATGCTAATTTGTCTTCTACATCACCTTCACTATCATCATCAAATGCATCTTGTCCCATATCCTCATTTGTAAATGTAGAGAGAGAGCTTGGAAAGTATTGGAAGGGGTAGCATCATTTTTTGTGTTACCATCAAAACGGGGGGCTGAGACGGGGCTGATAATGATATAATCTACAACACTCCCGGAAGGGCAATAAAACTAAACGTGCGACAATCGCTAGGATAAGGCAAATGGAGTCAGATCTCACCCTTTGGGGGAACATATTTCCATGGTCTATACCCTTTGGTGTATAAACTATTGTCACAAGGCGCTTATCAATTGAACCATCTGCCTTGCATTAGATGTTGAAAACACACTTATCTCCAATAGCTTTACGGACATGCAGAATATCAACTAACTCCCAGACCTTATTCGCGTCCATAGAGCTCGTCTTATCTGGCATAGCAACTTTCCACTCAACGTCAGCAAACGAAGAAAAATGCTTCATCAAAAGAAGCATGCTCATCCTCATTCACTTGTGTACACATTTGCACACATGAAAATGTCTCCCTCAATTTAAAAATGGTGACAAGGAACTTTTTCCTCATCACTTATGGTATACTACCTGAGAATCTTGAGTGCGTAGTGGTGCACTCCCATTATTTGTTACACTCCCACTAGCGTCTAGCGGTGTACTCCCACTCGGTTGGAGACTAGTACCATTTTCAGCGATTACTGGATGTGGAATCTCAATCTTCCCACCCTCGCTTAAGATGGTATGTTGTCTTCAACATCTCCAACTCATAGAGGTCAAAATATCTCTTAGTATTACCAATCCTGGGGAAGTCATTCTCAATATTGTATGACACCATTTCTATCATTCCTATACCTGTTTGTTTATTATACGTAACATAGCCTATCGAGCTATTAGAATACCTTATAAAGATATGCTTCTAGCTCTCGGGTGTAGTTTCTCACACTCATACGGGGTATAGCGAGCATAACCTCTTGATCCCTACGGGTGCAAATGTTGCTAAATGATCCTTTCGCCTTTCTGTAGCTCATAAGGGGGTTGAAGGAACTGATTGAGAAAAGCACTCTAGTATAAAGGCAGCAGTCAAGAGTACATCCCCCAAAAATGACATTGGGGGTTTGACTTGCGCCATCATAGTCCTAGTCATATCTAGGAATGTCGTATTCCTTCTCTCTGCAACACCATATTGTTGCAGAGTTTCAAGAATAGGAAGTTGTCTGCGTATACTCTTTTCCTCACACAGTTCCCTGAACTAATCAGATAAGTACTCACGATCCTCATATCGTGCGAAATCATCATCTATAAAAGTAAAAAAAAATAAGAGGCATCATAACGTGCGTTTACAACCATATATAGGTCCACAGATATTTGAGTGAACTAGCTCTAATGCTTGAGTAGCTCTAACAGCCTCTCTAAAAGGCTTTCGACGTACATGCTATGCCAATTAAGCAAGGCTCACACATAGGTAGGTCAACCTTAGCGAGTGGGCCCAAAAGTCCTTCTCGAGCTAATCAAGTCATCCTATCACATTCTCTATGTTCAAGTCCAGCATGCCATGTCTCTGAATAAATGAATAACAGAGTCAACTAGAATTTATTAAAAACAACTCCTAAATAGTTATCCCTAGATAACCATGTCCTAATAACACTGCCGCAAAAAAGTATCCATTCTATTAACACCGAATTAAAAAACGCCTTCAACTGCGCTCTTCCACCTTGTTAGCCTTGGGTGCAAACTTGCTAGTCCCACCTTGCCTCTTGACGGGTTTACCCCTACCATTGCATTTAGGCCCACTAGCCTTATGCTTACTTCCACTTATGGAAATTGTGGTCAAAAGTGTAGCTATACGGTTTGCCTTACATTTTAGCACTCCATATTTAGCTCAACGTGACGGAAATGTCAAAAATCACAATTTAATTTCCATTGTGGTTCATGATTTGTTTTCTATGCACTCGCGAATCAGATAAAGAACTACTCATAGCTTGAAACTGCAATTTCGGTAATAAAGATGTTCCCAGTAATCTGAAATCATTAATCATACCTGACATCGACTTTAGATGTTCAGTCATCGTGTACTTGGAACATTTCCTTACTTTCCCGAACTTCATAACTAGATGCTCAATTTAGTAGTAAATGTGCCACCGAAAATAAATTCGAGCTAATCTCACAATTCTTTGGCTATTGGGTAGTACTTGTACTTCCCAACAAGATCATGATGCATGCTGCTTATTACAAAGCGCGTACTATGATCCTTCTCGAGCCAAGTGTTATAGGCTTTCAAGGTATAACTATGTCGGACCAGAGGCCCATTATTCGGTTCAATTGGTTGGACCATTGAATAAGTTTAAAGTCCATAAGCTCTTACTCATTCTTTAGGTGTGTTGCTTTGCAGTGTCATATTACAAAAATTAGTCTCTTTTGAACTTGTTATCTTTGTAAAGATCAACGAAGTGTGGTTTGAAAAACATTTGAAAACATGTGTAAGGGATTGACATTGTTATTTGCACATTTCGTAAAGTTTGTTTTAAAATTCAATTACAAATCATTTTCCCCTTTTTACAATTTAAGACAAAAAAATTTGCTATTACAAGAAAAAAATTTATAATTAATTTTTCTAAACAAACATCAATTAGATGGTACAAAAACCTATCTAAGATCATCCACAAGATATAAAGTGCGCCATACAACAAAAATGCGCATGGACACACACGTGGGTCCGAATTGACAACTTAGAGCTCATGCTAAGGTAATTCAAATGTATGATGTATGACCAAAGAAAACCATCCCTTTACATATAGGCTTTTCCAATACATGAAATCTAAACATCCTCACATTACATTTATGGCCATTAAAAAAATAGGGATGTTTTGTTCATATACATATACAGAAACAACCTTAAACATACATCGTGAGGACACAAGCTTCACAAATTGTCAATTAATGGTCCATTCATTTTATCCAGATTAATGTATTAATCACATACACCAATCACTCATGCGGTCTATTTAAAAATAAATTGACTAATCCATCACTCTATTTAAAGAGGAGGATTTGAGGTTTCAGGTCATCCAATCACAAACAACAGTAATTTAAACACAACCAACAATACAATGAGCCTCTAAAAATAATAAAATATAATGAACTAATTCATTGCTAAGCCCACATAGCTCCCATAAGCTAAGGGAAAAAATCAATGAAGAATCCTTGATCTTTCACTAATTTATAAACAATTTTAGGTTTTAAGACTTATTTTAAAACCAATTAGTCAAGGGCTTTTAAATTAACAAATTAATTTAAAATCTCGTAGAAAAATTTAAATGACTGAAAAAAAAATGATTTTTCAATATAAATAAAAAAATTTCCATAATTTTATCGATACCCAAAAAATATTTTGAATCAATTTAACAAAATAAATTGATCTAGTTAAACAAAATTAACAATGAGCAACTAAATTCCCAAAAATGCAAAAAAATATTGAGAAATTTGTTCTCCTAGGATTTTCAGTGGTCTAATATGGTGTTCTAAACACTTCATATTAATTCCAAAAATTAATAGTCTATTTTGACTATTTTAAGCAATAAAAAATGCCCATAAACATAATTTTATACTCTAAAATACCAAAACAAAAATGAGATAATTCATAAAAAAAAATTCTCAAGTCTCCAAATAGTGTACAAAAACACCATTTATTAATTTTAAGAATTAACAACTTTATTTGTTATATTTTAAGCAATTAATATTGCATACTTAACACAATATATACTCTAAAGTATATCCCAAAGAGCAAGAAAATTCACTGAAAAAAATTTCTCAAGCTGCCACTAATGTGCTAAACACATTGTGTTAATTCCATGAAATAATAATCAATTAAAATATTTTAAGCAATTTAATGCATGTACCAAAAACACATAATGATATGCTCTAAAATATTATTATGATTTAGATAACTTACCAAAAATTATCTATGGGTTCCATAAAATTTATATGGTCTAAAAACAGTGTCCTTTATGTCTCTTATTAATTACAAAAATTAATGATGTATTTTGGCTATTTTAAACAATTAAATGAATACTCAAAAGCACTAATTATATGCTCTAAAATACCATAAATACTTGATAATTTACTAAATAAATTTACTCTAGAGTCCCTTACAGTGTGTACTAGACACTATACATTAATTTCAAAAATTAATATTTAGTTTTGGATATTTTAAGCAATTTAAAACATGCACATAACATATCTTTTTATGCTCTAAAATATCAAAACAATTAAGATATTTTTTCAAAATTTGCCCAAGGGTCCCACACAGTATACACAATACTAAAAAAACATAATATTTAAAATAAATATTTTGTATTTTTAAACAAAATAAAAAACATGAGTTTTTTTTATGATACAAGGGCTATTTTGATCATTCAAAACTATTCCATGGGCAAATCTATAATAGAGTAACATAAAATATTGAACAAACTAGTTCATCTTCTACAAGGAGAAACTGCGCAGCCCGCATGCCTTGTACGATATGAACTTTGTGGACCTATATTTCATTCGGTTTTTTTTTTATCTAAATCTTATGTATGATATATGGCTTGAAAGATCTCATGACATAGATTAGGATTACGCTAAAAAACTGAGTCTTTGGATGTGTGATTAATCCAGAAAAGTAGTGCAAATTTCCAAAAAAACTGTTTTCGCTCCCGAAAAATGTAAACTTTATTTTGATATATCTCCCTCACCGGAGATAGTCATCTCATGAAACTTCATGGGCGGGACTCTAGGGACCATATGGGACACAACCACATAAAAAATTTGGACTTCTATTGGACTTTTGAATTAGATCCACTTAGAAAAATGAAATTCCATGTTTATGTTGGCTTTGATGAAAAAAATGATTCTCATAGTCTTGGAAGGTAGCCAAACAAGGCCTGAATCTGTCGACATCATTAGTTCACTACATGGAATTGCTTTAGGTCCTTAAAAAAAAGGCTGGCGATAAAGGCACCTTTATTTTTTAATTAGGGCACCTAAATTTAAGTTAAAAATTTAATTTTTTACTTTTTACTTTAATTAGTAAGGGCACCTCACTTATTTTATTATATCTGTAGACACCCCGATTTTGACCAAACGACAAATTAAGGGGAGTGTTACCTCCGAATCCGATGATGACAATGTCCGGCTAATGTAGGACTTTCAAAGATGATTCAAGTTCTTGGAAAGACTCTCCAACCTAAACAAAAAAGAGGGGAAAAAAAGAGAGGCAGAACGGCACTTGAGCCAATTTGCGGCAGTCACGGGTTGCCGCTATGGCACTCCCTGACCGCCGGAACGGCAGTCAGTGAGAATCGCACCAGCAGTCACCAACTATCGTATGTTCATATCAAGTGCCGTTAAAAAGTAATTTCCAGAAAAAACAGCAGTCCCTAGAGTTGTCTGCGGCATTCATGGAGTGCTGCAACGACATTCATTGAGTACCGCACGGTGGTCACTGAGTGTCGTTCCGGCATTCAGCGAGTGCCGCTTCCATCTACATTGAGTGCCGCATTTTTGTAACAACCAACTGTAATATAGCACATTTTGTACCACCAAAGGAAAGTCTGAATTAGGGTTTTTTTTTGCTCTGAAATGACTGAAATATCCCTTCAAATTTGTCTATAAATAGAAGATGAATATTCTCTTACAAATGGGAATTTTTTTGAATCTAGAGGTTGTATTAGTTCTCCAAGTCCTAAAAACTTTCAAAATTTCTTCTCTAAACATAATTAGAAGTGAGTTTTAGAAGAATTAAAGAGGGTGGAAAGCTTGATTAGTCTTTGGAAGTTCTTCAAAATCACAAAGTTGAGGATATTTTGGAGGTAAAACTTTAAGTTAATTAGTCTTAATTATATTCTAATCACAAATATACTTAGAGTCTTTGAATTTTTTTTTCCTCTTCCTTTTAATCTTTGAGATTCATAAGACCCTCAATGTCTTACTTGAATCCTTAGACTTGAAATCCTTTAATTCTTTTGTAAGCTCATAATTTACAAGAAGATTGAAGTTGATATTAGTACACTTGATTAATAAATCTAAACCCATCTTCATGGTTTAGGTTAGTTATGTTTAGGAATTTCTCCGTATTTTTTTAGACTTCCAAGATATGAATGTAGTTAGTCTCCCATGACCATCAAATGGTAGGAGAGGTAGTGTGGTTCAAGCCAAATTCCATGGCCCATGGATGAAATTAATTAACAAAGTTGTATTTGATAAATGATGCAGTAAATTCACAATCTGTTTTTGATCATAGATTTTCAGTTAAACATCGAACTGTTGGAACTGAATGAAACCAATGGGAAAGTGTCTACAACTCAAATTTCTACCACTGTAATTTTTGTTTTAGTGAGATTCCATGTTTTAAGTGGTTTGATCATGAGTTTTAGGAAACAATAACAATCTGTCCAGAGTTTCTGAACAGCAACACCTTTTTTGAAATGAGTAAATTAGAACCTTAATCAAATATTTTTTACCCCAAATAATTTTTTATATGAAGCTTGATGTATTAATGAGGTCCCCTAAAAAGATCTAAGTGTTTATGATTTTTTTACTATTTTTAGAAATCATACAAAAACTCTGGACAGAGAGTTATGAGGTCCTGAGTGACGTCTAGTATTTGTCTAATTCCCGGAGATCTAACCGTTGAAACCTTCATTTTCGTTTTAGATTAAAAACTAGACTCATAGAAGCAATTAGTGTCCAAAAATCATCAAGATCAAACAAACAAAACCATGCCTTTTATTTCTTTGAAGTTCTGATCTGCTCTCAGCAATTTTCAGAATCCTGTCACAACTTTGGCCAATCTTGTGAATAATGGATCAAATGACATTTTCATGAGTTAGGGTTCAAACCATGCTTCGATAATGATTAGTTAATGCTTGAATTCAAAGTTTAGATGATCTAAATCAATGAGTATTTCATAATTTTTTTTCTTGTTCATGTATACATTCATCCATGTAGCTCGATGCTTGTAATTAGGATTCGTTGCATTAGATTTAACTATATTTTATGGATTTAAGCTAGAAGTCTGGGATTGTTATTTAAGATCCAACTTTATATCTTGTATGGCATGTGGACTAACCTTTGTTTTGTAGTGCCGAGAAGGTATGATTTCTCGACTCTTCTCTAGTTTAATCATTTCACGATTTCGTTGATTTTCGACTCCATGTGCGACACCTTAAAATTAGGTTTTGCCTTATGTGTATATATGATTAGAGACCCTTTTATTAGGATTTATTCTCTTGTATGCATTACACGTTTAAACATTCGCGGCTGGATCCCGGGTAAGTTTCCTAGTTTCCTAAATGCACATCATATTGCTTGCTAATTGAAATATGTGATTTTGAGTGATATTTTATCATTTGCAATCTTACACCATTTGGACATGCTTTTGTAATGTATGTATATACATATGTATTAGTTGATGGCACATTTAGATTAATAATTCAACTAAAAGGATGTTGAGTAGAGGCCTATCGCGAGATAGGATGAGAGAGGGTGTTTTAGTCCGTCAGACTCGTTCCTCTCTCATTCCATAATCCCCGGACCTAATTAATCTTTGGTTTCGCAAAAGAACAATTAGTCTTAAAATGTTTTCTTAATTTTCCTTTTAAAAATTAAGTGGCGACTCTTGGTATGAAATTTGGAAAATGTTTTAAAATTAAAAAGCTGTGGGCCCAAATGCCGGTATCCACAATATCTTATCTCTTTATGTCTCTCTCCTTATTTATTTTCAAATCCTTGACTACTTCTGATTTCTTTCTCTATTAACTCCTAATCTGTATTCAGCATCTTCTTTGATTTGACTTCTTCGATTGTAAGTTTTTTTTTTCCATTAATTATGATTCTTCTCTCTTCTCGGTAGGAGTCACATAATCCTCTTGAGCATAATTTATATAATAATATGAATTTGCCCATATCAGGTTTCGAGATTGTTTCTTTGTATCATCAATTTATTACACTTTATTACGTTTGCGCACGTGTGTGTGTGTTTGGCATGGGTCGTATTTATTCCAAATTTATACTTGTCGCAATTTAGCAGCCACGTCGTTTTTTCTTTTGTATAATCTAATGGTCTTATGATATCTAGATATTAAGTGACGAAGTCACAGAAGTTGCTAAGCGTCTTGCACTGAACGAAGGATTACTAGTAGGTTCAGCTGTTATAAAACTCTATAATTGCTAGGTTGTTGCAAGTACCAAATTTATTATTGTTACTATTATTCTTTGAATATATTTTAATTTATAATATTTATGAAAATATATAATACCTAATTATGTGTGTTGTGCTTGTCCCTATAGTTTGGTCCATGTAATTTAGAAAGTCACTTTAGTCCGTGTAGGTTCATAAGTGTGTCAAATAAGTCCATTAAGTCCCTTAGTGATGAATAATTTTGTCACTTAAAGTAAAAAATTTGTCACAAAAAGTGTTTAGTAGGATATGCTTTTTCTTTCCATCGAGGGACTAAAATGACACACTTGTGAAACTACAGGGACTAGAATGACACTTTCTAAACTACAAGGACTAAATTGACATAAAGGCAAACTAAGAGGGTGTAAAATACAGCTAAGCCTACAATATATATAGTAAAATAAGTGAGGTGCCCTTACTAATTAAAGTAAAAGGTAAAAAAAAAAAAAAACTATTTTTTAACTTAAATTTAGGTGCCTTAATTAAAAAATGAAGGTGCCTTTATCGTCAGCCTAAAAAAAACCACTGTTCATCATCTATAATAAATAGTTTGACTACTACGAGCGGCGCACACAAAAATTTATCACACTCAATTTTAAAAGCTTGCAAGTTGCTTTAATGGCAGATTCGTTTTGGGCTTACAAACAGGCAAATCAACAACCTAATGGCTCTGATACCAATGTAGATAAATACGCATACAAGCAGACGACTTGAGTATAAATTTGTTACCTAGCGGAATAACCCAACAGATAGATGAATCGGCGTTGTTACGAGCCCGACAATGAATCCCACCAACAGCTGCTCCTGTGCTTCTGTGTACTCTCTTATGCTTCTTATCGGCCGTAGAAGTCACTACTAGAAAGATCTCCATTGCATTCACACGCTAAATCCCAAAGCTCCAATGATAATGGCCTAGAGAGAGAAAACGTGAGAGAGAGTGGTAGTCGGCCTTTTGGGTGTGTTGTGTAACCCCCAAAGTTGTGTACAATATACATATATATATATATATAGGCACACCCCCATGAAAACCCTAACTCTCCAAATGCCAAAGCACATTGGACCGGTCCAACGTACGTGGGTGTACCAATGACCCACAATTTTCTTACATTACATAGACACACAGGGAAATTGATCCTATTGCGTAAGCTCATCTTTGTGAAAATGCTCTGACTGCTGGTGAAATTTACTCTTTTAAGGTACTAACCACTCGAATGGTCCTCATCATTACACACGCGCGCCCACACAGAGAGAGAGAGAGATTGCTGCCTTTTTTGGTGATGACGTCTCCTTAAGGCTTTATTTAGTTAATGAAATTATTCCAAATAAAAAAATAAGAAAAACATTTTTCTTTGTTTGAGTGATAAGAAAAATAGTAAAAATGAAAATAGAATGAATATATAAATTAAGGGCATGTTTAGTTGTCCTTGTATGAAATAATTCCATTCATCAATTTTATACAAAAAGATGAAAAGCATGAATGGTTTCATTTAGAAAACGGATGCTCGTCTAAAAAATAATGCTTGTAATCATAAATTTTGACATTCTAGAAAAATGAACAAATTATCTCATAAGAAGGAATATGGTGAAATCTCCCATACTTGTAAATGGATTCATTCATAATGATGAATTTTGCCTTTAACTTCTATACAAAATTTGAATGGAACCATTCAATTTGAAGAAACAACCAAACAGGCCATAAACAAACGGAAGTTTGAGTCACTTTCCTCAACTAATCCTCAAGTTACAACTAAAAATTGAGAATGTTCAACTTTTAATGTTTGCTTAAGCATGTCCTTGTTTTACTTCCCTTTTCTTTAACTTCAAAGAATCCACAAACCAAACAAAACCTAAATATATCTTCCCTTGTGCTTTTTAGAGTGCGCTCAGTAAGCAGTCCACATAGGATTACAAGCATCACTAGGAAATTAATCTCTTGATTTCAAGGGCAGAGTCTCAATCTGAAAGATGGAAATTACGATGATGGCAAATCAATGCCAAAAAAGCACTAGGAAACGACCACCACTTGTACAAAAGTTCTAATATTATTTTCGCATCATACTTGTATGAATCAACTGCTTTATTATACATACATGCATATATATATATATATGTTAGTCGGGCTCTAAAGAGGGGCGCCCTCTCTTTATTAAAGAGAGGGCTTCTGTTTTGACCAGATCGTGTTTAAAAACTGTGAAATGACAACACTGCCCTTAATGAAAACACGATCCGACAGCCAAAACAGAGGCCCTCTCTTTAATAAAGAGAGGACGCCCTCTTTAGAGAATTTTCGTATATATATTAATGCAGCTATATTGGATTTTTCTAAAGATAAAAAAGTAGTTGTGAACTATAACAGATTATAGGTTTCTTTGACATTCTCATGGAATAAAAATATTGAGGGCAAGTAAAGAAAATTCAGCAAATATTTTTACACTTTCAACATGTTGTATGCTGGCAAATCTTTCACACTGAAGACATCTTCAAGTTCAAGCTCACGCTCTAACTGTGCTCTTGTAGACTTCAGAACCTCCTGAAAATTTACACAATCTTAAGCCTCAATCTATACTACAAATATAGACAAGATCAGAAACAGGACAGTTCTGCAAATTCCAATATGCAAATCACAGGCAATTGATAGGCAAAAAAAGGACAATGCAAATGCTTACGTTAAATTCCATATACGAAGCACGCTTTGCAAGCCACTGTGCGTCCATCATTTGAAAGGCGACACAGAAAAGATTGTCAAATGCCATTTCATCTTCACTCAATAATTCCAAGAACCGGACTCCTGCCAAAGAACCTGGTTTCCCTGCAAGAATTATATACCCGCTGTCAACTATTTTAGTAAGATAATGTCGGCAACGGAAAAGGAACAAGATCAAAACCTCTATTTGTATGTACCTTCTTTTTTAATCATTTCTTATTCCAATAATAAATAAAGCAAATATTATTCAAAAGTAGCAAAAAGAGTATGCCAATGTACACCAAGTACATGCCAAAAACATAAAAATATATATTCTCACATCCCCTAAAACATCTCTCTATATATACACACATCTATGAGTGTGTACGCGTGCGCAGGCGCGTGTGGATTCTCAACAAAAAAGAAGAGCTACCCAAAATTCATAAAAGTATTAGACAATTAAACAAGGGACTCGTCTCAATGTCCATGGAGGCATGGACAATAGAAAAGCAACGAGGAGTTGGCCACCTTAGACAACCACCTATTGTTTAAGCAAATAGGAGTTGGCCTTGCTCATTGGAGATTCGATTCCTACCAACAGAAAGAGAACGAAGAGAAATGGAGAAATAAACTTATCTTTTATATATTTCCTGATTTTACCACTTTTGTATTATTATTTCTAAAAATGACAGAAAATCGTAAATTAAAAAATATTACGATAATTTTGCTAACTTTTCACATGTCCCCTTGAATGTAATTTAAGGGGTTCATTACAAAAACCACCCCTGATGTTTGCCTTAATTAAACGGACCTCCCTCGCATTTTGAGAAATTACACATGCCTACCTTAAAACTTAGAAGTGACGCTAGTGTAACGTATATGACGAAAGCTATGAAAGTACTAAATTGCCCCTACATTAAATTACACAAACCTCCCCGGAACAATGGTCTAATTACACGGACCTCTTCTGTATTTTGAAAAAGTAAACGGACCTCCCTTATCACCCACAAAACTCTTATAACTAGATTTGCATTTTGTAAAAATGTATTATTATACTCAATGTTTTAAAAACCAGACCGTTCATCGAACCCGAAAAATGACCGGGTCACGGGTTACTGGTTTACCCAACGGGCGAACCGAAATCAAACCGTGACGTCATAATTGCATAATAAATATATATATTTATAAATATAAGTAATAATACAAAATTGAAAAACATTATAAAAAATAATAAATAATAATAATAATAATAATTTACACAAAAAAATATATTATTAGAATAATGAATACTTTTTTTCGCTAAAGTCCAAGTCTCAGTACTAACTTTAAAAGAAAATCTTTGTTTTGACATGTCTAAATACATTTTCAGTTTGCCACATGATATCACGTGCCACTTAGAGGGCAAATGAGAAACTTGACCAACTTTTTGTTCTTAACTTCATTTGAGCCTTGACCTAAAGGCAACTATGTGCCCTGCGCCTCTGCCACCCACATTCTCTGGTCTGGGAATAAAGTAAATTAGAGAGAGAGAGAGAGAGAGAGAGAGAGATGCACGATGAGAAAGGGGAAGAAGATTGTGCATGGAAGGTCGCGACGACCAGTGAAGAAGACGGCGCCGACCGGTGAAGCAAATAGGTAACTTCTCAACGACGTTTCCGTTAAACCGTGTGAGCTGTTTTTCAAAATCCCGGTTCGACCGTCTGGTTTGGGTGGTTCTTGCTTCACAGAGTGGTTTTCTGTCTGACGACGGTTTCCAACTCCGACCGGCCCGTTTCTAGGTCTGGTCGACGGTCCTTCCGGTTCGACCGGCCGGTCCGGTCTGGGTTTCAAAACCTTGATTATACTCTGAAACAAAATTTTCTTTTGCAATGAAAAAGGGTTTAAGTTAGAGTTTTCATACTAAGTGTATCCTTCAGTTTCTTCAAATTTCTTCCAGTTCCAAGATCTACAATTTCTTCAAGCATATCTTTAAATTCTTTGATGTCATAATTTAAATTTCTTGGGCTTTGTTTTTCTTCCACTTTTTAGTTTCTCTTGTTTATGGAATAAATATAACGGACATGATAGGTTAAAAGGGAAATTTTCAATTTGTTTGTTGGTCAGGGAAAATTGAAGGGACTGTGAAAAGTGGTAAGGACAAAAGCATCTCCAACCATGCGCTCCATTGCCTTTTTAGCTATTTTGGAGAGTCATGGTAATTTTGGGGTGCTCCAATGGATTCTCCAACTGACTATATAATGGAGAGTCCTTTAGTGCTAGATAGATATGATGAGGGAGAGTTTGTGTGCTTGGAGAGCTTGCCAAAATTAAAATAATCAAAAGTAACACTAATGGGGCCCATATGAGGAGAGAGAGTTCATTGGAGTTACCAATTTTATTTAAAAATTAATATAAATGTTTACAGGTATCTATTGTACAAAGCATGATTGGAGCAAGTGGCTTAAACATGACTAGCTATCTCAATTGTAGAGAGGATGTTTGTAGCAAGTGGCTTAAACATGACTAGCTATCTATGAAGCACGGACTCTTCGAAAAGGCCACTACACACCCGCACTTACTGTGCACCCGTACTGGGTGCGCCGTGGATTCTTTGAGTTCTTTGGGAGAGTGGCTGGAGCTTTTTTTTTTTTGCGTTCTTTTGAAAAGAAAAAAAAAATAGTTCTTCATACAATTTTAAAAATTTTGGAAGTTTAAACGAGAAATAATAGAACATAATTATGTAGGATATACACTAATGCACTAATAGTTATAAAATAAATTGTATATACTATTATATAAAATACCTTTTTAATATTTTATTCAAGTATTCCCGCCGCAGCACCCTTACTTTTTGAAAAATTAGCGAATCCTTCGCACCCCCATCCCCATACCCGAATCCCCGCACCGGTGCTACCTAGCTAGCTATAATAACTTTTTAGCCATTTTAGCAAAAATGTAAAGAAAATTTAGAGAGCGTGGTTGGAGATGCTCTAATATAGTCATTTGAAAAATAAGCGAAATGATTCTAAATTTTGGAAAAAATAACACAAAAGCATTTTTGTAATGAGAGAAGTCCGTCTAATTAGGTCATATCTCAAGGAAGGTTTGTGTAATTATTCCTATTTTATATTAGGATAAGCAAGGGTATATTGGGCATTAGATAATTAAAAATCGCTTACATCATCGATTTCCGTCAGGGGGGTGGACGGTCCACTAACAGAGAGGAGGTGAGTGTAACTCAACCTAAACCTCAAGGGAAGTCCTTGTAATTTTTCACAATGCAAGGGAGGTCCGTGTAATTAAGACAAGCCTCAGAGGAGGCTTGTGTAATTAACCCTAATTTAAATTGTTTTAGTATTAAAATACTAGTTTTTTTTTCCCCTGTCATTGTACTAGAACTAATAAATCTATAATATTTAACGGATAAATGTTACAACACTCTTGACTAGGGGTGGCAATCATATTCGCACCCATCAACCCACCCGAAACCACCCGGAGTTTTGCAGTTTGGATTGCTTGGAAAAATTGCATGAGTTGCATTCGGGTTGAGTTAATGAAACCGTTCAAACACGGGTTGAAAATGGGCGAGAACACGTTGAAAATGGGTAGTAGCGGGCCTAGTGGGTTGGTATATAAGCATCATATAGTCCTTAGGGTTTTAACGCCACTTTACAGACTCTCTCTCTCTCTCTCTCTCTCTCTCTCTCTCTCTCTCACACACACACACACACACACACACACACAGAGATCGGCTAATCTCTTTGCCTCCTTCGATTCCATGAATCATCGACCATGAATCTATACTCTCTCTGTAAATCAAACCCAATTGGATTTTATCATCGGCGGCTACCATAACCCCACTATCAGCATGATATCCTATCTCAAAAACCCTCAATCACCATCACAAGTTAGTGTTATTGTCTTCTCTCTGATGGATTTGATTGTTTTGGTTAATCTCAATCTCAAATTATAGAAAGTTTCAATGCTACCCATTTTCTGTTGTAGCATATGAGGGGATGGGTTTGGTTGAGAGAAACGAAGTCCAGAAAAAAGTGTTCAAAGAATAAACAGAGTCAATATTGAGAAGTTAAGTGAGAAAGATGGAACACCCAGATTGGTTTGTGTATTTCAGTTTAGGCCTTTTAGTCTTGTTTTTACACATCCAAATATAATTTATTGTTTCTCATCATTTTTTTTTTCAGATTTTTTTCCTAATTCATAAAAGATTGTTGTTATATATATAGATAAATAATTAATAACAAAAAAGAGGGAAAATTTTGCGGGTTAACGGGTCTGACCCCAACCCATTTTGACCCGACCCATTTTAGACCCAAATTATGCGGGTTGAATATGGATTGGACCCGTTTATGACCCAACCCGCAACCGACCCGCCCATTTGCCAGCCTTACTCTTGACCAAAGTATCCACCACCCCCTCCCACAACCCCGGCGGCACGGCGACAGATGACCAGAGTTGCCTCTTCCTACACACCAACCTCCTTCCTAACCCACCCATCAATCACTAGGATCCCAAACAGCAGCAGCCAAAACACCTTTCCCTTTGAGAAATTGAGAGCTCACCACTATATTGCAGGCCTATCCACCCAACCACCTCTCTCACCAGAATCAATTTTGTCATAGCCCATAATAATCTTAGATCCCAAAAGCACCTACTAAAGTAAGAGAATGCCCCCAAAGATACAACTACCGCTCCTACGCGCCCCACATGGAAACCTCATAGATCCTCTCTCCACCCCCCTCTTATCAAGTAACTAAAAGCCTCCATCACCTCTTATCTGAACTCTTTAGTTAACAAAACTATAGTCAGATGTAAACAAGAACTAATTTTCTGACTTAGGATCTATATCATTCGAACTTTGGACCAATAAACATCATTCCCATAGCAGAAAGCAGGAAATCCTAATTCACATCTTAGTATACATTCGGAAAATGAAGCTTACAAGAATATTCTAGCTCTTCACTCCATATCCTTGCAAGCATGCACAGGTTAGCTACACGTGTTGAGATGATCTTTCCCATTAACATTTTTAAGCATCAGTGTTGTGGAATTTTATATCTATGTACTATGGAGAGCAAATAAGGGAAAACGATAAGGGAAGAGATTCAAGAGAACAAGGGATTTAGGTGGCTTTGGCCTATGTCCATGAGAGATAATAGGTATTCACTAAATTGTTCAACTTCAGTAAGACAATGTAATGCCTATATTTGTAGGCATACAGAAGCTTGATTCAGATAACAGCTTTCATCTTTCCAAAACCCATTGAAGTTTATATTTTCAAAATATTATAATGAATTTTACTCAACTCATGGCTATAGAATTCTAATTGGCATGTAAGTCAGCATAGGAAATACTTTCTTACATAAATGATTTATTAGATATCATTCATAAATTACTTTTTATGCTTATTAGGTACAACTTATTTCTTACTAACCGATTTAGGATACTATAAATTTATAACTAAATACTTGTATAATGCATTTGTTGGTCAGTGATTTATTAGTTAGTGCACATCTAGTTTATTCTTCATTATTAAATATTTAGATACTCAACAATGTAGATGGTTATCCACAAATTGTTTATATCAGTATGATTTGAAATAATTTCTATAATTAATTAAAAAGATAAGTAATCGTTACCACCTACAAAACTATTAATCAACAATTAACCCAAAACTAATGGTAAGTAATCGTTACCAACTACAAAACTATTAATCAACAATTAACCCAAAACTAATGGAAAAGACAATGAAACTTTTTCCTATATTGAACCCAAAAAGAGAGAGAGAGAGAGAGAGAGAGAGAGAGAGAGAGAGAAGAGACCAACTTTTCATGAAAAGCAAGCAAATCTTACCTGAATAAAAATATCAGAATTATCCTCTTATTATGGAATTATAAGATTCACTCACACAAACTTAACGAACCAAAACCTAATTTAATTAGATTTAGATTAGAAATATGAATCCAACAACTATGTTAAGGAAGAGAAAATAAATAATGTGTGTTTTACCAAATAAATTGAGTAACAAAGAAGTTTTCAAGATCTAAGCACATCACGAGAATTTAAGATTAAAGAGTTTGGCTTGGAAGAGGGTTGAGGAGGCTTACAAGGCTGGAAATCCAAATGAGGAAGGAGAAGTGGGAGATGACATCCTGATCTATCATTCTTAAATATCACAAGCCACGGAGCAGTAACAGAGACGTAATGGTAAAGGAAGTTCACAATACTGTCACATATTATTGGTCATGAGACTCATGACTGTCTTTTAAAGCAATGGTCTAACACACACGTGTATGGGGGATAACGTCTGCTCAACACAAATGCATACAACGGCGATCAATGAAATAATTGTTTCCTGTCAGGTTCATAAATGATAAAAAGCCCTAAGAGTAATATTAGAGAAAGTGAATGATCGTATCGTATCATATCTAAGGAGGATATTTAGAACATGCTATAAGAATTTTTCAGGTAGAAATAAAATGAACCACTTTTCATCAAAAACAAATGTTAGGGACTTTAAAATGTTATCACTATACAAAATCTCCTGATGCAAATTTCTCATATAATGCTCAGGGATAATGAAAGCACTGGCGACCAATGTTATAACTTATACGCACTCGGGTTTGAGTGTCGAGAGCATGTACGTGTCTAAAGGGTCCCAAATTCATGAATCCAAAGACACAGAGACACTATATTTTCCTTACATTTCTAAGATAAAGTAGTGCTTTAACGTAATATAAGGGCTTGTTTAGAAATGCTTAAAACAGGATCAGGTTCAGTCCCATTCTCATTTTCTATCTGGTTCTTTTAGAAAATGGCATCATGCCAATTTGATAAAGAACCTGTTTTAAGGGCGATTTTAGATCTGGCATGGACCCCCACACTATAAAAGGCATTTACCAACACTAGAATGTGCAGAACGGGTTCATCTATGAAGCACAGAATCCGTTCTGAACCTTCTCAAACAGCCCCTACGAGTTTAACTTGAGCATTCCGACCACTTTGAATGATCTTTGTGGGAAAAGGAACAAAATTAGACACTTCAGTATAAATTATGATACAAATATAACAGATGTTTCTAGGCGGGTGCCCAACAATAAGTGTTCAGATCTTCTAGCCATGTCTGAGTGCCGAGTGTCCGACATAGCCACGTCGTCGTCAACCTATTAAGAAGTATTGACGTAACAAAGCTGTCGACAATACACATCATCTACTAGCCTTCGATCAAAATTATAAATTACCTGTTTGAAGGTCCAGCATCTGTACCAGCATAAACGAGATATTAATGCCAGCTACAGCAAAGGGATATTCCCACTCAGCTCTGTCTCCATCTCTTTTGTGCAGCAAGTTCTTGAATATGACCTGTTAAAGAAACAAAGTTGCACAAAAAACAGTACCACTTTCGATTACAAATACACTACATTAAACAATACAAACATTCAAAACTGATTTTGTTGTATTCTTATCACTGTACCAGCACACAGTTTTATGCTTTTAGAAGCATCAACGTATGCAAAGACACCTGTTATGTGTAATGGGCTTAGTGGAGTGTTTACTGATTCAATGCAATGTCAAAAAGCTGTAATAGAGATGCTTCATGACAATCAAGTAGCCATAAATATAGCTAGTATCCAAGTATTTCATGACAGAACTAAGTACATTGAAGTTGCCTACTATTTTGTGTGAGATCTAGATAAAACAAATAAAGGGATTAAAAAAAAACCCACCGGGTAGATCTTGGCGAAAAAGATAAGATTCTCTAAAGATATATAACCTCCACCCCTACAAAAAGTGTTTCGCAAAAATTCAATACATAATATAAGCTCACAGTAGAAATCCAAGTACAATCAAGCAACAGTACACTTCACATACCTGAAATCTGTTGAAGGATCAGACCCCTGCCAACCCATCTCCTTCCACAGCTCCGATTTAAGAGATGGGAGTTCTCTATCAGGATAAGCCAACCTCCATAATAGCTTAAGCGCATCCTGTCAACCAGAGTTTGTTCATGCATCAATGCAATATAAAATGGAGTCCTTGTTATCTCTTATGACTTATTCTACTTTTACCAACACAAAGAAAGGAATAAAAAAAGAAAGAAGTAACATTAGCCAGTCTAATTCTACTCCACACTTTTTTAGTAACTGAGAGCCCGTATGGATTATCTTATTTGGGACCAACAATTTCTTATTTGGGATTGATAGAGATTTGAGTCTGTTCGGCAATAAAAACTTCACAACTTTTTCAAATATTAATCCAGCTTAAATCAGACGCAGCAATTTGCTGCTTATTCATAAACCTATCATGGAAAAATCTTATAGTCATACAGAAATACCAAAAGGGCTTTAAATTGTCCAATAGGTATTGAGAGCACAACAGAGTCATATACGGCAAAAAACATCGATACTCGCAACCCCAAATTATACCAGTGGGAAGGTAGGTATCTAAAAATAGAACATCTAACTAGCTAAAGACTCCTCCATGTCATGGACTAATTACCTTCACAAACAAAAATGCATATAACAATTAGAAAAACCAACCAGATATATAATAAAATAAAATTTAAAAAATAAAATAAAATTACTCCTGATACTTGTTATAATTACTACTACATCAACAAATATCCTTCTACAGATTGAAATCACTTCCACCCTAGGAAGCATGGGTACTCCATTTTGAGTGAAGTACCTGTAGCGGATACTTGGGGGACACCGACACCCGTACCATACTCCTGGGTACGTGTCGCGTACCCCTCTAGCGGTGTCCTAATACTGTTAAGTGAAGGATTCAATTTGGGCACGGCTCGGGTACTTCGTGGGTACGGCATGGGTACTTTGTGGGTACAGCGTGGGTACTTCATGGGTACGGCACGGGGCCAGATTGCATTTTTTGACAACTATGGGGGGTACTTCGTGGGTATGGCGTGGGTAAACTTGCTTCTTCTTCTTCTTTTTTATTTATATTTTTTTTCTTTAATGTTGTGGACTTATAATGCTAAAACAATGTTGTTTAGTCCTTAGACTAATTATTTGCTAATATGCTATGGATTAATATGTTGTAGTGCTATTCAATCTTCTTCTTTTCTTTTCTTTTTAATTATTAAAAGTATGCTTTTAAAAATACATTTTTATTCAAGGTACCCTAGCCGTACCCGTGCCCTACATTTTTGGAAATTGCAGTACCCCCGTACCCGTATCGTATCGTACCCGTGTCACGTGTCCGTACCCGTGCTACATAGCTTCCACCCATAGGCAACCAGTATGTCTCAACTATATCTTACTAGATACTTGATATGTAATATAGATGGTACAACGTCTAAATACTGCGATAATTGTTCACTTTTTCTACAAAAAAAATAAAGATCAATAGTTACAAGGCAATTGTTTGTAAAGGATATAACACTTAAGAAACTCTCTTTCAGATTTTTCAGCATCTTCCAAGAAAATTCTCTGCAAAATACTCACAAGTTTGACAACATTTATTTACATAATATTGCATTGAAACGAGCCAATTGATTTTCATTTATCTTTTCCAACAAATGGAAGGCATGTAGAGAACCTACTAACAAGGCACCATTTTCAATTATCACCATCTGTAAGTCCAACCTTGAAATTGACAATGTATATAAATATGTAGGCAGGTTATCCATTTCTGTAACTAACAAGCACAAAGTACTAAAGAAGTGCAAATAATTAATTCGTATATAACAAGGCGCCAAATTCAATTATTAGCATCTTTAAGTCAAACTTGAAATTGACAACGTGTAGCAATACGTGCACATATTATCAGCTGCTGTAACTAACAAGAACAAAGTACTAAAGATATGCAAATAATTTATCCGTATACACGTAACAATACAAATTATTCTAGAAGTCAACTCTTAATTAATCAGCTAAATAGGCTATTCATGCCTACAAAATATATGTTTACCCGGAACCAAAAAGGTGTAGCAACAAGCCACATGTAATGCATCTCTAGGGTCCATTGTTTGGTCCAATACTAAAAGCCCAGCCTTCCAAGTAAGTGTAAAAAAAGATTCGTTATGAAAGCAACCACATTGTGCAAAAATGCCAAAGGTTAAGTTTGTATCCAATTTTCCTCTCCTAGCACCCTACATAAGCAGGAGTACACCACTAGGTCATGGCGCTTTATATATATTAGACTTCTTGTTTTTGTTTACCTACAAGTAATTTTTTTGTGCAATATTCATTTCCGTGCCTTCTTTATGAGAATTGATATGTATTTTAATTTTGTAGTTTTTATAAAATACAATAATAGAAGAATAAGAACTAGATATTTGTTAAGTTACCAATTACTCTAAAAGCGTAAGTTGTTAGAGAATAGACCCAACAACATACATAAACTTCAACACCCTCTCTCGTGTGCGAACCCGTCTTGCATGTGGAGAGCCAACAAACTGAACTCCATCATAGTGGAGCCAGATAACACGGACAACAAACGCGAACCTGAGACCTCCCACAAACAAGGCTCTAGTACCATGTTAAGTTACAAGTTGCTCTAAAAGATTAAGCTGTTGGAGAATGGCCTAGCAATGTATATCACCCTTCAAAATGTCCAATAAGATGCAAGTTGACAAATACTACTACGGGAGCCAATGGTAGCCCATAAATTCTAACTGTCAGAAAAATTGAGCCCGTGAATCTATGCAGCATGGACAAATCAATTTGTGTGACGTGTCCATGTAGGACACCTACACTCGTCTGGCACGCAAAAAAAAAATGTCTTAATTTTTTTGACATCGGACACCCGGACATGGCCAACACGGGAGTGGACAAGGCAAGGCAGCTGCTTAGAAAATGTTTTTAAGACTTCAATGTTAAAATCATATCTTAATAATATGAGAAAGTGGCATAAGTAATGGGGTTATTTGAAGATCTACTAATCTAGGAAATGGGAAGAGGCACGACACAGGATATTGAAAGTAAAATTATATTCGTCGTATCCTAGTCATGTTGTATCCTACATTTTTAAGATTTAACGCATCGCTCCTTTTATTGTTGGTGTCTATGCCTAGTTCCTAGGCTATTTTGTTGAATCACATGTGATGCTATATGCTTTTAATTTATTAAATATTGTGATTTTATATCTTCTGTTTTAAATAGAATCTGTTTATGCATTTAACTTGAAATTCTCTATCTCGCCTCCTCATATCTCTTCTTTTCTGGAATTTTTCTTCATAAACGTCGTTTTCTTTTTATGTCCAGCAATTGAGGCTTGCAAAATTGAGGAACATTTTTTTCTTTTTTGTAATGTTGATATCTAAATGATACAATTTATGCATTTTTTTTTATGTATTTTAATGCCAAATTTAATTCTAATTTTACTTTCTTTTTTTTCCCTTCATTTAAAAATATATACGTATTCAATGTGTCCTCGAAGAATCCGTGTCATGCTTTTTTAAGAAATTGGGTGTCCTTGTTGTGTCCCATGTCCGTGTTGGTACTTCTTAGCTGTGAATACTTGGAGTATGAGGCAGTTCATCATGCCCATAATATGCATATATGTAAAGAAAAACTAGGACGCACGGCCATGTTCAATGGCTCTAGAAATACATTATCATGTCCAAGGACCAAAATTTCCTTCTGTTTCCATCGAAACGGCCGAAACGTTTCCATTTATGGGTCATGGAAACGAAACTGCCATGGAATATCGAAATTCCATGGATTCCGTCAAAACGGCTTTGTTTCTTTTGTTTCCATCGAAACAAAACCTATGATTCCACATCGTTTCCTTTGCTTCCAACGAAACATACTTGTTTCCATCGAGATAATCATGTGGATGTGTACTTGTCATATGAGCAACCATTTTATTTTAGAGATGGCTTATTAGCTTACTATGAACTTTTTTTTTATGGATAATACTTGGGGCACAACCAAAGCCACAACCTTTTTTGCACAACCTTCATTTTGTGTCTATCTCTCTCCTAGTGGGCACTGTGGGGTCACTGGCACTGTGGGACCCATCAAGAGAGAGATAGACACAAAATGAAGGTTGTGCAAAAAAGGTTGTGGCTTTGGTTGTGCCCCAAGTATTACTCTTTTTTTATACTTACCCGGATGATGGCTGGACACGCACACACCCCCTTAACCCCACCCCACCCCACCCCACCCCACCCCACCCCACCCCAAAGCCCCACAATGGCCCACAGCAAAGCCCAACAAGGGCCACTCATTCCGACTGGAGAACAAACAGGGAGGCAAGCAAAGACTCCCCCTAAGGGGAGTTGAACCCTCAATCTCTCCACTAGGGAGAAAGAGATCACACCATTTGGGCAAAGCTCGCGTGGTAGCATACTATGTACTTATATGTATCTTTTACATTCTATGAAGTGTTTTGTGTATTCTATGAAGTGTTTGATAGTAGATTGGCGACTTAATCCTCATGTATTTTCAATTTAAACTACACATTTTTAATGTATCTCGACATATATAGACCTCTCAAATGTTCAATTAATCAATTATTAGCTTTATAAACGCATATAGTTAAGTTTGAAGTTATGTTTCTCAATGTTTCCAATTTTTTCCGGTGTTTCCACATGTTTCCAAAACGTTTCCGTTAAAGACAGACCAAAACAATAGACTGAAACGAAATTTTGATCCTTGATCGTGCCATATGACAACATAATACTTTTCAAACATTACTGAAAGCTACCAAGTTTCTTAGAGAAGAATTTTAAACCTTCTAGGTGGTTGAAAATTGTGCTACAAAAGAATTTCCAATAAAGAAGGATATCACTGCAAATATTCATGAAGAAAGGAGAAAATTGTCGTAAAGAAAATGGAAAACAAAGGCCTACTTGATGCTCCACAAGAGAACCGTCGAAGGGAACTTGCAACCTTTGTTGTAGATTTCTGAGTCTTGCTTCCTAGGACAATGCCAATTAACAGCATCAAAAACATCGTATAGTAACCCTCATTGAATAGCAGATAAAACAGGATGAACCACATCTTTTAGTAGAAGAAAACATCAAAGGAAGCAAACATGTCGCAATGGATTATAAAGATGACAAACAAGCCGTCTCTTTAAAACAATGATGCTAAATAATGATCCAGAATATACAAACGCTATCCATTATTGTCCAAAGCTAGAACTCTTGCAAGATATTTGTCACGATATATACTAGGTCTCTACAACCCCAAGGGGTTAGCCTAGTGGAAGCAAGGACAAGGGATAAGTCCTTCCATATCGGGCACGAGGACCTTAGTCCGAATCCCCACAGGCTTGTAAACCTCTTTGGTGCTACCCGGCCTTCCTTGGTTTGGTGGAGAGCCGGCTTTGCACGAACCTCCAACATTAGTCCAATGAGGAGCGCGGTAATGTATCTCATTAATCCACTGGTTCCTTAAAAAAAACCATATTGGTCTAGAATTTCCACTTACGAATTGGCCACAATGCCCTTACTACTTTGGATTTTATTAATTAGCTTCTATGAGGTAACCAGAAAAATGTTGCATCTATCACCGTCATATAGTTTTATGGGAGAGCTTAGGGATGACTCTCTCTCTCTCTCTCTCTCTCTCTCTCTCTCTCTCTCTCTCTCTCTCTCTCTCTATATATATATATATATATATTGCTAGTTGTGACAAACTAGGAAGCACAGACACCTCTAAGTAGGTAGCATGTTGAGTATTGTGTCTTGTCATCTATGTAGCACGGGTACGGCCATGTGACATGGGTATGATACGATACGGGTACGGAAGTATGGCAATTTCCAAAAATGTAGGGTACGAGTACGGCTTGGATACGTTGAATAAAAATATATTTTTAAAAGCATGCTTATAATAATTTTTTTTTTTTTTAAGAAGAAGAAGAAGATTGAGCATCACTACTATATATTAATCCATAACATATTAGTAAATAGGTAGCCTAAGGACTAAACAACATTGCTTTAGCATTACAAGTCCACAACATTAAAGAACAATAAATAAAAATAAAAAAGAAGAAGAAGTACCCGTGTCCCTTTCATACCCACACCGTACCCAGATTGAATCTTTCAATTAAAATTAACAGGACACGGCTCAAGGAGTACCTGATACGTACCCCACCGTACCATACGCGTACCCGTGTCCCCGAGGTACCCGGTACTGGTACTACACTCAAAATGAAGTACCCGTGCTTCCTAGCTTGTCATATCCGACAAAAGGACATGACACTTCGCAGACACTTTTCATGTGGCGTCGGCGTGCAATTTCTTTTGTATTTGGCATGTTGTATCCGTGTCTGCGTGCCCGTGTCCATGCTTCATAGGTGACAAAGCCAGTACCGGATATAGGGGCAGTGGCCACCCCTAGCTTTTGGGAAATTACACTTTTATACATATATTTTAAAAAAAATTCAAATTTAATTAAGCTTTGCCCCCCCCCCCCCCCCCCCCCCCCCCCGCCCCAAACAAAAACAAAAAAGTAAACTTATTAGAAAGCCCCCCAAAAAAATTAGTTGGGCTAAAAAAAAAAAAGGATTTCATATGTAATATGTTAGCCCAATTAGACTTCATTCTCCCAAAAATTGAAAAAAAAAACATATTATATGTAATATAATGGCCTAATTACAAATAAAACCAAAATATTTTGCCTCGGGGGTGGTGCTAGCACCAAACCCCCGTGTGACTCTAAGCTCTTATACTCAGCCCCCCTAGCCAAGATTCCTAGATCCGCCACTGGACAAGGCCACAGATGCACATACACTATACGGAGTTATCAAGCCAAATACTCAACTCAATTCAACTAAGCTTTTGTCCAAAATTATTTAGGGACGACACATGAATCCTTTTTGCTCAGTCAATGTCCATTGCTTCATTCTACACGTTATTAAGTCTTTCTTTATTATCTATATGTCAAGAAGGCTTGTGCTTCAGTGTGTAGATGTTGATTACCAAACTTTGGTTATCCAACTTGAGCAAATTATGGTATCTAATTCTACAAATTGTTTTGTGGTGGCCGAAAAGTTTAATTGGTGTGTGTGCATTGAACAAATACAATAAGAAGAAGATTACAACGAAATTAACACAATACCATTGACCCTAGTTACTTGGATTTCTAAACGCTCCAATTAAACATTCAACAACTCCTAATTACCCTTTATTTTCAAAGGCCATAACCACTTTCAAAAGAACCACACCAACAACTTTCAATTTCAAGAACTCTAATCATTCCAACGAAATCAATTTCAAATTGTTAAGATATAGCATTTAGGCTACTGAAATCACAAAGTTTAAACCAAACAAAGTGTAAGACAAGGAAATAGAAAAAGACATTCAATTAATACTTCACTAGATTCGTTCCTTTGTTTATCAAGATCTAAAGTAGAAAATAAAAAGTTTACATGTGTAATAGTGTAACTACTTGTATTGTACTCATGTATGTCTTGTGTCCGAAAGTCCAACAAAAATACAACTAAAAAATCACACATTTAGTATATCCAACATGTGTCAAGGTATATGTCCAGCATACATAGGAGTCGAATATGCGTTCGCCTAAGAAGCACCGATACGGATATGGCAACACCAATTTGACACGACACAACGAACTAGCAAAAAAAACAACACAGCAGCGACGCAATGAACCTCAAAAATGAAGAAGGAAATTTTAGGAGGAACAACAGCTTTCCAAATGACATCAGACCAAGTTTTCGGCATAAGTTTGATTCTGATAAGATTCCAACAAGATATAAGAGAGAATCTGCCTTTTGAATCAGCTTTGTCATCCTTGTTAGATAAATTAAAAAAAAAAAAAAAAACAGAAATACAGCAGCGAAGAAGCGATATTAATTATGTATTTTTTAAAAAAATATATAACCAACTACCCACGTAACATTAAAATAACAATATTTTAAAATAACTAAGAACTAAGATGTAAAATAAATTAACCTCAACTATACAACGTGAAAAAATCAAAACACTACAACTCTATCACTTGAGCATTATGAACATATCAACCATAACCCATAAAGCAACAAAATGCATATAAAAGTCTATTTACCATAAGAATAAAGCTTTGGGCACAAAAGCTTACAAACAAATTCCACTAACAAGGTGGAATGTCTAGTTAGCAGGGTGGGACCCAGAGTAGCTTTAACCCACAAACTAGAAGTTAAAGCTACTGGGTCCCACCCTGCCAACTAGACATTCCTCCTTGTTAGTGGAATTTGTTTATAAGCTTTTGTGCCCAAAGCTTTATTGTTACCATAAAATGTCTCTGTCTTTCAAAACTTAAAACCCTCTTTTGCTTCTTATTTTTAGCATATTAAGACTTCACCCGCAAAATTTAAGACTTCTCCGGAAAAATATCCCAGGGACAAAGGTCGGTGCCATGTCGAATTTCAGGAAAAAAAAAATCATACACTTTTTGGCGAGTCAGGCACGTGTCAGGGGCACGTCGCCATGTCGGTGTCGGACAGACATAAGGGCTAAGGCACTTCATTTTAAATGTCGGTGCTTCCTAGGTGTTCACTGCAAACGAGCTACAACTTTAGGCACCACTCTAAGTAGCCTAACTTATATGCAGCATAGATTTCTCTACAATGGAGCTCATAGGACGTAGGGAAAAGGAGGTGGATTAGACTTCAAGTGTGTTAATTTTGATGTTTTCAAGAATGGTTATTGGTCCATTGCTAAATCCTTTTCAAACTCGACAGGTTTAGAGATTCATTCTTCCCTTTCCTTCTAACAATGATTATAAGTATTTGGTACGATGACTTTCCTACGAGATTCTATGACCGTAGCTTGATAGTCATCTCCTTTTCACCAAAGACACTATCATTTTGGGGCCGAACGAGTGGGAAGCACATACATTCCTACAATGTTCAAGGGTCCATCTCCGACAGAGTGTCAGACAACAACAAGACGCCTAATAGTCCTTATGACACACAAATGATTGACCTGGATACTTTGACACAAAGTGTAGTGTTGTTGACATTTTGAAAAACAATTTAGAAGATGAAAGTGTTTAGGACTTCTCAATGGTGCGGATAATTAGGTTTCTTTAAACTCGTGCTTTAGATATTTGGAAATATGATAAATAGGGTCTATGTAAGCATAATAAGGATATTACAACTTGAGAATTCTTAAGACTCGTGAAATCCTATAGAAATTAAGCATAATTTGGCATCTTAGTTTTGTCGTATCCTCATCGTGCTTGTGTCCCTATGTCCTAATTGTTTAGACTTTGTCGTCACATTGTTTGTGTTTGTGTATCTATATATTAGGCTCTGTTTGGTTCATAGATTTAATAAGGGAAAAGAAAAGAAAAGAAAACATAGAGGAAAAACTTTCCTTTGTTTGGTTACTCATTAAAACATTGAGAAAAATAGGCATGAACACATAATCTAGTGAAAAATAAATTAGCAACTTTATAGTTTGCGAGTTACTTCCTCCCCCCTTCCCTAAAAAAAAAATTATATATCTGTCATTTTAAGCATAGACAAAAACATTATATAAGATAATGGGGCTACTCCACCCATTGCCAATAGGTTTTGAGTTGGATGTTCCAATTTAACATGATATTAGAGGAGATTATTGTTGGGCCCAATTTGTCCATGTGTGCTCCACGCCACCCTATCTCAATATTCTACGTGTTTGGCTCTCAGTCATACCACACGTGCGGGGGCGTGTTGAGATTGTCCCTCATCGGGGACTTATAATCTAGCTACTCAATATATAAGTTCAAGAGGCTACTCCACCCATTGCCAATTGGTTTTGGGTTGGATGCTCCAATTTAACACTTTAGGCTTTACTAGTAGTACTTTTATGTTATTTTGTTTTGGTTGTGTTTTGGTGTTGGCACTATATGTGGTTAGTGGGTCTTAGAGTGGGAAAATAAATAGTAGTATTTTCGGTTATAGAGTTGGTTTAGGATTTTTGTATTGTTTGGCTCTAATTTAAAATTCCAATCCCAAAAAAAAAAAAGCCTAATTTATACAATTGTTCTTCAATTCATCTTTGATTTTCTACCATTGCATGGCATATCCTTCTCTAAATCCGCCAACCAAACAGAGACTAAACGGAGTGTTTCTTCTACATCTCATTTTGATAAGTTTTCTGGTCTACTTATTCAAGTTCCCATCTTTTGTTTATCTTCTTCCAGTAGTTACGAGGTTGGGCCCAATTTGCATGAATCGGGATAAGGGGGGGCGGGAGCGGGAGCGGGGGCGGGAAAGCGCAAAACGTTACGAGATTTCAAAGGTTTTTTCCTGAGCGTGGCGGGAACAGAAGCTGGGGTGGGAGCGAGGGTGGGGGCGGGGAGCATGACCAGTATTAAAGATTCCTGCTTCTAAGTACTGTACGCTATCTCATCGAGACCCGAAAGGAGATGTAGATACCGAGTGGGTCAGGCGTGCCAGGACTTCACATCATGTTTCTTGGTATATCTGGTGGGAGATGTACATAGACTAGTTTAGAATTATACATATTTCTGGTAATGACAGTGGCCAAGAAAACAAAGACGACATTCAGTGATTTAGATAGGACTAAGTTTCTCGTTCAACAAAGCATTAGAAAGTTATGTTACAATTTCGAAAGCATAAAAATAGCAAAAAAAAGAATTAAATATCTGTTAATACATATGACAATGGCAATCTTAAAAGGATAAAAACAAAAGATACGAGTACCACCACTCTAAAACAATGAGATTGGAATTTGGAGATAATAAACAGATATAAAATGTCCATATATAGTTATACTTAATAAACATACCAAGCATTTTATTCCCAATTAGTTCACATGACAAGTAGGAATATGCGTCACTTGAAACAATCAATGGGGTCACCGTATCATACCTGCAAAGGACTAAGTGAAGGTGCAAGAAACTTTTTGGTTTGTCCATTTTGAGCGGCAAAATGAAAAGGCAAAATTCGTCCAACTAGCGATGCAGATCCAAAAACAAAGTTTGCTACAAAGACCAAGACGAAATTAACACTCAACACAACCGCTAGGGTTTAACATGTTCCCACCATCTAAAGTATAATGAAAGATCTGGAAGAGCAAAAGAACAATCTGCCATGCCATTTAGGATGTTCAATCATAGTTTTCAAATTAAGAGACCAATAGTGACAATTATGCTAGCCAAAACACATCCCATTTAATATTTGTAAAATATATGTTATAATGCTCAAATCAGTCACCAGCTTTTTCTGACACTCTCGAGTCATACGTAATGTTAATCGAATTCCGACAAACGAAAATGCATTTAGAGCATTTTTGTTGGATCCTGGAATCTTTTGAAATTCAACTTGTGTTGAATGCCAAATACCTCAAATTGTTGAGTTTAGTGAACATAAGTTCGAAGAAATAATGAATAACAAATATCTTCCAACTTCCCAAATACCATTTCAATCTTTTAAAAAAAGTGTTTCAAAAACTATTACCATGTTTACAGTGAGTTTCCAATTTTTAGGGCAAACCATAATGACAATGCAAATGAAAACAAAAAAAAAGTTTTGGCCATAGTAAGAATAAACAATCTAATGTACTTGCTCATTGAAAACAACCAGACTTTTTCAGAGGAAAAACCAACAGCAGCAGCAGCAAAAGGCGAGTCATTCGGAGTATATCAACAAATGGTATTATTAACTACACTACAGAGGGGCACGGGCCATAGAATGAACTACACTCTTCTTTAAAGTCTAACGAAAAACAGCATGCTTCAAAGGTACACTTGTCTTACCTTTTCAAGGCACTACTAAGATTTAGAGTTTCACAAATCATAGTTACCTAGCAAGAAGCATATCTATACAATATAACTGCCATAAATCAAAATTTTATGTGCTATGAACTGAATCAAGGAAGCTTTGACAATTGTACGACATACCGAATCCCTTTGAATCAATCCATAGTTCCATACCCCTAAGTAAATGCTTGAAGATGGAGAACAAAGAGGAATCCCCATGTGGACCCATCAATGGTGCAATGAAACCCACCATGGGGGTCACGTGATGGGATTTCTGTTTGGATAGTGACTAATCCTCCTTTCTATTAGGCCCCCATGTTTGGTATTAGCTGTTAAGTTACCAACTACTCTAAAAGCTTAAGCTGTTAAAGAATGGGCCCAACAATGTATATCAAGCTTCAACACTCTCCCTCACGTGCAACCCCGACTTGCACATAGAGAGCAAATCAGCAAACAAACCAAACTCCATCATAGTGGAGACAAATAACAAAGTGCAAATATGCACAACAAAGCGGGTATGGAGAGTCGAACCCAAGACCTCCCACAAACAAGGCTCTGATACCATGTTAAGTTATCAACTACTCTTAAAGCTTAACTTGTAAGGCCCAGCCCATTCAACTTCTTAAAACTCAGGTGTTAAGAAGAGGGGAACTAAGGCCTTATAAACCGCACAGGCAACAACACATCTAAGCAATGTGGGACGACAACACTCCCCCACACGTGTCGCAAAGGCACACACGTGGATTACAGAGATAGGGGACAAATAAGGCTCTGTTACCACTTGTAAGGCCCAGCCCATTCATCCTCAAAAACCAGGTGTTAAGGAGAGGAGAACTAAGGCCTTATAAACCGCACAGGCAACAACACATCTAAGCAACGTAGGACGACAACATTAGCAAAGTATTATTTTCGTTTCAAGAATTTTTTGTCTATAAGGATTTGCAAAATATTTTCTTTAGTGGGAGAATTTCTTTTGCTTCTATAAAAAGAAAGCTTCATAGACACATCTTGAATTTATTAACGAAATTACATTTTACATGATTTTGTAATTTGTGATAATATTTTTCATTAGAATTTTCACCAAGGCCTGAAATATGTGCAAATGAGAAGCTGGAAACCGTTCTTTGCTATCCACTTTGAACCTCTTCTTTTTTCTTCCAACATCACATGTGCAAGGATACCGGTGTCAAATTTGAACAAGTGTCACCCGTATATCTTAGTAGGAGAGGATTGTTGCTTCTATACAAGTAGGCTCCCTAGAGACTATTTAGAATTTTCATTTCATACTAAAATTCTCAGCAGATTTTTTGCACTGCTTTGCCAGTAAGACTCCATTAATCTCAAAGTGCTAGTACTAGAGGCCCTTATAAAGATTCTAAGGTTCATATTTTCTTTCTTCTTCTTCCTCTTCGTCTCAATTACAAGCAACACATAATTAGGAGGATAAGATCCATTTTTCACCCTTCACTTACACCTCTATTTGTGCTTTGGTCCCTAAACAAAAGCAAAAACAGCAAAATGGTCCGTAAATGAACAGAATGAAGCATTCAGCACTATCCGTAGTGTTTAGCTGTCAATATTGATGGTGATGGAACCATGGAAGGGTATACATCAACTTTATCATGGTGATGGAAGTGTTCCAAGGAACTGTAGCTCCTTATACTCCAGAAGGACAATACATATCATCCCCAATGTAAAAAGAAATGGATACTAGTCTTGCATAAGCTTGTGATTTCATATTGCTACTGATGTTAATTCCATTAAGTCCCTGACAACTCACAAGGGCATTGACGGATTTCAAAAAGCTTGCAAGTTTAAACCCCACTTGCAGAAGAGCACTATTTAAGTCTATGAGGTTGATGAGCAAAGAAACATATTTGACAAGTTATGAGAACCGGAAGAGCATGGTAAATAGTGCTGAAGCTTCATATACGTCGTTGTGTCCATTTTTTAATAGCTTAAACATTTGGAGCAACTAGTAACTTCACATGGTATGATGGTATCAAAGCATTGTTTCTGCAAGGTTTAGGTTTTGGGCTCAAATCTCATCCCCTGTACTTGTGTGCATATTTCACTCTACTATTTGTCTCCATTATGATGGATTTAGATTTATTTAGCTTGGAGCCTTTCCACGTGGAAGACAAGGTTGTACATGAGGGGGTGTTGAAGCTTGATGCATTATTTGGCCCCTTCTCTAATAGCTTAAACTTTTCGAGAAGCTGAAAACTCACCATATTGCCACAATGTTCCATGATAAGTACCAAACCACAATTAAAGAAGACCATACCTAACCATTGTGCCCATTGCGCTATTAAGTGAGAAAAAAGAAGCGTCCAATGGGTGTGTTCCTTCCTTTGTTCATCATCCCAAATATCTCCAAGAGTATATTCCTGTGAAAAATACATTTCCAGTAAGGTAAAAAAAAAAAATTAACTGAAGTTGCATCATATTTTCGGCACCAGCACTTAGTGCTGAAAATGCAAAGAGAGAGAGAGAGAGAGAGAGAGAGAGAGAGAGGACCCACCTCTGAGTGCCTTTCATCGTATCCAGTATCCCCAAGTAAAGGTTCACTCAAACCTTCCAACCCCGATGTCTCCAACTGTTCGTGTCTTTTTCCATCAACAACCCCATGATGGAGCCTTCTCCTCAAGGTTCGTGATGTCATGATCGAAGATTTGTTAGATTCGCCTATACACATAACAACTTACCCATAAAAAGAAAATCTGAGGAATCAATGTCATCTTTGACTGCATTAATGGGCTAGCTATTAAAAGCTCTCTGTCTAGTCTAGTATACAAAGAGAATTGAACGCATGACATTTGTCACCAGATTAACCATTCTCTCTCTACTAACTAAACTATTGTTCTTTTCATATCTGGTACCACAATTATCGACATTCTCTTGTTTTATCTGTGAATTTGTATCTCATTTTTCTTGGAGCAAAATTCTTCAAACATCTTCCATGTTCAACAAAACAATATATTATGACAAGTAGAATATCTCATATTAGCTGAATATGGAATTGAGCAAGCAATACAAAATGGCCTTTTATTGGCAAATAGTTAAATATATGATAAAACTGTTCTGGCGTAACTCCTCAAGGACGAATATAATAAGTTGCAGACTATATATATATATATATATATATCTGTGTGTGTGTGTGTAATTCAATGTTCTAAAAATCGCTAGGCGGTAGGCAGGCAGTGGAGGGGGCCTAGCGCCTAGGGGCATAGGCGGAGGACTAGGCAAAAAATTAAATTTTAAAACAAAATTAATAATATAGAGACAACAAAACTCACATTATCAACAAACTAAATTTCTAATTCATATCATCAAACCGACCGAAACTTTTCGGTATCGTGGTTGACCTAAAGGTAACGAAACCCCACCAGGAATCACGAAATTCCAGTGCTACTTCGCACGAAATGAAGTCGTTTCGGTGGTGTGCGTGTGTGTGTTTCGTCCCCAATGTTTCCAAGGAAAGAGAGTAATCGTGTTCAGAGAGAGACCCATCCCATGTGAAAACAACCGAAAAGAAAGTGGGTGTTTCAAATTCCAATCAATTTGGAATCAAATCAAAATATGAATAAATGAAAATTGGGGAAAACCAGAAGAGAGATTGATTCTCTGAAAAAAATTATGAAATTGATTTTGAGGGTTTTTGGTTACAAATCACTTACCTGGTTAAGGAGTCTCTTCTCCAACACTCTTCGACCGATCTGAACTAGGGTTTCCCCTTGCACTCAGTCACACGTCTTCTTCTTCTTCTTCTTCTTGGCCTTCTCGCCTAGGGTTCCTGCCTTGCTGGCTGGTCTCTCTCTCCACTCCCCTCCCTCTTATTTCTTGGGATGTTTCTTAGAAACAACTACCTCCGTGAGGGCTAAATCTTGAATACAATCCCCCGTAGAATCTATGTGGGCTCTTTATTTTTTGGTAATTTGGACATTTATTTTTAGGAAATTTTTTGTCCAAATTACCAAAAAAATTGAAAATTTTCATCTAACTTAGCAAAATTTTAAAACATACATATATAAGAGGTATAAAATCCTAATTGGTATCACCATGATACCCAATATTTACTCCTATATGAGGGGTTAGTAGGATAATAACACACACCCTCAATGGGGCCATACACCACTTTAAAGACAATGTCTCACTTGCAATTTCTTCCCAGGGAAGAAACGAACCCACAACCACTCCGATGGGTCTTGGTCAGTTTGGCTAGCGAGCTGGTTCTCTCCAGTCTCCTCATAATATCTCATTTAGAGTTGCATTAAGTAGTGCAGTACACTAATTAGAGTTTTATTTAATTAAGAGAAATGTTAACATGTATCCTAAGGGCATATGTTAACGAGCTGAAAGTTATAAATATATATCTATATAATAAATGAGAAGGGTCTTGATGTGACAAGTATATGTCTCTTATAAACATTTGGACGCCCAGGATTGAGTCTTGAGTTAAAATGAATGGCTAGGATTGATCAAAAGCCTTCCTTTGGGAGCACTGCCGAGGCCACCAACTGTTATAAACATTTCTCTCACCTCTGCTTCACTTTCTCTCCCCTAACCCTAGCTTTTTCGATTCAAATTTGGAATTCCCTCGCAAGCCGCTCTCGGTCTCCCTCCCAACACTCTCTCACGTCCTACTCATCTCTCTTATCTCTCATCGGAGCACTGCCGAGGCCACCAACTGTGACCGGTCAGCTTCTCTCTCTTCTCAACACACACACACACACTCTCTCTCTCTCTCTTTCTTGCGCACACACGCACAGAACCCACAAAACACACACACACACACACATCTCCGGCCACCATCATCTCCGGCCACCTCTCTTTGAGTTAAGTTTTGGGTGATTTCATAGGTGAATCTTTAAATTGATTTTGATAGGTGAATCTTTAAATTGATTTTGCTATGTAATTGTGATTTCATAGGTGAATCTTTAAATTGATTTTGATTTGGGAATTTTGAGTTTCTAAACAAACCCATTTGCAAACCCATTTTGGTTTCTATACTTTAATGAGTAGTAGTCTCATCCATTCACATGAGTAGTAGTTTCTAAACAAACCCATTTTGGTTTCTAAACAAACCCATTTGCAAACCCATTTTCGGTAGTGACTTGAACCTTGTTTTGATTATTGCCTATTGTGTGATGTTGGTATGTACAGCTTTACAAAGCACTAATAGGTAGAATTCCTAATTTTCAGTAACTCTGCACCTTGCTTAAAGAGAAGCTAAGTGGAAATTTCCAAGGGAAAAAAAATACTTGGCTCTCTTTTTCTTTGTTATTTTTTGTGAAGCTGTGAAAGAAAATATAAGAAACCAATACTTGGCTCTCTTTCACAAATTTTTAGGGTTTTGGTGTGTTTTTTTTGTTTTTTTTGCAGCCTCGGGAAATTACTGTGGTTCTTTCTAAGATTTAGTCTTGGACAGTCTTTAGGTGGAATATTCTTAGCATATCTTTTACATGTTTTAGTTGTTTAATCAACTTTTAGCCTTCCTCTCATGTGGTTTTATTCGTGCCAGAAAGAGAATTATTGTGGTTCCGTTTGCTGTAATTGGTTTGTTTCGTCTATATGAATGGTTTTTTTTTTTGGGTCTAACTCTATTTTATTTATTGTTTATGGATTTGGCCTAAACATCATACACTTGGGGGTCACCTTCAGTTTGGACCATTTTTTCTACAGCTCATGGGTTTTTTTGTTGTTTTTTTTTTTTTTTCAATCTCAGGTACTCACTATGGTTCTCAAGACTTTTGTGAAAGGTAATCACTGTATCTTCGAAAACCCTTTCATTTTGTTTTTTGTCTCCATCAATCCATAGATGTAATCTACAATTTGTTCTATCTTTCCATTCAAAAGCAAAGCATTGCATATCACTTTCTCCTCTTTCTAAACTTTTGTTTTTTGTTTTTTGTTCCAAACACATCTAAATCTATTTTTGCTTTGGGACTCCCCTGTCCTTTTTTTCCTTCTTCATTTCTTTAATTGTTATTTGGCTTTAGTTCATCTTTTGCATATCTCAATCTCACCTATTTTGTAATTAATAGGTGGAGTAACATAAAGTAGGCATAAATCAAATCTAATGCTATTTTTTTGAAAGTTGGGTTTGTTTCTTTTCGTGTGCTTTGATAGCAGTCAAATAGGGCGTAATTTGACAAGGCGTTAATTTACTTTGGTCTTTGTCACAGTAATTGGATTTGGGCGTACTTTAGTTTTGGGTTTTCTTGAGTTGAAATAATGTTTTGAAAAAAATTCTATTTTCTCATGTTAGATAAACGCTAGGAAGTAGTTTTAAGTGTCAGCTATAACATGAGGGTAATAGTTCCTCTTCTCTTTTCCTTTTCTTCCTTAACACCAAGAGTCCAACGGAGACTTAGTTTCCGAGAGTTGTTGAGTCTGTCTGTTGGGCGTGATTAATCCTTAAATACAATTTAGAACCATCTAAATTATAATTTTCTCTTTTCATTTTGTAGGAAGAAAAAGACCTATTGAAATCAAAACTCAATTTTCATCATTTTTTTTTCTTTCTATATAACCTTTCATTTATTCTCTCTTTCTCTCTTACTTTGTGCTACAATTAGTTATATTGAGCTTTGCAGAAGTACCAAGTATGTTCCTTTTTTATTTTAGTCTAAAGCAAAATAGGGAGATGGAGAGGTGGGTTCTATGCTTTTGGATTCCATTAGTTTCAGTTTGGTTGGGATTATGATTATTTGGTTTTTTGTTTTTGGTTGAGCAGTTGATTATGATATGACAAATTATTTTTGGTTGAGCAGTTGATTATTTGGGCTTCTAAATTTTATTTTTTTTGGTATCTTAATGTGGTGTTGTGGACCATTTTAGATGGAATTCTGGGTGAATTTGGAAATATGATATGACAAATTTTGGGATTACGACTAGAGGCTTGGCTGGGTCAATTCTTCTCTTTATTTTTTCTTTCTTTCCATATTGTAGTGAGTCGGTGCTTTGTCACAGTACTTTAGAGTCTTTGTCACACCCCATGTTTTTTAGAGCTGAAACCATCCCAATCAGGCCCCTAAATGGATGTCAAATTTTGCTAACTTTTACCATTAATTTGTTCAATTTGCTCTCAGGAACACTGTATAATTTCTCTTCATACGAGCGGCCTTGAATGAAGAGCATCTGAGGTATAATTTCTTCGAGCATTTAAAGTTTGTAATAAAAATGGCATTTAACAAAAATGGCATTTAATAATTTCTTCATTCATCTTTCTGATTTGGTTGTTGCTGTTTTCTTTTTCTTTTTCTTTTTCTTTTTCTTAGTTTTCCTAAAAGGCTAAAAGCCTCTGTTTGGTGCTCCAAGTCTTGAGGCTTTGAGGTAATTTACTAATATTCTTAGTTGGTAGCTCATGCATTCTAATTTTGATCATCCTTTTTCTTGATAGTGCTGCTCATTTCAGCTTTACTTAGTTTATAGTGCTGCTCATTTCAGCTTCAGTTTTTTCCCCCTGCTAAAATGTATCAGCTAAAACTCCTTTGTCATTCATTTCTAAACCTTTTTAATCACCTCCTTTTTTGGTTTCTGAAAAAAAAAAAAAAGAAGAAGAAGACAAAACAAAAAAAAAACGCATTTCCTATCCCTTGGGAAAAAGCTTATTTAAATACCTCCTCTTTTTTTAGCCATTTAAAAAAAATCTTTTATGTTTTTGTTTCAAAACTATTTTGAAAACTCTTTTAAAAAATCCTTATTTCTTTAGAATATCAAAATGTTTTTTTTTTTTTGGGTGGTTGAATCTGCATTTGAATCATCAAATTCTTTTGAAAATCTATCTCTCTCTTTTATTGGCTTTCGATACTTTGGTATTTACAGTTTCAGTTTAAAATGCTTATTTTATTAAAAACTATCTTAAAGTCCCTAATAATGTTTTTCCTTAAAAAATCTGCTATGAAAACTATGAAAGTAATCTGATATGAAATTTTTTTTCCTTCTCCTTATACCTTTTTTGTATCCTTTTTTTTGTGTTTTTGTCTTGGTTTGAGTCTAAAGAAACATTTGAATACAATTACTGATGTTACAGTGTTCAAGATCTACGAAACTGTTGTAAGTTTGTATCGTGCAACAATTTCGTTATATTCTTTGTTAATACCATATATTCTGTTCATTTTTCAATTACCAGTTAATATCATTCCTTTTTATATGCTTTTACATATGGAGAAAGAATTAGAAGAAACTGTAAGATAAGTTCCTATGTATTCAATAAGTTCCTTTGTATATATATGTTGATTTTCTTATTTTGCAGTTTGATTTTTTTTTTTCCTTTATGTATTCAATAAGTTCCTATGTATATGTAGGTTGATTTTCTTCACACAAGAAACATAGGTATAGAGTTTCAATTACCAGTTAATATCATTCCTTTTTATATGCTTTTACAGATGGAGAAAGAATTAGAAGAAACTGTAAGATAAGTTCCTATGTATTCAATAAGTTCCTTTGTATATATATGTTGATTTTCTTATTTTGCAGTTTGATTTTTTTTTTTTTCCTTTATGTATTCAATAAGTTCCTATGTATATGTAGGTTGATTTTCTTCACACAAGAAACATAGGTATAGAGTTTCGCGATGAGAGGGAACTGAACGCCATACACATTAACGAGGTCAGCCGACCAATTGGATATTTTTTTCTTGACCAACAAAACGTTTTGCTACCATTTTTTCTCTAATACTGCTTATATTATAGGAAAATGCAAAAAGGGTTGCGAAAGGGAAAGCAAAGGCAAGCACTTCCAGCAAGGGGAAAGGCAAGGGCAAGGAAAATCAAGTATGGTTTTTTATTAAATTGGTCTCTACACATTGGTATGGTTTTTTATATGCTTATAGAAGAAATAAGCATTTCATCTTTGCTTAGTCATTTGTGTTAAGTTAGAAGCGTTAAGTTATATGCCATTTGAATATTTGTAGGATTGGGATAGATTGTGTAGAGACATTAAACGTATAAACAAACCGAGGTTATACAAGTGGCAAGGAAATAGTGAGGTAACATAGATGCACCTATGCAACTTAGATATAGATATAGATATAATGGTATTTTTTTTGTACTAATTTAAATGATTTTCATAACTAATCATATTGTTTATGTGGATACGAAGATGTTCTGTAGAGTGATGAAGAAACTACATGGTTGAGACCCCGATATTCTGTAGAGTGATGAAGAAACTAATCATAACCTTTTTTTTTTTTTGTGGTGTTATTGAAGTTGTTACCAAAACAATATGTAGTTTCACCTTAATTATGACTATGAGGGTTTATTATTTTTTTAGCATTATGATATGTGGTTTGTCGTTAATTATTTACTTTTGGACATTGTATTACTATTACAGTTGTAATATTTCCTTTGAGCATTATGGTTGGCATGCGAGCCTTTTCTAATAAGTTTGACGTGTAAGCCTTTTAATTATGTTTCGTTTATGTTGCTTTGTTTCTATTGATGGTTGATACTCTTAGAATTTCAAAGTGGGAACCTATTCAAACAATATTAAATTTGCAGTTTGAAAAAAAAACAAAAAAAAAAGAGCAAAAATTTGTTTGAGTAAAGGAACAAAGTTCTTACATTGTTGGGAGTCCAACTAACATAGAAGGCTAGTGAGCCACATTTAATAGGACTTCTAAAAGTCACACAGGAATTTACATTCTCCCACTTGGTCCACTAGACCGATTATGATACTTGACTTAGTTGGATTCCACGTATAAAACTTTAATACGTGATCACAAATTTCCGAAATTAGCCAATACACCCAAACTGTCAGTTACTGTTATACTAAGATTAGCATAGACTATCAATGTGAGTCATAGCTGTTGTACAACATTTGTGTTGTATTCCCTTCCATGCACCACACCATTAATAACATGTACTAACCTTAGTCTATTATTCTGTAATGCCCATGTAATGTGTCTTGTTAAGACATTTCATTTTTATCAAACAATAAAACATAAATTGTGCACACATAATTGAAAACAGGAAATAAACAGAAACAAACTTTAATTGCGCATAAGTGTCAATTACACTACAACTGAAATATCCATCATTTACACCATTGATTACTTAGAAGACCTATCCTTACAACATGTTCCTTATATGTCTTTGGAGGTAACCCCTTATGGCCTGTTTGGTTGTTCCATCAAATTGAATGGTTCCACTCAAATTGTGTATAGAAGTTAAAAGGCAAAATTCATCACCATGAATGAATCCATTTACAAATATGGAAGATTTCACCATATTTCTTTTTATGAGGCAATTTGTTCATTTTTCTAGAATGCCAAAATTCATGATTGCAAGCACCATTTTTGTGACGAGCATCCGTTTCCTAAATTGAAACCATTCAAGCTCTTCAACTTTTTATATAAATTGTGTACGAAAACATGAATGAAATTATTTTATTCAAGGACAACCAAACATGCCCTAGTCAATGGATCAGCAATCATAAGAGTAGTGCTCAAATTTTCAATTGACACTTGCTATTTCTGGACTCTTTCTCTAACAACCAAGTACTTAAGTTCCATGTGCTTGGAACCACTAGAATACTTTCCATTCTTAGAGAAGAAAACTGCTGCGGTATTGTCACAATAAATTTTCAGCGGCTTGACAATAGAGTCAACACCACCAAGTCCTGAAATAAAATTCCGCATCCATAAAGCATGACTCGTAGCCTCAAAACATGCCACAAACTCGGCCTCTATCGTGGATGAAGCAATAATGGACTGCTTCACACTTTTTCCACGAGATTGCTCCACCAGCTAGCAGAAACACAAAGCATGATGTGGACTTTCTGCTATCTAAGCAACCACCAAAATCCGAGTCTGAGTACCCGATCACTTCTAACTGATATGATCTCCTATATGTGAGCATATAATCCTTCGTCCCTTGAAGATATCGCATAACTTTCTTTGCTGCTTTCCAGTGTTCCATTCCTGGATTACTTTGATATTTACCTAACATTCCAACTACAAAGTTAATATCCGGTTTGATACAAGTCTGAGCATACATTAAGCTCCCCACAGCTGATGCATATGGAACTTTCTTCATTTGTACTTTTTCTAAGTCATTCCTAGGGCACTGACTTTCATTTAACTTTTCACCTTTCATGATAGGTGTATCACTGACTGAACACAACTGCATATTAAATCTTTCCAAGACTCGATTGATATAACCTTTCTGAGACAGTCCTAGCAATCCTCAAGATCGATCCCTAAAGATCTCTATGCCAATGACATAGGATGCCTCAACCATATCAACCATCTTAAAACACTTAGAAAGATACTCCTTGGTTTCGTGCAACAAACCAAGATCACTACTGGCTAACAAAACATCATCCACATACAGGACTAAAAAGATAAACTTGTTCCCACTGATCTTTAGATAAATACACTGATCAACAGTGTTTTCCTTAAATCCAAAAGTAGTAATGGTATCATTAAACTTTATATACCATTGCCTGGAAGCTTGTTTAAGACCATAAATGGATTTATTTAATTTGCAAGCCAAATGTTCTTTTCCTTTCTTTATGAACCCTTTAGGTTGTTCCATGTAGATATCCTCATCCAAATTTTCATTTAAAAGGGACCGTTTTCACATCCATCTGATGTAACTCTAGATCATAATGAGCTACAAGTGCCACAATAATTCTAAATGAGTCCTTCTTAGATAATGGAGAGAAGGTCTCTCTATAATCAATGCCCTCTTTCTGAGTGAAACCTTTAGCCACAAGTCTAGCCTTTTATCTCTCGATATTGTTTTTAGCGTCGCGCTTGGTCTTAAAGACCCATTTACAGCTGACTTTCTTACAATTATTAGGTAATTCAACGAGATCCTAGACACCATTCTGGTCCATCGATTTCAACTCTTCATTCATAGCATCTATCCATTTACTAGAATTATCACTTTCCATGGCTTGTGAAAATGAAACCGGATCCTTACTAATCCCAATGAAACCGGATCCTTACTAATCCCAATTTGATCCTTACTAGAATCAAATTCTTGTAGATACACCACATAATCATCTGAAATGGCAGGTTTCCTTTCCTTTTGAGATTTCCTTAGAGCTACCGGTTGTGGTGATACTACATTATTTTCAATGGCAACATCCTCATGAAGGGGTGAATCATTTCCATTATGTTGTTCATTTCCCTCAACTAGTTGAATAGCTTGAGCAACACTAATTTCTCGAGGAGGAAAGAGTGGTAGGATATCCACTCTTACTTCCTCAAGACTAACCTTTCTTGATTCATCACTCCCACTAACTTCGTCATTCTCTAAGAATCTGGCATTACCAGTTTCTACAATCCTCATACAATGGTTAGGACAATAAAATTTGTATCCTTTGGACTTATCCGGATAACCAATGAAATATCCAGATATGGTTCGTGAATCTAACTTTTTCTCATGTGGGTTGAAGATCCTTGCTCTGTTAGACAACCCCAAACATGTAAATGTCTCAAACTAGGCTTCCTACCAGTCCACAACTCAAAAGGAGTTGTTAAGACAGCCTTACTAAGAACCCTGTTCAAGATATACATTGCAGTCTTTAATGCTTCACCCCACAATGAATCAAGTACAGTTGAAAAACTCATCATACTCCTAACCATATCCAAAAGTGTATGATTACGCCTTTCAGCAATTCCATTCTGCTGTGGCATACCTAGTATTGTGTATTGAGCACAAATGCCATGCTTTTCAAGAAATTTAGCAAATGGGACAGGATTTTGACCTGTCTCATCATATCTACCATAGAACTCACCACCTCGATCAGATCTCACTATTTTAACCTTTCTATCTAACGGCCTCTCGACCTTAGTAATGAACACCTCAAGGACGTCAATGGCCTGAGACTTTTCATGTATTAGATACACATAACCATAGCGAGAAAAATCATCTATAAAGGTGATAAAGTACTTCTCTCCCGCAAAACATGGAATAGAGAGTGGTCCACAAATATCTGTATGAATTATCTCAAGAAGCTTAGTACTTCTTTTGGGACCTTTCTTAGTGTCTTTGGTTTGCTTTCCCTTAATGCATTCCACACACACTTGAAAATCAGTGAAGTCTAGGTGATCCAAAATCCCAGTTTTCACCAATCGCTCAATTCTATCCCTAGAGATATGCCCCAGTCTGTTATGCCACAAGATTGAAGAATTTTCATTAATTAGACCTCGTTTTGAACCAACATTCGAATACAGGGCTATTAAAGATTTTGCAAACTCATAATTCAAGGAAATTTTATAAAGACCGTCATATAAAATACCAGAAACAACCATAATAGAGTTATACATTAGACTAAGTTTCGCACAACCAAATGAAACAGAATATCCAGCAACATCTAATCTGGATAGAGAAACCAAATTCCTAGAAATCGAAGGTACATAAAAAGTGTCCATAAGATCCATCTGATGACCCGTCTCCAAGAGTAGGCGGTAGGTTCCAACAAATACCACTTCTGTTTTGAGACGGTTTCCCATATAGATAAATCGTTCACTTTCCTTTGGGTTCCGGGTTGCAAGGAATCCCTGTATTGAATTTGTTATGTGAGTTGAGGCCTCATAGTCAATCCACCAAGTATTAGAAGGAACTTCAGCAAGATTTGATTCATAACATACAAAAGAAAGATTGATACCTCTCTTTTCGAACCAAGCTTTACGCTTGTTGCAGTCCTTCTTCACATGTCCTTTCTTGCAACAAAAATAACACGTGACAATAAACTTTCCATGGTCCTGGCTACTTTTCCCAGATCCATCTCCTTTCTTTGGTGGAATTCTATTTCCTTTCACAAACTTTCCTTTCTTTTTAGCTTCACGAGTCACAACCAACACATAGTGGGGTCCTTCTTACCTTAATCTAACTTCCTCTTGAATACACATACTAGTCAGCTCATTCAAATTCCATTTGTATTTATGAGTATTATAGTGAATTTTGAATGGGCCGAACTGAGAAGGGAGTGAGTTGAGAATAAACTGTACTAAGAAGGATTCATCCACTTGCATTCCTAGTGCTCGAAGTTTTGTAGCTTTGTCAGTCATATAGAGGATATGTTCCTGAACCCCTCTATTACCATCATATTTGACAGTAGTTAATTCTACCATAAGTGTGCATGTTAGTGACTTATTTGCCGATTTAAAACGTTCTTTAACAGCAGTCAAAAGTTCCAATGCGCTATTAGTTTGAGGAAGAGAAGTCTTAATGTTATTAGCTATGGTCATCCTCATAAACATAAGACTAAGTCTGTTCGATCTCTCCCAGGTTTTCATAATGTCAACATGTACTGCAGTACTATCAGCAGTAACTTCCCCAGGTTTGTCAACCAACAGTGCCATATCAAGATCTAACACACCTAGTGTGAATTGAACTTGTTCATACCATTTTGAAAAGTTTGACGCATTAAGAGTTGGAATGCTAGATGCATGAGCGTGCAACGAAGTGGGAACAGTCACTGAAATAGGACAATGCTCACGTTAAGGCCTTGAGTCTATCTTTAATATAGAATTATAAATTCTAAATAGATGAACTATTGACATCACTACAGTTTCTCCTTTGGGCGAAACCGTAGCATATCTAGTGTCCACTCTATAGGTGCAAAATATTATCACCTATATAGGTCTAATGTCATTTATGTCACCTAATAGTTAGTCATGTTATCTTTGGGTAGCCAATTCTAAACTACTCAGTAACACAAATTACATTACTCTATCCAGTTCATAGTTAGTTGAAAGTGACTCTCCTTTGGGCTAGTCCCAATCTCCCAACTATGACTGCCATTGAGAATATTATTGTCTTTTATGTCACCCTTATCGACTAATCTTTAATGTAGTTTTATATTCATAAGGCTCACTAACCTAGGTCACTTTGGCGACTACCAAGCTAATAACCCATATGAAAATAAAACTAACCAACAATATTCTCTAACCTTTTATTAGAGTTATTATTTAATTGCTAAAGTCATCATTTACTAATTCAATTACTAATTTAATGAAAATTAATTTAATGAAGATGACAGTAATTTCTTATTTTCTTTCTTTATGTAATTGATTTTTTTGTTCAATGACAACTTTGAGCAGTAACTCTAAAATTGTATATTCTTTATCACTGTTACGAGAGTTATTATTTATTTGATAAAATTGTCATTTATTTACTTAATCACTTCCATAATAAAAATATTAAAATTTAATTTTCTTTTATGTGATTAAAATCCTTCAATGACAAAAAATTAGCAATAACTCTAATCTTTAAGTAAAAACTGAATAGGGAAAAATCTTTAATATACTGTCATTATGCAGTAAAGAAACAAAATAGGAGTTGATAACAAATCTAGCCTTTGAACAATTTCCAAAAGAATTTTCATCACATTTGGATATCAACATCCAAACAGTACCAGCCCATGATATATGTTCATTATAAAGCTATAAACCTATACATTATGTACTGTGCTTACCTATACTAATTATGTAAGACAGAAACTGGAAAAATTCAATATTTTATTTGCACATTCCCAGAGTATTCCATAAGTCTCGTCATGACAATAACTTGTACATAGAATAATGCTAGATGCACAAATAAAATGCACAACTAAATGCACAAATTGCTTAAAATTGTTGGACCTCGTGCTGAAAAGTCTGTACACACAAAAAGACAAAAAAAGAGGTGTACAACTTTTTTAGCACGAGGTCCAACAATTTTAAACAGGCTGTGCACTTAGTTGTGCATTTTGTTTGTGCATCTAGCATTATTCCTTGTACATATTATCAGCATGCAGATACATGACAAAACCGTGCACATAAGAGTTATTCACAGTAATGGGTATGGCAGAAACATGTCCACGATTTATAATATTCATACAAAATCACAATGATCTTTTCGCTCTTACAAGATTAGATCAATATGATAAACCGTCTCTTCGTATGAATGATTCCACAATAATATTCATACATGCACCGATATATACATATATTCACGCATAGATGAACAATTTTATGTGCATAAAACTAAGTTAATAATTTATTCTAAGATGCATATATTCAAAACAATGGCTTTGATACCAACTGTAAGACTTTAATTGATAAAACTATCATGCGGAAATAATTTTATATGACAAGATCTTGAATATAATACATATTAAGAAATCAAATATAAATTTACATACCATTATTCGCCATTGAAATTGGAAGAGACAGAATTGGAACCCCTTAGATTGCACTTTATTATAGACTTCACCTTCTTCTCTCTGTCTCTCAATTATGTACACCCTTATTTTTTTGTAATTGATTGAGGTTAACTTTCAAGGGGTAGGGTGTACCTTTTATAGAGGAGAGAATATGGTCTATTAATGACTGTCATAAAGACGGTCTTGGAATACGTAATGACTTTCATAATTACTGAATATGAAAAGTCCCTTATTTAATAATTGTTGAAAGATGAACCATTCAATCATTGGTTCTCTCAACAATTAATAACGTATATCTTTTATATATATATATTAATTGGGATAATTTTCTATTGGTTAAATAGTTAGTGGAGTCTAACTAACATAGAAGGCTAGTAGGCCATATTTAATAGGACTTCTAAAAGTCACATAGGAATTTACATCAACAGCTGGTCATACTAACTCATCATGTTTGTAAAACATTGCTTACAATAAAAGTAGGTTCATAATCTAATTCAGTATCAATTCTCATGAATAGGGATGGCAATGGGGCGGGTTTTTCGGGTTCCCCGCCCTGCCCCTAATAGGTAGGGTATGGGGGTGGCTAATTCGGGGTAGGGGCGGGTATGGAGAAAGTTTTTTCAACCCGGGTCGGGGTCGAGGTCGGGGTAAGGGGCAAATCCCCCGAACCCGCCCCGATTATATATTGAAATTACATATATACCCCTATTAACCCTTCTTACTTTCTAGTATAAATACTACTAAATGAGAATTAGGGATTCATATCCAACACCACCGCCTCATCAATCATCCCTCTCTCTCTCTCTCTCTCTCTCTCTCTCTCTCTCTAATGACCACCACCTCATCTCTGCTCTGCTCTCTCTCTCTCTCTCACTCTCACAGCCACTGGGCAACCACCATTGAAGGCTTCTCCAATCTTTCATTCTCATTGTGTCTCGTTGCAGTGGCAAGTCATAATCCCTAACCTCTACTTTTGTAATATATGTATATGTGTGTGTTTCAGTGTATGTTTTGTGTTCGAGTCTGTGTGTGGTCTTGTAACACCCGTACCCGGGGAAACGGGTTAATTACTTGTTAATATGCATTAATTAATATTATTAGTGTATAAACGGATTAAGGGGATGCTTGGACTCGCCCATGTAAAAAGTGTTCAGAGAGGGACACTAGTTGAAAAAATCCCCAGTGAGGTGGGACAGGTATTGAAATGGAACCCAGCGACGGGTAAATTGGTAATTTGCATTTTTAAATGATTAAATGCATTTTATGTGATTACATGAATATTTGCTTACATGATTTTATATTACATGTTGATATATGTGTAGCATTTGGTGTAAGAAGGGTATAAATGAAAAAGATTTAAAACTAGTAGGTGCGATAGCAATTTCACAAAATATGTGTGATCCACGTTGGGACCCATACGGAACTTAGACAAACACCCACTTTAGTTTTGGGTAGTTAATAAAATGTTTTGGGGATTTCATAATGAGAACTTAAGAAACTTTAGGGGTGTAAACAAAAAGGGAGAAATTAGGAGAGGTTGACAACACAACATGCAATGCATGTGTGTGTCAAGAGACTAAAGAGTCTCTCAATTACTGAAAAATTAAAACAAAAGAGAAGAGAGCTCAGAGAGAAAAATGGAGAAACTGTCACCGACGCCGTAATTCCGCCGTTTCGTCGCCGTTGTTCGTCGGATTCACGAATCGAAGCCATTTTTGGACTCGTGAAGGTGAGACGAACGCTTCTATACCCTTAATTTACGTTTAAATTGCTGGATTTTGGTAGCTCATACTTAACGGTGAGACACCGTCTACCAAAATTCTTGTAGGATTTACTTGGTGAGGAAATTGAGCTTAAATTGGTGAAATTCAGCACATCTCTAGCTTGAAATTGGGTATAATCTTGCTTAAGGTGAGTTTTCTACACTTAAACTGATTGTGTTTAATGGGTTCAAAGCTATATGTGATGTTAGAGATAATTCATGATTAGGAGTTATAAAGATGTTAATCATGTGAATTCCATGTTAATTCTATGAAAAATTATATGTTGATACATGAATATGTGTTTATGTGCTTATATGTCTATGTGGTAGTCAATGAGCACCGGGGAAATGGTGTAGAGGAAGAATCCGATAAATACGGAAGTCCAAGGAATAGAAGTGGCCACGGGACCAAGGGAGGTCTTCGGGTCTGAATGAACCATATAACCGGTGACTCGGCGATTACGGTTGTGTTTTATGTATTACTTGTAGCATTGCACGTGTTAAACATACAATCATGTTTAGACTATTCACTAAGCGTAATGCTTAAGAAAACCGTTTTCCTATTTCTGTTGTGGTACATAACAACCACCGCAGGTTCGGAGCCATATCCAGAGAGGAAATGATGCGCGTTGGGAGAGATGGGGGAGATTTGGGGCTAAAGCATGTGAACTTCTTTGAACTTATAAAATGATGTAAATTATGGGTTGTTTTATGTTAATGATACACTTGAGTGGTAGGAAAAGAGTTTGGATTCAAAACTTGTATTTTGATGGTTGGAAGTAACTTTGAGAACCAATTTGCTATCTCTCTTGTTTTGCTCAAGTGATGTAAGTTGGTAGTTAAGACCATCTCGGCAAGTTCAGATGTGTCGCAACTGTTATGGACAAGATTTGGTTGTATAAATGATGTTGGTTGTAGCTTGAGTTCTCATCTAATGAGTTTCATGTATTTTTGGGTGAGAATTGAGTTTCAAAGTTTAAAAGTTTGTTTTAGTTCAAATGAAATGAGTTCTTGATAGATTTGATCAAATGGTGAATGTGTTTGTGTAATCCATGCTTGATTTAAGTTTAAAAGTGTTTGGGAATGTGTTGGAATTGTTTTTCCAAAGTTTTATGAAGTTTGATTATGTTTTGGACATGTTTGAAAACTTGTAGCAGCAAAATTTTGCAGCAGAACCCATTCTGCAGGAACCCGGATCGATCCGGGTACAAAGGGTGGATTGATCCGGGGTTCTGGAGGGACATTCTGCTAGAAAAATAACAAATTGGATCGATCCGGATTTTGTGGGCTGATCGATCTGTCCCTATTTCCAGCAGCCGTCCACTTTTACGGAAAACGTGCATCTCTCTATCTAGAAAATTCAGATTCGCGCACCGTTTTTTTTTTTTTGGAACCTGGACTCAAAGACCTATCTTTTGGTATAAAAATTTGATATACTTATTAATGACTATTTTGCCCTTGGGTTGGTTTTTGTCACAATAAAGCTCTTAAAGGTGGTTTAATTCAAACTTTTTATTCCTAATTAATGTATTTTGGGTGTGTATCGCCTTGTTACACGTGTCTTAATCCGCTGGGGCGGGTTGGGGTGTGACAGGTCTGTGCGTAATATGTGTATATTTTGTGTGTGTTCGAGTGTGTATATGTGTGTGTTCTATGTGCAACCTTCCTGTTTGTGGTGTGATTTTTCATTTCAATTTCTTTTCATTTTCCTTGATTTCTCTTAGTTTTGATAATGGTCTTGTTTCTAGTTTGATTTCAGAATAGGAGGAACTTGGTATCAAATTTTAGTTCTTTCATTTTTTCTGATTCAATGTTTAGTCCCCCCCCCTCCCTTTTTTTGTTTGTGTGTCTATTGTTCATGATATCGGGGCGGGGACGGGTTCCCAAGTTCCTGTCGGGGTCGGGGGTGGGGTGTGTGCTTTATCGGGATGGGTCGGGGTCGGGGTTGGGGTTGGGGTTGGGGAGGGGTCTCATATAATTGGGGAGGGGGCGGAATATGGGGACCCCGTCCCACACCCGCCCCGTTGCCATCCCTACTCATGAAAATCAATACTGTATGGAATTGATAAATAACCAATTTCTTTCAAGTATTTTTATGTTTGGACACTGACTCTTATCTACCTATAAACACAGTTTCACAAACAAAACAATTAAAAACCAAAAAAAAATTTTCCAAAAAACATAGGTCTATTTGGAAATACTTAAAACTAGATTGGTTATTCGATCCAATTTTTTTTATTTGATTTTTTTATAAAGAATAATGGCTTTGCCAATTCTAAGAAATCAAAGTAATAAGACTGGCGTGGGCGGAACTTGGATCATCGTCTAGAGTGGGCTGTAATTGAATATATGTGTATACTGTGTTGTACCCCCGAATTATTATTATTAATTTTTTTTTTTTTTTTTTTTGGGGGGGGGGGGGGGTATTTAGTCCACAGATACTCTGTTGTTTTTTTGGGTTTTTAACCTACAAAGTAAATAAGCATGGAGTGAGAGAAAAAAAATGCTGGTCAAATATTTAAAATAAACTGTATCACAATTAGGCCAATTTATTACATAAAACTTTTGTTTTTAAATTTTTTTTTGAGTTAGGGCTAACCTAAGAGAAGAGAAGACACTGTGTTGCGCTAAATATGTATATATATATATATATAAATATATCATTTAGTAATAGATTGGTTGTTACTGCCATAATTTATTGATAAAAAATCATAACAAATAGAATTTTTTGTACAACAATGCTACACACACTCTGAAAAGTACATCAAAATGCACAACCTTGCTTAAAAAGGTAGGGCCTTGTGCTGAAAAGTCTGCACACACAAAAGTGGACATTTTGTGTGTACATACTTTTCAACATAAAGTGTAACCTTTTTAAGCAAGGTTGTGTATTTTAGTGTGATTTTCAGAGTGTGTGTAGCATTACTCTTTTTTGTAAGGTCTATTAACAGATGAGTAGTTAGTCCAGTGGTTTGATACTCGTCAATCATCATTCCAAAGGTACTAAGTTCAAAATTTTTAGCAGTTATTATATATTGATGCATGATTTCAAGGGGCTGGGCTAGATTAGGATGGGCTGGGCTAGGTGATAGTTTTAGATGGACTGATCTAGGCTAACTAAAATTTTTAATCCAAAAACTTTAACTGGGTTATAGCCCAACTGAACCGAGTGCCAAGTCCGCCATTGAAGACTGGGCACATGTATATGAATCACATATTTGGTTCTTTTCTTTACCACTAGATAGAGGCTCGTGCAATGCACGGGTTCGTCAAAATTGGAAAATAAATTTGATGTATTTATTGTTGATGCATTTATAGTTGTCACTTGAAAAAAATTAAATCAAACTATACTAAATCCTAAAAAAAAAAAAAAAGGGAGCTTCTGCCATAGCCCCTTCAAATAAAACTCTTCAAAGTTAAAACACATGCTAGTTTTTTTTATTGCATTAGGCCATTTTTACACTCAAATTGCTATAACTTTTGTTATATATAAGTCTGTTTTTCGTCAAATTTGATGTTTTGAAATCAGCAAAATAAGATCCATCAAACGAGTTCAATATTCACCATGAAATACAGGGACAAAAAAAACTAAACATCAAATAAATATGAAAAATTGTATTTTTTTCGCATACATATAATAAAAACATATTTCTTTCGTACAATTGGCACCATAAATGCATAGATCTTAAAAAAAAACATGAAATTAAAAAAAAATCACCCAAAAAACCCAAGAATTGATAAAGTTATGGTAGTTTAAAGTTAACATATAATATTATCTGTTAGACACACAGATATAGATAATATTATCTGTAAAACCTCAAAATCAGGCTACAACTTAACTTTTTTCAGAAAATTTCTACTCCTACTGCGTAGATCTCAAAGAAATACATGAAACAAAAAAAAAATCACCCAAAAAGTCTTGTTTGGGAAAAGATATGAATTGTATGAAATAATAATTTTATAAAACAAATGAATTAAATTTATTAAGTGTAAATAATATGTGTGTAAAGCCTAGTTTGGGAAAAACCAAAACAAAAAAACAAAAATCAAAGCACAAAATCGATTTGCCAAACAAAGAACCGAAATTCTTGACTTTTGATCCAATATATGTGTGTAAAGCATTGTTTGGGGAAAACATAAACAAAAAAACAAAAACAAAGCACAAAATGGGTTTGCCAAATATGTTAGCCAAAATTGTTGACTATTGATCCGTGGATTTAGTGCCTTGTTTGGGAAAAAAGTGGAAACAAACAAGATAAACAAAGCCACAACTGATTTGCCAAACAAACCCTATTAATTTTGGAGTGCCTTGTTTGGGTTTAAAAAAAAAACACAAACACAAATAAAGGCAAAATTCGGTTTGACAAACAAGGCATAGCATCTCAATGTTTTAGTAAAGGCAAAATTACATATAAGGAGCAAACAATTTAAAGAATTCCAAATTAGGACAAAATTGAAATTAAAAACTACCTAAGGCTCTTTTATAGTATAGTGTTGAAATCTTCCAAAAGTGATCAATGTCAAGGAATTGAGAAATGCGAGACATACAACACATTCTACAACAGAGTTTTAATGCATATACCATGTGCTGTGTAAGTAGTGCATAAAAAGTACAAAAAATTCAAATACGCAAGATACAATACATTTAAAATCCTATTATAAAATATGTTGTAAAATATATTGTGAACAAACATTAAAGAATAGACAACTCTGGTTTTATGAGCACGCACATATTTTCGGTCCTTTTTTGGCGACGAGAGTACGTATGGAAGAGGGATGGCGGGTGGGTCATGATCATGACCGAAATCATGTGTACTCACTTAGGGATATGTTTGGGAATGTTTAACAGTAAATAAGATTTAATCTTATTCTCCCTTTCTATTTAATTTTGGAAAGAATCCATCAATGACAAAATAAAAAATAAGAAAATATTATACGAAACACTTATTCTAACAGAAAAAATTAATATTCACCACACATGCAGAACTGATTTGTTTCTAGGACAAGATTTCACATTTCAGTGAAGTTCCTTATGTATTGCTGGTCCACATTTTTATTTTTATTTTTTGGTCCGAATAAAAACGTTTAAAGAACTAATTTCAAAAACAATTAGAGGCAACAAGCCACCAAAGCAACGGCTTCCACTTTAATGGGATTCCAATATACAGATTCTTTTAGGTTTAAAATACAATTTTTTGGTAAGTTTACTCTATCCAGTTCACTTAAGAGTCTCTCCCTATATATATATATATATAAATGGCTCTAAAGAGGGCGTCCTCTCTTTACTAAAGAGAGGGCTTCTTTTTGGCCGTCAGATCGTGTTTTTATTAAGGGCAATTTTGTCACTTCACAGTTTTTAAACACGATCTGACAGCCAAAACTGAGGCCCGATGTTTTCATTAAGAGCAGTTTTGTCACTTTACAGTTTTTAAACACGATCTGGCAGCCAAAACAGAGGCCCGAAAAACTGCCCTTAATGAAAATACGATCCAACGGTCAAAAACAGAGACCTCTCTTTATTAAAAAGATGGCGTCATCTCCATAACCTGATTGTATATATATAACCTATATGGATACATATAAAAAAATTCACGAATATTCAGGGAGGACCACAATCTTCGAAGTTTGTTTACGACAACCAAACCTAAATATCATCAGGTCATTTGGCTTCAGTGGTGCTTCAATTATTTGTAGATATTCTTGTTTTTGGTAGAATTTCATTGGTACATATTCAACCTTGCTTACTTCAAACATCCATATTTGAGGCGATGAAATACTTATCAATGTCTCTATAATCACTCATAAAAATGCACCCACACGTGTGTGCAAACCGAGTGAGACATAACTATTATCTCTTGGGGGTATGTTAAATTTTGGTATGTCAAATAAATTTGAGAATTTATTTGGTAATTTAGCATATTAAAATTTGGCATTTCGGTTAGAGTAAATGATACCCAATATGTGAAAGTTATTATTTTATAATTTTATATAGTTTTTATTCATTTAACAAATTAAGTGGTTGGTTTAACAAATAAATGTAATAATTTTTTATTGAAAAAGTGGAATTGGCATGCCAACTTTTGGTATGCTATTTTTGACATATAAACAAGCATGTCATTTGTCACATGAGCTTTTGGCATTTTGGTTGGAGAAGAACAAGATGTCAATTTTGTCATTTGGCATGCCACATTGGAAATGACATGTCCCTTGGAGATGCTGTATAATAAAAATCTCTCTCTTAAATAATCTATCTACCATCTATGCATGTATCCTCTCTTTCATTGAAGACTATCTGGCTCTCTCGCTTTATCAGTTGTCCCTCTTTTAGGAGGGTGTTGTCCCACTTTAGGAGGGTTTTGTCCCTCTCTTTGAGGCTAGGATTTTCTTGCTTGTTTTTTTTTTTTTTTTTTGGATCGTTTGGGTTTCCACTCTAGATCTCTTTCATCTCTTCATGCTACGGTTAAGCCCTGCGACTCCTCTTCGCAGATCCAGCTTTGACCTTTCAAATCTAGTAATTTACTCATTAAGATACAGTGCTGTTTTCATCAGATCCGGTATTTTTTTGCCAGATTTGGCATTTTGGTCGGAGTCTTTTCATGGTCATGGTGAGATTTCAAGCGATCAGTGTTGTGGATCAGTTTGAAAGCTTTCTCCCTCAGTCAGCTTAGTCTCGAGCTACACCACAAACATTATCATCAGGGATTGGAGAGATTAGCAGTGCGGTTTAGAAGTTTGTTTTACTTATTATTCATGTATTTTCTTTCTTATGCATACTTGTGCTAGTTTATTTTGTAATATGCCTTTGATGACCTATTATTCTCGCTTTCAAATATATATATATATATATGTTACTGTTAATGCACTTTGAAAAAGTCATTTATATCTCTTGTTCGACTTTCTCCTACGTTTTTTTCCGCTTCCAATTCTTTTCAACCTAATTAATTAATTAAAGAGAAACTACCAAATGGGCTTTGCCCAAATGGTGTGACTTCTTTCTCCTTAGTGTGGAGATTGAGGGTTCGACTTCCCTTAGGGGGAGGCTTTGCTTGCCCCTGTTGGTTCTTTAGTCGGAATGTCCTTATTGGACTTTGTTGTAGGCCATTGTAAGACTTTAGGGAATGTGTATGTGGGATGTGTGTGTATCCAACCATAATCCAGATAAGCATATGATATGTGCAAAAATATCAGGTCAAAGTCAAGCCTCACCACCTCAGCAAAGAGTAGCCAAGTCACCTTGAATCTCGGCTGACTACTTAACCATCCCAGGCCGTTACACAAAACTGCCCGATTCGGTCCAAAGCCCGGGCGTTCGCTCCAGACTGCCCCCACATGGGCGCACCTCCAGAAGGCATGGTTGCTTGCCCAGCAAGCTGAAGGAAAAAATGGTTTAAATTTAGAGTTTAAACGCGCAGCGGAAATAGGTTAAGTTATAAAACTTTTGGTATTCCAGGATCTACTACTCGTCAATTCCATAGATGCGTACAAGGGGGTGCAAGAATTATACCTTAGTGTCTTGAACCCAATTCTGAAACTTTAACTTCCAGCAGCCTCCACTAGATGATCTTCACCCTTATGACTCCTGCGGATGCCTGCCGGAAAGACTAGGGTTGGTGGGAACCCTAATAGAGAGGATAGGAAGGTTTTGGGAAGACTATAATAGTTTCTGCAGCTTCTGCGTATAAAAACGACGATCACTTACTTCCAGAACGCAGCTGCCCTATTTATATATTTCCAGAACCGACCTAGACTTCGATCGATCGAAGTGACTTCGATCGCTCGAACCTTCGATCGATCGAACCATTCTCGATCGATCGAACCTGCTGACTTCAATCGATCGAACATACTTCGATCGATCGAACCTGTCTTAACAGCTTCCTCAAGTGTCTTTCCAAGCATCCTAGCGGAGCTAAGAGTGGGACCTCCTAGGCTCTTTATTGTTGGCTCAGACCAGTTTGTTAATTACCATGACCAAACTCTTTGATCAGCAAACTAACTAACTGGTCAGTTAACGTTTATTCCACTATAAAACGATAACTGAACTCCAACGCAAAAGAACATATCCGAAGCGATAACTAGACTTGTATGGTGTACTAATGTCCCTCTACCGTCAGCATTCGTAATCATATTTAGGTAGTCGGATAACTGTTACTGTCAACCTGAATCATGATTACTTCTTGTATTCCTTGAGTCCCATTCACTACTCATGATTACCAAACATGTTGATAACTCTTATCAACAAGACTGCAGTACTCAGTAATCAACTTGGTGACATTCTCAAGGGAATGCTTACTCTGAATCAGAGGGTAGATTCTATCTTGACAATATATGTTCACAACCCTATGGACATGACATACCCAAGATACCCAGGTGTTGATCTTCTATAGACCTCACTGATTGGTAAGTCAAAGCAGCCATATCTATAGTCTGTGTTCATAATCATCTCAAGATTGAGAACACGTACCTTATACAAGTTATGAGTTCCTATTGACTGTTGACAGCCTTAAGCGTCAATATGAAAGCTCAGGTCCGTCAATGCACTATAAGCACTAGCATATCAACTAAGAGCTACACTCTAGTGATTGAGATTAATCACTCCATCCAATGGTAGTTAATTATGCTACAGTGTAGACCTGATGAGGTATCCAGTCTCATCATCCACTGTGACATACTCTAAGTATCAAAGAATAGTAATTCGTATCTCACTTGTGTGTATCTCATACACACACGAATTGCTTACTATGATACTTAAGGACAAAACAATCATCTCATGAAAGAAACATACACAATGAAATGTAAAGCTGATATCCATATATTATAATGCTAATGTCTCATATATAAAGTAATGGTTTGAGGGCACAAACCCAACAAACTCCCACTTGCACTCATAACCATTCAGAACTACATCTAAGACCTAGACTATCTAGATGACGATCAAAGACCTTCTGTGGTAAGGCCTTTGTAAACGGATCAGCAAGATTGTCAGCGGTGGCAATCTTGGTGACAGTCACATCTCCACGTTGAACTATATCTCGGATTAGGTGATATTTCCGCTCTACGTGCTTTCCCTTCCAGTGGTTCCTTGGCTCCTTGGACTGAGCCACTGCCCCACTATTATCGCAGTATATCGTAATAGGTGACAGCGACGCTGGTACCACCTCGAGTTCCATAAGGAACTTCTTGAGCCAAACAGCTTCCTTTGCAGCTTCACAAGCAGCCACATACTCAGCTTCTGTAGTTGAGTCTGCAATGCATTTCTGCTTAATGCTCCTCCAACTAACAGCACCACCTCCCAAGGTAAAGAGATGTCCGGATGTCGACTTTCTCGAATCTTTATCTGACATAAAGTCCGAGTCAGTGTATCCTACTGGAATTAACTCACTACCGCCGTACATAAGCATGTAATCTTTAGTTCTTCTCAAGTACTTAAGAATGTGCTTAACGGCTGTCCAGTGCTCTGGACCAGGATTCGATTGATACCTGCTAACCATGCCAATGGCAAAGCAGATATCTGGTCTAGTGCATAACATCGCATACATGAGACTTCCCACTGCCGAGGCATAGGGAATTCCTGCCATGCGATTCCTCTCCTCTTGTGTATTTGGACACTGGTCCTTGGAGAACGCTAAACCATGCCTGAAAGGTAACAAACCTTTCTTCGAATTATCCATTGAAAACCTAGTTAGCACTTTCTTGATATAACCAGCTTGAGATAATCCCATTATCTTTCGCTTGCGATCCCGAAAGAGCTTTATCCCAAGAATATAGCTCGCCTCTCCTAGATCCTTCATATCGAAAGTACTAGCTAGCCAAACCTTGACCGTTGACAGCGCCACTACATCATTCCCAATGAGTAGAATGTCGTCAACGTAAAGCACAAGAAAAGCCACTACTTTCCCTTCACATTTCTTGTATACACAAGGCTCATCCAGATTCTGTATGAAACCAAACGACTTGACCGCTTGGTCAAATCGGATGTTCCAACTTCTGGATGCCTGCTTAAGCCCATAAATGGACTTTTGCAACTTGCATACCAAGTTACCTTTCCGACCAGCTATGAACCCTTCTGGTTGTTGCATATAGATGTCCTCCTCAAGATTGCCATTCAAGAATGCAGTCTTGACGTCCATCTGCCAGATTTCATAATCTAGGCATGCAGCAATGGATAAGAGTATTCTGATGGACTTGAGCATGGCTACCGGCGAGAAGGTTTCCTCATAGTCAATGCCCTCCCTCTGAGTATAGCCTTTCGCCACAAGCCTTGCCTTAAAGGTCTCAACCTTTCCATCAGATCCTATTTTCCTCTTATAGACCCACTTGCAGCCAATGGGTTTAATATTGGCTGGAAGTTCTACAAGATCCCAGACCTGATTGGAATCCATAGATTCCAATTCAGCCTTCATAGCTTTAATCCAATGAGCTGAATCAACATCAGCCATTGCCTCTTCGCAAGTGGTAGGATCAGATTCAGATTCTATGGAGACAGCTTCAAAAACTTCTCCTAAGAACATGTATCTATCAGGCTGGCTGATAATCCTCCCACTACGACGAGGTACCGGTGCGGAAATGGGTGAAGAAGTGGTATTTTCTTGATTTTCATCGTTATCAACTGCGGGTTGGACTGAGGGCTCTCCTTCTATCTCTCTAAGATCTATCCTTCCCTTAGGTTTATGGTTCATGATATAATCATCCTCCAAGAAAACAACATTTGTACTAACAAACACTTTCTGTTCTCTTGGATCATAAAAATACCATCCATAAGTACCCTTTGGATACCCTACAAAGTAACATACTTCCGATCTAGAATCCAACTTGCTCATCTTTCCTTTAAGCACATGTGCCGGACACCCCCATATCCGGAGATGTTGCAAAGAAGGCTTGCGCCCAATCCACATCTCTCGTGGTGTCCTGGGAACAGATTTGCTTGGTACTAGCTTTAGTATGTATGCAGCGGTTTCCAAAGCATAACCCCAAAGGAATAATGGCAACTCTGAATAACTCATCATTGACCTAGTCATGTCTAAAAGAGTCCGATTCCTTCTCTCCGCTACACCGTTCTGCTGAGGTGTACCAGGTGCAGTCAACTGTGACAGAATCCCATTCTGTACGAGGTGATCAATAAACTCATTAGAGAGGTACTCGCCACCTCGATCAGATCGAATGGCTTTGATATGTGTGCCCGATTGCTTCTCCACTTCAGCCCTAAATTCTTTGAACTTTTCAAAGGCTTCAGACTTGTGCTGCATTAGGTACACATATCCATACCTAGAGTGGTCATCGGTAAATGTTATAAAATACTCATAACCACCCCTTGCTTTAATATTTATTGGTCCACACACATCAGTATGAACTAATTCCAACAATGCATTGGTCCTATTGCCCTTTGCAAGAAAGGGCCTTTTGGTCATCTTACCCTCCAAACAAGATTCGCAGACTTCCATTGGTTCGAGAACCAAATCGCCTAAGACCCCTTCTTTGACTAGTCTGCCAATCCTATTCAGATTGATATGGCCAAGCCTCATATGCCAAAGCCTTGTTGGATTAGTGGAAGGTTCCTTTGTTTTAGATGGTAAAGTTACCACTGAGTTATTAAGTTCCAAACAAAAATCTTTTGAAATATTGGGAGTAATCACATACAAACCATTTGATTTAACACCAGAACATATAAAGGAACTGTTTCTTTTAATGACAACTTCAGTTCCAAAATGAAAGGAATAACCATTATTCGTTAAATTAGAAACTGAAATTAAATTACGTCTCATTAAAGGGACGTAAAGTACATCTGATAAAATCAAAACTTTATTGTCTGAAAATTCTAAAACTACGACTCCTATAGCAACCGCAGATACGGTTGCGCTAGAACCTAGAGTAAGCACGATCTCCCCATCACTGCATTTCCTGGTTGATCTGAACCCCTGCAATGAATTACAGATATGGTTAGTCGCACCAGAATCAATGCACCAAGTGTTTGAAGTATCCGTAATAAAACTTACTTCAATCACATGTGATTCAATCATACCTTGAACTCTTGTAGCTAAGAATTCTGGACAGTTCCTCTTCCAGTGGCCCTTCTCACCGCATTGGAAACACTTTCCTTTGCCTTGGCCACCCACCTTCCCTTTGCCCTTATCTTTTCCCTTAGATTTTGCAATCTTAGGGACTGGTCCAACACTTGAACCACCAGTGCCAGCCTTCTTCTTTCCTTTCTTACCTTTCGGTGTAGATCGGGAAGAAGAAGCGCTTTTCTCAACGTTTAAAACGCTGCCCCCAGGTTTGATCACCCCTTCTGCTGCCAGTAAAGAACTCATTAATTCGCTCATTGAAAAATCCATTTGATTCATATTATAGTTAAGTTTGAATTGAGCGAATGATGGCGACAGCGAGTTGAGGATCATATCAACTTGGGTCTGTGCATTGATGTTGGCTCCCAAGGTCTCCAGTTCGTTTAAATAACCAATCATTTTTAAAACATGTTCTTTGACTGGAGTACCTTCCGACATCTTTGCACTCATTATCTTCTGCATGGCTACCTGTCTGGCAGGCCTGCCATGCTCCCCAAACATCTTTTTCAGGGATGTGATAATGTCACTGGCAGAATCGTTCGATTGGAATTGGTGTTGTAACACACCAGCCATTGAGGCCAGAATGTAACAACGGGCCATTCCATTCGACTTCTTCCATTTGTCGAACTCGCGTCTGGCAGCTGCCGAAGCATTTGCCGCGGGTTCTTCAGGGCTTGGGGTGGTGAGGACATATATGTGATCCTCCGCAGTTAAAACGATGTCAAGGTTACGTTTCCATTCAGTGTAGTTATTTCCAGTTAACTTGTTTTGAGTGAGTATGGTGGCAAGTGGACTAAATGCAGATCCAGACATTATGATTACTGAAAATCAAACAAACAAAATCAATATGGATATCAGAATTGACAGTTTGAAATAAAAGAATCCTTAAAACTCTTATTTAAAAACAAAGTCGCCGGAATATCGAAACGAAAGAATAAAGCCTCCGTGTGGTGGTCAATGTTCGATCTTTTGATTTATCATGACTTATCCGCTATGCAACTCTTGCAAAATAGCCATGACTCCCGAACCTATTTGATCTCTAAGTTTCTGAATAATGCCCCGTGTGGGATCCCTTATCCATAGCTTAGCTAGTGTGTACCATTAACTAGGATCCAATCACAACCGTCTCAAGTAGCGCCTCCGTGTGGTGGTCACCCTCTAACACGTCTGATTGATCCTATCCATAGGAAGTTCACATCTAGTAACCAATGAGCAGTGTACCCTCCGTATGGAATGATCACCCTGGCGAGGTGACACAGAATACACTACTCATCTTACAATGAACCGTTAATGGAAGATCGTGGGTGTTATTTGATAAGACCCTCTCCCACTAGATTTAGTAAATTAAGGATTTTGCTTTTGAAAAATGTTTCCACACACTACCCATAAACATCCAATGTTTACTAATGTGTTGAAAACAATTTTTGAATTTTATTTTAGAAAACTTGTTTTAAGTGCATGCAACAATGTATTATACGTCAATCACAAAACAAGCACATAAAACAAAAAACTAAAATGAAATTTAGGCATTCAAACAATGCCTCTATCTCCCATGGCTCTATTTCCATGGAACCACCTTCTTGGTTTGGTCGCCTCCGGCTCCATCTTTATGGACAACGGCTCCTTGCTCCATCTTCATGGAATTTCTAATTCTATTACATTGGACCTATGCTTCTTTTGAAGCTTACAATTTATCTAGAAAAAGAAAATAGCAAAAAAGGAATAAAAGATTAGGGAAACCGGTGCGACTTTCCTTTTCGTAGGATTGAAGCCGCAGCGCCCTTTACATATGCCTTAAAACCAAACCATTAATAAATTACAACATGCACCAATCTCAAACAAATTAAATATAAATATTTAAACGACTTGGTGCCATGGGAGATAGCGACTAATTTTGCTTAGTGTTAGTCATACACGCATCCACACATACATAAAAAATATATGTGACTATTGGAACACTTAATTGATTCACACAGTATATAAACACTTTACATACTGAATTAGAACTTAAAACAGCATCTTACTTCTCTGTCACGGTTCGATCGATCGAAGATCGTTCGATCGCTCGAACCTTCGATCGATTGAACACTGTTCAATCGCTTGAACATTCTGTTTCACAGAATGATTTAAAAAATTTTACAGAAATAATTTAAGATTAAAGTATAATTTAAAAAACCTTTACAATTGTGAACAGAACACCTGGACAGAGAATCTGTCTCGATCGATCGAACACTATTCGATCGATCGAACACCAGAAGGCTTCGATCGATCGAAACTAGTTCGATCGATTGAGAACAGAATGTTCGATCGATCAAAACAAGTTCGATCGACTGAGAACAGAATGTTCGATCGATCGAAACAAGTTCGATCGATCGAACCCACCTTGCATCCTATGCAATCACAGTTTTGTATTCTGCTGCGATAACACTGCAGAAACAGATCTGTGACAATGCAGTTTCGAAAACAGTTCTAAAATCAACATGCAAATCAAAACTAGGGTTCCAAAAACGCATCTATAGATCCAAACGAGCGTGGCTCTGATACCAATTGAAGGAAAAAGTGGTTTAAATTTAGAGTTTAAACGCGCAGCGGAAATAGGTTAAGTTATAAAACTTTTGGTATTCCAGGATCTACTACTCGTCAATTCCATAGATGCGTACAAGGGGGTGCAAGAATTATACCTTAGTGTCTTGAACCCAATTCTGAAACTTTAACTTCCAGCAGCCTCCACTAGATGATCTTCACCCTTATGACTCCTGCGGATGCCTGCCGGAAAGACTAGGGTTGGTGGGAACCCTAATAGAGAGGATAGGAAGGTTTTGGGAAGACTATAATAGTTTCTGCAGCTTCTGCGTATAAAAACGACGATCACTTACTTCCAGAACGCAGCTGCCCTATTTATAGATTTCCAGAACCGACCTAGACTTCGATCGATCGAAGTGACTTCGATCGCTCGAACCTTCGATCGATCGAACCATTCTCGATCGATCGAACCTGCTGACTTCAATCGATCGAACATACTTCGATCGATCGAACCTGTCTTAACAGCTTCCTCAAGTGTCTTTCCAAGCATCCTAGCGGAGCTAAGAGTGGGACCTCCTAGGCTCTTTATTGTTGGCTCAGACCAGTTTGTTAATTACCATGACCAAACTCTTTGATCAGCAAACTAACTAACTGGTCAGTTAACGTTTATTCCACTATAAAACGATAACTGAACTCCAACGTAAAAGAACATATCCGAAGCGATAACTAGACTTGTATGGTGTACTAATGTCCCTCTACCGTCAGCATTCGTAATCATATTCAGGTAGTCGGATAACTGTTACTGTCAACCTGAATCATGATTACTTCTTGTATTCCTTGAGTCCCATTCACTACTCATGATTACCAAACATGTTGATAACTCTTATCAACAAGACTGCAGTACTCAGTAATCAACTTGGTGACATTCTCAAGGGAATGCTTACTCTGAATCAGAGGGTAGATTCTATCTTGACAATATATGTTCACAACCCTATGGACATGACATACCCAAGATACCCAGGTGTTGATCTTCTATAGACCTCACTGATTGGTAAGTCAAAGCAGCCATATCTATAGTCTGTGTTCATAATCATCTCAAGATTGAGAACACGTACCTTATACAAGTTATGAGTTCCTATTGACTGTCAATATGAAAGCTCAGGTCCGTCAATGCACTATAAGCACTAGCATATCAACTAAGAGCTACACTCTAGTGATTGAGATTAATCACTCCATCCAATGGTAGTTAATTATGCTACACTGTAGACCTGATGAGGTATCCAGTCTCATCATCCACTGTGACATACTCTAAGTATCAAAGAATAGTAATTCGTATCTCACTTGTGTGTATCTCATACACACACGAATTGCTTACTATGATACTTAAGGACAAAACAATCATCTCATGAAAGAAATATACACAATGAAATGTAAAGCTGATATCCATATATTATAATGCTAATGTCTCATATATAAAGTAATGGTTTGAGGGCACAAACCCAACACAAGCCTCCAGACAGTTTCCAATCCCAGCTAGAAGTCTAAATGGAAGGAACAAGTGGTTTCCTAAACCACTTAGGAAACTCTCCTAAATTCATGTAAATCGGTTGTAATTAGATTAAGCTTCCTAATCTGCAGACTTACCTTGTACGGGTGGTCTCTTGCACCTATAAAAGAGGCCACTCACCCCCCCATTGAAGGGGGTCACATTCTGAACCTAAAGAATATCATATTATATTCATTCATACGGGTGGTCTCTTGCACCTATAGAATTTCTCGTGGAGTTCACATACCCAGAAGACCCGGTTGAAGAGTTTGACCTGCCCTATCTACCGCCCGGGCTACAGAAAGACATCCTGACCTGGATACTTTGCGTAGATGGGTCTTCCAACAAGCAAGGCAGTGGGGCAGGGATCATCCTGACTACTCTCGACGGAATCCAGCTTGAGTACGCACTGAGGTTCGGGTTCCGTGCCTCCAACAACGAGGTCGAGTACGAAGCCCTGTTGGTTGGATTACAGTTGGCTACTTCAATAGCTGCACAACAAGTTCAAGGTTATAGTGATTTCCAGCTTGTGGTCAACCAAGTTAACCAGGAGTATGACGCTCAGAAAGACAATATGGTAGCTTACCTGGCCCTGGTCAGAGCGGTCTCGAAGAAGCATAAAGGTTTCTCAATCACCCAAATCCCGAGGGAAGAGAACATCAGGGCCGATCGGTTAACCCAGCTTGCCTTATCCTCTGAGTCAGACCTGCCTGGGATAAGGGTAGAATACCTACCCGAGCCCAGCTTGATCCGCTCAGAAGGCATGGAGGTCAAACCGGTCGCCTTAGGACCCAGTTGGATGGACGTGATCACTATGTTCCTAACAACTGGTACACTGCTAGAAGAAAAGGAAGAAGCCCGCTGGGTCAAGTACCGAGCGGCCATATATCACCTTGTTGATGGTGTCCTCTACAAAAGGGGGTTCTCTATCCCCTATCTCCGCTGTGTCCACCCTGCCCAGGTACATCCAATACTACATGAAATCCATGAAGGTGTGTGCGGAAGTCATGTGGAAGGCCGGGCACTCTCATATAAGGCCCTGCTGCAAGGTTATTACTGGCCGACAATGGCCCGGATTCCCAAAAGTACGTAAAAAAATGTGATAAATGCCAAAGACATTCCCCCATGATCAACCGACGGGGAGAGCTTCAGATACCAATCCTCAGCCCCTGGCCGTTCGCTCAGTGGGGAATCGATATTGTCGGTCCCCTCCTGATAGGAAAATGACAAGTTAAGTTCGTTGTCATCGCCGTAGACTACTTCACCAAGTGGGCAGAGGCCTAGCCCTTGGAGACAATCACCGAGAAGAAGATGGACAATTTTATTAAGAAAAACATCCTCAGCAGATTCGACATTCCCCGGGTTTTGGTCAGCGACAACGGTAAGCAGTTCGACACCCCGGTGTTCAGGCAGTTCTGCTTAGGCTATAAAATATCCAATCATTATTCTTCTCTCGAGCATCCTCAAGCCAATGGCCAAGCTGAGGTGACAAACCGAATAATCCTGCAGTCAATCAAAACCAGACTTGAAAACTCCAAGGGCCTTTGGGCCCTCTTGTGGGCCTACCGCACCACCCCCCGAGCGGCAACTGGAGAGACACCATTCTCGCTCACCTACAGCTTCGAGGCGATAATCCCCACGGAGCTCGGGTTACCCACACATCGGGTGACAAATTTCAACGAGCAGAACAACAAAGATGCCCTTAGAGCAGAACTTGACTTGGTAGAAGAAAAAAGAGACCGGGCATATTTAAAAGTGCCATCTTACAAACAGAGGGTCTCCCGGTACTTCAATAGCAAAGTCAAGCACCGGAGTTTCTAGGTCAGGGATCTCGTTCTAAAGGCGGTAAACCAGTCTACCAAAGTCCCGAGCCATAGGAAGTTGGGGCCAAATTGGGAGGGACCATACTGAGTTACGCGGGTCAACCGTCTGGGCACCTATTGGTTACAAACTCTAGATGGGCATGATCTTTCTCACCCTTGGAATGTTCAACACCTCCAAAAGTATTTTTAGTAATGCTCAGACGCGAGCGGGTTAACACTGGTTAGGAAGTTTTGTAGCTCTACTTGAGCAGTTATTATAAATTTTCGAAGGAATTAAAGGTTTTCTTTTCTTACTACAAGCAATGATCCCTACCACTGTTCCACAAAAAGACCTCGGGATCACACCCGAGGCACAAAAGACCTTGGGTCACACCTGAGGCACAAAAAGACCTTGGGATCACACCCGAGGCACAAAAGACCTCGGGTTAAACCCCGAGGCACCGGCTTCGCTTAGGACCAACCTACGATGGGGGCAAATCTCCCTAGGTGGCTGATGATAGCAAGCCTCAAAAGACCCTGCAACCACCCACGTTCTAGGTCGGTTTCCTACGGTCACCTTTTTTGTAAACACTTGCCTTAGCAAACGCTTGGGGGGCAAGGGCAGGGGGAGTACCAGACCAAAATAAGAAATCACACCGAGCACTAACAGGGGTTGGAATCCTAGGACATTCCTAAGTACCTATAGTGCCCAGAGAAACTGCCCGGATAATAAACTCCTACACAATACCAGGCGGGACCTTTAAGACAGGTCCCTAGAAGACCAAGTATTCTCTACTGGTTACAGTCCTAAACCTTTTCCTTAGGTAGGGATTTAGATCAACTAAAAATTGGTCGGGTACTAGCAATCGCAAACAGGCACACAAGTATAAAAAAGTAAACAATTGATGAAAAAGGGGGCCTCGATGGATCTTTTCATTAATTAAAAACTATGTACATTGCGTGGGGGCAGTTGTAGTAGCGCCCCCCCACCCCCCCCCAAAAAAAAACACACAAGTAGCTGCTATTGGTCGTCCACAACGACCACCTCTTCATCGGTGGCTGCAGTCCCGACCGGTCTAGCGTCAGTAGTGGCCTCCTCACCAGCTTGATCCTCCTTCCAATAGTCGGACTTCGCCCATGAATAGCCCAAGAGGTCCCAGTCCGGGTGGTCTGAGGCAGCCCAGGCGGTCAGATCGGCGTAGCCTTTGAGGAAGCCCGCCTCAAACTCTTCGTCCGCATCCTTGGCCTCGGCCTCCCGAGCAGCGGTGACCTCGAAGAGAGTCACTGACAGGACCTTTGCCTCCTTCTCAACAGCCACTCTCCCGGCCTCTGCAGCTGCCGCCTTACCCTCTGCGGACTTCCGAGCAGCCTTCTCGGTTGAAACACTATTGTGAGCCTCCTCCAACTCCAGGGCCAAAGCCCTGGACTTCTCCTCTACCACAGAGAGGGCAAAGCCTGCGGACTCCTGGGCGGACGTTTCTGCAGATAGAGCTGCCTCAGCAACGGCGAGCTTCTCGGCCACCCCGGGCAGGGTAGCCTCAGCCCCTGTCGCCAAGCAGTCATCCTACAAAAAGACAGAAGCTGTTAGTATGTCGAACGGAACAGAAAAACAAAAGCTGTGCAAACAAAATGCATGGACGGCTTACCATATGACTGACGCTGTACATCCAGCCGACTAAGGCCTTGGGCCCCAGCAGAGAACACTTGTCCACCTGGTTCTGTAGAAACCTGGGTCGGACTCTCTCTCCGGACCTTGTCCGCCGTCTCCTCCACTAGCATCGAGGGAGGTCTCCCACGCGGTACCAAGGGAGTGGGCTCGTCTAAACACATGAACGATACCCCGGCCAGTACAGTTGCTGGCGAAAGCTTAGGCGCCGTGGCCACGGTGACCCTAGGAGTTGAGGTCCCCACTGCCTCTTTCCCCGTTCGGATCCCTCGAGAGATCCGCTTCAATTGCTAGCCCTCAACGGGGTCTGGCTTCTTTCTTTTCTGGCCCGCCCAGGCCATCAACGCCGCCTCCTTTTCCTTCAAGGTCGTCGCATCCTTAGGAGCCATCTCTACACAGTCAGAAATGATACACATCAATGACAGTTAAGTTAAAACTGAATAACGAGACAACCAAGAAACAGGTGGAGAACTCACCAGGAATGATTACAGGAAAGACGGGAACTACGAAACGGTGCTTGTTCTTGTAGGAAGTCTTCTGGTCTCTGGTCCGGGTCAGCAGCTTATTAACGTCGGTTGGGTCCTCGACCAAGGACAGTTTCCTTGCCTGGTACTCGTCGGATAGACCAGGCTAGTTTAGTGATCCCTCTGCAAAGCAAAAAAAAAAGCAGTTAGTTCAGCAATAGCGACAAAGTAAACGCAAAGCAGAAAAGGAAATAGTGGCTTACTCCTCAGCTTTTCCGCCCAAGAGGTCCTCAACTGTGCCCCCGACACCTTTTCGCAAAATCCGAGGGTGGACACTTGGAAGAATTTTTTATTTCATCCCCTGTTGTTGCTCGGGTAGTTCACTATTATCTTTCTTCTCTGCCTGGCCCCAAGCGAGAAGAAGTCGGCTTCCCCGTGCACTGGGAACGACCGGTGTGTCCAAAAGAACTCTTGCAGGGTAAGCTCGTACCCTAGAACCTGGGGCCAGAGGGAGATGGCTCCCATCAGGAAACTCTAGCCGTTCGTGGAAAGCTATCTGGGGGAGATCCCGAGATATATTAGCACATCTCGAGCAGTAGGGTGAAGAGGGAGACGAAGGCCCGTCGGAAAGACATCCTCGTACAAAGTAACAAAACTCGACTCGTGTATATGAGCCCCACCGTCGTGCACCGCCAGGGAAAAGTGGTCGGGGATATCATATCTCTCCCTGAACCAGCCTAAGTCAGGGGTACAGAGAGTCTAACAATCCGCTCACAAGCGAACATTACGTCGGGACTATTCGGCCTCGACTCCTCACTACCCGACCTTCCAGGCACTAAGGCAACTGGGATACCCTGAACCACCTCGTCATCGAGCACTTAGAAAGGGATCATCCCCTCGTTGTGTTGGTCAGAGGGGGTCACAGAAGGTGGATCTAGGCTCGTATCCGACGTCCCTGATCTTGACTGCTCGTTCTCCGATCGGGAAGACGAGTCAAAACTGGAGTGACACATCTCTAAGTTCTCGGTGACTGGGTAAGGGAGTAGTTGGCGGCCTATATATTGGTCCGGAACCCCAAGTCTAACGTATAAAGGAGGCAAAGCTACGCACCTAAAAGGTAAATCATATAAGGCCCTCACAGTCAGATAACACTCGTGCAAGGTTGACATAGGACAATCCAATCGGTTCAACTTCAACCGCTCGGCTACACCTCCTATCCTAATGAAGAATATGAACCTAAGGAAAAAGAAATCCCACTCCTAGGCAGATCCTAGGGGGTTTGTTCTCTCCAGCCTCACTCAAAAAGAAAGAAAAGGAAAGGGGAGAATGAGGAATGCAGCAAATGGAAACTCGAAAAGGAAGGACTTACAAGAATCAACGCAGAAAATGTCAGACCCGTCCTGAAAAATCTTTTTATGCTAAAGGCATAAATGTCTTAAATGGAATTATTAACATGGTTTAATAATTATGAATGAGGTTGGCCATGGGTCAACGGAAAGTGTCAAGAGAGGACACGAGAACATGAAAAATCGTGTTGTATTGGCATAGCTAAATGATATTTATGTGATTTAAATGTTATTTAACTTATCTGGTATTTTCATGAATAATAATTATACCTGTGTAGTATAATTTCTGATAGTTTCAATCTAGTTTTAGATTGTTTGAACACTGTGACGAGAACGTGAGTGATATTTTGCTTAAAAGGTAGGTTTTTTTAGAGATTTCACGAAAAATAGTTTTCAGAACGTAATTACGGAGACAAACGGGACTTAATAAAAAACTTTTGAAATTTGTAGTTTTCACTCGTAAAGTTATAAAATGGACGTGTAAGACGTTTCGAGGAATAATTATAAGTTTTGAGAACTCGCGGGGAGGTAAACGTAATTTCTGGAAAGTTTGTCTATAAATAGCAAGGGTGAGAATTTCATTAATTGTAAACTTCTAAAAATATCTTGAAAGAGGAGAGAGAAAGGGAGATTTAGTTCTCCGGGGTTTGCGATGACGGTCGGCGACCTTCCGTCCGTCTGAACTTCATCAAATTTCACATATGAACTCCCCAAGGTAAGGGGAACGTTTTGATAGTCTTTAAGCCACGTTTGGCTAAATTTTTTTTAAATTTCTAAATCTAGGAATTTGGAGAAAACATGTGTAAACTTGTAGGTTTCGCGTAGGATCGGAGATTTGGTGTTTAATCGGGCTTCTAGTCGTTCTCTTAAAGTTATGCGACGATAGCTCGAGGTATGAATTTCTAGCCTATGTTATATAGGTGAAATACATGTTTTATATTTCGACGACAAAATTGAGATCCGGGCAAAATTCATGTGTTAATCTTAGGCCCGTTAATTATGCACGCGCTTGAATATGGAAAGTATGTCAAATTTTATGCGAGCACGTATATGTGATGATTTGCTAGTTGAGCATGTTTATGTGCTATGTTGGTTAAAGGGGGATTTATGTTAATTCACCGTGAGACGTCCTCTCGAGAATGGGGAGGATTAGTAGCGACGACGGTCACTTGCCGAGAAAGGCATTACGCGACATGTCGAAGGGGCATGGGTCGTGGTTGAGTCGTAAGACTTTGGATCGGTGAATGCGCACTTATTCCCTAGAGACCAATAGTTATGTGTTATGATGAGATTAAAGCATGATTTGTCATATATGCATATGTTAGAAATTGTGCACTCAGCATATAGCTGAGCAATGGAGATTTACTCCATTGCAGGTTTGAAGAAAGAAAGGAGAAGCGTGAAGGGTGAGGCCGGGGGAATGCTGGGGATCGCCTTTTGTTTATGTTTTGGTTTCTTTCCCAGTGTTGTAATAATGGAATTGGAGGTAGGATCATGTTTTGTTTGAATTGAGTACCTTGAAAGGATTTTGGGAAATGTTGTATTATGTAAGAAAACTTTTTATAGTTAGTTTTGAATTCGTCCGAACTCTTAAGTTCGTGTTTTGTAGACTTAACTTGTCAAATTCGGATTTTGAAGGAATGTGGTTAGAGTTTTGTGAATCGAACCAAACAAGCCTTAGCTTGTTCCGCTATTGTTTCTTTTCATGGATTAGTGAGATTAAACTTTATTTTTGAAAGCTTGTTATAGCTTGTGACGTTTGGATTAATGTAAGTGTGTTTGGAGTATTGGTATTGGTGGTGGTGGTTGTTTGACGCCTTAAGCAAATTCTGCAACTTTGAGCAGGATTCTGCTAAAGGGTCATTCGACCGGTCGAAGAGGGTCGTTCGACCGGTCAAAATACCCCTTGCCAGAAATCTTTTACTACCCCTTCCAGAAATTTTAAAAGGGTTTTGATTGGTTCTTAGGGTACATTTGGGACCCCTTTCAACATAAAATCATTCGTTTTGAAATATAATTATGTTTTCAATTTTATACGGATTTTTCAACTCGAAGGGTAATGTTCTCAAAGTTTTATATACTCAAGATTGTTTTAAAGTTCTTTTCCGCTACGTATAGTTATTGTTGAGCCTTGGTGGCGAGCCGCGTGTCCTGTTTCCGCACATTAGCGGGATGGGTCATGACAGAAAAGGGATTGGGAATTCTACCGGGAAACTCTTACTCTCAAAACCGCTCGGTTGTCTCTATCACTTGTCAGCAAGAATGAAAGAAATGAGTAAGTGTTCCTTATATAAGAAGCACGGACGACCCATATCAGATCAGATCCAGCGGCTATGGAGCTTTCCCGCCAAAATAGTCCGACAGTTGTCATCTCGGGCACGTGAAGCGTCGCCTCAAAAGGCGCGCATTTTAAGTGCGCGACGGGACAGTCCAGTTACCCTGCGACTGGTCGGTTACGTCCACACCGACTTCGTTTGATCCTAACCAGGCCAGTCACTCCATGACACGTGGCAGTCATCGGCTCCGGGCTCACATGGTCACCACTTGGTCTACAAACCAGTTGACCATCGCGACCGGTCTTGCCCAAACAAGGGTCCCGACCTCCTTCCCAGACGGTTTTCCAGAGCAGTACTAATTTTCAAAGCCTCATCTAATAGAGTATCACATCAGTTTCGAAAATAGGGGGCAGCTGGTATGTGCAAAATATCAGGTCAAAGTCAAGTCTCGCTACCTCAGCAAAGAGCAGCCAAGTCACCTTGAATCTCGGCTACTACTCAACCATCCCGGGCCGTTACACAAAATCGTCTAGTTCGGTTCAAAGCCCGGGTGTTCACGCCAGACTGGCCTCACATGGGCGCACCTCCAGAAGGCATGGTTGCTTGCCCAGCAAGCCTCCAGACAGTTTCCAATCCCAGCTAGAAGTCTAAATGGAAGGAGCAAGTGATTTCCTAACCACTTAGGAAACTCTCCTAAATTCATGTAAATCGGTTGTAATCATATTAACTTCCTAATCTGCAGACTTACCTTGTACGGGTGGTCTCTTGCACCTATAAAAGAGGCCACTCACCCCCCATTGAAAGGGGGTCGCATTCTGAACCTAAAGAATAGCATATATATTCATTCGCACGCATATACCCGGTCGGTTTGGTTGGTAGTGCCGCCTACTCTGTTGGCTCACCAGTCTCCGCTGGTGATCTGTTAGTGAAGCGCACCAACGCACAACGTGGATGTAGATCACCTCATTAACGGGGCCGAACCACACCCAATTCTCCTCTCTTCATCTGTCCCTCATATAATTACTTTTACCCAATTTTTGACATTATCAATATATATAAAAAATATATATATATAAAAACACAAATAAATAAAATTAAAGAGAAACTCAAAAGCCGCTCATTAATCAGTCATGATGGGTGTATTATCCCTTGGGCAGTCTAAAAAAGTCTCAGCCCCCAATCTTGAATCTACACAGGCCAAAGGTTCCAAAAACCTTTTGGGGGTATTGTGTGTTCCATCTCAATCTTTATTTTGGATTTGGATGCTAAGCCATCACGAATTTGATTCTTCCATAGTTTTGTTTTTTTGGTTGACAATTCAATTTCGGGTAATGTTATATCCATATTTTTGCATATAAAATGTGTATATAAAGTGTGTATATAAAGATCTGGGTCATTTATTTTGATGGAGCCATACATAGGACATACATAGGACCTACTGAAATGTATGACCCAGATCTTTATGTGCACACTTTATATACACATTTTATATGCATCAATCATTGCTCTTCAATTCCATGGTTAATGACTACTTTTGCTCGGTTTCAAATCCCTTTCATGTAAGAAATTTGGGGCTATGGATAATAGGTTTTATTTTTTTTTTGTGATTCTAGCATAAATGATCATCACTGAAATTTGACTGTTTTATCTGATTGTTTTATTTTAAGTTTGCTTCACTCTCCAGGTCACGAAAAACAATTCCTTTGTTAGGAGTAATCTGTACAAATCTTTCTATCTAATATCAGATGGTAAGATTTAATTGTAACTGGGTAATACTTGGGACACAATCTTCATACAACTTTCATACAACCTCTCCAAAAGATGTGCCTATCTCTTTCTTGTGTCACTGTGGGATCCAGTGACATCACAGGAGAGAGATAGACACATCTTTTGGGGAGGTTGTATGAAAGTTGTATGAAGGTTGTGTCCCAAATATTACTCATTGTAACTAGGGGTATATACGAGCCTGCTTGTAAGCTCTAACGAGTCGAGCTTTCAAGTACTCGCGAGCTTTCTTGCGAACTTTTTAACGAGCTTTTTCGCGTCCCTTTTAAATTATATAGTTTAATAATAAAACAATCATTTATCAACCATTTTTACAAGAGATGTCATATTTCATCTAAAATTATTTAATTTTATAATAAATATATATATATATATATAAAGTCACTATACAAGCTTTTTATCAAAATTATTAACGAGATTTTTCACGAGCCTTAATCGAGTGTGTTCACGAGCTCAAATATGTGAGCCGAGGTTTGCCTTTATCGAGCCGAACTTCAAGCCATTGTTGAGCGACTTAGCTCATTCACACCCTTAATTGCAACCTTGGTTTGTACAGTATTGTACATATTTTGCTTAATTCTCATTTTTTGTCGTTCTTTTTTATTTATTTTATATATTATATATCATTATTTTTATCCTTTTTATTCAAAGTTTTCAATTCTTTTTTTATTTTATACATATATATTTTTTTAATAAATTTTCCTCGATCGTCGACTAGTTCATGAATGATAGTGTGAAAAAAAGAGGGAATTCTTCAAAAAAATTAATTCCATGCTAATGTGAAATGCTTAATTAGCATTTATAATTTTGAAGTTAAGGGAGATCGCTATATTCATGATATATAACAATATATAAAAAGACTAGAGTAATATTTGGGACACAACCTTCATACAACCTCCCCAAAAGATGTGTCTATCTCTCTCCTGTGATGTCATTGGACCCCACAGTGACACAGGAAAGAGATAGACACATCTTTTGGGGAGGTTGTATGAAAGTTGTACGAAGGTTGTGTCCCAAGTATTACCCAAAAGACTAATGCTATCATTTACCAAATTTGAATCCCAAATTTAGTTTTCAAGTGGTTTAACTGATGTATCACATACAATGACACCACATATCAGTGCAGGTGGAACAATAGACAAAGCATTTGGCTGTGATTCAAATTTGAGAGGCACAATATTACTCCAATAAAAAAAATGAGTAATGCTATTTTTCCCAAATTTAAATCCAAATGTGATTCCCAACATGCGTTACAGTTGACTCAATTGATATTGATTAGAGGATGTTAAAGTGGCCCCACCATTATTAAAAGTGGGCTCATTTCAACATGTTGTGAACATTAATTTTGAATACAAAATTTGAGAAGCATAAATGAGATCTAACCATTAATAGTTTGTTATGGATCTTTATGGAAATAAGAGATTTTATTTAAAATAAAATAATTTTTTTGGGCAAATTTATAGTGAGCAACTTCTCACATGATAAGAAGAGTTTTAACTGTTGGACGAAAATCTAACTAGCAATAAAAACATCTCCAGATTGTTGAAAATTTTATGGCTAAGTTATCATCAAACGATTAAAACATGCCTTCTCCTATAAGAAACTTATCACAATAGACTTACTTTATATTTTTGCAAAAAGTTTGTTAGCGTGTGTGAATTAGAGTTTCTTTATTTATTTTATAAAAAAATAGCTTTAATTTGATGTTTTTAAATTATTAGTATTATTTTTTTTTTAGCATTTTGAAAAATAGTGTCAAATGGACTAAATTCGTGTGTTTCCATTTCGTACGAATGAAAAGTTTCTCATTCCCCTTTTCTCTTTTGGTTCATACTTACATATATTATATAATATTTTATATATACAAAAAAAAAAAAAAGTAGTCCACACACACCAAATGTCAACCCGAAACAACTATCCTCTTCCCACCTATATACATTAAAACGTTTTTGTAATAAAATAATAGAACCGTGTTTAAACCCCACCTTACAATATTACCAAACCCCACCCTTGTTGCCTGCCCTTTCACACTAGATAGAACATCTTTTAATTCACACACCAAACCTGCAGCGCGCTCCCATCCATCTCTAGCTCTATTTAAGTAGTCCCCCCTCAGCACTCCTTCCCCCTCATCAATCTCTCTCTAGAATCCCTCTCTCTTTTCTTCTAAAAACAAAGAAGTACTACATAATATATATATATATATATATGCAGATGGAGACCCAAAAGAAGAGAGAAAATTATGGAGGAGAAGCTGGAAGAGGAGGCAAAGAAGTGAAGGTGGCTAATAAGAATAGTTTGAGGTGTTCTGACTTGGTTTTGAGGTTCTTGGCCTTGGCTCTCACTTTGGTTGCTGCAGTAGTTCTTGGAGTTGATAAGCAAACTAAGGTTGTTCCAATACCGGTGATCCCAACCCTCCCCCCGTTGAATGTTCCTGTCACTGCCAAGTGGCATCACATGTCTGCCTTTGTGTGAGTTAATTTCTCTTTCGATCATACATGCATATACATGCACATTCAAAATATATGTTATAGTAATATAAATGCATCATCGATGATCATCACTTAATTACAAACTGAAAGCTTAATTTTGTGTATTTTCACATATTTCTCTTTAATTTATTTTTATTTTTATTTTTTTTAATATTTTGTTGCTAAACAAGAATTTTTTTCTCTTTAAATTTTTATTGACGAGCCTATATCAAAGAATTTTTTTTTTATTGGACGTATTGTGGTTCTCAAATTTGAGATATATGGGAGTGACACTAGCTTACATACAGTGATTTGTACGTGGTGGTACAGCGATTATTGCTATATATAGTATATATGTTGCATCATATAATAGACTCATCCGGCCCCCTTGAGAACTTGTAACCTTTTGCCACCACAACTTAATGGTCCCACAAAAGAAAAAAAATATTACGTATACATATGTGGATCAGTAGTATGTCTCTCCATATATGTAGAGTTCTAGATTTTAGTAGAGGGAAATAATAAGAATTGAGTAAAAAGAAATTAATTAATGGAATCAACTAACCCTGTTGGCAAACAAATTTTGGAGTCAATGAGTATTTATGGAACTCCTCTAATGTTAAAATAAAATCATTTTGGTTATCACAGCTTCTGCGATATTTGCACAAAAAGATATATTAAATCAATTGTTTTCGATCGATTGGTAAAAAGCTACCTTGACGATTTTTGGCCAGAAGCATGAGCTGTTTCCAAGCGGACCCTAAGTGATCTTCAAAAACATCTTAATTTATTTGGACTTTGGCTTGCTTGCACGAACTACCATGTACAGCTACACAAAAACCAAGTACGGAGTATTCAATTCTCCATAACCTACTGCAACTAACATACTTGTCTCCACTGATTTGATCTCTTCGGATAATTAAGTTTTTTTTTTTTTTTTTGTGTGTTTGTGTTTTTCTGGGTTTCAATTTTTAGCTATTAATTACCAAAATATCTGCCGCAGATCTGGGTAAGAGTTGGTGGGCCAGTTGTATGCATGCATTGTCTCTTAAACTTGAGTGTATTTTTATTTATTGACTCAAATTTTGCTCACCCAAATATCTGATTAGGATGAGTATATGAGATCTATTTTTTATATATATATATTTTTTAATTTTCATTTTGTCGCTAATAAGTGGTGGGTCTCATATACTCACCCAATAAAGTACTTAGACGTGTGAGCAGAAATGCACTCCTTAAACTTATCATATTGAACCTGCATGGCTAGTAAGGTTGATGGTTTAGAAATTGTTCATAGCCGAGCGGGTTGTAGCCCAATTGGCATAGTCTCTCTCTTCCCACTGGGAAGAGAGAGAGTTCGAATCCGCATAGGGGATTTTAGCTGCTTGCTCCCCCAATTATTCATCAGTCGGAATGAGTGGCCCTTGTTGGGTTTTGCTGTGGGCCAGTATGGAGCTTTGGGGTTGAATTGAGGCTAGAGTGTGTGTCAGTGTGGGGTGTGTGTATCCGGTCCGGATACAGGTAAGTATCAAAGAAAGAAAAAGCAAAAAAGAAATAGTTTATAAGTTTTTTCTTTCTTTTCCCACGCATATACCGCATTTTCATTAAACACTTTTGGTGAAGATAAAAAAAGAAACAAAATTAAAAATACTTTTGGTAAGTGGATTAACTGTTAAAAAAAAACTTTTAACTAAATTATGGAGAGAAGATTTTATGCGAGCAACCAATGATTGATGAAAAAATGAGTAATGCGCGTTACACCCACACTAAATTCGACACCAAATTTTACACTCAATAATCTTAGCCTTTGATTTTAGTGAATCCCATATAAATCCCACATGAGTCCTACAGGAATCTAGGTATAAAATTTGGGACGAGTATAGTATTTTGTAAACATAAAACTCAAATTGCATAGTACACTACATCAGTACATCTTGTCAAAATTGGAAAGTACACTACTGGAATTGGAAAGTACGAGTACAAATTTAGGGTCAATTAATTTAAAATAAACTAACCAATAAATTTGGCTAGTGTTAATGTCAAAGCAGAAAGTGCTAATATCATAGCAGAAAATATCGCTAAAAGTTTTAGTGACACTTAACTATCGCTAAAACTTTTAGCGACACTTTCTGCTTTGACATTAACATCACCCATATATTTAGGCAATTTAACAGACATTACATAAAATAACGTGCATGCGATGACATAGTACCTTGTTTGAAGTATTACTATTACTGGGAAATAAGGTAATCTCCTAACCGTTAGGCCCAGTTGCACATAATTTTTTTAAACACTGGTAAATTTTTATTTTTATTTTTATTTTTTTTATAGCATAATTTTTTTTAATTAAACACTGGTAATTAAGCTGAGACCATAAGGTCTTTCATCAAAACTAATAAAATTTCGTTTGGTGAATTTAATTTTTAAAACAATTTTTTTTTTATTTTTTATTTTTTATTTTTGATGTGTTAATTCTACCACCGTTTAAGTGTTTAACTACTATTTTTTCGTCCTTTTCTTTTTAAAAAGTTATTGTCACCGTCGCCATGGGAGTGTTAGATTTTATCCTTTTCCTTTCTTGTAGAGAGAAAAACAAATGAATCTTCTCATGGGATTCACCTTTATTTGTGTCTATCTGTCTATGAATTAAAAATACAGCGAAATTATCTTATCTGCATGTCAAATTAATCCATACATTGTCAGAAATTAATGGCCACCTACTTCCATTAAGACGAGGCCAATCTTAAAGTCTCTCTTTTTCAATTTTTTTTTTCTTTCAGTCATCCTTATCACAGTAACAAAATTAAAAGGCTTACAAATACACTCCTTCTGGTTGGTGTTTTTTTTTGTCCGTCCCTTTGTTTCATATAGGTCACTAATACTGACAGGTCAGTCTCGAGTATTTGGGGGCTTGGGACGAATTATTAAAAAGAAGGCCCTTATACGGGAATTTGAGGGCAACGTCTCCGAAGTGATTTTTTTGGGGGTCTACGTATACATAATTGACGATTTTTTTTGGGGTCTACTTATAATATGAGTTTGTTTGTGAAACTTAAAGCATTGCATGGTGTCTTTTAAAATTCTAAAGGGGCCTATTTTTAAAACTGAAAAAATTCTTACACTAAACGTGTAATTTTCAAAATTCTAGGGGCCTTTACTTTTGAGTTTTATATACATCTATATCAATATATATGTAGTTGACTACACTAAATTGGGTCATGGGGTGGCCTAAATGTAGAATACTAAAATATCTCAAGATAAAAATATAATTATAAAAATTTCATGTACACTCTCAAAATTTTTAGAATTTTGGTGGCCCGGGGGAGGTTGTCTCTTTTGTCCCCTTTGGGCCGACCATGCTAATACAATTGTAGGTTAGACTAATGTGCAACTGTGAGTAAATCTGATAAATCTAACCGGGTATAAATACCTCATTTTGTTAGCACGTTTTCAAATACACCCCTTATACAGGTTTCTATACCCTTAGATTGAAGTATTTGTAGGGGTAAATTGAAGCCATCTAAGCTAACCCAAAATAAAATGTTAAAAAAATGTGAGAACCATAGTTATCTCTCGGTTTGATTATTATAATATGGGCCCACTGTGACAGTGTGTGATTCCAGGAATTCAATATTGCGATAAATCATCTTTGTCTTTAGTCTACATAGGCCTTACCAGCCCACCTCTTAACTTGGCCCCATCTAATTACGAGTAGTTCTTAGAAATTAAACTTTGTAGCCCACGGACACTTTTTTATATATGGGTTCACTTTGGGCTTGGGTGGAAGTTCTTAAATTAAATTTTTTTAGAATTAGGTCCAACCACTTTTTATTTTAGTGAAAAGTCTATACGTTATAAATATATGTCAATTTTACATAATGTACTTTGGTGAAAAATTCACTTAATAAAAATTTTTACTATGCGAATTTTCACATAGCTTTTAAAAATAGGGACTTGATCCGTTTAAGTTTCACTAACATAACTTTTAAAATATAGGGACCTAATCCATTTAAGTTTTCACTAGCCATGCAGTTTTGATGAAAATAAAAAATAATTTTTCCTTTAAACTTAATTAACCTAAAATGAGAGACTTTTCACTAATTTATATCAACACAATTAGGTAGTTGGTTTGAACAAGACATTGGTTCTGATTAGGGTGGGTTGATCTGTATTTCAACCAAGCCCATAATGTTAAATGGGACTTTTCAACCCAAGCTTGATCTGTGCTAAGAACTTAGCCCAAGCCCATCTCACTTATTTGGGCTCAGATTGTATTGGGTCTGTTTCAACCCATCCAAGACAGTTTTTTGTTTCTTAATTTTTAATTTTTAAATTTTTAGATTATATATATATATATATATACGAAAAATCTCTATAGAGGGCGCCCTCTCTTTATTAAAGAGAGGGGGCTTCTGCTTTGGCCGTCGGATCATGTTTAAAAACTGTGAAGTGACAACACTACCCTTAATGAAAATACGATTCGACGGCCAAAACAGAGGCCCTCTCTTTAATAAAGAGAGGGCGCCTCTTTAGGGCCTGGCTGTATATATTTATATATATAAATATTTATTACAGTCATTTGTGATGGTATTTGGCTAATTGTCTCCAATTCTTGTATAATATAGGTACTTTGTGGTGGCAAATGCCATAGCATGTTCATATGCAGCACTCTCAATGGTCCTCACTTTGGCTACTAGGGGTGGAAAGAAGAACTTGGGATTGATCATCATGATACTTGACCTAGTCATGGTGGCTCTGCTCTTCTCCGGCAACGGTGCCACCACCGCCGTCGGAGTCATAGGGTACAAGGGCAACTCGCACGTGATGTGGAACAAGGTGTGCAATGTGTTTGATAAATTCTGTCACCAAGTGGCTGCAGCCATAGTAGTGTCTATGCTTGGTGCAATCGCATTTCTGTTGATGGTTGTGCTTGCTGCTCTGAACCTTCACAAGAAACATGAGTAGAGCTTGTTTAAGTTTGTGGTCTTGTTGTCCCTAGTAAGTTTGTACCAAAAATCTCCTTTTGTGTGCTACGTTTCTCAATCTTGTGTTATCTCTCTCTCTCTCTCTCTCTCTCTCTCTCTCTCTCTCTCATAAGCGTAAGATATCAGTGTTACCAATGTTCTGTTCATGTCTAGTATCTGTTTAGTATGTGGAATTGTATGGTTGTTTTAGAATATTAGAGAGGTAAGACACAGAATGACTCTGTATTGAATGGTATGTTAAATCATCACATTAGAGGTTTGACATAAACTATACCAATGTAGCACGGATACGACACGGCAAATTCCAAAAATATAGAATACGAATATGGTTAGGATATGTCGAATAAAAATAAAAAAGAAAAATATGATTGAATATTAATATTACAAATTCTTCCATAGCAACTAGCAACTTGGCAAGAAAGACAAACATAGAAAAAGTACCATGTGATAAGGACAGAGAATAGATGAAAAAGGAAAGAATGAAAACAGAAATTATACCTCCCTCTAGAAAACTAGACAAAAGGGAAAAAAAAAAGGTGTAAAAGAGCCCCAGTGCCGTATCCCGGTCTGGTCCTCGCGTGTCCCAACCGTGTTCAAAATTAAACTTTTATTTTAAAAAACCAACACGGATTTTAGTGTGTCGAATACGTGTCCAATCGTGTCTGTGTCCGTTGTGTGTTCGATACGCATACCGCGGGCACCCATATGAAGTATCCGTGCTACGTAGAATTGTACTATTTCATTAAGAGACTTGCTGATATAAAGTTTAACCTAAAGAAATTAACAAGGGCTTGTATGGTAACGTTGTGGTTTTTGATTTTCAGTTTTTGTTTTCATTTTTTGTATTGATGCCTACCTCTAATTTAATACAAAAAATGAAAACTAAAAACCACAACGTTACCATCAGCCTATTGAAATCCCAAGTGAATACTTTTGAAGTTGATCAATGTAGCTAATTCCGATTGTGCAAAGTAATTATAAATTGAGATGATTTATTCAACACCACCAACTCAAGTGTTAATTATTCTAATGAACTGTGGCTGATGAATTATTGCTAGATTGCAGTACTTTCGGAATTTGGAATTGGCCCGAAATTGTAAAGTTAGCCCACATAACATATCCTCAAAACACAAAACTTCAAACTTGTTCTTTAAAAGCAGATCATAGAAATACAAAAAATCAGACGGTCCAAAAATAGTTTCTGTCTATAAATCTTACTGTCATACACACGTATACTATATACAGCACTGCCTATACAGATCTTTCACACAGTGGTGGTCCAGAGCCGTATCCTAGTGACACGTGTCAAATCTGTTTCTTCCTTGGAGCCCAAGTGCTCGTCCACATGGTGTTTGTTTGGGAAATTTTAATAAGGTGCATGTAATACTCCATAGATGCAACTTTGATTCACTATTAAAACAGAGGTTTGATCAGACGGTTCAGAAATGTCAACCAAGTCCTTCATTGGGACGTACATACATGATACAATGTACATACATACACTGAAAAATCAAAGTACAAAATCAAGCGAATCAAAAGGTTGTAATTCATTGCGACGTACATACATGTACACCACCTGATCATTTGCCAACTCTCACTCCAGCAGCAAATATTCTACTAACAGTTTCCTTATATAAACACACACACACACACACACATATATATATATATATGCGATATAGTATGTGTATAGACATATAGTATGTTTGATATGAGGGGTGGCGAGGGGAAGGAGAGAGAAAAAGCAGTAAAAGAACAAGAAAGGGATCATATGAGTAGATTGTTTGAGGGTATAATGGAGAGTTACAGTGACAGATCTGTAATTCCTCCATTATCGGAGTTCTCTGAACCTCTACGTGGAATCGCCATTTCCGAGAAAGGTTTAAGTTCGAGAAAGAGAGACAGATATCCAGAGAAGGAACGTGAGAAGAGAGAGAAGATGACCCAGATGTTCTCTGTTCTTCAATCCATGGTCCCTAATCTCTGTCCTAAGGTTAATTACTCGTTTTTTTTTACTCTCCATTTCTGCTCATATCAATCTTGCCTTCAATTCACAAACATACGTAATTATACACATATACATATACATACACATTAAACATATATATATATATATACACACATGTATCTGGGTATTCAATTTCAGTTTTCGAATTATAATCTCAATCTCTCTCACGAATTCAAGCTAAGAGGGATAAAATGTGTGTACGTATACATGTATGTCTATATATATATACATGCATTCATATACAAACCACCACACACATAAACATGTAGTAGTATCTGGGTATTTAATTTCAGTCTTCGAATTATAATCTTTCTCGCTCTCTCTGTCTCTCGATAAAATGTGTGCGTATACATATACAAGCCACCACATTCATAAACATGTATCTGGGTACTAATGCTTGAAAACCCATTTCAGTTTTCGAATAATAATAATCTCTCTCTCTCTCTCTCTCTCCAAATTGCAGGCTCCAAGGGAGAAAATTGTTACCAACACGATTGAATACATCCACCGCCTTGAGGAAGAGAGAGAAAGGCTACAGAATCAGAAGTGGTCGTCAACCACAGCTGGGAGTCCAACGTTATGTCACTGTAGCAACCGGAATTTTTCAATTGACATCGCCGTCTCCGATGGAATTGGGGTTTTTGAGATTCAATCTCCGGTCCGGCGGCACCGTTTGCTGACCGACATTATTGGGGTGTTCGCGAAGCACAATACCGAGATTTTGGCTGCAAATGTCGCCGTCAACAAACAGCAGGTGAAGTTGACGGTCACTGCAATCATGGTGAGCGGATGTGAAGTCACTGCAGAGAAGATCAGGAGAGAGATTCTACTTCTATAGTCAATACAAAGAATTCAGCTTAAATTTTTTTTTTTAAATTTTTTTTTTATTTATTAAATTTCTCTTTATTTTGTGGTTTTTTTTTTTTTATTTAGGTTTTGTAGCTTGTTTTGATGGTTGATTTTATATGAAGGTAATGTAGATTTCTCCCCACATTTTCTTATTTGTACTAGCCACTGAGGTTTACATAAATTTGTTATTCTGCAGTTCCCAATTGAGTTTTGATTATCATACTAATTGTTTTCTTGCGAGGGACGTTTACTTCTAAAATTCCATTCAATTATTGAGGGATTTACTACTAAAACTCCATTCATTGATTTTTTTTAATAATACCTCTCCTTTATAGTCTCTGTCTATACTTTTTAAATCTTTTGAAACAAGAAAGAAAGAAATCAAGAAAGTTGCAAAGAATCACTCGGATTAATTTAGGAAAAAAAAATGTTAATTTTAGCACTATTTTAAATTGGGGCTAATTTTAGCACTATTTTCGATTGCCTCAAAATTTCAAGAAATAGGATAAACGAGTGGAGTGATTTTGGTCATAGTACTATTTTTGGTCTATTTGTTAGAGTATCTATAATGGTGAGGATGATACCACAATTTAGCTTAAACTCAGGTATGACGTGCCACAATGGCATATCATAAATTTAAAGTTGGTAGGATGGTTAAACTTAAAATTGCGGTACCACTATTGTACACACAAACGGCCGAATTTCAACAGTTTGGTGTGGAAACGGTAGACCCTTGAGTCTTAACCGTGCGATCTTATTTGCAATTGCCAATGGTCTATGATGACCGTGGCAATATGTGTCTTTGTATAGATGCATATGTGTCTTTATCACATGTGACCAACTTCATGAAGTTTGAGAGATCCATTTTAGCATCAAAAGATTCAAAACGGTCTCTCTCTAGTCGGAAACTTTGCTTCCACCCTGAACACCATCTAATATTGTACCACAACTTAGCTTAAATTCACATAAATCATTGTGGATGCTCTTTGTCGGTTATAGCACATTGGATTCGAAGGAAGTAGAGAAAGGATAGATGAAGCAAAGACAGAAGAATCTTTTATATCTAGCAGTGCTAGCTAGTCGACGTGCTAATGGTTTTGCAAAAGTTGGACATGTTGCAATGCATACTCCCGCATATATCCCAATGCATGTACTCATCAATAATATTGTGGACAGAATTTGCAAATTGTTATTCGTAGCAATGTTACAGATGTTGATCTACATAGTATTGAGAGTTATATCCAAATACATGTACAGGACTTTTAACTTGTCGCTCCCGAGAGAGAGACTGTGAGTGAGATCGATCTACTGCAAAATTATAGGATAAGTGGAATTAAACCTAAAAATGGGTGACACACGAGAAGCAAATATTGTGTGTAGGCAGGGTGAGGGTGCGCGCGCGCGCGTGTGTGTGTGTGTGTGTGTGTGTGTGTGTGTGTGTGTGTGTGTGTGCGTGTTTACTTACGAGTTAAAAACCTGATTAATTGTCGATACCCAAAAACAAAAACTGATCTCTGACTCTAAGATGTGACCAGACAGCATATCCCTTATTCTTGTGTATTACAAAACGACCCAATGACACCAACAATCATGGAATATCCCTCTGGTAAAACAAAATTACAGTATAAGCAGATTCACAGAAGGTTGGGGAAAAAAATAGGTGAGGTATCCAAAGTAGAGAAATAAAAGGCATCCCAAATAAACATTTTCTTTTGCGTGCTAAGGTTGTTATCAAGCCTTCAAGGGTTTTTTTTTTTTTAAATAATCTTGCAGAAACAGGTCAATCCAGAAGTGCTCTTTGTCTCTGGAAGCAGCAACAGAAAATTGTTGTTTCTCTTTTTCCATGGGTGCAAAGAGTGAATGAAACCTATTGTTTGTCAAAATTTAATTCCACTCTGACTTAATACCTCAACATAGAACGCCGCCTTTCCTGGTTACGTCTCCCATACATACATTCACCTCTAAACCCAAGTCCAATAGACCAGTGACCATTGCAGATATATCGTCCTGTAAAACAGCAGCAAATTCCTGGACAAAGGCAACAGGAAACAGAGCTTGAATAAGCAGCATTAACAAATTGTAGTCCATTTTAACAACTCAGTTCAAGGGTTGTGCATTGCCACTTGGAAAACATATACACATGAGATCCTAAATGGACAGAAGTTATGCAACCATAGTAGCAAATAGAAAAACCAGAGATCCCAAATGGATGATACTGGGAATTTTTTAATGGAATTGAAGTTTTCGTTTGCAATGGATGAAGAACAAACCAAGATATACAGCTGCAAAAATTATTTTATCTTAACGGTACCAAACCTTGAAGCACATGAACATATTCTTTCCTGATTTTTATCAATAAAATCCATCATAAATCTTGATACTACCAATACTCTGTTCTTTTCAGAAGAAACAGCTCCGATACCATACTGAAACTGAAAGGACAACTGTATAAACAACGTAGTTAAGTAGTATACCTCCCTGTCCTCCTCTTTTCGATACTTAATGACCTCCAAAGGCCACTCACTAACCAGCTTTTGAAGATCTACCATGACACCAGGTCTCTTTCCATCAGATAAAGTCTGTCGTGCACAAGATACATTAAATCACATTGGTCACAGTAGAGGGAATACATAACACGAGCAACAAGAACATTGTTAAATATATATATTGGTGTATATAAAACTATGTAGCACCGGTGCTGGTGCGGGGATTCGGGTACGGGATGCGGGTGCGAAGGATTCGCCAATTTTCCAAAAAGTAAGGGTGTGGGTGCGGCGGGAGTACTTAGATAAAATATTAAAAATATGCTTTCAGGTAATAGTATATACAAATTATTAGTGCATTAGTGTATACCCTAAATAATTGTTATTCTTATTTTCTATCATTTATCTTTTAAACCCCCAAAGTTTTCAAAATTATATGAAGAACTTGTTCTTTTTCTAACAGAACTCAAAGAATCCACGGAGCACCCAGTACGGGTGCGGCGGCATTTTCAAAGAGTCCGTGTTTCATAGATATAAACATATAAGCAACTGAACATCAATATATGAAATCATGAGTACAAAGCAAATGAACATATTATGTACACAAATGAAAATCAAAGGAAATCATTCAACATTTAGTTCTGAAAGCTTTCTCATCCGATTTCAATCTACACAAACAAAATACCTGATTGAGGATTTGAATGATTGCAGCAGCATTCTCGGGCTTACGTTCAAGCAGAAAACCCTGCAAAGACAACCACAAGAAATATCTAAAACAACAATAGCTCTCTCAGGTTATAAATGTCGATAAAAGACCTATCACTAGTAGACAACACATCCCATCATACACCTATATAATTATGCAATCATCCACCTGAATTCAGTAGTGATGATTATTTGATTAAGTCCCAGAAATTTTTTGTTTAGCCAACCACTACAAACATTTTGTCTTTACTATGCCATATGTTTTACCATCGTCTCTTGTGCTAATATAGGCAACTATGACTATGTGGTTTCTCAATAACATAGTGGTCATTTGCTTCAATGCGTAGACGTGAGAAAAATTCTTTTCTTTAGATTAAGTATGGATCAAATGAATGATGTCTAAACAACTTCTTCACCGTCAAGCTATGAAGACATTAAACTGTCCTTTTCTCTTGTACCCCAGGATATCATTGCCTATAGAACCAAAACACTGTCTATTGAATATCACATGCATAAAACTGATGTGAATCCAAACAAGCTAGCTCAAACAAGCACATGACAAGTCCTACAACAGTTCAATTTCACCAAAATACCACTCTTTCTTATCAATGTCAACTTTGGTATCTAAACAGAAATGCAAGATTAATAGATGGCACAATTTGAATACCTTAGCACATGAAAACCCACTTGCAAGAGTGTGCTGCTTCATCGAATCTGATCTCAACTTTTCAATTTTCCATAAGGTGTCAATATCTCCTGTACAAGGAAAAATTGAAACAAATTATAAACAATAAATTGATCCCTGCCACAAGAGAAAGAAGCATTTGGAATCAAAGAACGCATAATTTCAGGAACAGTGATAAACTCGGGGAGATATCTCTTTTCATAGCAAAACGGGGTAACCGAAAGTTTCTTAGTACTATCACTTACCGAAGACCACCACAACACCCATAATAAGCAGATCAAGCTCGTAAAGAAAAGATGAGCACATATCCAAGTTAAGTAAATTTTTAAGAAAATAAACAATTTCTAGAGACCTCTTTTGGCAGAAAATTCCATCCAAATGTCAAATGAAGTTTGTCGCAGTTGCACTCCGTCCTTGACAAACTTTTTGGAATATTTGGAGATCAACTCCCAGTTATCTGTGTTGTAACAAATTCTGCAATACATCAAACCCTATTTCAAAACACCAAGCATGTTAAGAACATCAGTAAACAAGTTATGCAAGAAAATGAAATTTGGCAATCGTGAAGACAATAGAAGTCAATCGATTACTAATTGTGTTGCGATTAAACTAGTTATGCAGAACAGACGCAGCTTGCCAAAATCATTTTTGGATCACGAAGACCAAACTAAGACTTGATTGAGCAATACTAAATTTCATTAAGACAACTTGGAAAAACAACATGATAAAGGCCACAATCTGACTAATGCGAAACTATGAGAGCCTAGTTTGCAGACATCAAAGTATCCACCATGATCTGGATCGAGTGGCAAATGTGATCAGACAACAACGCTGACAAAATTTAAGATCTAAAGACACAAAACATAGATACTGGGTCATTCAATCAAAAGATCGACTTAACAAAAAACGCAAAGTCGGATATGCTTCACATATAAATGTGGCTATCATACACATGCCCTGAATCCCTTCTTATTGCAACCTGGAAAACACATGTTATCAATAGATATCCAGAGGAAGTATAAAATATCACTTCAGCAAGGGTCTATCTTAAAATCAACTTATGGTACAAAAAGAGAGTTGGGAAAAGATATCTTTATTACTGTACATCCCAGACTATATATAACATTACAAGAAGACCAAAGAAGGAAAGCAAATAAAGTAGGAAAGGAAATAAATAAATCAACATTAATATGGTCAACATGACCTATAAATATCATACTAAAATCCGGGATAAAATCCCTTAATTTCAACACTCCCCCTCAAGCTGTGGCGAAGATATTGACGAGACCAAGCTTGCCGATAGATGACTGAAGAAGTGTTGGACCAATGGATTTAGTGAACATATCTGCGGTCTGATCTGAAGAAGGAACAAAGCTCGGTGTGATGACTCCTGACCGAACTTTTTCCCGAATGAAATGAATGTCAACCTCTATATGCTTAGTTCTTTCATGAAGAACTGAATCAGAAGATAACATAATAGCAGATTTGTTATCACAAAATAACTTAGATGGGTCTACCACAGGGAAGCCTAACTCCTCAAGAAGAGAACGGAGCCATAAGAGTTCACATGAACCTTGAGCCATGGCACGGTACTCAGCCTCAGCAGAAGACCGAGAGACGACAGCTTGCTTTTTACTTTTCCAAGAGATAAGATGACATCCTTGAAAAGTACAGAAACCAGAAGTAGAGCGTCTATCACCTTTTGAGCCTGCATAATCCGCATCAGTGAAACAGGAGAGACCTGATTGGACTCCTGTCTTAAAGAAAAGACCAAGACCAGGACAGGTCTTGAGATATCGGAGAATATGATAAACAGCATCAAGATGTGAAGTACGTGGTGAGTGCATAAATTGACTCACAACACTAACAGCAAAAGTCAGATCCGGTCTTGTGTTTGTCAAATAGATGAGACGACCCACAAGACGCTGATATACCGTGGGATCTGGTAAGGGCTCTCCCAATTCAGCAGTCAACTTATGATTTGGATCCATAGGAGAAGAGGCAGGTCTACATCCAAGCATACCTGTATCTTGGAGGAGATCGAGGGCATACTTTCGTTGGGATAGCGAAATGCCTTGGCGGGACCGAGCCACCTCAATTCCAAGAAAATACCTCAGAGGACCCAAATCCTTAATGTCAAATGATGTTCCAAGAGAATGCTTCACTTGCACAATACCAGACGCATCATCTCCTGTGATAATAATATCATCAACATAAACAGAAATAATGATACATTGCCCTTTGGAATTACGACGAATAAAGCAAGTATGATCGGAGTGACAGCGAATAAATCCCATAGTAAGCACCACATCACTAAACCGGCTGAACCATGCACGAGGAGACTGCTTCAATCCATATAGAGATTTGCGTAGGCGACATACTTTCCCCGAATACTCCCCCTGAGCCCGAAAACCAGGAGGGGGATCCATATAGATAACTTCCGACAAATCACCATTTAGAAACGCGTTCTTGACATCAAGCTGATGAAGAGGCCAAGAATAGGAAGCTGCCAGAGAAACAAGAAGCCGGACCGTAGTAAGTTTAGCAACCGGGGCAAAAGTAGCCCCGAAATCTTTACCTGGAACCTGGGTGAAGCCCTTAGCCACAAGACGGGCCTTATATCGGTCAATGGTTCCGTTTGCCAAATACTTAACACTGAAAACCCACTTGCAGCCCACTGTTCGTTCACCAATTGGGAGAGAGACAAGATCCCAAGTTTGATTATTCTGAAGGGCACTCATTTCCGCTTTCATAGCGGCCACCCACTTTGGATTCTGAAGAGCTTCATAAACAGAGCGAGGAATGGAGACAGAATCAAGTGCACTAACAAATGAGCTAAATGGATATGACAGACCCTGATAAGAGACATACTTAGAGATTGGATGGTTAGTACTACTTGAAAGAATATAGCGGGAAGGAGGGCGACGAATACGAGTAGGATAACGAGGAGAAGCAACATCAGAAACTAAAGGAGGAGAAGAGATACCTGATTCCGGAGAAGATGATGGCACGGGGTCTGGAGCGCGAGAACGACGAGAGTATACCTGTAAAGGGTCATTTGTAATAACCGGGGGCAAATAGTCACTGGATGTGTCACTGGGTACATGAAGAATAGGCACAGGACGAGGAAGGACTGAAATATCATCACCTACAACATGTTCGACCGGAGTTTCCAGAGAAGAAGTACCTGGAAAAAATGGAACTGTTTCCAAAAAAGTGACATCCAAAGAGTGATACAAATGACGTGCGACAGGATCATAGCAACGATATCCTTTGGACATGGAGGAATACCCCAAAAAAACACACCTAACAGCCTTATCATCAAGTTTAGTACGTGTAGGGCTGCGATTTTGGACAAAACAAGTGCACCCAAAAACCCGGGGGACAATGGGAAAGAGTGTACTTCCAGGCTTAAGGACATGAAGAGGAGCCTGGCCTTGTAGGATACGGCTTGGGGTACGATTAATTAGGTAAGTAGCCGTAAGGACAGCAAAATGCCAAAAAAACTTGGGAACATCCATACCACGTAAGAGACACCTAACAGTAGCCATAAGATGACGATTTTTACGTTCGGCCACCCCATTTTGTTCGGGGGTGTAAGGACACGTGAGTTGTTGAAGGATTCCCCCTTTGTTAAGTTCGGCCCGGAATTCATTAGTAATATATTCCCTACCATTATCAGACCGAATATTACGCACAACAGTATGAAATTGAGTTTTAATCATTTGAAGAAAATTCCTAAAATGAGAGAAAACCTCAGATTTTTTCTTCAGAAGGTAAACCCAAGTACAACGAGTATAGTCATCAATAAATGTAACATAGTATCGGTGCTGTGACATGGATGTGACAGGGGAAGGTCCCCACACATCGGAGTGAATAAGGTCAAAGGCACTAGGTGCCCGATGCATGCGAGGAATATAAGAAGTGCGAGTGTGTTTTGACAATTCACAAACTACGCATTTAAAATGAAAATCCTTACAAGCTTTCTTTAATGGAGGAAACAACCAACACAAATATTGAAAGTTGACATGGCCTAAACGAGCATGCCACAAATCAAGAGTTTGCAAAGAAAACACATATTTATTTGACTCATGCAAAACAAAATTATTAAGAGCAGGTAACACAGAAGCTTGAAGACTGGAAAATGGCTTTGGCACCGAAGGATCACTGAAGTAGTAGAGACCGTCACGCTCAAACCCCCTGCCAAAAATCTTCTTCGTAGTCAGGTCCTGCAAATAACACGAGTGAGGTAAGAATACAACAGAACAGTTATGATCTTTGACAAGACGATTAACCGAAAGCAAGTTAAAAGCAAAATTGGGAACGTAGTACACAGAGGAAAGGGTGATATCAGAAGATAATCGGGCATCACCCTGACTACAGATAGGAATAAAAGATCCATCCGCGATACGAACAGACTGTTTAATGGAGGTAATAGGTGAGGTGAAAACAGAAAGCTCACCAGTCATATGATTATTTGCCCCAGAATCGAGAATCCAAGTAGGATGGCCTGACTTACCATGAAGAGCAGTAGGAGTACCTGCAGCAATAGCGGCCGTGGGGCCAGAGGATGAAGGACCAGTGGATGAGGGATGAGCTCCCAAACCTACATGTGACTGAAGCTGAGCAATCTGAGACTGAAGTTGACTATAGTCTGGTGGAGGAGGAAGCATCTCAACAACCGCTCCTATACGAGGAGCACCCCGGCCGCGACCAGTACCACGACCAGCAGGACGAGTCCGAGTAAACTGCCCTTTCAACTCTGGGTGAAGGGTAAAACAACGATCTATAGAGTGACCCGGTGTACGGCAGTGCTGGCAGTAAGGACGGTTACCTCCAGGACGAGCACCAGAAGAAGCCGGAAAGGCCATCTGGTCAGGGACAGGTGAAGGAGAGGGCCTAGGATCAGGAGCAGATAGTAGGCGACGACGTCTCTCATCACCATCAACAGTAGCAAAGGCCTCAAATAAAGAGGGCAAAGGGATGGTATTCAGAATCTGAGTGCGGAGGGCCTCGTGCTCGGGTTTTAGTCCCATCAAGAACTGGTAGGTACGACGGCGATCAAGTCGCTTAACTTCAACATCTCCATCATTAGGAAAATCGGTGATGGGTTCATACTGAGCTAACTCCTCCCACCGACTCTGCAGATATCCAAAAAAGTCAGAAACTGACAGCCCCAAAGTGGCTTGGGAAGCATGAGAGACATCCTGGTAGAGCTCAAAAATACGTGAATCAGAATGCGCATGATCATACATCTTCTTCAAAGCAGTCCAAAGGCCATGAACGGTATCATGATACATAAACATATTATAGATCCGTTCATCCATTGAATTAAACATCCAGCCAAGGATAATACAGTTATCGGTGAACCACTCCTCAAACTTCGCGTCCGATTCCGCGGGCTTAACCTCCTTCCCAAGTAACCACCCGATTTTCCGTTTGCCTCCAAGGTAGAGGCGAAGAGAATTAGACCATGCGTGGAAATTTTTGCCATTGAGTAAAACACTAGTGACCCGGTGAACGGGAGTCGAATGAGACACAGCAGGAGCAGTAGGGTTGATTGGGTCAACGATCTTATCAGACATGATGTGGTGGAAAAACTAGACAGAGGCTGCTGAAATACGCACACTGATGTTGTAGGATCAACAGTTACGGCCGGAAACTCGGCAAAAGAAACAATAGCAACCGGAAAACTCGGTCACGGCCGAAAACTCGGCAAAAGACGGGGGCAACCGAAAACTCGGTTACCCAGACTGAAGCGGAGAGCACGATACGGGTGCTTAGTTCATCACAAACAGGCCCTTACAAGGGCACGATAGCAGCCGAAGAGCTGCAACACCAAGCCGGAGGCTTGGGAAGCTGCGCCGCTGGAAGGAGGAGCCCTAGGGGCTGCGGCGCAGGGGCTGGTGGTGGGTGAGGCTGTGGTTGGGCTGTGGTGAGGGCTGCGGCGAGTTGTGGTGGGGGTGGAGGGTGCGGCGCAGGCTGTGGTGGTGGCTGGTTGTAGCGCAGGTGTGGTGATGGTGGAGAATCGTGTGTGAGGCTCTGATACCAAAAAGAGAGTTGGGAAAAGATATCTTTATTACTGTACATCCCAGACTATATATAACATTACAAGAAGACCAAAGAAGGAAAGCAAATAAAGTAGGAAAGGAAATAAATAAATCAACATTAATATGGTCAACATGACCTATAAATATCATACTAAAATCCGGGATAAAATCCCTTAATTTCAACAGTACAAAATGTCTTTCAGCCAGAAACAATCCTTCAACAGCAATATAGGCACCAACTTTTACATTCTGACATTCATATGTAAGTGTTGGGAGATCCCTTTGGAAAAAAAAAAAAAAAACCCTAAAGAGAATAATCTGATATAAAGATGCTCCACAGAAGCAGGAAATACTCTAATATACCTGAAAACAATGTCAGCTGTACCAGGTTGCAGTGGCAAATCATTCCTCTTCAACATTTTCATTATTTCTACCATGAGCTTGGCATCACTGTGCTGTTTAGCGTATAACTGCAGTCACAAAAACTTAGCATATGATGAGAGTGAAGTTTAGATCAATATAAAAAAATAACCTCTATAAGAGCTAGAATCCGCGGATACCAGCAAATGATGAGCAGATCCAATATTAGGAGTCAATCCATATAGATTATGCTTCCATAATGCTTTTTTACCTACATAAATAGTAAAGCTTGATGTATTTCATTAAACCGAACACTTTATGACACTTCTAAATATTTATAACCATTCACAAGTGCATCAGAAAAACCATGGAGGAGTAGCAATTATAATGTATGAATTCTTCTGAACAATTTTAATTATCCTTCCTTGCATTTCATGAAACGAGATAGCATTGCCTATAATGATTGAGCTTGGGAATACACATTGTTCTAATAGCACTTTTTTAGCAAAAAAATATGCCCTCATGGTAGATGTCGAAAGCAATTGTCAATAACTGCACCTAATGCTCTCCAGATTCTAATAAACCTTTCTTCTTGGCAAAATGTCAAAAACCTAATGCTTTGCTGTCATCCAAAAATTCTATCCTGATCATATGCTCCGCTAGTCATTGTCTAAAATTTTGATTTGATCGGGGTGATCTAACACACCTTCACATAATGGCCAATGTGGAATCTGTGAGGTGGCTTAATACATCTTGACGACTATAATGGCATATGTGAATATCGGTGACCTTAAGAAAACCACGCTCCTCTCATGCCTGTTTGTCCAACACGGGAAAATAAGATTTCATAAGGTGCTATGGTGCCATAGACATGTAAATTTACCACTCTGCCAATTGAGGGCAAAAGATGTTAATCAGCAAGATTTCTCTTGCAACTAACAGTGTATAGAGAATATGACGGGCAATTTTGAAGGTGTAAAAAGAAGAAGCTACTTTTGCTTTTTTTCTTGTTCTCTAGAGCTTCAAAGTGACCCAGCTGCTCATTGAATTACTTTCTTCCCAGGGACCAACAAAGGCAGTGAACAATGCATGGATTATACACCCAAAGTGAGGATGGAAAAAGGGGTGCGTTGTAAATCTCCTCCCTTTTCAAGAAATGATTACAAATATGATGAACTTACACCCTTACACTGGAAACTCAATTTTGCTTTATCCATTTTATTCGACAGAAAGGAAATTAGACACTATGAAGCAAAATTCACATCACTCCAATTAGAATGTTAAAGGATAAGTAGCATTGAAACTACATTTGTGGGTGTTCTGGTGTTCTACTAAATTTGGTCCATCGTTTTATATGGAAGAGCATTTAAATGACTTCGTTTTAGCATACCATTCTTAGAATAAACGAATAAGAGCACAACGGACTGACTGAATTTCATGTGACATCCAAACTCCTGTAATCTAGGTTCTTTCCAATCACAAGACTTGAGTTCATGAAGTGCAAGAAAAGAGACCTAAATGAGTAACCATACTCAATCATCATAAGTAGCTTGCATAGCTAACCAAGTCAGATGAGAAGAAGTTCTCATTAGAATACAAACTTATGCCAAAAGTAACACAATATTCGAACATTAAAAAAAAAAAAAACAAAAACACAACCATACCAAAGTCGATAGCCCCTACACGAGCGCATGCCTTGGTAATCTCTCTACAAAGATTGCAATTAAAATTTTCATGAATCCGAAGATTTGAAAGTCTCTGCAACCAAATCCAAGAGTACAATTATCCACGACCATAGAAATCCCCCAACTCCAAAGAGAACTAAACCAACAAACATGTGGTTTAAAGTAAGAAAGAAAGATTATAAGAGTTACAAGAATGATAACTAACAAAGTTTCGGAGGCGTTTCGAAATGTCAAATAGAAGATTAATGTCCTCGTGGTTCGAACACTGTTCAATGAGCGACCATAACCACGCATTCGGAGGCATGGACCTTTGTTCTACTACAGAATGAAGCATTTTACCGTAGAGTTCCTTCACCGCCCCTGTATTCAAACGACAGAACACTCTTAATTCCATTTAAAGTAAATCAAAAGTAATCACAAACAAAATCAAAAGGTAAGCACATCAAGTAGTACCACCTGTAGGACTTCCTTCGACCCTACTTGTTCGGGAAGTGTACAATGCCCTCGGCATCATCATTGAGCTGGCCGAACGTTGCAACATACGCCGTGCATCATCATTGAATTCTGAACGATCCATATGTATTTTAATTGCATTATTATTTTCAAAATTACTACTAGTATAAAATTCCTCAACACATCAAAATAGACAGTGTTTGGTTGCTAAGAAAATGGAGTAAAAGAGAATTACTAACTTTCCTGTTGAGTTTTTTTTTTTCCTTTCTCGGAAACCAAACAGTGAATTTAAGTGAAAAATGTGACAGGTTACCTGAGAACCAGAGGGTGCTATGATTACGGCATTGAAGAGAACTGTGAGGAGAGTCACAGATAGCTTCGAGATGAGGAATTGGAAATCGATGGTGGTCTGAGTGATAGAGAAGAAACGGTGGAGGAGATCTGAAAACCCTAGCGAGTCGCCGAGCGACTTGCATGTTGTTGTCTTGTCTGCAAAGCGTCTGATAGGGTTTTTGCTGAAACTCGCGAGTTGGACTCACTGTGTTACTAAGCTAGTTCTATGTATCTGAACACGATCAGGACTTTGAGGGGAGACGAATGAGAGAGATTTATCTGCTACAACTGTGGTCCAGGGTATTGTTCTCTGCACCCGCTTTAAATGCATATGTGTCAGCTGATTATTTGCTGCAAGGATAACTCCACGGGAATGCTTAAAATTGGAAGTTGTTTGGGTAACACATGCACCAGTCATGTGGTTGAGAATGAGTTTCAAATAATTCTAAGAATAATGCTATGCTTATCATAAAAATTTCCCAAAAGTATTTTCCAAGATACGTGGCAGTGGATCCAGTTGATTTTGATGGGTTGATGTTGAAGTGTTCCTACCATTATTGAAGAGGATCTCACCGCCACACAGATATTGGGAAACACATTTTAAAAAGAAAAAAAAGAAAAAGAAAAGGGAAGCATAGCATCACCCTAATTCTAAAGTAGTAATGTTGTACTTTCAAAAGGTTGCATCTCAAATGTTTTTCAAATTGTGGCAGTAAGACCACTTTAACATCCTGTAATTAAAAATCAGGTAAATCCACTATCACATATATTTAGAAAGCATTTAAGATTCAAAATTTAAGAAACATGCCATTATTCAATTCTAAAGTTACGGTAGTCCTCCGTTTATGTAACTGCGTTTTAGCTACATAAAGCCTTTATAAGAATTGAAAATGACCTAATAATTGTTCTTTATCAAATCAATATAACACTAATTTTTCTAATAACCAAATAAAAGTGAGATTTGCTTGGAATCTCATTTTGTTTTGTTAATTTTCATTCTAGTCTTGTGTTATCTTTCTGTTTTCTTTCTTTATATTTTAATTTGTTTTATTATGAAATATCAAGGTTATGTTGGGTGGGATGAAATAACAATTTCAAGAAATATGAATATGTTAACGTTAACCAAACGGTCCAGCACAAACACTTAAAAACTTCATGAGTAATACTTGGGGCACAACCAAAGTCACAACTTTTTTTACACAACTTTCATTTTGTGTCTATCTCTCTCTTGATGGGTCCCACAGTGCCAGTGACCCCACAGTGCCCACTAGGAGAGAGATAGACACAAAATGGAGGTTGTGCAAAAAAGGTTGTGGTTTTGGTTGTGCCCCAAGTATTATCCAAACTTCATTTGTCAATTTTCTCACAACTTTTTTTCTCACAACCTCACTCTCTCTCTCTCTCCTCATAAGTTCCACGCTGTCAGTAGTCCCCCCAACCCCCCAGTGCCTACTAAAACAGAAATAATGAGATTTTGAGCAAAAATTTGTAGGAAGATTGTGCGCCCCAAGAATTATTCTTCCCTTTATTCCCCAGAAAAGTAAGGTACTATTTTTACCACTGTACTACCAATATGAAAATACTCCATAAGAGCAACTCCAACAATCATCACCATCATCAAACCCACCTCAGCTTGACATTTCTTCAAATTTGAAGATGGATTCTTCCTCAAATTTGCACCGCAACCATTTCCATCTTCAAATTGGCAACTTAATCTTTAAATCAAATATTTTGTTACTTACAAAATAGGAGTAACATATTGTGCTCCCATTTTGTCCAAAAAAGAAATTATTTACCATACAATTATCCAAATTTACATTGTTGTACTTTTTTTTTTTATTAATAAAATAAGGAATTTATAAACTCCAAACAAAATAAAATTAACTAGAACAAAAAGGGTGTGTAATGGATTCCATTTTGGGAATCCATCTTCAAATCCACAAGAGCAACTCCAACCCATCTTCTGCAAATCCATCCTCATTTTGACATCTTCAAATTTGAAGATGATGGATTCCACACTCGCACACTCTTCTCAATTTCATATGATGATTACAATATCATCAACCATGCTCATACATATATAAGTATCAGAAGTCCCAACTACAACTTTGAAATCACAAACGACAAAAAAAAAAAATCAGATATCATGTATCACCAGTCCAGCCAACACCAAGTGGGCAAATTCCCTTACTTTGAAGAAGACAGTGTACATATTAACCCAGACTCAAGTCATCTCCAACTGGGTTTTTCAACTCCCTAGAATTGGAGGAAGAATAACTCCACAAGGGTGTGTGAAGCACAAGATAAAATGATACATCAATTTTGAATCACAATGCAATGGCAGTAAATCATATAATAATGTGATAAATATAAATGAAACTGACAAAAGCCCAGACAAAGGTGGTTATTGAGGAAGAACTGGAGGGGCTATGATTCTGGTATTGTATGATTTACAGTGGCTGCATTTCTGCCCAATTATGTGGAAGAGAACTTCTGTAGTGTCGTTGCAGTCATTACACAAAATCCAAACCTGCAAAACTTTCGCTTCTCAGATTTGTTTCAAGGAAAATAGGAATGAAGAGAAAATAGGATGAAGAGTAACTAAAACTTCTGAATTTCATGAGTCACATCAGTTCCTCTTTTCTTGATTTCCATTTTTTTTTCTTTATTGAAAATTTTTAAATACCAATGTCATTCAAGCATGGAGGAGAACAGTGGGGAAAAATTTTCTTCTCGTTTTCCTTTTTCTCTTCCTTCTCTAAATTCACAAATCAAATGGCAAGTGCAGAACTTCCTTATTACATCACAACAGTCAAAACTAAGCGTAACTAGGAAAGAAAGGATTAAAGAATTACCTTTTTAGACCGGTAATCCTCAGGCATTATGGTTGCTTCAATCTGACAAAGAAAACCATTTCAAGTTTTAAGCAAATAACAATGAACAATAAACAATAGATCACGACGACTTGACATTTTAGAAGTATCATCTTCGAAACACACTGCAATGAAGGTATGGTGCATCACAGAAGAGCAAAATCGTCATCGGACAACTAACACTGAAGAACCCAAATAAAAACCGAAGAAAAAGAAAAAAAGGAAAAAAAAAAAAAAAGGCGAGTCAAACTTGGAGATAGTATTGGTAGTTATCATAACAGTAATACTCCGGTAAAAATGTTATTAACTACGCCATTAGGAAAAGAACAAATACAAAATAAACGAGCATCTTTATAAATGCATATTGTGACCGTGTAATAAAGAGGAGCGTACTATGCATATAAATGTGCAGTTGGTACTCAACAGGCACGGAAAAAGTGGAAGTGGAGAGCCAATGTTTAACACACAAGTTTAAGATATCCGAGTTAATGAATGTTGACTAGCAGATGAGAATGCTGTTGTATCAGCCTTATAGATGATAAATTTGTTCTGTTATAGAATTAGATAGACTAAAGCATTAGATAAAATAATATCCCCTGAAGTGTAGGCTATAAAACCATTGTTCAGTGAGCATCAATAGAATGAACCCACCTCTTCATCTATTCTCTTCCATGTTCTAGACATGTCAATCACCGACCTCGAGCATATGGGACAGCAGTATCTGAGACAGATTCTAGGTAAGTTAAAAATTACCACTATTAAACTATTCTCACTAGTAAAAAACCAAAATGAAGTCTAATAATTTCAAGGTGTTACAAATGCTTACTTGTCACGCTTTATCATTTCATCGTAACATTCGAAATGCATTGTGTGCCCACATTTCATAACGGTAGTGTCTTTCAGGGAGTCAAAAAGATACTGTAAAATCCGGGTGGCAGAGTTATGATACAAAGGGAGTCAAAAAGATACTGTAAAATCCGTGTGGCAGAGTTACAATACAAAAATTTACCTGGAAAATGTATATATGCAAATCTACATGTGAGATATATACGAAACAAAAATCCATTTTTCTATCAAATAAAGCACCAGAAAAAAATACAAAACAAACCTCAAAACATATGGGACAGTGATGCCGCATGGAATTCTCCACGCACGCGTGATTATCACGAAGAGCCAACGAATAGCATGATCCTGCAAAATTAACAACATCAACTGAGGAAGCAATTCTGGTAAAAAAGCAATTTCATAAACTGGGGAATTAAAGGGGTCATGTCTTCTTTAGTCTAATTTCCAAATCATATATGAAAGAAACTTATAGACATGTATGGTGTATTTGGTAGTTAAGAAGTACAATTAGTTAAGAAGTACAATATTTCCTCGAGCACTAACACCGCTAATTTACTGAGTGGGTTACTGCTGATCTGCCTTCCGAATTGGATTAAGACACACAATTGAAGAAAAAGGGATTCTAAAATGTTTTCAAGGACCTATTTTGAGTACCAAAAACACCTAAATGGAATGAAATTTCAGTGAAAGAAACAGTGGAGATAAGTACAACCACTTGGAAGTTTATGCGTAAAAACCAACCCAGTTTCCTGATTGAATTGATTGAAGAAAAAAAGAGTTAAAACAATCAAGTTATTAATGACTGGGCGCAACCAAGAAATAACCCCTCGCCTGGTTTAAAATAATACGTGAATATAATATCTCAAGCCCCATAAAACACCGATAACACACTTAATTCCTAACCGCGGAAAAATAACCAAGAGTAGTAATGGTTACAGGAATGCCCAGTATGTCCAATGACTCCAATTATTAGATTAGTAAGAAAAAATATAGGCAAATTTGCACTCGTTGAAGAAATCAGAACCCATTTATTATCCTTGAGATATATAAATTGGGTTCAAAGCTTCCAAAACAAAGTTGGATAGGCCTTGAATAGTTTTTGTCAGGAACCATCCATTGTATAATCTCAAGAAGAATTGACTGTGCGTTTCATTTCTCCACTAACATGCTTTTCCTACATCTAGAATACATCAGTCAAGCTTCAATTTTACATGAAAATATGGAATACTAGGTAAATACTAAGTACATTTTAGAATGGCCATCTCATGGATTGATCAGCAGGAATGCATTTCATCTATGATTCCCTAGAAGCATCAGCAACCCATCCACATAGATTACAGTACTTGAATTACAATGATTAATAGTTCCCCTGTATAGGCTTGGTGACTATATGTAAATGCCTTGTATAAACAACAATCAGAACGGGGAGATAGAGAGAGAGAACTTAGCAATAAAAGTAAATTAATGAATCAACAAAGCTATCCACATACATGGTTATGCTGTGGGGTAAATTTGAATAAAGGTAGTCTACCGTTATGTTCAAGTGGTGTGAGAACACCTTGTGGTGCAATAAAGTTATAGAACAGGCTAATTGACTTGAAAATCTAATAAGAAAAAAAAGATTAGAAGCCAATTGAGAAAAAACTTTATGGAATTTTTTTTGAGAAAACGGAAAAGAAAAAGAAAAAAGAATGAACCAGCATAATAATATTATGTAAAATCACACAAGTAGATAAACAAAAACTTTATCAACCTGATAAGTCTCTAGTTACAAAATAAAAGAGAACTATGGGAGCGAACTCATACCACACTTCTTGCAGTGGAAGAAATTCTCACGACCACCAACTCTGAACAAAAAATATACGAATTCAGGCAAGAAAAAATCCAAATATCACAAAATTGGTCAGATCAACAAATTGAAGAACAAAAGGAAATCACTTAGCCAATTTTACCTGCAGATCCCACAATCAGCACAATGAAATTGCCCTTTGTCAATCTGCAAAAAAGAAAAAAACAAACATCAAGATCCAAAGTCAAATCCCAAAAGTTTTAAATATACTCCTAGCCCTGCTTGAGCTTGAGCCTAACATGTGAATCAATAGAGTACACCAAAGAAGCAAACTACCCCAAATGTTCTGAATTTAATTTCAATATAAATTTGCAGTAGTTAAATTACATCATCATCGTAGAACTTGCAAATCTCGCATAAATATTCTCCCATATTGACACCGCAATTTGTACAAACACGAGCTACCTGATAAACATATATATATATATATATATATTTGAGAGGAATAACCACAAAATTAGTTATAAAATTAATGAAAAACAAAGCAAGGGAAGAATTTTAATTCAATCTAAAATTACACATACTGGCTGTTCTGTGTCACAAACTGAACATATAACCTGCAACATCAACAAAAAGAAAGACTATATGTTGTAAAAAAAATGAATGACTGAATAAACAGAAAGTTATAGTAACAAGAGAGACCTATAACTAAAACATACTTGCTTAACATCATGTCGAACAAGCTCGTGCTGATCAAATGGGTTCCTGAACATGTTCTAATGATTCAAAAAAAAAAAAAAAAAAAAGAGGGTAAAACAACATATGCTCACATTAATAAAAAATAAAAAAATAAAAAAAAAAGAAAAAAAGAAAAAAAAGAGAGATACATACACCAGCCAAATGAGTTACAAAGAGTGGTTTTATATTAAAAATTGAAAATAACAAAAACCGAGAGTAAAAACATAAAATCCTTAAGCATGGATAGATTGATTAGATGGGGAAATGAATGGCATACCGTGGCTTCATTGTGACAATGTCGACAATCGAAGATCTCATTGCAGCAGGGAGCTCGAATCCTACATCTTCTTCTATAATGCTTGCATCTATTAACAGCCAATAAATCAGAAAACCCAAAAGTCAATTGCCAAATTACAAAACAAAACCCATTAATCATGGATATATGGGGTTAATATATTTATTTATATGTGGATGTGTGTGTGTGTGTGTGTGTGTGAGAGAGAGAGAGAGAGAGAGAGAGAGAGAGAGAGAGAGTACCCGTAACCCATCTTCCCATAATCAAGACGTTCATTTGCGGAACCTTCCATTGACATTGGAGAGAGAGAGGGAGAGAGAGATTTGTTAAGGAAGGAATCAGATTTCAGAGCTCCCAATTCCAAAATAGGAGACGGCAGAGAGGTACAGAATTGGTTGATATGGGAAGATGGGGGGATATGTGCAAATCGTCAAAGAGAAACTTCCATCAAGTGGATAGACACCACTTTAAATACAATGCAATAAATATTTGCACATACCCCCTGGCCCCTGTAACACAATTGCGATGGGAGACAAAAGCATCGTGCACCAAACCGGAATATATTATATATTATATATTAGTATATATATATATATCTATATAATAAGGGAGGAATGTTTGTCTTCTAGGGAGATAAACAACGGTTGAGATTTACTTTGGGAGGTTTGTCTTCAACCAAGACACTTTAAACGGCTGAGATTAGATTGAGTATTAGAGTTAAGTGCTGATGTCATACTTATCCCATCTTGACCATTAACATTAGGCGGACGGTTGAGATTTGCTTGGATTTCAAAAAAATTCAAACTCTCTCAAATTTCCCCCAGCGCACAGATATGACTTTTGAGAACAATTTTCCCCTCTCTCCAAGTGGCTCCCTCTCTCTGTTTCAGCCAAAAAAAAAAGTGGATCTCTCTCTCTGAACTCTCCATGTCTAAGCTCTCTCTTCCCCCACAGTGTCATCGCCTCCTCCAGCACCTCATCGTCGTCGCCACCACCAGCATCTCACGATCGTTGCCTCTGCCATCACTATCGGCGTCTCCGATGTGGTGTGTTTGTCTCCTTTGCTCCTTCTCTATCTTGGTAATCTCTGTTTTCAATTTTTTTTTCTCTCCCTCTCCCTCTCTCTTTCACACACACACACAACAACAACAATCTATTATTTGTACGCACACACAGAGACAAAAAAATCTAGCCCTAACCCTAAACCTAATCCTAAATTTTTACATGCAGTTTTTAGGTTTTTGGTGCGTCAAACGGGTTAATTCAGCCCTAACCCTAAACCTAAACCTAATCCTAAATCTAGCTCATTTTTTTCTACTTTTTCCGTAGGACCTTGACCCTAACCTAATCTAATTTCGTTTGTGTTGTAGTGTATCATGTTTTTCATTCACTTTTTTTTTTTTTAACTTAAATCTTGCATTCTATTATCAGTATACTTGAAAGAGGTAAGTTTCTCCTTCCAAGCAGTCCAAATAAAAGAAAGGGCAAGCCACAAATTTTTTATCTAATCTAATTACCTCAAGTGAATAATCTCTTCTTTTTGGTTTATTTTATTTTCTCAGATGGAAGTGTGAAACAAAATCCATGGAGGAATTTTCGATCGAGCGAAGCATGGTCTGCTCAATTAGAGAATTGCTTTGGGTAATTTGTTGGTGCACACAGGTGCGATCAATTAAGCTGCTCGACCACCATCACCAATCTCTTCTGCTTCTTTCAATCTCAAGGTTTTGTGGTTTTTTTATAACACACACAAACCCATTTTTGATTCTCCCATTGCTTTATTCTGTGTAGTTATCTCTCTGTCTCAGGTTTTGATGCGTTCTTCCTCAGAGGAATGGTGGGTATGAGATCTCTTGCCGCCTTGCGAGCATACTTTCTCTACAAAATGGTGCATTTCATTTGTTTTTAATTTTAATTTTAATTTTTTTACCCGCTTTTTATTATCTTTATTTAGCACTATGTTCATGTTCAAACTTAAAATCTGTTTTTATCCATGTTCAAGAATTTGGGTCAGAGAGTTTCAGGGAAACCACTATTGATTGAGAAGCTAAGGATGTTAGCCTCGGACACGTCTTCATATGGCAGATGGAGCCAGTCATGGGTAACTCGATACTTTTTATATCTATGATTTTGTTAATCCTGTGTTTGCTCCAATGACTGATTCCACTCCGTTTCAGATAATCTGTTGGAAATGCTCTGTTCTAATTTTTTTTAGATAGTTGTTACTCCCTCCGTCCCATTTTATGTGTCCCTTTTTGGGAACCCAACTATTTAAGGGGACAAAAGGAATCTACACCTACTTTCCACAATTGCCCATAATCATTGCACTTTCTTTTTTGTTTTGTTTTGGTATTGGTTGTAAGGAAGGGCAATTTGGAAAACTAAGGAGTAAAATTTATATACTAATTTAGGAAAGTGGACAACAATTTTGGGACATACCAAAATAGAAAGGGGGACACATAAAATGGGACGGAGGGAGTATAATTTTGGTTCTTTCACAACTTCGTCTGAATATCATTTTTAAGTTGTTTCTGACGGAGGGGGTGCTATATTGGAGCACATAGCAAACTTTTTAGGCAACTTAAGTTTGAATTAATTGACTGAATGCCATTACCCCACTAAAATTTCTATGATGCTTACGAACCAATGAGCTGATGTCAGTTCTTTGGTTTTCCATGGTTCAGTTGTTCAGTTCAAAATCTTACATCTTCACTTATTCTAATTTCCTGGACCATAAGGAGCATTTTCACCTCATTTTTATTACTGTTATTGTGGATTTTCTTAAGCTTCGTTTGTTCATGGATATAAATTAGGAAAAGAAAAGGAAAAGGAAAAGTGTTTCCTTGGTGTTTCTCTCTATGCATAAAACATTAAAAATTAAAAATATTCAAAATATAATAGAAACTTAAGAAACTTCAGAACATGTTTTTCTTCCAAATTCTAAACAAGTGTTCCTCATTTTCTTCTTAAAAGTTTGTGAATTTGGTTTGGATTTTGCAGTAAAACAAAATGAGGGCAATTCTCTATGAATTCAGATCTTGACAGGGTTTCTCTGTACTTTTTTTAATTTGCAGCTACCCATAGCCGATACTTTTTAATGGTTCTTCTCCAATTAGTGCATTCGAAGTTTTAAGCTCATTTAGTTGAGATTTAGAAAAAGCAAGGAATTAGTTTTCGGTCCAATTTAGCTACTAATAGTTACAAACTACATATTTGCTTCTTTTTGTTTCTAATAGTTGCCATCACTTTTACCTCAAATGCAACTCTGTATCATTTTTGAGATTAGGTTTTAGATTTTTTTTCTTCTTCGGGTGTTGAAAATAAAGATTAAAGCTTACATGTATAATATCTCTCTTGGTAAATGACCTTTGGTTATGTTTGGCTGCTGAGAAAATGTGGGTAAATTCATGGTTCTATCTTTTATTCTTTTCGCCTTCAGATTCTTGGTAACAAAACAGAGTGCTATGCATTTCTTTAACTTAAGAGTATGTAAGATTTGTGTTATATTTTCATTGTGTAACATATTTTTTATTGTGGTATTTCTTCTTGGTTGAATTTGAACTCCAATCCGTGTGTGTTTCAATTAGGTGTGTGTTCTCTATGTCTACATGGTGTTCCCTAAACAACTCATAACATATCCAAAATCAACCCCTAACAGTTCAAAAATTAGCCCCTAACGGCCCCCAAATCAGCCTCCAATAAATCCCCAAACAACACTCCTAAATAGCCCCCAAATAGCCCCCCTAACAGCCCCTAATCTCCTCCTTAATTAACATCCCTTAAACAGTTTGCTTATTTTTTAAAAGGTTTTAACTAGGTAGTCTAGGTATATTTGCCCCTAATAAGTGCCTTTAATCTTATACTTATTGAAATTAAGGTGTTACCACTCTTTAAAAGTAATTTTCTAAAACTGTTTTTTTTTTAGTTCTCATTTAGTGAAATTGAAAACTTATATGGTTACTCGAACCCACAACCACCTGCTGGGATAGAATCCCTTACCCCTGGACCATCCCTTGGTCTCATCAACCATATTGCTATGTTACAAATAACTATGGTTACTTAGCATTTGTCTTTGATTTTTTGTATGGTTTCTTTTGGGGATCATTCATGTGGTTAGTGACTTGGGGATTTGGTATATGAACTCTAATTGCTCTGAGTTTGAGTTGGAATTGGAATTAGGCTCATTCATGTGGCTGGAATTGGTGAACTCCAATACTTCTCTTCTCTTTCCTTTCTCAAATTCTTTAGCGACTATTATTATTAGATAGTGAGTTCCTAGCTTAGTCAGGCTATAATTTAATTTAAAACTTCTAATTCCATACTATTTTCAAGCTAATGCAAGTGTGTATCAAGAAATTTAGCTCTTGAAAGCTCAAACGGGACGCTGCTTAACTAAGGTAGTTTTCCTAACAACATGACGATTTGAGGGTTTGGTATGTTTCCTTTTCTTATTTCAGCAACTTCTAGCATCTAAAAATGGTTGGATTTTTCTTTCTCTAATCTCTTTGTACAGGAAAACAGATGGAATAAAAACAAGAATGGCATGACTATTCTTTTCCATATCAGAAGCAAATCACTGAATAACCTCCTCTATGTTTTTTCTTTTCTTTTCTTTTCCGTTGAGCAATTTGTATTAAGAGAATACCAACTTTGTAATTTGATATGTATTTTATTGTGATTTGTGTTAAAAATATGTTTTATTATAGTGTTGAGTTTTTGACGAACTATTTTTTTCGTAGAGCCCATAACCAGGTCATTGTTGCCGTCGTCCCCACACCTTTAGCCCTTTCTTTTGGTTGTGCCTGTGCAATGCCACTTGCGGTATTTTGGAATTTTCTGCAGATCATGCTCTTACATCTTTGTTATTAAATACATGTGCTAAGAATGATACATTGACTTAGTTAAACACCGAACACATATATGGTTAGAATTGTTTGGTAGTGGCTTTAGCCACGGGTTATATCTAGTATATATATATATGGAGAGAGAGAGAGAGAGGATAAGGTGGATGGCACTGAATGGTGACTTAGGAAGAAAAGGGACAGACACCGTGTAATGAGCGAATTGGGTTGTGACTTTGTGAGAGAAAAGAAAGCAAAAGCGAACTATCGTGAAAAGGGCAAGAGTGTTGTTACTCTGACGACATCCTCCTCCTCTATTTTCTTGGGGACCAGTGTTGCCCGCTTTTTCTCAGTATAAGTCTGTTATTTCGTAGCCGAAAAAATAAAGTTCCAAACTCTGATTGGTGTGACCTCCAATTATGTAACTGACATGTTTGCTTATAAATATTTTGAAAACTCATGCCCCTTATGGGCAAGAAGGCACAATCTCTTCACATGTCATTTTTATTTATTTAAAAAAAAATAAAAAAATTATATATCTTTATATAATTAGGGGTCATATTTTATCATAATAACGTAGTGTGACATGCTCCATAAATAACTCTCTGATTTGTGGGCATTTTAACAACCCATTTTGCAGGGGTAAGTGAGAGACCCGCTGTTTTGTCTTCGGAATATCATTGTTTCTTTTTTTTTTTTTTTTTAATAATAACTTTTGTAAGAGTACGGAACTTACTATTAATCATTAAATTAAGGATGAAGTAAAATAAAAACAAAAAAAAATTACTAATAAAAATTTTGTCCACCTAAATTTTACTCATCTAAACCCTTTATTGAATCAATGGGGTGAGCAAGTGGGAAAAATGGTGGATTCCCCTAACTCAATAAAATTGGAGATGGTAAACATACTTTCCTATGGTTTAATAATCAATTTGGTTCATGCTCTACTAGTCTACTTGATTGATTCCAACATGTCTTAACAAAGAATAGAGTAACACTTGGGACACACTTATTCACACAACTTTTCTTACACAACCCAAAGGGTAATACTTGGGACACACCCAAAGACACAACATTTGGGACACAACCCAAGAGATGTGTCTATCTCTCTCTTGTGTCACTCTGGGATCCAGTGATATCACAGGATATATATATATATATATACATCTCTTAGGTTGTGTATCAAAAGTTGTGTCTTTGAGTGTGTCTCAATCGTTACTCCAACCCAAAAGAAGTGAGTAGGTGTGTAGAAAAAATTGCATGAATGAGTGTGTCCCAAGTATTACTCTAAAGAATAGAACAATATCAATCCTCACTACCACTTCAAGTGCTAGTCCTTCTGTTGGGTGTGACTCATATTGTAATTAGTCCGTTACACTAGATCCAACAGTTAAGAGGAGGGCACTGTGGATTTTCCCATATACCTGTTGTATATTTTAATATACATTAATATAGTTTGTAATATTAAAATGTGTACAAAGAGAAAATAATATATGAACGTGAAAGACACCATTGGAAGGGTGCCTTTTAGTTCAAAGGTCACTACCCTTTAAGAGGTGTCTATGATATCTATTATGAAAAGATGCATAATGAAATGACATAACCAAGAAGTGCCATCTTTTAGAAAATGTACTAATTTGTCTATATAAGAAAAGTGAGTTATTCATTTTTATGTGTGAAAATTATTATTCTTTTCATGTGTCAGTTAAAATCAATTTCTTAGAGGCTTTCTTGAAAATCTTCAGAATTGTTATCTGATAGATTTTTCAAGCTTTGTTGTATCCTGGAGGGGATTTGCTAGGAACCCTGTAGCAAACTCTTTATGAGTGGGGGCAAATAACTCCTTAAAGAAAGCATTCCAAACGCGCCTCAAAGCTTTAAATATTTCATATTTACTTGTTGATTCTTCTTCCATGGCGACCGACCACAATAATTTTAGGGAGTTATTTGATTTTATGGAGAATGAATCAAACACCACTATAATCGAAGTGATAGGAAAAGACAAAGAGGTAAGAGACAAAGGATTTGGGAGAGAATAATGATATCCCTAAAATGAATGTTACGAATACACCCACAGGTATGCAATTTACATGGTGAGTATTCTAAATAAACAAATGATATGTGACCTGGATGGTGAAACATATATAGGAGTATTGAGTATTCCTTTATTATGTCATTCACTATTGTTATTCAAAATATATTGGGATGTATAAATCTGAAATCTGAAATCTAAAATACTTACTGATTGGAGATCCAAAATAAATACATAATAAATTTGAGAAAGAATCCGAGCCCAGCGAACTGTTTCCTTAAGACGAATTTGCTCCCTCTCGGTGCACAAGGTTGATGAACAATCGTCTCCCAAGATAGAACGGATTTACAGTTCTGTATAAGTTGCACTCCAATATGCAGAACCCAGCGAACACAAATATATGTATAATACTCAAACATACTTAATTCTAATTCAGAGAGAGTGAGAGAATAATTTTCTTCTTTTTATATGAATGAACAAGACTCATATATATAGGTTGCAAGAGACTGTTCGTCAACAGTCACAACCCTTCGAAAGGAGACTGTTCGTCAACAGTCACAAACATTCGAATAAGGGGTTGTTTGCCAAAACCCATATACAACACTAAACTCCAATTTATCATTCAATATAATTTTCCAACAATCCCCCACATGAATGACAAATTGACTATACAACAATTAAATAAAAATGCAGACACTAGTTCGAGTATCGATGAAGAAGTACTGCTTCAGACTAAGTAGCCTAGTGGCCTTGAACTTGCCCTAGTGATAAACTATCGGATTTACTAGCCGGTGAGTAGACTTTATTGTCTTTGAACTCCCAGCCATTTGTGTAAACCTAAACAATAGAATGCACACAGCCCTTCTTCTTACATATTTGGTTCTCATGTTTGTGTTCATTTTGGCCTTGAACACCTCCTGGTTCCGTGAGTGTTTTAGAAAATTCAGCCTTCAAATTCTCATAGAAGCGGCCCCTTCTTACTCACGTAGGTGGTTACTATAAAGAGTATCTTGCAATACCCCACTTGGACATTTTTCAAGGTATAGGAACCATTAAAAGCGTATCTTATCCTTTTACTCGCGGCAGATAGACACTGACTCATCTTTGAAATGGGAGGAGGAAGATATAATTCTTCTCAGTGTGTACCGAGTACTACATAATTTAGTTTTCCCATTGAACCTAGATCTTGGGATCTCCAGTCAGCTAGGTTGGGTTTCCACTATGACGACTCTTGTTTAGTGCATAGGCTTTAATCCCATTCCCCTCGATGAACTTTTCACTTTGCTCTTGCATTTAGGCCTTTGTTAATGGATCCGCTATGTTATCATTTGACTTTACATAGGCAATAGAGATAACTCCATTAGAGAGCAATTGTTCTATGGTATTATGTCTTTGACTATATGTCAAGACTTACCATACTTTTATGTGCATTTCCAATTGTCGATTGGCTACCACAATGCACAAATTCTTGACACAAATTTTGTCCAACTTGGAATATCCTCTAGAAAGGCGAAGCTAATTTGCTTCCTCTATTGCTTTATCTAAAACAATATATTCAGATTCCATTGTTGATCAGGCAATGCAAATCGATTTAGAAGATATCCAAGAGGCAACTGCACCTTCAAAAGTAAAGACTTACCTACTTGTAGATTCAAAGCCTTTTGACTTAGATATCTAGTTAGCATTACTAGAATTAGTACATTTTTGTGGTGCAATCTTTAGTTTAATTAATGACTTAACAAGTTTTCCGTGCTTTTTAACTTGCACAATTGTCACTCCACAACATTGTCAAATTTTCTCGATGTGAACCCAATCATATATATCTTGAATCAAATTCAAGGTTTTGTGTCATCTTAGATAATATCAACGAATATCACTTTTAACCAATTGATTTATATCCAAGGCTATTAATGAAATAAACTTAAAAATGATACAACTACTCAAACCAATTAAGTAGTTTTAAAGCCAAACAAATCAAATGTTATCCACTTATAAACACCCCCCACATTTGGAAGCAAAATAACTAAAGCGATAATTTTAAATTATTAATTCCCCCACATTTGGAAGTATACAAAATCCAATGGTATTCTTCCAAACAACTAGAACCTCACTTATAAAAGAGAATTGTAACAACCTACATTTCATGTAAATTTAAATTGCATTTCCATATTTAATTGACTGCTTTATTTAAATACATTTCTCAGGTTCTAAAATTTTATTCCTTGAATTATTGAAAGTTAAGAATTTTGGTTGGGGTCAAATTGCGATTTTATAAAAATTAGTAATACCTGTGTGGATTTCAAAATCTGTATTTCAAAAATGGTGGAAGTGTTTTCCTTTAATTCAAACTGTATTTTTATAAAACCGGAAAACCATTTCCTAAATTAAAATGAATTTTCCGTATTTTTGTGGTGATCACCGCGTCCCGAAAATACCAGTTTACTTCCAAAACTGTCCGCGCGGTGCTAAACTTCCACAGATTTTGGAAGTGATGTAAAGTGTGATTGGACATACACTTTATTTCTATTTATGGCAACTAATGATTTCCTTGTGACTTGTTTGCCAATGTATATCTTGTGGGTCTTAATGTTGTGCCTAAAGTTGATCTTCCCAAACACACTCTAGATGACCCCTATACACCTACTTGGCCTTTGGTTCCATCTGAGAGCTGTGTGAACTCTCTACGTATGTATATCTGTGTAATGGTATATCACAGCTTATGTAAATTAGTAAAACAATTGAAATTGTAGAGTGTTTAAGAACCTACTTGGGCTCCAAGTAGTTCAAGATTGATTCCTTTATATACACCACCCACAGCTCACATTTTGGACACTCTACACTTTCTGCACAAGTTCAAAACACAGAGAGTTAGAGAGAACTTCATATAGACAGAAACTTTAGAGAGAATGAGAATTTCATCCTCCATAACTTGAAAGCTTGGGTTTGGAATTTCTTATATTGCTATTCTTTCTCAACCAATTCCTTTTATCTATATCAAAGTGAGTATTTTAAACTCACTCTTAAATGTAATTCATGCTTAGTTACTACTTGAGTGTATGTAATTGTTAATCTCCATTGATGATCACATGTTTGAATTTCAAAGCTTAGAAACTTGGATTTTTCAAACTTAACCAAAATCCGTTTTTAGAGATGATTATGAAAGATTATATATCATATATGCTATGTTTGAAGTTTTAGAGCCTAATTCATTCATATGAAAAAGTATATAAGAAAATTAGTTTTGTGATCTTTTAGTTTTTCATAAAATTCTTGAGTTATAGTTTGATTCATGTAAAATTTGTTATGGATTCTTAATCCTCATTGAAAAAAAAAGAGATTCATATATAATAAGGCCTAGTAACTTCCAAAATTGAAAATGGGTCAACTTGGACCCTTAAACTGAAAACAGGGCATTCTCCACGAAGAAGACGAAGCCTCAGCTTCATCTCGCGCGACGATCGCGCGAGCGGCCCGCGTGGTTTCAGGCAGGCAGAAAAGGTTTTATAAAGAAAATGAAAAATAGGCAGGTCGCGCGAGTTAGGGTCGCGCAAGATACCTTTCGCGCGAGCAACCCGCGCGCGCGAGATGACTGATTTCAGGCAGAAAGAAAAGGTTTTTATAATAGAATGAAAATTGGGCACATCGCGCGAGCGCCCCGCGCGCGCGACTTCTGGTAGTTTCTGGTTTTTGTGTGTTTTCATATAAGGGACTGTTTGGATAAATTTTAAGGCACTGTTAAGGTTCTGTTTGGAATTTTATTTAAAACAGAATACTATTGGTTATGTTGGGAAGATTAAAACAATGTATTATGACTTATCAATCCCCCTGCGTTCGTTGTTCCTTTAATTCAGCGATTTACTTTATATTTAAATTCATGAAATACATGTGGAGTCAGTGGTACATGCATGTGGGTGTCAGTCAGTGTGGAAAAGAGTAATGGTCAGTGTGGAAAGAGTATGAGATTGAGATTGAGATTTGTGTGGTGGACACTCCCTGGTTATGGTGTACAAAGTGTGACGTGTTGAGATTGCGGTGAGAGTATCTTTGTAATGCAACGGTGGCAAAATTGGACACTCCCTGGCGCCCATGGTAGCGTTAAAGTGTGTGACGCCGAACTTGGACATTCCCTGGCACCCATGGTAGTGCTAAAGTGTGGCCTACGGACACTCCCTGATACCCGAGTCTGGATACTGCGTGAGGGTTCCTCCGGTATTTGCATGGCGGTTTAGGTATTCAAAGTGTGAGGCATTGGACACTCCCTGGTACCCCGGACCAAAGTGTGAGGCAAACTGGACATTCCCTGGCACTCCGTTGCTAAAGTGTGGCTACCTTAGTGTTTCAAAGATACTGGAGTGAGATAGTGGGTTGTTGTGTTTGTCGAGAGAAAAGAGTCGGTAAGATGAGTGTGGTGCATTGTCTCATACACGATCATATGTTTTAATGAATGAACGACTTTTAAATACTTTCCCCGTTGTTTTTAATTGAATTCTTTCCGTGGTGAAACCGTTGATTTTTACAAACTTAAAAAGGAAAAATTTGTAAATGAATATGTTTTACATTTAAAGTTATGTTTTTAATACTCACCAGCTTCTTGAAGCTGACGACGTTGATGCGTCCTGGACATTCGTGTTCAGGCTTTTCAGGTTACGACTATGCTGAGCCTTATGACTATGCTAATTGAGAACGGCTACTTTTGGAAGAAAAACTGTTATCGTCATTTCATTTTTTAAGTTATATGTTTTAGATATGAACTGGTTTTGTAATAAGGATGACTGTAATAGATGATAAGTTATTGTTTTGTTTTAAGGCGGTCTGTGCCTTAGTGGACCCCGTATCGTAAGATGTAATAAGTTAGTAAAATGTTTGTAAGCCTTGATTGCTCTGCTCTGATTATTGTTTTTTTTGTTGTTCGACGTTTGGGACAGAATCGATCCTTCAAACTGTCGCGACCTACGGGTCCATAAAGGAAATTAAATGCTTTCCTTATTTATGCTACGTCGGGGCGTGACAGGATTTAGTGGTATCAGAGCCAGGTTATTATTTATCTCAAGATAGTTTAGCCAGGTTAGGGTTTACCAGTATAGACCCGATTCCACATTCCATTAAGCTTCACACACCCGATGTTAAGACAGGGAGGGTAGACTCAGAACCCAAACGCCTAAGATTATCTCTTTCCTGACTTAAGTAGTCCTTTTTTTATCAGGTATGGATCCAGCTCATCCACTATATGTACCAGACGGATTTGGGGGACACTTGGTGACACCTGGGGCAGTGATCCCAGCCTTTCTCGACTTGTATCATGCGGCCGTTGAGCAGTTGGCCACAGCGACCGTAGTATCTGATGTATGGCACCAGGTTCACGTGGTAGGCTTAGTTAACTTGACTCGTATCTGCTTAGAGCTTCGTTACTTTGCAGAGGCTCAGCACTTGGTTTTGGTCGAGGTTTTGAGGTTGGTCGATAGCGATGCTTTCTATCTCCCCCTCGAGATCCAGATTGTGCATGCCCATCTGGCTCAGCTAGAGATGCCCCCACCAGTAGTTCCCATCACCGAGGACGATGCTGTGGCTGTTCATGTGGTCCCAGTAGGAGTGGAGGATGTAGAGGATGGCATAGGTCTAGGCGACTTAGCCGCTGACCTAGAGGCTGAGTTAGCACTTGAGCTAGCCTTACTTGAGGAGATGGTAGTTAAGGCAGATGCCCCTGTGACTGCTTCATCGTCGACCTCTAACGGTTATGACGGGGTTGGTCCATTCTTTGTGCAGCGATTTTGCCTCGTCGATTCGCTAGATCTCCTGATAGCTGCTTATGGAGACGATTGACGTTCTAGATATGACCTTGTACATATTAACTACTTTTGACTATTAGCTCTATCTCTTTTTGCAAACTGTAATTACATGCATTAGAGTGTAGGGCAATGACCCCATTTTTGTAACATTAACTCTTGCATGCGTCCTAACCCATACAGGTAGGGTAGGCATTGATCTGACCATACATGCTTTTTGTATCAACTTGACAAGAAGTTATATATAAAATATACTCTTTTGAATGTTGTTGTCATCGCTTAAATTTCGTTACATTTCTGTTGCATGCATATTTCTCATCCCTTCATCACTATCATGCATAGAATGGCTGGGAGACCGAGGAGGAATCAGAATTTGATTGAGGGAGCACCCGAGGCTGCCGATCCTACAGGAATGTTCGAAGCTTTTGTCAGACGTTTGGAAAGAATCAGTAATACGAATGACAACCAACAAGACCGCCAGACTGGGGATAAGCTACTGGAGAGATTCCGTGCACTAAGGCCCGAGCAATTTGCGGGTACCGCAGAACCTTGGAAAGCTGAACAATGGTTAAGGCAAATGGACCGCATGTTCGAGGCTGTCTAGTGCAACGAGATGGATAAGAGGAGATTGGCTACATTTCAATTAACAGACGCCGTTGCAGATTGGTGGGACTCGGTGATAGCCACTATTGGGAACACAGCTGCTACGGGAATGACTTGGACTGCATTCAAAGGAAGATTCCTGGAAAAGTACTTCCCGGCTACGGAGAGGCACAGAAGAGAGAAGAAGTTCATGGACCTGACGCAAGGAACCAAGTCGATGCAAGAGTACACTACGCAGTTCGAGAGGCTGTCTCGGTTTGCCCCTCACCTGGTTGATACTGAGGAGAAGAAGATCCGTAAGTATAACCAAGGGCTGACACCGCAGATTCGTCGCCTGACTCTTGGACACCTAGATAAATCGTTTGAAGGACTTGTTGGTTTGGCTACCGATCTGGAAGAGGATGCTCGAGTGAACCGAAAATAATTTGAATTCCGACCGCCTCAAAGGGGTAATTTTGGGAATAGACCACCAATGAATCGTACCCAAGGACAGAAGAGGAATTTCGACGAAAGCAAGAAGACCCAGGCTATTACCTATCCGACTCAACCCCGAGTAGGAGAAGGAAGTAGTAATGGAAAATGCTTCAACTGTGGCAACCCTGGTCATCTGGCTCGAGATTGCAAGGCACCAAGACGTGCTGCTCAGCAAGGAATAGTCTGCTTCAACTGTGGTGAACCAGGTCACATTAGCAGGTTCTGCACTGCAAGTGAGTTATTAATTTTTGTGTGTGAAAATTATTATTAATTCTTTTCATGTGTCAGTTAAAATCAATTTATTAGAGGCTTTCTTGAAAATCTTCAGAATTGCTATCTGATAGATTTTTCAAGCTTTGTTGTATCCTAGAGGGGATTTCCTAGGAACCCTGTAGCAAACTCTTTGCGAGTGGGGGCAAATAACTGATTAAAGAAAGCGTTCCAAACGCGCCTCAAAGCTTTACAGATATTATGTTTATTTGTTGATTCTTCTTCCATGGCGACCGACCACAACAATACATATATAGGAGATGTATAAGTTGTAACCCTAAACGTTTTTGACAAAGTGGAAACTTCTGGCTTTTCGGTGTGGACGTAAGCACATTGCCGAACAACGTAGAAATTCTCTGTGTCTCTATTAATCTTTCAGTTCTTCATATATTATTTGCGTGTGATTGTTTCGATCCAACACCTTCTTTCAAAAATAAAAAAGTCCAAATTATCCCAAGTTTCCATTGTTTAACAAGTTTTACTAGTTGTATTAAAGGAAAAGTTATCTAACGAGCCCGTCACACCACGTCATCATACTGACGTGGTGTGACCTCCTAATTAAATGAAGGCATATGATTATTTTTTAAAAACTGAAAATGACATGCAGGGAGGTTGTGCATCCTAAAAATAGAGGACATGTCTTTTTAAAAAATCTCTAAACAAACATGTTATGTCCATTTTATTTCAAACGCCACATGTCATCCTATAATTGAGAACACACTACGTCAGCATGATGATGTGGTGTGACGTGCTTATTGAATAAATTTTATTATTAATGGCATATTTGCTTGAAAATTTCCTTTAGGCCGTAGTTAAATAGGATTGAAGAAAATTATCTGTGTGTGATTTCTACAATAATTTAAATATTTTATAAGTCGCACGTGAATCAATGAAGTGATGTGATCACAACTAGATCACATGCATGGAATAATTTCTAAGGACTGAGAGACCAAGGTTTGAGCCTTGAGAGACCCGTATATATAAATCTCCAACATTAAAGATTGGTTAATGGTCCCAAAATTTAACATGAACAAAGAAAACTACATGCTGGTCTTCCCATCGATCCGATCTCGCATTCATGGCAGTATGGCAAGTTCCGAATATATCCCACACTAACCATGCACTTTAAGTCAACAAATGTTTTAACATGTACGCTTACTGTAGCCGCATTTTCCTTTAAAAAAATAACCATACATATGATATGTGATAGCGAAAATTCTTGAGAGGGCGTCCTCTCTTTATTAAAGAGATGGTCTCTGTTTTGATCATCGAATTGTATTTAAAAACTGAATCGACTGCCAAAACAAAGACTCTATCTTTAATAAAAAGAGTGAGCCCTGGCATCTTTCAAATCTGACTAATACTATAAAATAATGATATGTATAATTAAAAAATATATTTAAAAAGAAGACAAACTGACAAATCATACATGTGTATTTATTGCGTGGCGTGGAAGCAAAATTATATATAAATTGTGTATCTGTGTGGACGGTCTGAATTGTGACATCATTAGATATGGCAGTTCCCGCAAGTGGTGCTCTCTATCTCTCTCTCTCAATTTCCAAGTAGCCTGTAGGTAATCAAGTTGCATGAAATGCTGTAGAAGAGTAATTTCTAGAAATCTGTGCACCAAGCATTTTTCTCGGATCATATCCATATTTTGGAACTTCAAGTGGCACTTATTTTATTTTTTCAGTCATTCCACTTACAGAAAAGGAAATAGATAATACTAACAAAACGCTTGCGTGAGTAAAGCCTGATTTTTGTGGTCTGTGGATAGGTTTCTGGCCCACCTGGTAGCTTCGGTGGGGTGTGGTGACGGGCTCGCTTACACAGACAGTAGCTATGGCTCAAACCAGACATTCCACATCGGGGAGGGGCTCCTATGGTCACGCCCAGGAAGGGTTGCTACGCTGGTTGCCCCCTCCTCCCCCCCCTTTTTTTTAGGCCAGCAATTAACTTTCAAAGAACTTGTTAAGTTTTTTTTTTTTTTTTTTTTTTTTTTTTTTTTTTTTTTTTTACTTTTAAAGCATATAGTTTGTAAATGGATTGACAAAATGTCTTACAAAAAATTAGGTATTGAAGCAGGGTCTCTATATACATATATATATATATATATACTAGTGGTGGACTGCGTGCGTGGCACGCAGCAATGCACGTGTTCATTTTTTTTCCTCGCAAGTGAGTTTTTCTATTTCTAGTATAAATTCGTGTCATTTGTTCAAAGAACAGCAATATCATATTTAAAGTCGTCAAAGATACGAAAAATCAGGCAATGTGTTCTAAGAAAGCAAATTGAATGTTGGAAATGGTGAAATATACAAAGACACTAACCTTTCTACGTTCTGAAGGGACCATTAACAATTTATCCCAGTATAGTATATGCATGTTCCCTTTGCTGCCAGCTAAAGCCTTTAAGCCAACTCAATAAGAAGAGATCAAAATTTGAGTGAACATGAAAAGAATAATTCTTACATGCCTCCGATCTAATATGTAGATACACAGAAGCAAACTAACAGAATTTGAAGAAGAGGGAAAATGTTAAATCGAAACCCAAACATAAATTTCAAAGAAGCTAACACAGGCTAACATCTAGCATATTAATCCAACAATTAAATTTCAGTTTTCCCATTTCACTCATCCATTATTCCAGATTCCAAAACAACATTTATAAAAGTGTCATAGGTTCAAATTACACAGATGTCCCAAGAGTATACATAAAAGTTGAAACATTAGTTTACATAACATACTTTAAGAATAATACGTTCATAACAAAATTCCTAAATAAAAGGATTAGTACTATAGTAGAAGATAAAGTAAAAGTTTGGAATTTTGTAAATCACTTTCCTCCGTTATTTTTTTAAGTTATAGCATATTTTAGAAGAATTAAATCTTTAATGCTATTTAAGCATGGAGAAAAACACACAAAAAATGGTTTACCTTCTTGTATTCCATTCCCTTTTCTTTTCCTTCCATGAATCCGCAGTCGTGAATGTGGTTTTCATATATAAATGGCCCATCCGATTTTAAGTTTACTTAAATGTGCAATTACTCAACTACTAAATTAACATTTTAAGGGGAAATAAATTTTCTGGATTCAATATTAAATTATGCTAAAGTATTTTTTTTGTTTTCCTTTGTAAATCATATGAGATGTCACAGTTTTTGGTAGTATGTCAGCACTGCAGTTGGTTATCCTTGGCAATTCTTCAACATATTGGTGTTGCGTGACGTTTTTTTTTTCTTTTTTTGGGTTCAATGTCATCGCTTTTTTAAACTTTCAGTTTCCTAGGTCTTTATTTAGTTAAACCTTTATCTAGTTGTAACTTCTAAATGAGCATTATTTCAATATATGTTGTAACTTTATCTAAGCATTATTTCTGAAATGAGCAATTTTACTTACTGAAACCATTTTAAAGTGAATAATAAATATCCCAAAACTTATTGACCTAATACAATTACACATATTACAATATATGAATCCTAACTTTGAGAGAAGAAGTTGAACAAATTGTAAATATTAGTGATCAATTCCTAAATAACCACTAAAATAGCCACTTTTTTTGACTTTTTATGAAGTGAATAATAAATTTCCCAAAAATTATTGACCCAAATGTAATTAGACACAAATTGTTGATTAAAACCTCATTTGAGAGAAGAAGTTGACCAAATTGTAAATATTAATGACCAATTCCTAAATAGCCACCAAAATAGCCACTTTTGTTGACTTTTTTTGAAGTCAATAATAAATATCCAAAAAATTGTTGACCCAAATGTAATTAGACACAAGATTATTGATTAAAACCTCATTATTATATTAAATAAAATTGTAAAAGCTTACTTAAATGTAATTATTTGTCCAAAATGACAGATTTACCCTCACACATATCAATATATCCTTACGATGCATAGATAGATATATGAGTAATTATGATGTAGTGAAGGGCAAAAGAGGAAGTTCATATTTTTTGACGCCAAAACTTACTGACCTAATGCAATTACACATATTACAATATATGAATCCTAACTTTGAGAGAAGAAGTTGAACAAATTGTAAATATTAGTAATCAATTCCTAAATAACCACTAAAATAGCCACTTTTTTTGACTTTTTATGAAGTGAATAATGAATATCCCAAAAATTATTGATCCAAATGTAATTAGACACAAATTGTTGATTAAAACCTCATTTGAGAGAAGAAGTTGACCAAATTGTAAATATTAATGACCAATTCCTAAATAGCCACCAAAATAGCCACTTTTGTTGACTTTTTTTTGAAGTCAATAATAAATATCCAAAAAATTGTTGACCCAAATGTAATTAGACACAAGATTGTTGATTAAAACTTCATTGTTATATTAAATAAAATTGTAAAAGCTGACTTAAATGTAATTATTTGTCCAAAATGACAGATTTACCCTCACACAAATCAATATATCCTTACGATGTATAGATAGATATATAAGTAATTATGATGTAGTGAAGGGCAAAAGAGGAAGTTCATATTTTTTGACGTGCTTGTTTTTTCGTTTTTATACTATATAGAAACGAAAAAACGAAAAAAAGTTATTATTCACTTTAAAATGGTTTCGTAAGTAAAATTGCTCATTTCAGAAATAATGCTTAAAAGTTACGACTAGATAAAGGTCTAACTAAATAAAGACCTAGGAAACTGAAAGTTTAAAAAAGCGATGACATTGAACCAAAAAAAAAAAAAGCCTTCACGCAACACCAATATGATGAAGAATTGCCAAGGATAACCAACTGCAGTGCTGACATACTACCAAAAACTGTGACATCTCATATGATTTACAAAGGAAAACAAAAAAAATACTTTAGCATAATTTAATATTGAATCCAGAAAATTTATTTCCCCTTAAAATGTTAATTTAGTAGTTGAGTAATTGCACATTTAAGTAAACTTAAAATCGGATGGGCCATTTATATATGAAAACCACATTCACGACTGCGGATTCATGGAAGGAAAAGAAAAGGGAATGGAATACAAGAAGGTAAACCATTTTTTGTGTGTTTTTCTCCATGCTTAAATAGCATTAAAAATTTAATTCTTCTAAAATATGCTATAACTTAAAAAAATAACGGAGGAAAGTGATTTACAAAATTTCAAACTTTTACTTTATCTTCTACTATAGTACTAATCCTTTTATTTAGGAATTTTGTTATGAACGTATTATTCTTAAAGTATGTTATGTAAACTAATGTTTCAACTTTTATGTATACTCTTGGGACATCTGTGTAATTTGAACCTATGACACTTTTATAAATGTTGTTTTGGAATCTGGAATAATGGATGAGTGAAATGGGAAAACTGAAATTTAATTGTTGGATTAATATGCTAGATGTTAGCCTGTGTTAGCTTCTTTGAAATTTATGTTTGGGTTTCGATTTAACATTTTCCCTCTTCTTCAAATTCTGTTAGTTTGCTTATGTGTATCTACATATTAGATCGGAGGCATGTAAGAATTATTCTTTTCACGTTCACTCAAATTTTGATCTCTTCTTATTGAGTTGGGTTAAAGGCTTTAGCTGGCAGCAAAGGGAACATGCATATACTATACTGGGATAAATGGTTAAATAACCTCTATGGTCCCTTCAAAACGTAGAAAGGTTAGTGTCTTTGTATATTTCACCATTTCCAACATTCAATTTGCTTTCTTTGAACACATTGCCTGATTTTTCGTATCTTTGACGACTTTAAATATGACATTGCTGTTCTTTGAACAAATGACACGAATTTATACTAGAAATAGAAAAACTCACTTGCGAGGAAAAAAAATGAACACGGGCATTGCTGCGTGCCACGCACGCAGTCCACCACTAGTATATATATATATATATTAAGGAAAATGGAGGAGTATCATAAAAAATTATTCTACCACCAATAATTTTATAAAAATCATTAAATTTATTTTCTTAATAAATATATATATATATATATATACAATGGACTAAAATGTCACAAAAATATTACAAAAAAAACTACTTTTAACTTTCCTTAAAAAGTAATACTTGAAACACAACTTTCACACAACCTTCCTAAAAATGTGTCTATCTCTCTCATGTGTTACTGTGGGGTCCAGTAACATCACAAGAGAGAGATAAACACATCTTTTAAAAAATTGTGTGAAATTGTGCGAAAGTTGTGTCCTAGATATTACTCTTCCTTAAAATCTCTCAACTCACAACGTGAGTGGACCCTTACTAGTATACATTAAGGAGGAAGATCCGTAAAAGTAAGCATTTAGGAACTAGCAAAGAAATTATTCCGTGAACTAGTTATTTCATGCCATTATGTTCATATGGTGTGACCACTCAATCTTAACCATACACGTATTCTCTACTTTTAGGGGGATTATGACACATGATTAGAAGTTTACTAGTTTGAAATAGGGAGCTTCGGCCATGGCCCTCTCAAATAAAACTCTTCAAAGCTAAAACACATGCTACTTTTCTTTATCGCATTAGCCCTTTTTACACTCAAATTGCTATAACTTTTGTTATACAAGTCCGTTTTTTTCGTAAAATTTGATGTTTTAGAATCAGCAAAATGAGATCTATCAAACGAATTCAATATTGACCATGAAATATTGGCGGAAAAAAAACCTAAATATCAAACAAATATGAAAAATTGTATTTTTTTTCCACATAAATATATTAAAAACATATTTATTTCGTACATTGGCACCATAGATGCATAAATCTTGAAAAATACATGAAATCAGGAAAAAAAAAAGAATTGATAAAATTATGTTAGTTTAAAGTAGACAGATAATATTATCTATTACACGCATAGATAGCAGATAATATTATCTGTAAGATAGATAAAATCTCAAAATCATGCTGCAACTTAACTTTTTTTTTTTTGTAAAATTTCCACGCCCATTGCGTAGATCTCAAAGAAATACATGAATTAAAAAAAATCAGCCAAAAAGCCCAAGAATTGAGAAAGTTATGGTTGTTTAAAGTTGACAAGTAATATTATCGGTCAGTGTCAACATATAATATTATCTGTCCGAAAGATAAAAATGAAAATGAAATTCCAAATTACTTATTTTGTACAATTTTTAAGCCCAGTGCGTAGAACTCGAAAAAAAAAAATACATGATATAAAAAAAATCAACAAAAAAGGCCAAAAAACGAGTGAGTTATGGTGGTTTAAAGTTTACAGATAATATTATCTGTGAGTGGAGGGGCTTTTCACCAAATACGAAAAGTAGCGAGAGGTTTTTCACAAAATTGCGAAAAACGTGGATTTTTTTTTTACTAAAATACATCATTTTAAGGGCCTATGACCTAATATCCCTTTGAAATATGGTGCAAACTATTTGTCACGATCCCCTGGAAATAAGGGGCATGTGTATGGTTAAGATTGGGTTGTGTAATACCCTGTATTTCTGGAGTATATATTAATATTAATAAGACTTTATACTAATTCTTATCCCAATTGATTGCCACTTTTTTACATACCAATCGATTGCCATGTTTCCCAATCGATTGACATTCTGCCGACCTGAATTCATTATGTGGCATATACTAATCGATTGCCTTTGTCACGCCGGTTCCAAAATTCCATAGTTTATCATACGTATTTGGTTTTGTGAACTATCAATGTTATTTGATAATTGGTTTGAGATTCACTGTGAGTCAACGGTAAGGTGTCAGTAAGGACACAGGAATTCAGTAATCGAGATTGCATTGGCATAAGTAAATGACATTTATGTGATTTAAATATAATTTGACTTATCTGATACTTTATGAATAGTAAATTATACATGTATAGTATAATTTCTGGTAATTTTGGTATTGTTAATATCATTTTGAGAACTGTGGTGAGAATGTGAGTGTCACGTTATATAAAAAGGTAGGTTGTGTAGAGATTCCACAGAATTTAATTTTCGGACGTAATTTTGGGCCAAACGAGACTTAGTCGAAAACTTTTGTAAATTATAGTTTTCACTCGTAAAGGCATAAAATGGACGTGTGTGATGTTTCGGAAGTTAACTAGGAGTTTGAGAAACTTGTGGGGAGGTAAACTCTATTTCTGCAAAGTTTGTCTAGAAGAGGGTGAGATTTCATTTTTCACAAACATTCTAAAATATCGTTGGAGAGGAGAGAAAAAGGGAGATTGTTGTCACGGGCTTTGCGACGACGATCGGCGACCTTTCATGCGTCTGAATTTCACCAAAATTCATATTTGAACTCCCCAAGGTAAGGGCTACGTTTTGATAGTCTTTAAGCCATGTTTGACTAACTTTTTATAAAATTATAATTCTAGAAATTTGGGGAAAAAATATAATTTTAGAAATTTGAAAAAAATGCGTGTAAACTCGTAGGTTTTGCATAGGATCGGAGATTCGGCATTTAGTCGGGCTTCTAGTCGTTCCCTCAAAGTTATACGACGATAGCTCAAGGTATGAATTTCTATCCTATGTTTTATAGGCGAAATACATGTTTTATATTTCGACGACGAAATTGCGATCCGGGCAAAATTCATGTGTTAATCTTAGGCCCGTTAATTATGCACGCGATTAAATGTGAAAAGCATGTCTAAATTTACGTGAGCACGTTGAATTGCCTATGTGGGTCAAAGGGGGGTCTTATACAAATTCATGTTGGAGTAAGCTTCTCGATGTTGGAGAATTCTAGTAGCGACGGCTACTGTGCATGTTTAAGGCTTGGACTTGTTAGGGCACTTGGGGACGTAATGGTTGTAGGCTTGGACTAGCCATTAACGTTGCGGTTTAAGGCTTGGATTTGCCTCTACTGGATGAAGGCGTATTTTTCTCCCTAGAGACTATTTATGTGATTATGAGATTAAAGCATGTTTTGTCATATATGCATATGTTAGAAATTGTGCACTCAGCATATAGCTGAGCAGTGGAGATTTACTCCATTGAAGGTGACAAGATGAAAGGGAAAAAGAAGCGAGAAGAGTGATGCCGATGGGAATGTCGGGGATTCTCTTGTATATGTTTTGATTTCTTTTCCAAATCTTGTAATAGTGAGCTTCTCAAATGACTAGAACTATGTAATTGACTTGGAAGCTGTAGTGTGGTGTTTATGATGTTGTAATAAGTCTTAAAAATCTTTGTAGTTATGTTGTAATGAATCTGAACCCATGGATACGTGTTTTGAATGCTTGACCCGTCAATTTTGAAGTTTAAAGGAAAATGGATATAGTTTTGTGAATTGCGCCAAACAAGCCCTAGCTTGTTCCGCTATTGTTTCTATTCATGGATTAGTAAGTCTAAACTGTGGTTTTGATACCATGTTGTAGCTTGTGAAGTTTGGAATTATATGCATGTTTGAAGTGATGTTTTAAGTGATGGTTGTTTTATGCTTTAGCAAAGTTCTGTAGCTTTAGGAAGAGTTTTGCTAAAGGGTCATTCGACCGGTCGAAATGCCCCCAGCCAGAATTCTTTTTCTACCTTTTTCGAAAAATTTTAAAGGGTTTTGATTGATTCTTAGAGTATATTTGGGACCCATTTCAACATAAAATCATTCGTTTTAAAATATAATTAAGTTTTCAATTTTATACAAATTTTACAACTCGGAAGGTACCGTTTCCTAAAGTTTTAAATTCTCAATGTTATTTTAAGTTGTTTTTCCGCTTCGTATGGTTATTTAAGAATTAGATGAGCCTTGGTGGTGTGCCACGTGTCCTGCTTCCGCACGTTAGCGGGATGGGTCGTGACATCTCTTGACTCACAATCGATTGCCATAAAATATCTGTAACTAATTGATTGCTTCTGCTTCTAATCAATTGTCATCTGCAGAGACTTGTTTTCAACTTTGCTTCGTGGGTTAACACATGACACTTCGTTTTTCTATATATGTGGGCTCATTTTCTTGCCTTGGGTCTGTTTGGTTCACAGATTTCTTGAGAGATAGATAGAGATATATTATATACACACACACAAACATCCATATATACATATATATATATATACACATACACAAACATACACACACAGCCCTTGATAGGAAGTAGAAAAGAGAAGGAAGAAGAGAAGAAATAAGAAGAGAAAGATAAGGAAAAATAGAGAGAAGACAGAGGCAGAGAAGAAAAAGGGAAGATGAGAGAGAGAGTTTGAACTCCAAGACAAACACACACCCAAACACACCTTTAGGTGAGTTCTAAACTCACTTGGTCTCACGATATACTGTTTTTACAAGTTTATATAAAGGTTAGATGTATTAAATACGTCCTTAAGACGTTTACATATTCTGTTTTACGTTTCTACTGAAGAAGACGAAGTACCAATCGATTGGACTTTTCCCAATCGATTGCTATCAGTTGAGTCCCAATCAATTGGATAGATTTCTAATCGATTTCCGTTGGTGGTAACCCAATTGATTGCCAAAGTTAGCAATCGATTGACATTGTTTTGGATCCAATGAATTGATATGTTTCCCTAATTGATTGTTACGTATTTTATCCCAATCGATTGACCTTTGTCCCAATCATGTCAATCGATTGGCATTAGCAGAACAGGGATTGTCACACCCCAACCTGCCCCCGGCGGGCTAGGACACGTGTAACAAATGATTACCAAAACCAAAACACCCCTTAATAGTAATAAAACAAGAGTTAAACCTAATAAAAAGAATTCATTAGCTTAAACCAGCACAAGGGTAAAATTTTTATTAAAAAAAAATGTGTCCAAATTTTATATCAAAAGATAGCCTTGCGAGTCTTGGTTCCAACGCAAGAAACGACATATGAATCCGAATTTTCTAGAAAGAGTTATGTCCGTTTTCGTAAAAGTCGTCAGACTGAAAATATATATACGGATTTCGTATTTTCTAGCTACTAACTAAACAATAAAACAAGAATAAAGTTTTAAAATCGTCGAATGGTACTTGGACAGAGTTCCTTCTGTTATAGCACCATTCATTTTGTAACGACCTACCTCCCCGTCTAACAACAATATTGTCTGCTTTGGGCCTAAACACAAAGAACTTCCCAGGGGGTCACCCATCCTTGGTACTGCTCTGGCAGTAGCACGCTTAACTGTAGAGTTCTTTCGTGTTTAGCTCCTTCACGGTTTTAAAAGGCCTTGTTGCATATAGAAGGGCGATTAATCCTATAAACTAGTCCAGGAACTTCACACCGGGTGATGTGGGACAAGCCCCACACCTGACCTCATCTCATCCAACTTGGCCATCCCGACTCAAGAGTATTGGCTCTTAGTCATCACATGGATTGTTTCTTTTGTTTATTGTATAAAGGGTTCGATAATTCGATTCTTGATTCAGACTTTCAGTATACGATTATGGGTTGATCAGGGGCAGTGTGACAACTAAGTTAAGTACGATTAAGAATAACAGATTAACGTGATGACGTTAGATATTATGTGGTTCATGTATGAGTTCGATATTCGTTTCCTTTTAATCAGAGTAGTCAGGCCACAATGGAATGTCACGTATCAGTCCTAGTACGAAACTTAGATAGGTGTGGATAAGTTTTGGGAATTTGTACGTGGGTGGACACTTGGTCGTATATATCATTAACGAGTGGTGGATGGTTTATATCCTTAACGAGCGGTGGATGAGAGATCACTGGCAAGGTATCACTAAGTCGTGGCCATAGAACGATATGCGGTTGTTTGAAGCATTGTATCCGTGACTAGCGATGGACTGAGAATATGTACTCTATGTTCTGAACCACGGTCGACAGAGCAGTGGTGTATCTAGGAATATTACAATCAGATCAGTGTCTTATGAGTCAGTGTTTATAGGTTTTTGTATGATAAGACGTGGATTCGAGTAACGTGGGGTTGAATAAAGATAAGATATTTCTTAGTAGAACTATATCGTATTAATTTCATAACTTGTTATTACGTTATAAACTGGTACCTTGTGAGTTTCTATTCACTCAGCTCTTAGTAAGCTGACGACTGTTATTGCCTGAATATTCCTCATCCAGACTATCCCGTTCCTATTAATGCAGGTGATAATAGCTACTACCCAGAGGAGGAGTATGCCGAGGGTGGCCCCACTAATGCCGGTTATACCTGTCACGACCTATTCCGCTATCGCGCAGGAATGAGACACGTGGCACACCACCAAGGCTTATCCAGACATCATATAACTTATACGCAGCGGAAAGAACTTAAAAACAACCCTGGGTATTTTAAAACTTAGGAAAACATTGCCCTCTGAGTTGACAAATCCATTGAAATCAGAGTTATAAAAAGTTTTGGCCAATTAGAAACACATCCAAAAAAAAAACTCAGTTTTGAAAACAAAGGTTCAGTCGACTGATCAGGGAACCCAGTCGACTGCTCAGTCGACTGATCAAGGTCCCCAGTCGACTGTGCTAAGCAGAACCAGAATGTAACATTTTCAAAAGGGGTCCAGTCGACTGATCTGGAGGTCCAGTCGACTGGTTTTGCCATTATTAAAAGCAGTAGCCAAAACCAACAGTGTCTCAGTCGACTGATGCAAGGTCCAGTCGACTGCTTCTCTTACTATTCACTTTCAGTGTCTCAATCACACGAGATCCAGTCGACTGATCCTGGATCCAGTCGACTGCTCCCCTGCTGGGCAGCCTGTAATGAAATATTAACAACTCATGCTTCTCCACACCAACCACAATCACAACCATAACTGATTTTCAACATTCAAAACATAACTACAGACGTTCAATTACAAAATACAGTACTACTGACTAATTCCTAAGGTTTAATTACAACTATTACAATATCCCAAATCCTTATTTACAAGTTAGGAAAAAGGAACAAAAGTATTAACAAGGTGTGCTTCCCCGGCATTCTTCGTCCTCACTCCTCACGCCTCTTCTTATCTTTCTTCTTACCTGCAATGGAGTAAATCTCCACTGCTCAGCTATATGCTGAGTGCACAATTCTAAATGTATGATATATGACAATATTCATGGTTTAAGCATCTAAAACACATAGAAAATAGTCTCTAGGGCTAGTGGTACGCATTCATCCGGTCGAAGCCGTAGGAGGTCCACCTCTCCCACGCATCTCGTACACTGGTTGGGCCTTCCTCCATACCAGGTACCGTGTCCTGGTTGGGCCCACCTCCAATCCAGACACAACCACAATTACAAATTTCCATCTCAATCAAATCCTCAAGGTTCGAGGAACTTACCCCGGATGAATTTGCACCAAACTCCCCTTTGACCCACGTAGACACATAGCATGCTCACATAAACAGTTTTATACATGCTTTTCTAATAATTTTGCGTGCATAATTAACGGGCCTAATTAACACATGAATTTCGCTCGGATCCAAAATTCGCAAAATCGACATTCAAAACATGAAAATTTCATAAAATCATAGATCTAGAATTCATACCTCGTGCGATTCTCTTCAAACTTTAAAGGATCGTCTAGGGAGCTAAATAAACGTCGGATTCCAAATTATACGCGATTCTTACGAGTTTTACCTGATTTTCCCCAAATTCTAGAAATTAGATTTTTCGGAAAAGTTTGCCAAACGTGGCCTAATTACTATCAAAACGTAGATCTTACCTCCACGAGTTCAAATATGAAATCTGGAGAAAATCTTACGGACGGAAGGTCGTCGATCGGCGTTGCAAAGCCCGTTGGCTCAATCCCCCTTTCTCTCTCCTCTCTCTAGATATTTTTAGAAGGTTGGATGAGAATGAAATCTCATCCCCCACCTATTTATAGAAAAATTCTTCGGAACTTGCGTTTACCTCCCAACGAGTTCCTCAAACTTCTAATTAACCCATGAAACTTCGCACACGTCCATTTTATAACTTTACAAGTGACAACTATAAATTTCAAAAGTTTTCGACTAGGTTTCGTTTGGTCAAAAAATAACGTCCGAAAACTATATTCTGTGGAATCTCTACACAGCCTAACTTTTTAATTAACGTATCACTCACGTTCTCACCACAGTTCTCAAAATGTTAACAACCAATACCGAAAATACCAGAAATTATACTACACAGGTATAATTCACTATTCACAAAATACCATATAAGTCAAGTAACATTTAAATCATATAAATGCCATTTACTCATGCTCATGCCATATGAACTACCATGTTCCCGTGTCCTCTCTGACACCTTACCGTTGACTCACAGTCAACCTCAACTCAAATTATTAATAACATTAATAATTTCAAAATCTCAAATGATGCATTTTTAGAATCATAAATTTCTGGAACGGGTGTGACAATACCAGAGAAGGCTGTTACGCTGACGATGACATTTACGTCAGCTGAAGAACTAGATAGTTATTAGTTTTATATTATTGTTGAGCTTTATTAGTTTAGCAGGTACTTAGGCATATGTTGTCTCCAGACCTGTTGTAATCCTGAGGACTACTCTGATATTGTAATCGATAGAATTATTATTATATTTTTTAGTTTGTTTATTGTTCATGTTTATTAGTTGACTAGTACTGTGTGGTGTGGACAATTAGTGACTTTCACCCGTCATTCCATATTGACCCAAAAAGGAAATTTATTTTTCTTTATTTTTGTTGTTCCGGGGCGTGGCAAAATTTTTGGTATTAGAGCTCTAGGTTGTGATACTTTCGTTCACTAATGATTCCGCACCATCTAGTCCTAATATTTTAAGATCTCTGAGATGAGATATGAGTTTAAGATAAGTACATCTTCCCGACGATAGATAATTCCTTTTACAGGTTAGCATGGATCCAGACTTCTACCTGTTTGGATGATTCTTTTGGAGGACATGTTATTCATGGTGACACTATGGACCAGCCATACTAGATCATATACCAGAGCCACCAGGCTGCTCCACTGACCCGCAAATTTTTTTAGGCTAAAAAATATGTTCATTGGGTATGTTCACCCAACCCTGTTCACTTAAGAGCCTCACTGTGTGTATATATATATAACTGTTCACTTAAGAACCTCACCATATATATATATTATATATAGGTTGACTTTAAATAACATCTTAATTCATTTGCAATTTATGTAAGCATTCAACAAACTTTCACGAGGTGATAGAAAATGCCCCAATTCAAATAAATGAGAAACAACATTCACATCATAGCTAGAGTAAACAATTTTCTTTTAGGGTGCGTTTGATTGCCTATATTTTCCTTTGAAAATATTTTCTATGTAAAATTTTCACATTTTTGTGCTGTTTGATTACCTAAAATTTCTATGGAAATTTTTTCCCCAAATCAGTCACGTGACTTGATTTTCCCTCATATTGGAGGAAAATATTTCCCTGCTCTCCCCCCAAAAAAGAATTCCATGGAAAATATTTCCCTCAAAATCGACGGGACTTCTCTCGCTCTACTCTCTTCACCTCTCTCTCTCTCTCTCTCTCTCTCTCTCTCCCCTTTACTCTTCCATGGCAGCTCTGTAATCGGTACTCTCTCTCCCTCACACACACACACACACATACAAGCACACATCGATACAGATCGACATATATGGGTACTCTATATCTCTCTCTCCCCCTCTAAAGATCGATACATATATATATATATACATACACACACATCGATACATATATACACATATACATCGATACATATACATATGCATACACACACACATCGATACATATACATATACACACATCGATACACATATACACACACAATTCTAGGGTTTTTAATTGGTTACTTCGAATCTCTCTACAGATTGCATAAGCTAGGGTTTGAATTGTTCAATGTACGAGTGATTCATTTTCGGAACTTAGTCTGATTTCGATTCAAGCAAGGTTCAATTTTGGAACTCAATCTGATTTTTAATTCCTGTTTGTTGCATTTAGTACTAAATCGAATGTTGTTGTTCAAGTGCCTTCATAGTGTTGTTGTTCACTTCAGAACACACCTGGTAATGCTAATAATTAGTCCTCTGTTCTTGCAATGCAATTTATGCAAAAAAAATTTATAACTATCAATCACATGTTAAAGGTCTATTATGTAGTTTGTTTACTTTTCTACAAAATCTTGCACTATATCATATAATTATATACACCTTGACATGTGAGAAATGTGGTTGTAAGGCTAAATTATACTTCTCACCCTAAAGTTTGGGTGATTTGGCAATTAATTTCAGCAGTGACAATTCGTCCCTCTTTTCTTGAAATGCCTTTTACGCCCCGTTTGGCAATTTATTTCGGAGCTTGCTCCTAAATCATATGAAAGCTCTAGTAATTAGTCCTCTACAAATGTGGTTAGAAATGTGATTGTAAGGCTAAATTATACTTCTCACCCTAAAGTTTGGGTGATTTGGGAATTAATTTCGGCAATGATAATTAGTCCTATTTTCTTGAAATGCCATTGACGGCCCGTTTGGCAATTAATTTCGAAGCTTGCTCCTAAATCATATGAAAGTTTTAGTAAGAGAAATGAATTAGTGAGGTGATTGAAAATGTGATGACAACCAGAAATGAATTGATGATGTGATAGAGAAATGAATAAGATGGGAAAAATGAAAAATGGAGGAACTTTTAGAAATGTTTGTCAAAAATCTCACACTAAGGGGCTTGTTTTTCTACCCTATGTATACATGTTCCAAGTGGAGGTTTTGTCTTAAACAAGAAAGTAGTCCAAATAGAATGTTCAAGTTGAATATTCTTACTTGGTAGGATTATATTTTGTTAAAGAAGATCATGCTACATTCATTTTTGTTCTTTCATTTTGGGTAAAAGCTCCTTGAAATATGAACTTATCGAGAAGAAACGATAATAACTCATATAATCAACCATCTCTCATGACTCATATAATCAACCATCTCTCAGGTGGGTTGTTTCAAATGATAATTCATGCCTTTAATGGGTAACTACTAAAGTGTGTACTGGTTAAGAAAATATGAATCGAGGCTAAAATTTTGACCTACTCTCTGCTGCCTAAACCTTTTACACTTGAGTGCAGAAGAACTAAATCTCCATTGTTGGGCTTAACTATGTTTGGCAGTTCTTTCAGAGGTCATATGGAGTGGTGGGCATAAGGTAATAAACATTTGGGGTCTGTTTGTTTTTTAATCTTGGAAAGGAAAATGAAAGATTTGGAAGATAATTGGAAGTATTGTTTTTTTAGTAAGTTCCGGGGTCTTGACTGTGCTCGGGGTTTATTTCATTCTACGCATAAGTTCAGCGAGTTTATGAAGAGTGGACCATTTTATGTTTTCTCTAAAAAATTACATGGGATATCTGTATCTCAATACTATGAAACTTATCCTGAATTGTTGCGGAAACTAAGAAAGTTGGGTTTAATTATGTGTGTTTATTAGGGGTGCACATGGGTCGGGTCTAGGCGAAACCAGAACCGACCCGAATATGAATGGTTCAGTGTTTTGAGACCCAGAACCAACCCAGAGAAATTTGGACCCGACCCGAACCGACCCAGCTAATACGGATCGGTTCAGTTCGGGTCTGGGTCACGACCCAAAATTTTTTTCCCTAGAAAATTTTCAACTCATATACAGACAAAAATATATATATATATATATATTAAAAGGATACACATGGTCGATTCTTCTTCAGCTTTTCCCTAAATTTGATGACATCAAGTCATCAACAATCTGATGATTCCATAATTATAAAACAACAAAGAAAAAGGGCATACAAAAAATGTCATCAATCACAAGTAAGTATATGTACATATATATATATATAGAGAGAGAGAGAGAGAGACTGACAGAGCCAGGGGTATTGGAAGAGAAGACATCTGGATCCTTGGGGACTTTCTGCATACAAAGTCACTGGTATGGATTGCAAGACAAGTAGAGGTTCGTCACCAATAAACCATTAAAGCCTTGTGGAATCTTCAATGAAATGGTATTTTCATTGCTTAAATACATATATGATCAATCCAAGAGGCGCATGAGAATCAGCTTCTGGGTTTCTTGAAAATCTATTGTGAATCTGCTACAAAATCACTGAGGGACTGTTGGGTCTGAAGCGCATGAGAGAGAAAGAGAGATAGGGTTTGTGCCTTGTGGTGATTCGGTGAAGGGTCCGAAGAGAAAGAGTGAAGACTGATCGTAAATGAGAAAGTGGGTTTTTGCCTTTGTGAAATTTGTGGTTTATTTACCCTTGGGTCTTGGGTCTGGTTCAGTATAACCGTGACCCAGACCCGAACCGACCCAGTAAATTTGCTTTACACTGGACCTGAACCTGTAATACCCTGTATTTTGGTATATTAATAAGACCTGGTATTTCATTTCTATACTCGTATAAACTTTCTCTTTCCTTTAGTGAAATTTGGTTACCAATCGATTGCCAAGTTTCCCAATCGATTGCCACTTTTCGGATACCAATCGATTGACATCAATCCAATCGATTGCCATCAGACCGACCTGAATTCATGACGTGTCAAACATCCCAATCGATTGCCATTCATCCCAATCGATTGCCATTGTTTCCAATCGATTGACTACAAATATCTGTCTCCAATCGATTGGCATAACCTGAGACAAGTTTTCTTCTTTCCCTTAGCTTTGGACGTGTGACACTCCCATATCTCTATATATATGTCTCATTTATTGGCCTTGGGGCTGTTTTCAGACCATTGAGAGAGAGAGAGACCTACCTCTTGAGAGATATACATATATCTATCTATATATCTATATTTATACACACCCTCACACACACTCACTGCCCTTGGCAGTTGGAAGGAAGAAGAAGAAGCAGAAAGAAGGAGGAGAAGCAAGAGAAGAGAGAGAACCCGACAAGGAGGAAGAAGAAAGAAGGAAGAGAGAGAGAGCTTGGAGATTTCAAGCTTTGACACCAAGCCAAACGCACCCTAGGTGAGTTCTAACTCACTTGGTCCCTCTATATGAAGTTTATATAAGTTATTATGAAGTTTAGATGGGTTAAATGCATGTAGTGTACGTTTATATAAGTTGTTTTTACAATCTGCTGGTGAGGACGAAGTGCCAATCGATTGACATAAATCTCAATCGATTGCCATCAGTCTGGATCCAATCGATTGGATCTCTCAATCGATTGGATAGAGATCCAATCGATTGACATCCCAATCGATTGAAAATGTTAGCAATCAATTGCCACTATTTAAGACCCAATCGATTGCCTGTTTTCTCAATCGATTGATATGATTTTATACGTCCAATCGATTGGAATGATCAGAACATGATTTTCTTTGCCTATTTATTTTATAAGAGGTTTTGTTGTTCGATTTCCAATACGGACTTCCTTTTTACGATTTGGGGGTTATCAGGGATAATGTGACAACACAGATAAGTATGGTTAATAACATATGAATAAATCTGACAACGTTAGATACTATAAATTCTTGTATGAGTTCGATGTCCGTTTTCTTTCATTCAGAGTAGTCAGGCCACATTGGGAATTATCATGTGTCGATGTTAGAATGGAACGTAATTAGGTTTGATAAGTTCTGGGAATAGTACGGGGATGGACGTTCGGTCATGATATGCTCTTAAAAGCGGTGAGCTGTGAATATGCTCTTAAAAGCGGTGAGCTGGACCAAATAAGTCCTAAGATAGACTGGATGATCTATGAATATGCACTTAAAAGCGGTTAGCTGGGATCACTAGTAGATGACGTTAAGTCGTGGCAATAGAATGATATGCCTTATTGGAAACGTTGTGTCCCTAATAAGCGGTGAGCTGTGCATATGCTCTTAAAAGCTGGGGGACGAACTGACGTGGAGTCCATGACATGCGGTGAGCTGTGCATATGCTCTTAAAAGCGGTGGACGAAATGGAGGTGTATCCCTAGAGTTAAACGATTGAGTCAGTTCATGAAATCAGAGTTTGTTAATTGTCGTGATTTGAGTAACAAGACGATAAGGGTCGGTTTACAAGGATAGATAAAGGAACAAGATAATGTTATCTTTATAATAAGATGTTAACCCGCGTTTTCATAAGCTCGTGTTTACTTCAGATAACTGGTACCTCGTTAGTTTATGCTCACTCAGCTCTCAGTAAGCTGACGGCCTTTTATTGCCTGGACTTTCCCCGTCCAGAATATCCTGCCCCTTATTCTGCAGGTAATGACCAATACACTGATGACTATTATCCAGAGGAAGGCCCCACCGATGATGGTTACGCCAGGGAGGATTATCCTTATGCCAATTGAAGACTGAAGATGTTATAGTTAGATTACATTTCGGTTGTTCTGTTGAACCTTTTGTTAGCGGGTACTTGGGCATTTGTTGTCTTCAGACCTGTTGTGATCCTGTGGACCATACCCTGATATTTTGTAATAGTTAGCACTGTGTGTTATTCTCAGTTGTTTACTGTAGCTTTTCTTTTGAACTAGTACTGCGTGGTGTGGATTATTAGTGACTTTCACCTGTCATTCCTTATGGACCCATAAAGGAAATTTATTTTTCTCTATTTATGCTGCTCCGGGGCGTGACAGAACCAGACCCAACCCAATGTATTTCGGACCGGACCCGACCCAACCCGATCCAACCGGTTCGGGTCGGGTCGGGCCTTCGGGTCCTGGGTTTTTTGTGCAGCCCTAGTGTTTATATCTATTTATGAACAATCTAGTTTACAAGTAAAAAGAGATAGTCCCTTGTTGATGATGTGAAGTACATTTCTCAGTCATTTTGCATGTATGTAAACTTTGAGGAGACTACATGCTTCAGAAGATAAATAATGCCATTCATAAGAATGGTAGCTTCTTCATTTTTCTGGCATGTATAATCATAAACATTTTACATGAATTGATTTCAGAATTCAGTTCATTTTTCTGGCATGTATAATCATAATCATAAACACTGGACTATTCAATTAAATGAGACTATTAATCCAATCCCCCACTATCCCCTCCTTAATCCTGCGAAACAAACTTGGCCTTAGTTTCATGTTTTTCTTTACTCAAAAAAAAAAAAAAAATGGGATCATTAATATTTGGTTTGTTGTTTCAGTATTATATCTCATATATTTTACTGCTTAAATTTGACGAGGCCGATGCTATTATTTGGACAGGAAGGGGAGATGATGAAGGATGTAGTTTACCTGGAACTTGCCACCTGAGTTGGTGAAATAATTGCAACTCATGTCAAGAATTACTCCAGCAACTTTAGTCAATTTTGTGTGATCAGCCCTTTTTTTTTAATAACTTTTATGAGTACTTATAATTTTCCATTGGCCATGAAGTTTCAATGAAGTTTGAAGCAAAAAAAGTACTAATATTTATATTGTACTTCCATTGTTTGTGAAATTGACTATTGATACGAGTAATTGTCTCAATTGCTTGAATTGGTATTATTTTCAAACTGTTTGTTTGTGATTCATAGGTTAATTGCTTGAAAAAATGTAAGTTTTCAATGGAAAATATTGATTTTCTATGAAAAATTATTACAATCAAACAGCAAAAATGTTATTTTTCATGGAAAATGACCATTTTCAGTGGAAAATAGTGACAATCAAACCGCAAAACTAGATTTTCCATAGAAAATGTTAGATTTTCCAGCTAGAAAATAATTGCAATCAAACAGCCCCAAAATTTATTTCCATGAAAAAAATTTCTATGTAAAATAAGTTCATGAAAAAATTTTCTTTTCCACCCCTTTTCTACCTTGCAATCAAGCGCACCCTTAATTATAATTTTTTTGTTACAAACTAGGTTCGTCGGACGAGAGGGCTATAGTTTTTTTGTTACAATGGTTGGTCCACAATATAAGCCACTAGGCTACCCTTTTTTTTTTTTTGATACATCTAGCCTACTTCTATTGCTAATTAAGAAATGCTTCTCTTGGCATGAGATAACCACTAACGAACCACCCAACTGATAACAAAAATAACCTCCCAACACAATAATGTGAAATTTTGTGATAAATCCCTTAAAATTAGTGTATAGTTTGTAAAACCCAACAAAAGTTATTTTTAAATATAAACCCAAAGTGCTTATTTGTTTTAGAGCTAAACCCCTTCTTTTTTATTTTATTTTTTTGTTTTTATGACAAATCTACCCCACCACAACCACAATCGTCATCTTCATCACCAGCACGATCGCCACCGTCGCCGCCACCACGCCATTCCATCGCCACCGCGCCACCACCACTGCCATCACAGCACCATTATCACCACCATCGCAGCACCACCATCGCCACCATCGAAGCACTACCACCCTCGCCACAGTGTCCACCATTGCACCATTGCAGCACCACCACCATCGCCACCATCATAGCACCACCACCCCACCGTGTCCACCAGTGCAGCACCACCACCATCGCCACCACGTCTACCATCGCAGCACTAGCACCATCATAACAGCACCACTACCATCGTCGTCATTATTACCATCACCATCGTCATCACCACCACCACCACCATTGTCACTGCCATCACCACCACCATTGTCACTGCACCACCGCCACCACCACCTCCCCCTTAACAACACAGTTCATAACCACCATCATCACAGCACTACCATGACCACTACTTATCTGTTTGCAAAAACAGATAATATTATCTGTTTTTGCAAACAGATAATATTATCTGTTTTCAAAAATTGAGAATTTTTCACCACAACCTCTACCATCGGAGCACCTCCACCACTACCACCACCACCTCCTTCCCCTTAACAGCATAGTTCATAACCACATCCATCACAGCACCACCATGACCACTACCAGAGCACCACAATATTCTCAGTTTTTGCAAACAGATAATATTATATGTTTTCAAAAACTGAGAATTTTTCACCACAGCCTCCACCATCGGAACACCACCACCACTGCACCACCACCACCACCACCACCACTTCTCCTTTAACAGCATAGTTCATGTCACAGCCCGGTTCCACAATAGCGGAACCGAAGCCCGTGGCACGCCACCGAGGCTAACCCAATCCATTAACATTCCCAAAATTTAGTTTGAAGAACACACGCAGCGGAAAAACAAAACACATTTTCAAAACTAGGGGTTCAGTCGACTGGGTCAGGACCTCAGTCGATTGAAGAAAGTAGAGAGTTTTCAAAACAGTTTAATAGACCATTCAATCGACTGAGACTGGAGTCCAGTCGAATGGGCCTCCAACTTTCAGTCGACTGAATCCCCCCCTTCGGTCGACTGAAGTAAGCAGAACCAAAATGAACACATAACCTTCAGAGGTCCAGTCGACTGAGGCAGGGCCCAGTCGACTGCTTTTGCCATAATAAGAAGCAGTAGCTAGCAGGCAAAGGGTTCAGTCGACTGAACACTGGATCAGTCGACTTGCTCCCCTGACAGCAGCCCAAAATCTGCAGAAAATAAGTTTAAAAGCTTTTTAAATTCAAACGGGGATCAAACACACACTTCCAAAAGTACTCTAAAGCAATCCTAACTATATTAACATATTACCGAAGCACAGTTACAACATGTTACTAACTATTACAACATTTTAGATTTATTCTAACATACCAAGTTAAACATAACTAAAAACCATAAGAATTCGTATTACAACATTCCTATTGTCCCAAAACTACAAGATTAACGTTCAAGTTGCCTTCTAAAAGAACTCCCAACCCACGTGCTCATTTCTACGATTCCTCGCCAGCATTTACACCTGAAATGGTTATATGAATAACCACACATATTCGATTTGTTTAAGCTAACGCTTAGTGAATAAAACAACATATGCACATGAATGATAAACATGTCCGCATTCACATCTCTACAATTCATACTAGTCGCGGGAGACTCACGTGCCCGTCCATACTCCCAATCCGCGACTCCTCGCCAATAAGTCCACGCGAAAGGGTAAGACCCACGATTCTTCTCTTCAATCGTGCGACCTTAATGCCTATATCGGCTCCACAAAATGGCACGGTAACCACGTGCTCCTTCTGACCCAAATAAGCAACTTAACATGCTCAAATACATATCACCATGCTCACGGTAATCAAAATATTTCATCGTGCTATTGGGCCTACTTATCAATATAAATGCCCAATATGAACTACACAAGATATCTCTAAGTATTAATACATGCTATTCAAACATAACATAAATACATGTCAAGAAACCATTCCAAAAATATAGTTGAATCACTCACCTCCGATTTACGCTCTTATAATTTAATCTCAAGAAAACCCATGCACAAAGAACGTGCAGAAGTCCGTCTAGTACAATTCCTATGAATCAAAATTCCATTTATCAACTTTTATGAAAAATTCTAGAAAAAGATTTTTCGGAAAACTTGGCCAAACAAGTCCTAACATATATCAAAACGAAACTCTTATCTCGAGGAGCTCGAATATGAAATCTGGGAGAAAAAAAACTGACGGAAGGTCGTCGTTTGGCGTCGCAAAGCTCGAAGCAACAAAATCTCCCTTGGCCTCTTTTTGGAAACTTAGGTTGTAAGCTTTGTAAAATATCTCACTCATCTCTATCTATATATAGGCAAAACTCTCGAGAATTACGTTTACCTCCCCATGAGTTTTCAAAACTCCTAATCAGTCTCTAAAACTTTCTACACAGCTTATTCACAGCTTTATAAGTGAAACCTCAAAATTATAAAAGTTTTCGACTAAGTTTCGTTTGGTCGCTAAAACGCGAATTTCTACATGACGTTTCTAAAGTTGCTAATTAGCCTACCAAATTAATAGCGTGTTAATTCGTTCTCACCAGGATACTAAAACTAACGACATGTATAAATTCTAAAACAGAAAATAATACAGATATTGAAATACACAGGTAAACATTTATTTTCAGATAAACATTTAAAGTATTCCACAGTGACCGTCTCACATTCAGAGAGACGTCACAACAACAAATCCTCAATCACTATAGTTTCAAAGGGTTCTCTAATACAGACACCCAAATCAACTCGTGAGTCAAAACTCACTCAACCATGTGCCAAAAGACACTCCACATCACATTATCATGCATGACAATGAAATGCAAAAGCAATAACACAAATATGGGTGTTATAGTTCATAACCACCATCATCACAGCACTACCATGACCACCACCAGAGCACCACAATATTATATGTTTTTGCAAACAGATAATATTATCTGTTTTCAAAAACTGATAATTTTTCACCACAACCTCCACCATCGGAGCACCACCACCACTGCACCACCACCACCACCACCACTACTGCAATCACCATTGTTGTCATCGTTGTCGTTGTCATTGCCGTCACCGTTGTCGTTGACATCACACCATCGTCACCTCCATTACCATCGTCATCACCGCCACTATCACAACACCACAACACCACCACTACCATCGTCACCTCCATCTACAATCGCAGCACCTCCACCACCATGTCACCCTTATTAGTATCGCAACAACACCACCGCCATCGTCATCTCCATCACTATCGCTACCTCCATCTACAATCACAGCACCTCCACCACTACGTGACTTCCATCCTGATTTTGATTTTCTGTCTCGTGTAAAAGGAGAGGTCATTTTTGGTTTCTTAGTAAATTAGGTCATTTTGGTCTTTTTGGTTGGGGAATGGGTTATTGAGTTAGATATTAGAACATTGGGCTTTATGTAGTATTGTATTGATTTTAGGGTGCTATGGCTGAGTGCCCCTACAATAATTTATACTCCTTCCGTCTCAATTTGTGAGTCATCTATTCTATTTTGGGATGTTCCAAAATTAGTGTCCACTTTCCTAATTTGGTATACAATTTTTTCTTACTTTCCAAAAGTACCCTTGATTGAAATCTACACCAAGACAAAACTAAAAAAATAGTTGTAATGATTAGGGACAATTGTGAAAAGTAGGTGTAGATTCTTCTTATCCCCTTAATAAATTGAGTTCCCAAAGATAGACTCACAAAATGAGACGGGGGAGTATATGATTAGATTAATGCTTAGTTGCTTTGTCACATAAAATATTATTTATTCTTGTTCCATAACAGATAACATAACGTACATATAATATGAACACACATATATGCAGGGCAGGTTATGAGGTAAACAAAGTAATCAGTACCAATTTAGGTCTCCATTTTCAAAGGGCTCTCAAATCCAATTGTACATATATGATAAAAAAAATTATTTTACGCATAATTATATATTAATAGCCTCAAAAAAATTACTTCAAAGCACTGCCCCAAACCCATGTATAATCTTAAGATCCATATTTTAGAGTTCACATAATTAAGGGCCCCAAAACTCAGGAACCACATTGCTTATATGTACTCTTGTTGATGTGTATCTTACAAGTATGAATATATACTTGGTCCGAATAAGAGTTTGTTTCCAAGTAAGGTACGCATCATGGATAATATTACTCTCTCTGTCCCATTTTATGTGTCCATGTTGGGGAATCTAATTATTCAAGGGGACAAAAAGAATTTACACATATTTTCCACAATTGCCCATAATCATTGCACTTTTTTTTTTTTTTTTTTTTTTTGTTTTGTTTTGGTGTTGATTGTAAGGAAGGGTAGTTTGGAAAACTATGTAAAATTTGCATGCTAATTTTGGAAAGTGGATAACAATTTTAGGATATCCCAAAAAGGAAAGATGTACACATAAAATGAGACGGAGGGAGTATAAGACAAGCGGACAAGCCATCAAATCAAATAATGCTGTCATATAGGTTCTCTTAGAGCATTCACAGTGGGGGAGTGAAACTAAAGGCAAATTTGGGTTAAGTTGTTATACAGGGTAAGAATTGCTCGTAGTGGGTGAATGCTGAGACAGCATACATTGAGCCGTGTAGGAATGGGGCGGCACAAATTGTGCCGTGTGCAATTGGAGAGGCACATGTTGTGCCGTTTGCTTCATGCGACACATGTTCTGCCTTGTGCTTCATGATTGTGGACGACACATCATGTGCCGTGTGCCTGTGGGCGTCACATGTTGTGCCGTTTGGGGTGCTCACGGCTCACCATTTGCCGTTACTCCCCACATTACCTGAAACTTAGTGGAACTTAGTGGTTCCACAAAGTTAAGTTTTGGTAAGTTCCCATATCCTATACATTAGTTGAAAGACCCCATTGTTAATGACTTTAGCTTGAGTTATACTAAGTTGTCCTACCAAACAGTCCCATTGTTGATGCTCTTAGGGGAGTCCGGATCCTCGGGCGGTCTTTGCGATTTCTTTATAGAATAGATTATGATCAAAATATATTATGAAACTTTGTGGTGATTGAATGATGTATTATAAAGTGGATATGGTGGCATAATAGATTATGTAAAGTGTTGGCTACATAAATGCAAAAATTACTTTGAATGTCTAAAAATGAATTGTGCCCTTTTTCTATGCTATTCTAATAGTATTGAAAATAATGTTAGTTTATTTTGTTAATTCATATTATTAATTATAAATGTTATAATTTATCACTGTAAACTTTCATTTTTTTTAGTAAAGAAATTAATCGTACACTAATAATATGGGTTTAGAAGAATTGATTTTATCACTTTGCTTTTAAAATCACCCAACCTATTTCGTACAGAGAGATGGGGCTCAATTGGGTTGCCCAAACAGCACTTAAGAGGTCTCGAACAACACATGTTAACAAGTTTTAAAAGGTTTATACTAAGTACATTTCTCCAAAATATTCTTTTATGTACTAGCCTTTTAAATCCTGTTAACATTCCAAAGGGCACAGGCGTGTTATGATTTTTCTTTCCTATAAACCAGTAGCACATCTAGCAATTAATATCATGTGCTAAACGATTGTCTTCCCTCCTAGAGCAATAGCTCGATACTGAGTGGCTGAGGAAGAAAGCTATTAAAGTGAACAGCAAAAGAGATGTTCTTTAATTAAATTCCCCATATCTGCGAACAAACATTTTACCGAAACTCTAAATTTGATGAAAGAATATATACCAAATCAATAATGCTAGGGACATTCCACAAAGCACACCCCAAAGCACATTATGCTTTAAATGCATGTATCTTGGGCTGTGGAACTTTTTTACACAGGGCCCACATTTTTTTGGAAACCGCTAGGGAAGCCCAAGGTACATGCACACAAAGCATGAGGTGTGCTTTGGGGTGTGCTTTGTGGTGTGTCTCTAGCACCACTCATACCAAATTTAATGAAAACAACGCCGAATATACAAGAGAATGAGGTCAGCAGATCTGAAAAGTTAACACCATAAGCACTGTAAAGAAGAGTAACTGAATCTGACTGCAGCGAGAAGAGGAAAAGGAAATCACAAGTGTCCCGGAACCAGATCAACATATATATATATATAAGCTAAAGTTCAATGTATTAGCAATTCCTGCAAAACTATATATATCCACCTACACTATTTCTTATATTTATTTTTTGTTGGTACCTCGCTTTGCTTCACTGTTACACTTGAGGCATGAACTTGAGTATTATCTCATAGACTCGTACTAATGGCACCTATTCTTGTGAGATCATCAATATTTTTTTTGAAAAAAACGATTTGCATATATATATATATATATATCTACATCTTCACATGTTGATAATTTCTTGCACTGCATGTTTTTTTTTTTATTATACACACACATATATATATATATATATATATTGGTCATATATTTAAGAAAATACTTTTGCTCACCCAAAATTTGGTACACCAATGCTCACCCAAGCATCCCATTGGCCAATGCAGTGGGGCCCAGGATTAAATAATATTAAACAACATTTGTTTAATCCTGGGCCCCACTGCATTGGCCAATAATATGCTTGGGTGAGCATTGGTGTACCAAATTTTGGGTGAGCAAAAATGCTCTCTATATTTAATTAGTTAGTGCTTTTTCTCTCGCTCAATTCTTGTGGTATCTCTATAAAAGAAATAAGAAAGTAAAAGGGGAAAAAATTGGTATAACATAATACTCCATAGAGATTATTATGAGGTTGTTAGAGAAATAGATTAATCGATTCTATGGTAGAGATCATAAAAATTAGTTCTAAATAGTTCTATGTTTGTGCAGCTGTCTTTTAATTAAGTAGGAGTGCGTGGCTATGTTAAAAATATCCCAACAAAAGATTCTTTGTCGAATGAATGCATGTAATAGTACTGGTATTGAATAAAAGTGAGACATATCTTAACCTAATCCTAGTTTCAACATTCTCAAACACATCACAATTAAGAACGAAACCACAAAAAAATAAAAAAATAAATAAAAATAATAATAGAACGTTGATATAGTTTCATTATTTCTTATAGAATTTTTAATTGTGCTAGAAATATTCAAAAACAGAAATTAAGGGGAAAAAAACACTTAACCAATTCTAAAAATTTAGTATCTAAATGGCTAAATATTTATATATATATATATATATATAAAAAAAAACCCTTAACGCAAATGCTAAAAATTTATTAACTAAATGGTTAGTTTGATGCTGACATGTCAAGATTTAAGTTTGTAAGAGGCGAGTAAATATTGGGTCATGGAGATAACACGTAGGATTTTAATTGTAACATCTCTAATAAATGAGAGATTGTAGGTTTATGCAGATAGAGTTTGGACTGATGTGAAAAGAGATTCTCTAAAATTAGAGAGTCCTCTCGGATGTTTAAATAAAAGAATTTGATTGGATTGAAAAACGGGAAACCACACCATATATCCCTAATAACCGTAATACCCATTTTTTTTTTCCTTAAGAGGGCTTGACAACCCAAGTATATATATATATATATATACGAGCACTGTATTTTAAAATCTCTAAACTACCCTTTCACTTGTCTAAAAATAACCCCCCTTCCTAATACAATGCCAACAAAGACACATCTCAGCCTCCAAAACACAACGATAAAAACGGTTTGTTTTCAATATAAACACACAAACAACATATATAGGTAGCTGGCCAATTAAGCCTCCAACACAAACATTATTAGTGATCGAGGTTTAAAACGAAGACAAAAATAAACATATTCTCATCTCTCTGACCTCTCTCTAAAACCAAAAAGGGAGAGAAACTCTTCCCTCCCCCTCCCTCCCTCCTATCTCTCTCTTTTTCAAAAAAAAAAATTTAATTATGGGGTGTGGGGAATCAAAGCATGAATCTGTTGCTACCGGAAATACCATTAGCCAGAGCAAGAGGTCAAAATCTGATGATGTCTCGAATTCCGTTGCCACGGATATCAAGGCAACGAATGATCAGGTATTAATCCCCAAAAAGGACACGAATCTCGACACGAACACGAACACGAACACTTTATTGCAACATAAAGAAGACAATGAAAATTTGAAGGAAAACTCGAACTCACCGACACCGAGGGAAGTGCAACAAGAAGAAAGTGAAAAGACCAAAAAGGACTGTGATCAGGGGGACAATCATGTGGAGGACGTAAAACTAAATGCAAATGCAAATGAGAATGGGATTGATCATGAAGAGTTGAAAGCAGAAAAAGAAGGAAATGAAGAAGAGATCAGAGAGGAAGAGGAAGAGGATGAGATGACCATTGAGGGCATCATCTCCGAGGGCTTATCTGGAATTTCAGAATATCACTCTCCTCGTGCCAAGGATGGCGTGGACGACGAGGACGAGGAAGTATTGGCTCATGAAGAAACAAAAGTTGAGACTGAAAATGGTTTGTATAGACAATAATTCAATTCATTTTAATTTCTTTTGTACATTTCAATAAATTATTTAAGTTGATCTCCACACCGTGTGATTAATCCCTGTGTGACCCATATGAGACACATTAATGAAGAAAGTGAAAATCACATAAATGTGATGGTTCACACGAGATATATAATTGCTCGTACGTACGTACATATATTTTGAGAAATTAACTATTCCAAAATATTAATATGTCTGTCGACGTCTATGATAAGGGGAACAAATTTGCACCTGTGGATCAATTAACTATTTTTCATAACATTAAAAAATGATTAATGTAAAGAAATGTACCTAGAGTCTTTTTTTCCTCCCTATATTAGGATTCGTTAGATAAATTATGTTACTCATGACGTTTAAATATGCACACTTATGCATATTTACATAGACATTTAAATGTGTTTGCACAGGAGAGCCAAAGAAAATGAATGAAGAGAATTTGGCTGAAAAAACAGAAGTGTTGCCAGAAGCAGAACCAAAAGATTCAGCAACCAGCACGGAGCAACAGAAGTCGTCTCTAAATGCCACTCAAGTATGAAATTTTATGTACTTAATTCATTTATTTGTGCTTTATATACATATATAGCATTTGTAACATGTCTATTTTGTTTGGTCCCAAAAACAAAAAATTAGTACAGTAAGAGATTTAGTATTAACAAACTAATAACAGAAATGGGTGTTTATATTTTTGCAGGAAAATGTGATTGATTCATCAACAACAGATATTCCCAAGACAAACTGAAGGACAAAATCAGAATGATACGATATGATGCTTACCCGCTTGATCTTAATTTGTTATTGCACGTTTATTATATATGTTTTGGTGTTATTTATCGATGTAATAATCCATTTAATTTGATGCTCTCATAGACACATACATGGACTCGATCAAGATGTAATCCATAAAAGGTCTGTCAAGATGTGACTCAAGATTGGTATTAAATTTATGTTTTATAGGAAAATCTGGTATTATATGGACACCTATGTACGTTGGCATACATTCCAATTGCGACGTACATGGGTACAAGCTGGAATGTCATGAAACAATGGACTGTGTTTTTAATAAGAAAAGATTAGAATTTAGAGTATATTACGGGGTTGTGTTTTTAATATATTTTACAAAGAGGGTGAGTACAAAAAATATCAAAAGATGTTGATGATCTGTGAAATATCTTCTTTACTATTAATGCAGATTTTTGTACTAAAACTAGGTTGCTGGTGCTGCGGGGAAAATATGTTTTGATCAGTTTGTGGCAACTTTGTGCTTAATGGATAATGTTCATATTGCTAAAACAACTAATTCCATGTATATATAGTGCATGCATATACATGCACACACACACACACACAAATAAATACTATATGTTGTGAGTCTTTATTCTACTTAATGCATGTGTCGTCATAATCCTTAAAGGTAGGAGTAAATAATCTTGGAATTTACATTGGACAATGGGATATTTGTGCTTACAATTTTGCATTTTTGGCTGTTAAAGCTTGTAGCTACCCTGTAACGTTTACAATATACATCATTCCAGTTCTATCTCAATGTTTAGGTCAAGTTAAATGTTAATTGAAAGAAAACAAACATATATTAAAATAAACAATTAAGCACAAAACCAAGCTAATTACTATACATGGTTTTTATTTGAAGATACTAAGAGTCCAGGGATCGCCTGTGACAGACCATCTATTTCACAGACTAATTAAACACACCAAACATATTTTACAAAACCCGAATTAAAACCTCCTGAAACTCACATGGGCCATACTTTCTTGGCTACTTACATGTTGGTTTTCGCTTTATTTCAAGCGCACCATTTCTATGTAATTAGGTTTCATTTTCCATAGAGAGCTTATTTCGGAGGACCTGACCGGCTGTGTAGTAGCGTCATAATGGTGGTGTCCCGCACCCGCAGTACTAGGAGAACTTGGATCATATCTGGCTTCAACGTTTGTTCTAATTTCAGAACTTATGATTTTTTGTTTATTCAACTTTTCAACCAAGGTTTCCATCACCAAGTAGTTGATGGTTCTCCAAATTGTTCCTCTTTGCATTAGCTTTCAGAGTTCCAAAGATTAAACTTGCTTTAATGAATGGAACCTTTTAAGCTTGCTTCGCCGCTTGATTTCTGTGTGTGTGTGTCTATATACACATATATTGCTGTCTGCATCTCTGCTCATGATCCTGTTGAGGACATCATCTTATAAATTTGCTCAAAAATACATTTTAAGAGACTTCCCCTGCTTCACCGATTAAAAATTTATCTAGTCGTTGTACATTGAAGAGGCATAAAACGAACAAGCATTTTACATGGAATCAGGATTAATGTGTGCCAGGCAGGTAGGTATTTGGGCATCAGAATCACTCTTGTATGATATCTAGACACAAATCACAACTACATTATTTAAAGGACCTTCTAAGCCTGCAAAATGTGTGTATTTAATGGTCAATTCGAAAATGTCTACATAAACGAAAGTTAAAAAGAGAACAAAACGAGTGAGAGAGTGAGTATGTACGACACTTACAACCACTCCCGCAGCGAAAATTTTGAATATAGTAGGAAGGAGACACTAGAGATCCTGTTGAGAACAAGTGCTTTTTTTTTTCCTGCATATTTTCAGACATACTTTGGTCTATGCACCTTTTGTGTTCAGTCACAAATGCATCTATTGGCATGATGGGGCCAAGAGATTGTCCCACATCAGGGACTTATAACCTTGCTACTCAATATATAAATTCAAGGAGCTACTCCAGTCATTGCCAATTGGTTTTGGGTTGGATGCTCCATTTCAACAGACTACACTAAGCAAAGTCACAGGTTTATGTAAAATGCATACACACATGCATATAGGACGAGTATAGGTGCATTTACCTACGGAATATCGGATCGTTGGAACGGCGTTGTTACGAACCCTCATCTTGGGCCACGAACTAGCTGCCTCTGTGTACCTTCCCATGCTCCGTATCAGTCGCAGAGAATGCTTCTTGAGCATTCTCCAATAAAACCACGTTCTAGATCCCTAGCTCCTTGGTGATTAGCTAGAGAGAGAAACCGCGAGGTGAGAGAGAGAGAGAGAAATACCGTGAGGGAGAGAGAGAGGCTGCTGTGAGATATGTGTCTCTTGTGTAGGTTTTTGTGTAATGTATATAACTATATATAGGCATATCAAAAACCTACTAGGCTTGGAGCCCCAAAAGCCCGTTTCTTTGGTGTCTAAGTCGAGCCTCTTTTGGACCTAGTCCAATATAATGTGGGTACCCGTATGGTCCGACCACAATATTTGTTACATCTCCCACTCACCCACATAGGGTTGGTACTAAAACTAATCTCTCAACACAACGGAACTTCTCAACTCTTCATATAGGGAAATAGAACGTGCGGCCTTACGAAAAGAACGTACAGCGACAGGAGTGTAATGCCAAATCATCACCATAACCAACAAGACACATCACTCGGAAGCTTCTCGTGTATGCCTTAGACGATTCAACCACTCCGGACACAACATTCTCAATCCCTCGGTGAAAAGAATTGCTACACCACCTCAATGTAGTGTACTCATGACATATCAGTAACAAAAATACGATTGTCGCAGGCCTGCTAATGAGTCACAAAATATGGTATGTTATTGAACAATCTTCTCTGAGCCCACATATCAATCTGACTAACTTAACTTCTTGCCCAGACACGCCCCATAGAACGGAATTAACTCTTCATCCTAGGATAGCATGCTAAAGTAACTGTCATCAAGCGTCCTCTTCATGACATAGTCTCAAGTCGTGAAGGCAACCAGTTTGTAGGATAACCAATGTCTTGGATATGCTACGTGGCTCACACAGTAATGAAGAGGAATCCATTCACTGCTCCACAGTCGATCACAAAAGCACATACAATATGATATGTATGCTATGGCGTTCTTCCATAAAAATGGGCATGTCACTCTGTGTTTGGAAAAACAAGTAACGCCATACGAATCTTAGTCTATACGTTACACAAAACGTCTAACCTAAGTCTCCAGCACAGTCGTTCCTCTTAGCGCCCGTCTGAAAACTCACAATCGGCTGTAAATAGGCTATATAGAGTCATGGGAAATCTCTATGTTCGACCAAATGTAAAAGGTCTCATCTTAGATCCATCTAAGGCGACATATAGAAATAGTAGGGTTTATATCTAGCTCGTTGTTCTTATATTGCGTAGATATAAGTGTTCAAGTTCGCTTTCTAAGTGCTATGGACACACATGTCCTAGCTAGCTATCTAAGCGCCATGAACACAATGTCTCATCTTGGTCGCCATCTAAGCGCCATGGACACGCATGTCCTAGTTCGCTATCTCGGCGCCAAGGTGAATCACCCGTGTGATCAGGTCGATTCAAGCCCGATGACATATTAGAAATGTGCATTCATTCCATTTATACTACAATTATATATATGGAAATCAACAAGTTTATTATTAACTGGATAATAATGAGAATAATAATGTCAAATCCAATACAAGTGTCTAAGCATATCAAATCCTACGAAGTCCCATGCTGCTAATGTGGGACAGAAAAACATCTCTGGCAATGGGCTTAGTCAGTGGATTAGCCACCATACTGCCAGTGGAGATATGCCTCAAGACGACTTTCCCTTGCGCAACCATATCTCGAATGTAGTGATGGCGGATATCTATGTGCTTTGACTTCCCATGGTACTTGGGGTCTTTTGCATAGGCCAAGGCTGCTGTGTTATTGCTGTAAATGAGTATTGCTTCATCTCCATGAGACGAAGAGCCTAGGCGTTGCAAAAACCTCCTCAACCAGACAGCTTCCAGAACAGCTGCCGAACAAGCCACATATTCTGCCTTCATCGTGGATAGTGCGATGCATGACTGCTTCTTGCTATACCAATAGATTGCTCCACCTCCTAGTGTGAATGCGTAGCCAGAAGTAGACTTGCGTTCATCTTTATCGCTAACCCAATCAGCATCACTATATCCTCTCAGCTTCAAATCTCCTCCATGATAACAAAGGGCAAGATCCATAGTCCCGCGAATGTATCGCAGGATCCGCTTCACTACTCTCCAGTGATATGGACCAGGGTTACTCTGGTAACGACTAACTAGACCCACCGTATAGCAGATGTCTGGATGAGTACACAACATAGCATACATTAGACTCCCTATCGCAGATGCATATGGCACGTTGGACATCTGTTCCTTTTCCTCTTCATTCTTAGGACAATGATCTAAAGTCAAGTGGAATGCCTTATCAACTGGAGTGTCAATGGTTTTGAGTTATTCATGTGAAAATGCTCAAGAACCTTCTTTAAGTAAGTCTCTTGCGACATACACAGAAGTTTTTTTAACCGATCTCTCATAATCTTAACTCCCAACACATAGTTGGCCTCACCCATGTCCTTTATCTCAAACTGAGAGGACAACCACTCTTTAATGGCGAAAATGACACTCATGTCATTTCCAGCTAAAAGGATGTCGTCGACGTACAAAGATAGAATCAAAATACTCTTCTTGGACTGTCTCATGTACACACAGTGATCCTCCTTAATCATCTCAAAACCGAAGGAGGTGATTGAATCATGGAACCTTAAGTACCACTGCCTCGACGATTGCTTGAGTCCATAAATAGATCGCTTAAGACGGCACACTTTGCGCTCATTCCCTTTGGTTATAAAACCAATGGGTTGATTCATATAGATCTCTTCGTCTAGTTCTCCATTGAGAAACGCAGTTTTGACGTCCATCTGGAAGAGTTCTAAGTCTAAATGTGCGACGATTGCCAGAATAAGGCGTATGGAGGCAAATGTCACCACAGGGGAGAACGTGTCTCCATGGTCTATACCCTCTTGTTGGATATAACCTTTTGCCACTAGGTGCGCCTTATACTTGTCAATTGATCCATCTGCCTGAAAATCCACTTGTTTTCAATGGTCTTACGGTCAGACAGAATATCAACTAACTCCCAGACTTTATTCTTGTCCATAGAGCTCATCTCCTCTTGGATAGCAACCATCCACTGAGATTTGGCAGTAGAAGAAAGCGCTTCCTTATAGGAAGCAGGCTCATCGCCATCTACTGTACATATGAGAGCTTCTTCTTCAATATCAAAGCGCCGACGTGGAACTTTTCCTCATCTGCTTCTGCGGTGTGCTACCTGAGAATCTTGAATATCCAGTGGTGTACTCCCACTATCTGGTACACTCCCACTAGTGTCTAGCGGTGTACTCCCACTCGGCTGAAGACTAGTACCATTTTTAGCGATTTCTTGATGTGGAATGTTAATTTCCCCACCCTCGCCTAAAGATGGTACGACGTCTTCAACATGCTCCATCTCATAGAGGTCAAGATCTCTCTTAGCGTCACCGATATTGGGGAAGTCATTCTCAATGGAATCAACATCACGTGACTCAATCTCTGTCATTCCTCCATCCGGATGTTCACCATACATAACATAGCCTTTTGAGCTGTCAGAATATCTTATGAAGATATGCTTTCTAGCTCTTGGGCCTAGTTTTTGATGCTTATGGGAAGTACTGTGAACATATCGTGATGAGCCCCACGGGCGCAAATGATCCAAATTGGGCTTTTCACCTTTCCATAGCTCATAGAGGGTGGAAGGAACTGACTGTGAAGGCACTCTATTAAGTATGTAGGCAGCAGTTAAGAGTGCATCCCCCCAGAATGATATTGGAAGGTCAGCTTGCGCCATCATAGATCTAGTCATATCTAGAAGTGTTCTATTCCTTCTTTTTGCAACACCATTTTGTTGCAGAGTTCTAGGAATATTAAGCTATTTGCGTATCCCCTTTTCCTTACACAGTTCCTTGAACTGATCAGATAAGTACTCGCGTCCTCTGTCTGTTCGAAAAGTCTTTAGGGACTTTTCTTGCTAATTCTCAATCTCTGCTACGAAGCGTTTGAAACAATCTAGAGCTTCATAGCGGCGAGAAATCAGATAGACATAGCCATATCACGTGTAGTCATCGATAAAAGTAAGGAAATAAGAGGCGCCATGATGTGCCATCACATTCATTGGTCCACATATGTCTGAGTGTATTAGTTCCAATGCATGGGTAGCTCTATTAGCCTTACCAAAAGGCTTATGGCATGCTTTACCTGCTAGGCAAGACTCACACGTAGGTAGGTTAACCTTAGGGAGTGGGCCTAGAAGGCCTTCTCGAGCTAATCTAGTCATCCTGTCATGTCCTATGTGTCCAAGTCTAGCATGCCATGTTACAGAGTCAGTATTTCTATTTGAATCAGCAACTAAAGAAGTAGAGGAAATGGAATCAAATAGATCAATTTTAAATAGATTATTCCATAAAAAACCATGTCCAAAAGTAACACCATCCAAAACAATATCCAACTTATCATGTCCAAACTAAAAAATAAAACCTAAATCAAGAATTGCTAAGACCGATAGTAGATTATATTGGATTCCGGGTACGTAGAGCACATCATGAAGAAGTAATGTGCGGCATGTGCGCAAATGAAGTTGGTATGAACCTACTCCCGCTGCTTCTTCACAAGTGAAGTTCCCCATGTATACCCTACTGGTGCCACTTGGAATCTTATGATAATCTACGAACCCCCCTCGATCTTTGGTCACATGCCTTGTTGCTCCTGTATCTGCAATCCAATCATGGAGCGAATGAGAAATTAGGACATGAGAACTCACAAAAACATAGAGAGAGTTAGGTGGAAAATTTACCTTCTTCGGCTTAGTGCATTCACGAGCGAAGTGTCTCGATCCTCCACAATTGAAGCATTTTGATTTGGAAGCATTTTTCTTGCTAGCACGCTTACTCCTGCGCTTATTTGGTTTATCAGCCTTTGGAGCTAACTTATTAGCCCCACCCTTTTTCTGAGCCCTTTTACTCTTGGCATTACGCTTGGACCCACTAGCCCCGTGCTCACCTCCACTTATGGAAGTTCTCACCATGAGTGTAGTAATGTGGTTCGCTGGTTCGCCTCTTAGCGCTCCGCCTCCAGCTCCACATGTTTAGATATATCAGCAAAGTTCTTGATATTTTCATTATGTATCAAAATTTGCTTCATATGGACCCAAGTTTCAGGCAGTGACCGAATCACCGCTTGAATCTGTTGTTCATCAGTGATGATGTTCCCAGCAACACCAAGATCTCGAATCATGCCAGACATCGTTCTAAGATGTTCAGTCATCGATTTCTTGGGATCTTTCCTATACACCTCAAATTTCAACACTAGGCTCCTAAGCCTAGCGGTTGATGTACCACCGAAAGAAAATTTTAGCTGGTCCCATAATTCCTTGGCACTAGAGTATTGGAAATACTTAACAAGAAGGTCATCATTCATGTTGCTTAACAATATATTGCGCGTGTATGATCCTTCTTGACCCATTCATTATAGGTTTCAAGGTCTCGGCGATATTGGGCCATTGGCCCATTTTCTGGCAATTCGGGTTGGACCATTGACTGGGTTAGATGGGGAAGCAGTTCTTCCTCAGTCTATAGGAGGGTTACTCTACGTTGTCATGCGTCATAGTTTTTTTCCATTAAACTTGTTATCTTTGTTCAAATCAGTGATAATTGCTTTGAAGCCATTACTACATTCAAAAAACATGCGCAAAGGTTTTTGACATTATTATTTGCACATTTCATAAAATTTTGTTTTAAAAATCCAATTGTAAACGATATTTCCCTTTTTACAATTTTAAGACCAAAAAACTTGCTATTGCTTATTAATCAAATCCTAAATTTTGTAAATCAAGGAAAAAAATTTTATAATTGATTTTACAAACAAATATCAATTTAGATGGTTTTTTTTTAACCTATCTAAGATCATCCACAATATATAAGTGTGCCATACAACAAAAAATGCGCAGGGACCCCACATGGGTCTAAATTGACAATGTAGAGCTCATGCTAAAGTAATTCAAGTTTATGATATATAAACAAAGAAAACCATCCCTTTACAAAATAGGCTTTTCCAATACAAAAACTCTCATCCTCAAATTACATTTATAGCCCCAAAAAAATAGGGATGCTTTGTTTATAAACATATACAAGAACAACCTTAAACATACATCGTGAGGACACAAGCTCTATAAATTGTCAATTATTTTCCATTCATTTAAGCCAGATTAAAAATGTATTAATCACACACATCAAGCACTCATGTGGTCTTATTTAAAAAATGAATGGACTCATCCGTCACTCCACTTAAGGAGGAGGAATTAGTCACTTAAGGAGGAGGAATTAGAGGTCATAAGGTCAACCAATCACAAATAACAGTAATTAAACATGACCAATAATGCAATGAGACTCTAAAAGTTGCAATAAGAATAAATTTGCAGCCCCTGATAGCTCCCATAAGCCAAGGAAGAACTATAAAAATTCCTAGATTTTTCATCAATTATATAAATAATTTTGGGTTTTAAACTAATATAAAACCAATTCTTTAAGGACCTTTAAATTACCAAAAATAATTTAAAGTCCACATGGAAATTTTAAATACCTGAAAACCTTATTTTTCATTATTAATAAAAACTTTTCATAATTTATGGGAGCAAAGATCCATTTTTAATCAATTTATCAAATAAAATTGGTTTAGCTACAATTATTTAACAATTATGTGTTAAATTCCTTAAAAATACAATTTTTTTAAGAGAAAGAATCTTTCCAGCAGTCTCACATGGCCCAAAACAGTGTCCCAACCATATAATATTAATTTCAATAATTAATAAACATGTTTGGATATTTTAAGCAATTAAAATAATGCCCAAAAATACAATTTAATGCCATAAAATATCATAAACATTGGAGATAGGCATGGAACAGTCCCACAACACCCCAGCAGTGTTAAGAACACTTCATATTAATTCCAAGAATTAATAATTTGCATTGGGTATTTTAAGCACTTTAAAACGTGTATATTAACACACTTTTATGCTCTAAAATATCAAAAAGCAATGGAGTAATTTCCTAAGAAATTACATTGGGTCCCACTCTGTGCCCATAAGTTAAGAAAAATAAAAAAAAAATATTTTTCTACAATTTTCCAGAATTTTATAGGAATTAAAAACAATTTAAAACATTTAAAAACATATTTTTAATTACCAGAAACTGTTTTAAATATTAAATAATTAAAATATGTTCTGGAATATTTTTTTAAAAAATTATATTAAAATAATGTCGCCGGAGAGGGACCCACGCCAGAAAGGGCGCCCACCGGTTGCCGGAGTCGCCGCAAGCGCCTGACGCGCCGACGGTGTGCGTGGGGTTGGCCAAAAGGGGTCATCTTCCTACCTAAAAAACCCTAAAACGCAGCCCCCAGGATGCGCGACCCCCTAACTTTGCACGGCCATAACTCACTCATTTGTGATCCGTTTTTCAAAAAATTTATATGGTTGGAAAGATCTCGTGGAGTACTTATAGTTTGAACCAAAAAAATAAACTGATTGCACGTCTCAATCGTCCAGAAAGTTGGTTCAAAGTTTGAAAAAAAAAAACTCGATTTTTAACAGTCCAGAAATTAGGGTTTGCGTTTTCTCCCTCTACGAAGATATTTGGGCCGTGAAACTTTATGGGTAAACTCTATAGTCATATAAGAACACATCCCAACCAAAAATTTCAAAAGTATTAGGGTTTACACGTAGACATACTTTGAAAACGATTTTTACAAGCTTTTATATACAAAACATTATCCAACAATGGTGGATCTGTTTTGGGTTCATATTAGGGTGAACAAACGTCCAGCAAGCTCTGATACCAATGTAAAATGCATACACACATGCATATAGGACGAGTATAGGTGCGTTTACCTAGCGGAACAACTCGTCGGATCGTTAGAACGGCGTTGTTACGAACCCTCCTCTTGAGCCACCTCTTGAGCCACGAACTAGCTGCCTCCGTGTACCTTCCCGTGCTCCGTATCAGTCGCAGAGAATGCTTCTTGAGTGTTCTTCGATAAAACCACGTTCTAGATCCCTAGCTCTTTGGTGATTAGCTAGAGAGAGAAACCGCGAGGTGTGTGTGTGTGTGAGAGAGAGAGAGAGAGAGAGAGAGAGAGAGAGAGAGAGAGAAACTGCCGTGAGGGAGAGAGAGAGGCTGTTGTGAGATATGTATCTCTTGTGTAGGTTTTTGTGTAATGTATATAACTATATATTGGCATATCAAAAACCTAATAGGCTTGGAGCCCCAAAAACCCGTTACTTTGGTGTCCAAGTCGAGCCTCTTTTGGACCCAGTCCAATATAATGTGGGTGCCCGTATGGCCCGACCACAATATTTGTTACAGTTTACATGATAGATAGAGATGTATACAACTAAACAAACGGCCAATTACTGTTGACACCATGAGATTTGGGTGCAGTAACTATCACCCCCGTTAAAGCCTAGTTCCCTCAACTTGTCTCTCTATCTCTCTCAATGGCCAAAAATACCAGCAGAAGATCTAGTTCATTGGGGAGAGTCGGACAAGAGTTGGGAGGTGATTTTCAGGCAAAATCTTTTTTTGACTTGTATCTTAAATCAGCAGCAGCTTCTTCTTAGATCATGATTTACTATTCTAATGTTCTCAAGGACTCCAATTGTTGGAATGGACATCATATATATTAGTTTGTTACAGCCTATATAACAGCATGTATACTTTGACCTTATTAAGGCTTAGGCTTAGTTTGGCCCCCATGTGGCTTTTTAAAAGTGGCTTATGAAATTTAATATTGAGTTGTTTGATAATTTTGTACAAGTGGTACATTACTCTTCAAAAAATCATCATGAAATAAAAAGGCAACATTAAGCTTTTAAAAGCTCCATTCTAGAGCTTTTAAAAGCACCCCCCCCCCCCCCCCCCCCCAAAAAAAAAAAAAGCCCTAAGTTCAATTTTTTCAAAGCTCATAAACTAGTTACCAAATGAATTAGCAAGAAATTGTGCTTTAAAAAAGGAAAAGCACCAAAATGGGGGCCAAACTTTTTTAAAAGTAGCTTATGAAGTTTATTATTAAGTTAATTGATGATTTTGTACAGATGACACATTACTCTTCAAAAAAAAAATCATGAAATAAAAAAAGCAACATTGAGCTTTTAAAAGTCCTAAGTTCAATTTTTGCAAAGCTCATAAACTAGTGACCAAATGATTTAACATGAAATTGTGCTTTAAAAAAGGAGAAGCACCAAAATGGGGGCCAAATTAAGCATAAATTGTATAGTTGTGCTCATTTATGTTGGCTAGAATTAGGTTGTTTCCTAATTAGTTAAGACTCTTAGAATCAACTTCTTGTATTTTATTTATAGCCATGTGTAGAATATATTGTAATATGTCAATGAGAAGAAATATTATCTTCCAAGTCTTCACCAATGATATAGATTAGTTTAGGCTATCCAAAGGGTTGCTCTCAGTAGTCAAATATCTTGTTACATACTAGCTCATCAACAGCAAGAGGATTGAGGATTTCATAATATTTTTTGGTTTTTAGCAGCTCCTTTAACCTGTGTTTTCTCAAATGGACATCAGTAATTATAATAGCACTTTAACTATTGAAAACTTGAAAAAGAGGGGTTGATCCTTTGCTAATAGATGCTATCTTTGTGGTCTAGATCGAGGGAGAAAGTGTACAATCATCTCATAATCTATTGCTCATCGACTGCAGAGCTTTTGTCTCCATTTTCGGGTTATATCTTGGATATTGCCCAAGACAGTCATCGGTTTTTCAAAGGGCTAAAAGTCATAGAGAAGATCTTTGAGGTCCGAATGTATTTTTATCTCATTATTTAAGGACATTACTAGTGTTTGCGTAAGCTTATCTCCAAACTTGTATATATATATATATACATATCCCTGACAATTACAAGGATCCAAATTTATTTGGGTGTGTAAAACTAAGAGTTGCAAACCAATTCAATGGTCATGGGGAGTTATAAAGACCTAAGAGTGAACAAATGCTAAAATAGGGATCATCAATGCATTAGCCAAGAAAGTAGAGATATCAAGAAAAGAAATCAAATGAAATCTGAAGGATCACTCTCTATGCTATATGCATTAACAAAAACAAAGTGGAAGTTTTTCTTCATAATGTAATACCCACAATTGCTGTCAGTTTTTCCCAATCATCTATTATTATTATTTACCGTTAGTGTTGGAGCCCTTCAACATTATTTCCACATCTGCAACAGCACCTCGATTAAGTAATGGATTGATGACATTAGGAATGAGCTCTGCCTTCATCTCATCGGATTTTGCGTGGCATGTGTTACTAAGTTTTAGCAAAACTTTCATTCTCGAGTTTATTTTGTCAATGTTTCTCGGAACGCACAAGACAATTGATCTGAGAGTCCTCATGGCCTACACCTCATTGGTTTTTATTGCAACCTTTAGAATATCCGGAAAAGCTCTCCCACTACTTCTTGTGCAAGTCTAGATGCCCTAAACCCTACGATTGTTGGCAATGACCTCTACGGTAACGAGGGTATTGTACAACTTTACCCCTTCAATCTTTAACAGATGTGTCACACCCCAACCCGCCCCCGCGGGCTAGGACACGTGTAACAAAGCCAACAAACTAAACAACCATTTTTTTTAACGTTCTAAAAATAACATTTTAAAGTGGAATACCAGGGGTAAAATAGCTTTTTATCAAATAGGATAATAAAAAGAAATAAAATAAAGTTTTAAAATAATTGAATGGTACTCGGACAGAGTTCCCTCTATTACAGCACCATTCCCCCTGTTAAACAAAAATTGAAATACCAATATATCACCAAAACCACTTGGAAATACTTTCAAAACTCCAATACACAATTCATTTTACAAGGATTTAATATAAAACCCAAACATAAACTTATCTCCTAAAAACCCAAACACTAGGAATAGAACTACTCATCTAAATTCATTTACATATCAACAAATTAAACAAAAACCATTAATCTCGAGTTATCCAGAACCCCCCACGTTCAACGCTTCTCACTGTGGTGCTCGTCCGTACCTGCGTGGTCATTAGCCACAAAAACTGAATAAGCTTTCGCTTAGTGAGTACGTGGTGCTAATCATGCAATTGGAATATTTAATGTATCCTAAACACCAATTAAACATCACAACAATAAATGGTCGCAGGCGTGTCAAGTAACCAATCACCATCGTTCTGGACCCCAGATTTCGGGCCATTCTCACTTTCGTCGCTTTTAAAGCGATATCACTCACTCTCATGTGACCGTAGTCAATTCGTTGTGGTCGTCACCACGTCCCCTTTTCTCTGAGGACTTCATCATCATCCCCCTTTTCTCTGAGGAATGGGCGTCCCTTATATATGGGCTAAATAATGGTGACTATCAATTGACACCCTTTGACCCAAATAAGCACATAAGCAGTTCAACATGTCAACATGGCAATTTCAACATTTTTGAACATGTTAAATAATAAATTATCACATGCTTTTCTACTTAATTATAAATTAAGCATTCTAAGCATTTAATAACAATTAAAAGACATTAAACATCCAATTTTAGGATTAGGACACTCACCTCACGAATAGGTTCAAATAAAGCTAAGAAATCCCAAATTCCTTTGCAAAACTAGCTCTAGTTACTCCCAATGATATCCCTACATATATATATCACATATATGTATCACCCCTTAGAATGGGTCACAAAAAAACATTACCAAAATTGAAAAAGAAAGACATAGAAATAACCCTCTCACCTTCACGAGTCCGAATATGGCATCGGTTCGCGAAATAGAGGTCACACGGCGAAGCTACGGCGACAAAATGGCGCGAAACCCTTAATTTTCCTTTCTTTCTCGTTGGAGCAAACTCTCTGAAACTTTAACTTGTTTTGGATTCTTTTTTTTTTTATATATATATATATATATTAAACTAGCCGACTACATATCCTAAGGATATGTTATAACTTCGCGTTAATTCTATTTACACCCCCATATATTTCTAAAGTCATATTATGAAGCCCCCTAAACTTTATATTAACCACTAAATATCTAAGTGGGTATGTCTATGTCACGTATGGGTCCCAAAAGTGGTCCCAAATACTTTATGAAGTTGCTAATTAGCCTACTAGTTATGAATCATATTCCAATTCGCACTCACACGGGTACCCAAACTGGCACCATAAAAGATCATAACTAGCAATAAAATATTCAAAACAATTAAACAACTATTCATTTAATCATATAAATGCAATTAAATGCAATTTATCCAATCTGGACCTCCCGTGGGTCCCATTTCACATCTATCCAATTGTGCCCTTCTCGAAGCACTTATCACGTCGGGGTAACTGGAACTTACCCAAATATCACATGCAATTAATTATACTAATTAATGCATGAAAAATAAATATTACTTCCATTTTCTGGGTACGGGTATTACAAGATGATTCTTCTTTATGTAATCATCGATGTCGAGCTACCTATTTTCAAATAGTTTAAGGCTCAAGAACTCAAAGACAATCTCACCAACACCACTACATTTGAGGTCAATGCTAAGAGATGCCATAAGGAACTAAAAGGAGGCAGTATTTGCAATCTAAGAAGGATTTTGCAAATTCAAGTTTTTTGAACTTGAGGAGTGTCTGGAAAGATGAGAAGTCATAGGGCCATTCCTCTTTTAATACCAAGTATGGCAATGAGAAATATTATGATATTACGACTCTTCAATTCTTTGATCTCATCTTCACTTTTTTTTTTTTCGCTAAAAAACTAAAATTTCATTAATTAAAATCAAACCTTACAAAGAAAACCAATTAAACAACAAAAATAAAGAAAAGAACAAGCAAAAGCAAAATAATCAAGGGCACAATAGATAAGGAAGCATAAGTGACTACAGAAAACACTCTGTCAGATGTATGAGGAAACCGCCACTGCGCCACAAAAACTGCCGCGAAGAGAGATCCGGAACCCAAGACAACTCCAAAATTGTAGATGATAGAGACCACCCAAAGCAAGAAGACGACACAAAGCCAAGTTCAAACAAGTAAAGAAGCTTCACCAAAGGGGGCAACCAAAGTTGCTTGAAAAGCTTCCATGATAGCAAGAGTTCTTCACTTGCATCACCGGTCATCACCCTTTCAATAGTGTGGTGCAAAAGAGTCGAACATTAATTCCACTCTTACATCGGTACGTAGCAATTGACGTGGCTACCATCCGAGCAAACAACGAGAAGTCAGCCGATAAGAGCACTACCTAGACAACACTTAACATCAACACAAATTTTTCTATCACCACGAGAAGTAAGCTGTTCAAAAGCCAACTTTAGCTTTACATGCTCATCATCCTTGAACAGTTATGATCAATTAATTGAAGAATCGACACAATCGGGCGCACCACCCTCACATCTTCATCAACTCCATTGACGAGGCAATGATGGATAGGTTCTTTAATCAAGACAAATACATCCTCAGATATTTCCAGCTAAACTTTCCCAAGCATTAACCCTCTCCTTTGTGTCATTTGACCCAACTTGAGAAAGCAACTCCTGAATTTCAGGTGAATCATCTTCTGGTGCTCCCATCATAATGCAGGGGTCTGGATGGAAAGTGTCATGCCCGTTCTGAAAAATGTACTCTTTTTAAATGCTTAAGTGAATTTATGAGAATTATTAATGTTGATTAATAATTGTGGATGAGTTTGACCGTGGGTCAACGGAAGGTGTCAAGCGAGGACACGGGAACATGGAGAATCATGTTGCATGGGCATGACTAAATGACATTTATATGATTTAAATGTTATTTGACTTATCTGGTATTTTGATGAATAGTAAATTTACCTGTGTAGAGTAAATTCTGGTAATCTTGATACTGTTAGATATCTTTTTGAGAACTGTGGTGAGAACGTGAGTGACACGTCATAAAAAGGTAGGTTGTGTAGAGATTCCACAAAATTCAGTTTTCGGACGTATTTTTGGACCCAAACGAGTCTTAGTCGAAAACTTTTGAAATTGATAATTTTCACTCGTAAAGTTGTAAAATGGACGTGTGCGACGTTTCATGGGTTAATTTAGAGTTTTGGAAACTCGTGGGGAGGTAAACATTATTTCCGAAAATTTTGTCTATATATAGCAAGCTCTAGATTTTTTTTCATTTCAAAAGTTTCTCAAAACCTAAATCAAGAGGTGATTGGTGGCTTAGAGCTTCTTGACGCAAATCGACGGACTTCTGCCAGTTTGTTTTCAACCAAAATTCATATTTGAACTCCCCAAGGTAAGAGCTTCATTTTGATACCACTTAGGCCTTGTTTGGCTAAGTTTTTCCGAAAATCTAATTTATGGAAATTTGGGAAAAACATGTAAATACTTGTAGGAATCACTCCTAATCGGAGATCCAACGTTTAATCGACCTCCTAGTTCATCCTTCGAAGTTATAGGAAAATCGCACGAGGTATGAATTCCGAACCTATGTAATATAGACAATTTTGGATGTTTTAGATATTTTGTATGACTTGTGATCCGGGCAAACTTATGTGTTAAATTAGGCCCGTTAAAGTTAGCGAGTATGTATAGAAAAGCACGGTGACATGATTATGTGAGTATGTTAAATGTCTATGTGGGTCAAAGGGGAGTTTGATATAATTTTACGCCGGTGCACGCCTCTCGATGTTTGAGAGTTTATAGTAGTGACGACTACTTGCTTGGTGTGGGAAGTGGCCAACCAGAGCAGATGGGTGTAATGGTTGAGTGATCCTTGGCTAACCATTGACATCACGGTTTAAGATTTAAGACTTGCCGATATACTGGGTGAATGCGTATCTCTCTCCCCGGAGACTAAATTATGTGATTTAGATGTTTAAAACATGAATTGCCTCATATGCATTTGTTTAGAATTGTGCACTCAGCATATAGCTGAGCAATGGAGATTTACTCCATTGCAGGTATGAAGAAAGGAAAGAAGAAGCGTGAAGAGTGAGGCCGTGGGAATGCCGGGGATTACCTTTGTTCATGTTTTAGTTCCTTTCCATATGTTGTAATAATGAAATTGTGGAGCCAGAATCATGTTTTGTTTGAATTGGAAACCTTGGAAGGATTTTGGTAATGTTGTAATATGTAATAAAACTCTTGTAGTTAGTTTTCAATTCATCCAAACTTAAGTCCGTGTTTTGTAAACTTAACTTGTTAAATTTGGATTTTGAAGGATTGTGGCTAGAGTTTTGTGTATAGAGCCAAACAAGCCTTAGCTTGTTCCGCTATTGTTTCTTTTCATGGAATTATAAGTCTAAACTTTGTTTTGATAGCATGCTAGAGCTCGTGAAGTTCGATTTTGGTTTGTTGTTGGAGGAATGTTGAAGTGAAGGTCGGATTGGATCCTTAGGCAAAATTCTGCAGCATTGTGCAGGATTCTGCTAAAGGGTCATTCGACCGGTCGAAGGGGGTCGTTCGACCGGTCGAAATGCCCCCTGCCAGAAATCTTTTTATACACCTTCCAGAAATTTTCAAAAGGTTTTGATTGGTTCTTAGGGTACCTTTGAGACCCCTTTCAACATAAATTCATCCGTTTTGAAATATGATTTTGTTTTAAATTTTATACGGATTTTACAACTCGAAGGGTAATGTTTCCTAAAGTTTTATATACGAAAGGTTGTTTTAAGTTCTTTTCCGCTGCGTATAATCGTTTAATTAATTGGATGAGCCTTGGTGGTGGCGTGCCACGTGTCCTGTTTCCGCACGTTAGCGGGATGGGTCGTGACATTTATTGGTATCAAAGCAATAGGTAACAAAACTTTGGGAACGTTCGACGACGAGTGGAGTGTTGAGTGGATTGTCACATATTCTAGAATGCATCCACATATTATAGAGATGTTGATGCATATGGTATGTTGTTATACATGCATGATTATGATATTGCCATACATGCATAGTATTCATGCATTCGTGAATCTGTAGAATCACGCGGATGTAGAGCTGTGTAATGAGATGAGGTTTACCGTATGGTATCATCGACCTTGTGTGGTGACCCGGGGGAGAGATGATATCTTGGTGGTGAGGAGCCGTTGAATATCTAAACGAAAATCAACTGAATTTTGATCGAATCAGTGAATGTGATAAATGATGGTAATGAGTGCTCTTTAAGGGTGTTAACTGAGAACGAAGTCCGAGTAGTGAACTATCGAAGAGATTTCATTGGAGGTTCACACAGAAAGCTAAAGCGATTGCTCATAGTTGAGTTTTGGGATTAGAATTGATTGATAAGAGTTCCGTCTCAGACATGGGCTAAACGCCGTGACGCGAGAGAATAGAGATGGACAGATGGGGTTTATGGCAGAAAGATAGTTCAACAATATGTATTGCTCGGGTATAGGGTAGGTGAGGAATCTCTCACATTTTCTTACGGTGTATCCTTTGATGTTAACCTACAGTGTAATCGTACGGGTTATCTTGTGGTTTCCTCTTACACGGTGTGTATTGGGTAGTTGATAAATCTTTCGACTTGTTGTACGGTATATGGGATGATTGGATGGTTGAGGAATCTCTCAACCTATCGTATGGTAAGTATTATAGTTGTTGAAGAATCTTTCAACGTATGGTATGGAGTTTGAGATGTTGGATGGTTGAGGAATCTCTCAACCTATCTTATGGTATGTATTGGGAGAGGGATCGAAGAATATCTCCACGGATTGTGAGTATCATGGTTGTTGAGGAATCTCTCAACTGAACCTTGCTTCGAGTGGTCGTGGTATCATAGTGGATTTAGATATGGTAGGAGGATTAGCAGCGGATGCTACCGGTGGAGGTATAAATGGAAAGGTTGGGTTTAAGGATTTACCTAAGATGTGGGGTTAAGAACGGGAATGATAGAGTATGCTTCGACGGTTTGAAACTACAGTGAGTAAAAAGTTAATTAATGACGGACTTCGGGGGTGGTTACTTAGACTTGATGATTATGTGCGTGTGAATGAAATGATTAGGATGATATAGGTCGGAGGAGAAACCACAGAACTCCTTGATGGGGAATAAGTGAATGGAAATGAATGGTAGCAAGATTCACTTGGTGTTTTGAGGTGTTTTGCCAAAGAAAATGGAATAAAGGAAGTAAGAATATGGGAACTAAATTCAAACTGCCGTGTGATTTGAGAAGTTTCGAAGTTTTCAAGCATTTACGGGTAGTTCTAAAAGGGCTGGGAAGTATCCCCAAATGCCTTGTGAGTTTGGGGACTTTTAAAGATGTTAAATGAAGGAAAAATATGGTCCAGGGGGTACTGGACCGGTCGAAAGGGGTTGTTCGACCGGTCGAAAGGGGTTGTTCGACCGGTCGAATACCCCTCTGATCCAAACAGTGTTTTCGGAAACATTTTTCGTCGAGTTTTACGGAAACAACCATAACTCTTTCTAGAAAATTCGGATTCGCGCGCCGTTTCTTGCGTTGGAACCGGGACTCAAAAAGCTATCTTTTGATGTAAAATTTAATCATATTTTATAAATGACCATTTTGCCCTTGGGGCTGTGTTGTCGTTGTAAAGCTCTTTTATGATGCCTAATCCATGCTTTCTTTGACATTTAGTGTATTTCAACTAAAATAGAAATCTTTCAATGCTTTTAAAACATTGTTGAGTGTTTGAAGCGAGTTGTTGTGAGCGGGAAGTTGGAGCATGATAGTTATTACAATACTGAACAAGAGCAGTTGTAGAAATGGCTAAGTAAAGTGACTTTGGGGTGAAATCAAGTTAGAGAGATGAAAATGTAAATTGGGAAGGTAAAGCTTCGAGGAGAAAATGAACATGAACGGTATGAGTGGGATAAAAACTTTGTAGTACGTTGAGTACATCATCAGATATGATAGAAGAACTGTAAAACGGTCAGAGAGCAATAGTGAATGTAGTATAATTCTATCTCGGTTGTCCTGAATTCCAACGAGGGTGGAAAGTTTTGAGAATGTTAGATTTTACCCCAACTAAATTTTAAAAGGTTTTAAAATATAACTTTTGCTTGAATAAGAAAAGTGGTAATAGATATATATGCGAAGGTACCAAGTAGACTTCGGAAGACGAGTATCGTGGAAGGACATAGTATGCTTAGTGCTTGGGACACAACAGTGTTTGTCAAATGGATGAGTTCTACGTGAACATATTATAAACTTGGAAATTCTAAAATAAGGGGTTAGTGAAATGTGGTACACTTGGACTTAGTAAGTTGGATGAAGTGCTACTAAACGAGTTGACTTGAGTATTGTCCAAAGGGAACTTGATCTTAGTTTAGGTATCAGAATAACCCTAGGTTATGAATGATTTGAAGTTTTGAACGATCAAGAACTTGATGAGATCCGTAAAGCGTAAAGCACTTGAAGGCAATAGTTATGAATGGGTTGATATTAGTACTCGGAGTGAGAATGGGTGACTTTGAGCATTGTCATGAAAGGTATGTGAATTGGAAGTCGATATGGAATTTATCAAACACGGTGAGACTATGGTACTTAATTGGGAAGATCGAATTACTGAGTTGTCTTCAGATGGTAATGGGAGTAGTATGAATGCTTGAGCAACAGGTTCTTTGAGAACAACGAATTTAAGATCAGAATAGCAAAGATAAAGGATTAGAGAATCTGAATTGGAGTTAAGTCAGGTTGACTAGAGTCATGAAATATTAAATCATTGAATAAGGTATAAAGACTTGAAATGTTATACAAAAAGTATATGTTTAGTGCAAAGGGTTGTTAAAAACTCAGTAAGGGTGGAGATACAGGGGCATGATTGGTATGGAGTTGTGTAAGGGTGAAAGTGAAATGCCAGAGATTTATGGAATCGTATAACTACATGAGGGTAGCGGATCTACTTGGAGTGATAGTCTAAAGGGTGGTAAACGAGTAAGGTATGAGATGAGAATGGATTACATTACAGTTGAGATCCTTGGCAGAAAAGTGATGGACTTAAGGTGTGTGTACACTATGTGAATAGAGCGGATTGTGGATGGTCAAGGGTTTGAGACAGGAACGAGGTATGTTATGAACATGGGAGTACATGTGATAAGTTGTGCGATACGTGTCTGATTGACTAAGTTAATATTGATTTAACAATGTTATTCAGTGCGAGTTGTATTGGGAAAGAGATTAAGTGTTGTGTGAAATTTCAAAATATTAGTTTTAAAAACATGAATGGGGAATGTAATTTGACTTTGTTAAAAGTTTTAAATTGAAAGTGTAAAGTGAAATCTCCTACGTTAATCGACAGTAGTTCGAGTACAGCAGTGAGAGATAAGGGGCAAGTGTGTTAACCATTCGGGACATCGGGTGGGTTCGAAGAGGTAGAATGATATGAAATTGCCAGTTAGGTCTCTGGATAGTATCTTACGAGGCATATATGATTGGAAGTAAAATACGAGGTTAGTTAACCCAAAATGGAATGATGACCATTATCCGAGACAGGGAGAGAGTACTAGTGCGATTTGCTACTGACAAATTGATGGTTATGTAACTGGTGTTACGTTATATGAATTCCTTAGGAAATGAAGATTTGAATTTGATAAGAAAAGAGAGATATTTGGAAATGTGTGTCATTCTACAAGTATTTTGCGATTAACATGATAAGTGATTGCTTTCATGGTATATGAAATAGTTGGTTGAGGCGTTGACTTATCGACAGAGTATGTAAGTATGATAGTACTCAGTTTTGGTTCACTTCGAGATGAAGAATCGTGAATGGTTATTAGCCAGTGGGTATATATTGAAAACGACTTTCAGTCGAAAAGAAATATGGGTGAAAGTGAGATGAGTTATATCTTTTGTTTGGGTATTGTGATAAAATCGTTGGGTTTCGGCAATGATATGTGACTAGTACAATGAAAGTATATATGAGTTAACGTTGCGACATCGCGGGGAGATTGTATGTCAGGTTCGACTATTGAGTATGATCTACTCAGGTATTGATACCCTTGCTTATCGTGGTGCTACGATGTATTACTAGAAAGTGTTTTGAATCTTCAATTAGTTTGAGATAAGGGCTTTAAGGATTTATTTTCCTTCGAAGCCTGAGGATTTATTTTCCTCGTGAGATTGTAATATCTTGGGGGAGATGTGTAGTTTGTGATGAGACAAACGTTGGAGTACTTGTGAGAAGTCTTGTAACTTGAATTGATAAGATGGTATAAGTTTGGGGACAAACTTCCTTTTTGGAGGGGAGAGTTGTCATGCCCGTTCTGAAAAATGTACTCTTTTTAAATGCTTAAGTGAATTTATGAGAATTATTAATGTTGATTAATAATTGTGGATGAGTTTGACCGTGGGTCAACGGAAGGTGTCAAGCGAGGACACGGGAACATGGAGAATCATGTTGCATGGGCATGACTAAATGACATTTATATGATTTAAATGTTATTTGACTTATCTGGTATTTTGATGAATAGTAAATTTACCTGTGTAGAGTAAATTCTGGTAATCTTGATACTGTTAGATATCTTTTTGAGAACTGTGGTGAGAACGTGAGTGACACGTCATAAAAAGGTAGGTTGTGTAGAGATTTCACAAAATTCAGTTTTCGGACGTATTTTTGGACCCAAACGAGTCTTAGTCGAAAACTTTTGAAATTGATAATTTTCACTCGTAAAGTTGTAAAATGGACGTGTGCGACATTTCATGGGTTAATTTAGAGTTTTGGAAACTCGTGGGGAGGTAAACATTATTTCCGAAAATTTTGTCTATATATAGCAAGCTCTAGATTTTTTTTCATTTCAAAAGTTTCTCAAAACCTAAATCAAGAGGTGATTGGTGGCTTAGAGCTTCTTGACGCAAATCGACGGACTTCTGCCCGTTTGTTTTCAACCAAAATTCATATTTGAACTCCCCAAGGTAAGAGCTTCATTTTGATACCACTTAGGCCTTGTTTGGCTAAGTTTTTCCGAAAATCTAATTTATGGAAATTTGGGAAAAACATGCAAATACTTGTAGGAATCACTCCTAATCGGAGATCCAACGTTTAATCGACCTCCTAGTTCATCCTTCGAAGTTATAGGAAAATCGCACGAGGTATGAATTCCGAACCTATGTAATATAGACAATTTTGGATGTTTTAGATATTTTGTATGACTTGTGATCCGGGCAAACTTATGTATTAAATTAGGCCCGTTAAAGTTAGCGAGTATGTATAGAAAAGCACGGTGACATGATTATGTGAGTATGTTAAATGTCTATGTGGGTCAAAGGGGAGTTTGATATAATTTTACGCCGGTGCACGCCTCTCGATGTTTGAGAGTTTATAGTAGTGACGACTACTTGCTTGGTGTGGGAAGTGGCCAACCAGAGCAGATGGGTGTAATGGTTGAGTGATCCTTGGCTAACCATTGACATCGCGGTTTAAGATTTAAGACTTGCCGATATACTGGGTGAATGCGTATCTCTCTCCCCGGAGACTAAATTATGTGATTTAGATGTTTAAAACATGAATTGCCTCATATGCATTTGTTTAGAATTGTGCACTCAGCATATAGCTGAGCAATGGAGATTTACTCCATTGCAGGTATGAAGAAAGGAAAGAAGAAGCGTGAAGAGTGAGGCCGTGGGAATGCCGGGGATTACCTTTGTTCATGTTTTAGTTCCTTTCCATATGTTGTAATAATGAAATTGTGGAGCCAGAATCATGTTTTGTTTGAATTGGAAACCTTGGAAGGATTTTGGTAATGTTGTAATATGTAATAAAACTCTTGTAGTTAGTTTTCAATTCATCCGAACTTAAGTCCGTGTTTTGTAAACTTAACTTGTTAAATTTGGATTTTGAAGGATTGTGGCTAGAGTTTTGTGTATAGAGCCAAACAAGCCTTAGCTTGTTCCGCTATTGTTTCTTTTCATGGAATTATAAGTCTAAACTTTGTTTTGATAGCATGCTAGAGCTCGTGAAGTTCGGTTTTGGTTTGTTGTTGGAGGAATGTTGAAGTGAAGGTCGGATTGGATCCTTAGGCAAAATTCTGCAGCATTGTGCAGGATTCTGCTAAAGGGTCATTCGACCGGTCGAAGGGGGTCGTTCGACCGGTCGAAATGCCCCCTGCCAGAAATCTTTTTATACACCTTCCAGAAATTTTCAAAAGGTTTTGATTGGTTCTTAGGGTACCTTTGAGACCCCTTTCAACATAAATTCATCCGTTTTGAAATATGATTTCGTTTTAAATTTTATACGGATTTTACAACTCGAAGGGTAATGTTTCCTAAAGTTTTATATACGAAAGGTTGTTTTAAGTTCTTTTCCGCTGTGTATAATCGTTTAATTAATTGGATGAGCCTTGGTGGCGTGCCACGTGTCCTGTTTCCGCACGTTAGCGGGATGGGTCGTGACAGAAAGACCCAAGATAAAAGCAAATTCGTATGGCCAATTAACTATACATATATATATATATATATATATCACATCACACTATACTACACTCTCTAAGGGTAGTAAATGATTTTTATTTTTATTTTTATTTTCATTTTCATTTTTTGAAAAAGGCAACAAGACTTATATTATTAAAAGGCCAAAAAGGCATTCAAATAAGACCTGAAATAACCCCAAAACATCAAACTAATCCAAAATATAACCCGAGACTGAAACCCCCTCACAATGGTAATCAAACCCTCAAGGGCCTCAACAAAGATAAATACAACCAAATCCTAACTATGTATATAGTTTTTATTTGTTGTAAACCAATTTCATGTTAATTTTTAGCCTAGAAATCATCAACAGATATAAATGAAAAATTGGCAAGCACTGGAAGTTATCTACATGTAAAAAATTTCTTAAGAGATAATTAATACAACATATTATTGTATCTGAATTGAATTGAACTTTGTACAAAATATTGAATTCACCTTCAAACTTAATATCATCGAAATAACAAATCACAACTATATATCAATCAACCAAATCCTCAAATACATAAAAATTGAAAAATAAATAAGTCATTAAAATCCAAAATTCATTATAAATCCAACATATCACTGAGAAAAATATATTTAAAAAATTAATATCTACTCTAAAATATGACAAATCGAAACTAAATCATATAACAATAGAGTAGATTAACATTCACATTTTTTTTTTGTTAAATGATAAATATAACATTAGTGTATCTCGACTTGAATGAAACTGAACCGTACAAAATAACGAATTGACCTTCAAACTTAACCGCTTCAAAATAACAAATCGCAACTATATATCATCAACTTAATCATCAAACATATAAACATTGATTGAAAAATAAATAAGACATTGAAACACGTCATTTCAAGGAAAAATGTAAATCTGGCATAATCCTACTGGTAACAGATTCTTCACATTTTTTATGAAATCAAATAGAGTAACATGTAATGTAACACCCGAACCCGGAGAAAATGTTTAAATATCTCGTAATACGCATTAATTAATAATAATTAGTATATAAGAATAGATTAAGAGGAGACTTGGACTCACCCATGGAAAAGTCCCAATGAGGAGGGACATGTTTGAGGAGGGACCCAGTGAAGGGCCCAGATAATATAATTTGCATTTTTATATGTTAAATGCATTTATATGATTAAATGAATACTTGTTTAAGTTATTTTCATATTATGATGTTATATGTTAGATTCTATTACCAGTTTGGATACTTGTATAAGGGCATAAATGAAAAATGATTCATAATTAGTAGGTGCGATAGTAACTTCATAAAATCTTTGGGACCATGGGTGAGACCCATACGCAACATAGACAAACACCCATTTGAATTTGGGATAGTTTTAATAAGTTTAATAACTAGCAGTGGTATAAACGCAAAATTGAAGAAACTTAAGGGATGCCATAATAGAAAGACCAAAATCGTGACTTGCATGTAGCAAGACACATGGCCTATGACTCATTAGAGTCTTCTTCATCCTTACAACAAAAGATTTACAGAGATAGAAAACGAGAGAATTCGATGAAAAGTTCGCCGACATTCACAACGCTGATTGACGCGCTTAACGACGTTCAATCTCGAAACATGCTACATATTCGGACTCCTGGAGGTGAGTCTAACACGTTGGTATAATTTTATGAATTTCTGAGATAGTTTTTTCGCGGCCCAATTTGGGGGTTTAGCTTATAACTTGTATATATTGTATATGATTTATACTTGGACCTCACTAGGCTCTTAATTCTTCAAGTAGGAGTTAAATCCTAGAGGTGAGTGACTCTACTCCATGAGCTGAATGTATAATTGTGTTTGGTGTTACAATTATAATATATCATGTTGATTATGATGATAGTATGTTGAATTGTGTTGGTTTTAGCATGATAGTATAAATTGGAAGTTATTATGTCTAATTTTGCAAGGATTGCCATGTTGAGATAATTATGTGATTATGTGTTATGTGGGTTGAAGAAAGCCTTATGTTGATTCACCGTGGATTTACTCCATAATAAGGAGACGTGGAAAAATCCAACTGTCACACCCCGATTTTTGGACAACCAAATATTCAATCCAGAGCCTGTATCCGGACTAATATTCAATTACCAAAAATCACGAGAGCGACACCCTCCCATATGCTAACAGAAAATTTATTGAAAACAGTATTTAATACTCCTTAAATAAGGACATGTGATCTTGTGTTTAAAGTAAAACTCTTTATTATTAAACATGTATTCCCAAACATCCATTTCATTGTAAAATAAAATAAAGTTCCATTATAAATATTATATCACTTTTCAAATTAAAAAAAAAACGTCATTTTCATAAATAAAATGTTCACATACAGAGTTCAGCGGAAATAACAATAAATAAGAATAAAATCTATACATCCATTGGTCAGAGTAACTACAACGTTCCCAATACCCAATATACCATATTTATTACAATTATACATACTGGCCCACAATGCCAGAAAATAAAATACAATCAAGTACAACAAAAAAAAGTACAACTCCAACAATAAACAACACAACGACCATCTCTTCACCCAAACAGAAGCTCCAACGAAAATATCCAAAAACTAATCCTGCACAAATACATTCGACTACGTTTCATATAGAAACGCCCCCGAATGTATAACACACTCGGGTCAGTCACATGACTGGTATGAGTTAAACAAAACAACAAGTCTTAGGGATCCAACTTGAACCCGTAGACAACAAATTACACTACAACACTCTTGGGTCAAGACAGGTAGTTCCACACACATATCTGGACAATAGAGTAGTTTCCATTTATGTGGTGGCAAGTAGTTTCTTGCCCAAAATCCAAAGTTACTACGAGTTTCATACTTACCCATTACTTATGGTGAGCCAAACCTGTAATACGTTAGTGGGCCCACCATCCTGCAAATTGAATGATCATAAACCAAGCAAACAATTCTGTATACAAACCGTCCACATTCTAACTCAAACGTCGCATTCATTTTTCCACGCTTATCAGTCTTATGAAATAATCCATGTTCATTACTTATTAACTTTAAATTTATCTTTGCATTCCCTAGCTTCACCACTTGGCCACCCTCCATGGTACAGCCCACACATATATCCCATGTGTGCCCAAACATACTACCAACATCCACTCCGGTGCCAGTTTGGTTGGGGTATCAACCAAACCAGGTATACACAACGGACGACTGGTCAATATGTCAAGACGTCTATACAATATAAGCCGAGCATAAGGCTTAGGCCAGCTTGATCACGAAGCCACTGGCAAAAAGGTACACTCAGCAAGTCGAGCTACCAAAACAAAACATATCACACAACGGGGAGCGGTGAACACTAAGGAATTATGTTGCAATTATTGTTTATCGTTCGTATTATCCCAATAATTGTGAATTTCACGTTTATCACAAAGTTCCGTCTCATCATAGTCCAATCACATCTCTAACTTTTAGATGTATTCAAATTTCTTACAATAAAAGGTTTTATCAATTAACCCATAACAATCTTTCCTCAATAATTTCCAATCAAATTATAAGATCTCCAATATATTATTCAACGAATCTATTTTACTCCTTTTTATCAAAATGACCACAAAATAAGGTCAGTTATTTCAGATACAATAATCTCAACCCAACATTCAATATTAGCATACATAAAGCACATAATAAGAAATCATATTCTCCAATTTTGCACGTTTAACTACATTAAAAACTGCTACTGTAATCTTAAATTTCTGCCCAAACGGTGCAGAATCAGGAAAAACTTAAAACACGAAAAGTGTGCAGAATCACGTTTTACATAAGACACGCGGACAGAATATTCAAATTCAAAGCCACGATTCTCTAATAATTTTTTAAAGTTTCTGCAACTGTGTAAATTAAAAAAAAACGAATTTTCATATATCTCTTAATAATCATGAATATTTCACATATAGTTTTATCAAACTAACGAACTACTCACCTAACCCTTTCGAATACCCTAAGGTCATAATCACAAAGTCACACGAAGGGGAAAGAATATATCTAAATCACTTCAACCATAACAACGTGTATCGATCTATTACAAAGATCTAACCCTAACAATTAAATTTTAACAAACACTACTTTACTCCCATACACATACATATGTATACATACGTGTATATATATATATATATATTCGGATACACAAAGTTTAACTCACCTAGTTCGATCCAAAATTGACAACCACGAATACTCCGCGATTCCCCACGTGACCACGAACCCGGAATCCTTCTCCTTTCTCCTCCCTTTTCTTCTTCTTCTTTTCTTTCTCTTCTCTCTCTTTCTCTCTGTCTCTCTCAATTGCGGCTGTGTAAAGGAAAGGGATTCCTAACCCTATTATTTTATTATGTAAGTATATAAGATGCACACCTAACCTATTAGTATATTAACACACACACCCGTACATACCAACACACATACTCGCACACATCTACACACACACACATGTAAATCCCGCTTTTATTTTTACCCCTATATAAAAATACATCATATGACCCCAAAATGCATTGCAAATTACTAAAATGAGTTACCCATTGGGTACCCATGACCCAGGTACTTAATTCTTATGTTAAATACATTGTTTAGAATATTTACGGGTCCTGTAAACACTATTAAATTATAAACACATCAATTCTTTAAAATTTAAACTTACACAAATTTATCCCATCACTTAAGTTTTATAAAAATATTCACATCGTAATTTGTACTAAAAAAATTAATACACATAGATATATAACCATAAACATAAATACCCATTGCTAATTTATCACATATAAAAATTCGGGTGGCCACATTAACATATAAAAATAAATATTTATATCTTGAAAATTACGGGGTGTTACACCAACGGTGTAAGGATACTCATTACTTAAATGTGTAAAGGTGTGTGGGTGACGACCCAGCTGTGGAAGGGTAAGTGAGATGGTGTGAATTAGAGGTGCTATATGCGCATAAGGGAAAAAGGTAATAGCGACGACACGCTGAATTGATATTTGGTCTTTTGGAGACTTAATGATATGTTGATTGTTGATTTGTGCATTGAATATGACATACACTCATGCATGTAATTAGCTTTACTCACTAGGCAAAAGCTTAAACAAATGTTATTTTCTGTTGTGGTTATTGAATAGCCACCGCAGGTATGGCACAGGAGGAGGAGAGGAAATGACGTGTACGGGGAAAATGGGAGAGACTGGAACGTGTGTGATATGTTTATAATCTTGTTTAATTAAGTAACTTGTTATTTTGGGATTTCTAGACCTCATGTTGTAATATAAGTATGTAGGAGTGTGGAGTTTCAATTATTAATTTTATGTCTTTCCTTAAGCTAAAACTATGGTTGTGTACGTTGAGAATGATGGGCCTTTTCGGCAAGTCCGGTTTGGTGTTGCAAGTGTTTTGGACAAGTCTTGGTTATAAACAAATGATATGCAAAGTTTTGGAAATATTTTGGGTAAAAATCTTCATTGCTATGTGGTTTTGAGCAAGGGATGGGTGTTATCGGTTCTTTTGACTCAAAAGAAGTTGTGTGTATGTTTTGAATGGGTTTTGGTTGTAACTAAGTTGTATGTAAAGTTTTTGAACTCTTTCCCGACAAAATTCTAGGTTCATACAAGTTTAATCAAGGTTTGGGCTTTAATGTCTTATTTTGATTCAAATGAGCTTGGGTACAGGTTTAAAGAGTTTGAAAGTATCCCAATGTGTATTAGGATCATGTTCAAGAAGTTTTATAAGTTTTCAAAAGTGTTTGAGTGAGTTTTAGTTTCAAAATTTCATATAAGCAGGTTGAAAGTTGCTACTGCAGAAATGGTTCTGTAGTGGGGCTTTCGACCGGTCGAAGGGACCTGTTCAACCAGTTGAAAAACCCACTACAACCCTTTAATTCTAAATGTTCCCATATTTTGTTTTAACTTTTAAAAGACCAGGAGGGTACCTTTGGGGTCCCATTGACCTATAAAAACTTTACTTTTTATTACAAAGATTGGTAAGTATTTTTCGTGAAATTTCCTAATTGGCACAAGTTACACTAGTGTTGTTTGGCTCAAGCTTGCGTAGTGAAGCCTCAAACTCATTTTCCTAAAGTTGTTACTGATTATTACAAGTTTTGGTTGGAAACAGATTGTTATAAGGTTTTTGGAACTCCTCACCACAAGGTTCTATGGCCACGTTAGGTTTGATGAGATTTGTGGGTGTTAATAGCTTAATTTTGGTTTAACAAGGTTGAACATGTTTGGTTGATTGGGGTTGTGTTTGAATGATTTTAATAGAGATGGGAGTGTCTTAGATTTGTTTCCATTTGAGTTGAGAACATTGGAATTGGTTTGTGCATGTAAAGAGAGTGCAGGGCAGAAGTTAGATTTTCATTCTGATCCCTCTTGATCGGTGGAACTGACCCGCTCGACCGGTCGAATGCCTCTCTGTCAGACCCTTTGTTTTGAGAAAAATAAATCTTAAAATGATTATAACTTGGGCTAGGAAGCTCGGATTCGCGTGCCGTTTTCACCGTTGGTTTTTAAATGAGGAATACTACATCTTAACATTGGATTTGACCAAAATTTTAAAATTACCATTTTACCCTTGGGGTTAATTACATGCTAATTAGCTTAATAAGGAGTTTAAAATAGAGTTAAAACTTGCTTTAAGTTGTATGTGTTAGGGATGTGTCTTGGCGACATTGTTACACGTATCCTAATCCGCTCGAGGTGGGTTGGGGTGTGACATGTAATCGTATCTAATTCTCAGCATATTGCATTAATAGCAGGAAATTAAAAAGAAAAAAAATAATATCTACTCTAAATGATAAATCTAAACGCAATACTATAACAAAATACTAGATTAACATTTATCAAATTTTTAACAACTTTTCAGATAAAATTAATAGAAGATAACGATTATAAACCGATTAACATTCAAACTTTGAATAATATAAAATACTAGTCAATAAACTAATTGTAAAATAGTCTAAAAAAGACAACTAGTAAAATGAAAATAAAATAATTTAGTGATCAAACTTAACCATGCAAAATTTAGTATTAATCTAGAAGAGGAGAGTGGGGAACAACCAAAGCTTGCTGAGATTTAGAAGGGTAGGCAGGATGTGGTTGAAGAGTGGGCAAAGAGTAATTCTAACTACACCTACTTATTTTGCTCTTTACACCTATCATTTAATGAATTTTGTTGATTATTATTATCCCCATTACAAAATGACATATAAGGACAATGAATGAAAATTAATTTTTGAAAAGTTACTCTCCACACCCACTTATCTTAACAAACCCTAACTCATCAACATTTTATACACAAATCGTCTTCTATTTGAAAACATATATATATACATATACACACATCAACTAACATTATCGATATCATACATCATTGATTCAATTCTAAAAGTCTGCATAATGGTTTTATTTAAACATTGAAATAGAAGATCCAGATCGTTCAGTATAGAAATCGATTGAAATGGTATGGTACCCAAATCTAGGGACATGAATACCCATTTCTTTATTCTTTTTGCAATATTAATCTCTCTCTCTCTCTCTCTCTCTCTCTCTCTCTCTCTCTCACACACACACACACACAATAAAATAGTTGTATCAAACACAAACTAAACCCAAATCAAGACAACCATTTTTTTTTGTGACACCCCGAAAAAATAAAGCGTATTTCTATTGAAAAATGAAATGAATTACACTTTGATTCTTTAAAATAAAAGTACAATATTTCTTTAAAACTCCCAACAGACTCATATTCTCCACGAATCTCCTATATCATCCTTAGCCATATCTCCCTTCCAAGCTTCGGTTACTGACACTATCTGCATCTAAAAACCACACCGGGAAGTATACAATATGACAGAAATATCAATGACTCAAAAGATAATGACAATCAAATAAATAGAACGACATCAAATCAATTGACCAGTCTCACAACCCAACTGCTCACACTAGCCAACTGCCCATACCAAGAGCATCATACCAGGTTCCTCTTAGTCATACAGCAAAGGCCACCAACCTCACCTCACCTCACCCGTCTCCAGTAGGGGTGGCAATCGTGTCGTGTTGGGTCATAATCGTGTCGTGTCATAATCGTGTTGTGTCAATAATCTTGTCATTTCTAAACGTGTCAAAAACCTAAACGCATACCCATTTAATGCAATTCACGTGTCACCCATTTAACCCACCAACCCGCGTAATGAACAAGCCGTTTTCTCGTAACCTTTTTTTTTTTCTTGTATAACATGACATATTTAATAGATTGACTTCATGTAATAAAAAACCAAACATAGAGGGAAAAAAATGAAGAGGCACGATTCTAAGAGCACAAGTCTTCCCACCTAATGTACCAACTACCAACAAGTCAACGACAGTAAATGATCAATTGTTCTAAATTTAAACTAATTAAGTACCATATAACAATATCTAACTATTATAAAGGTAGGACTGTAATACTCTTAACTCCACTTTTCCCTCCAAAAAAAATAAGTAAATAAAATAAATAAATATTACTTGCTTTTAAAAAAAATGTATTTAAAAAAATTGTATATTTCCAAAAAATACCCTCTATAATCGTGTTAAACGGGTTGACCCAATTAAAATATGACCCAACCCGTTTATGACCCATACCCGTATAAGCTAAACCCAAACCCGTTTAGTTCGTGTCAGATTCGTGTCGTGTCGAAAATTGCCACCCCTAGTCTCTAGTACGTCGGTTCCTAGGGCCTGTTGGCCTGTTGGATTGTTGGTAGGTGCCCCCTGCTCATGAACCATTCAGTTCCATAACACTTACTCAACCGCTTACACAACCGCTCTCACCAAACAAGTCACACAGCAAAGAGCTACCTCACCTCACCCTTCTCCAGTACGTTGGTCCCTGAGGCCTGTTGGTCTGTTGGTGGGTGCTCATTGCTTATGGACCCTTTAGACCAATAACAACACATATTCATGGATTCCAAATGAAAGCACAACAAAACTACAAGAGAGTACAAATAGAGATAACAAGAAATACTCCGAAGAATTAGAAAGCATATTGTACACAACCTGGTACCTATAGATGATGTTGAGCAACTCCCAAACACTTCTCTTCTTCTTTTTCCTCTAACTTTCTCTTAGAAATTCTCTTTGACCTCTATGAAATTTGGTGTAAAAGTAATGAAGCATAGCATCCATATTTATAGGCTAAGCTTCTTGGTGGTCAAAATGAATTGGATGGCCACGATTGGTTAGCTTAAGTTAGGTAGTTTATTTGGTGATCAAGATCATTTATGTTAGGTAGTCTATTTGATGGTCAAGGTCATTTAGGTTAGATAGTAACTAAATATTTTGCTTTGTCCCCAAGTTGGTTAGATTTGAACTAGGTTAGTTAGGATTCAATTAAATGTGAAAAGTACTGAAACCGATATATCTTCTAAACGGAGATCGAAAAATCTTAACTTCCAACACGAATATCAAATCATTTAATCTCACGCAACTTTTCCCAAAAAAAATTTATATTTTCAGTTCATGACTTACAAAATTGGAAAAATTACCAAAATATCCCTATGACCAATTTTCGCTAAAATCACGCACGAAGTCTAAATCATCAATTTAAACATGAAAATAAGGGTAACTACATTTTTTGAGATCATGAATCATTTTTGCGGTAACTCATCTTTTTAACCCCATAATTAAAGATTAAGATCCACTTTGTTTGTTGATTAGAATATAATCATTTAAAATGGAATAGAAGAGAGGAAGATGATGGTGCGTGTAGAGAGTAATAGGAAATTATGGGTTTTTAAAGTCACGGTTGTTTTGGAGATGAAGGGTGAGTGTAGAGAGCAAATTGTTTTAACGTAAATTTGAGTGGTGTGTGTAGAGAGTAAGTGGGTGTAGAGAGTAAGATAGGTGGGTGCCAATAGAATTCCCCGTGGGCAAATTTCCAAAAAATTGAAGACGGAAATAGTGGTGGTACATCTGATACTTTAGATTCGAGATCTAGAAGACGAACACGAGCTCGTCTGATATTGAAGACGGAGACAGAGACTCTAGATCCAAGATCGGAAGTCGATGACGATGGGGGTGGTTGCAGTGGCTCGCGATAGTGGTGGTGGTGCGTGGTGTCTCGCGATGGTGGTGGTGGCAGCTTGCGATGGTAGAGGTGGTACTCGCAATGGTGGTGGTGGTTGCTATGGTAGAGGGCGGCGGTGGTGTCGGTGGATCGGTGGTGGTGGTGGCTCGATGGTGGCTATGGCAGAAGAGAGAGAGATCGCAGGGTGTTGGAGAGAGAGAGAGACTACGATTTCTTAGGGTATTTTGGGGAAGAAAAATGAAATCCTCATTATTAGGGACTTTAGAAAATAAATTAGATTTTGAGAGTCTTTAAGAGCTTTGTAATTTATAGACTGTCTTTTAGGCCTTATTGACCCAATCTTAGGCACCTTTTAGATCAAGTGTCCCTAAAAAAAACTCCCCTAGAATGTATGAACCTTCTCTGAGTCCCATAGGAGAATGAAGAGGAAATGTGATTAATTCTCCATCTCTCATCCAAAAAAAAAAAAAACATAATGAATTGATGAACACAGCACCCAAAACATAAAAACATAGAGAAACAAACTGGAAACCCTTTTTAATATGAGAGCATTTTTGCTCACTCATTTTTGGTCCACCATTGCTCACCCAAGCGTTATTGGGTGACATGTGTCCCCTTTCATTTCCATTTTGCCCATGTACTATCAACATAATTATTGAAATAGGACACGTGTCACCCAGTGAAGGCCTGGGTGAGCCAGGCTTCATTGAGTGACACGTGTTCCATTTCATTCCCATTTTGCCCCCGTACTATTAACATAATTACTGAAATGGGACATGTGTCACCCAGTGAAGGACTGAGTGAGTAATGGTGGACTAAAAATGAGTGAGCAAAAATGCTCTCTTTTATTATTGACGAATGATGAAATATACAGAAACATCATATTCTTCTCTTTTTAATTTCTTTTCACTGATAAATACAGTAACTATTTACAATATACCACCCCAGCCAAAGCCCATCAGCCCATGCAATAACATTCATAACAACTTCTAAGATTGCAAAAGCTTATTGTGGCCGACCTCACTCAACCAATATTTACGCACCAACCCATGTAAAACTAAATGTTGGTACAATGGTACCCAAACCACCCGGTTATGTATTCAATTTTAGAACCGAAGTTGGAGAATCTCTAGACAATATAACATTTCCTTGAAGATCTCTTGTACTATATGCAGCCAAACGAGAATCCATCACAATTCTGCATGTCCCAATTGCATCACCCGCTAAATTAACTCCATAGTACATCAAATGATCGACGATGCTGATACCAGCCACTGACCTGCTTAATATGTCGAGAATGATAGAGATATATCAGACTTGACACAGACTCCTATACAAGAAATGGACATTCACCAAATACTTAGATTCATAGGTTAAAGAATTTGTGCATGTGATTCTCATAGGTGTCCTAGAATGGATTCCTATAGGAGATCCTAATTTCCTACACATTAATTCAATTGAAAAAAAAAAACAACCAAAAAGGAATGCTTACCTGCTACAGGATGGGTCTTCACCAGAGCCATCACAAGCCTTCTCAACTGTATAAACTAAACTTCCCAATCCTATGTTATAAAGCCACACCTGCAACTTAGAGAAAGAGTTTAATTGTTGTATGCAGTCTAAAAGAGCAGACGAGCGAGCTGTACAAGTTAATATGGTTCATATCATTCTCAATTTTTTTGCTTTTTTCGCAAAGTGCTGGACATGAGTCACATGAGTACAAGTCACGGAATGGTAAACCTTGGAATCAACTAACTTTTGCTTGTTTGGATAGACTGGAATTAAACATAGGTAGAAGGAACAACTTGTGTTAAATGTAATGCTTGCTAAAAGAATTAGACAAGTTTGTTGCGAAGGTTATGCAAGTAGAGCAGCAAATAATTACCTCTCTTGGGAAGTGATGGTAGGTTTTGTGTGGGAGAAAAGAGTAGTACGGAGGCAAATGAGGTACAATGTCATGTTTATTTGTGACTCGAATTGTATTTGGTATGAGTTGGCTATAGTAAGAAGCAAAAACGGTATTTCCAATACGAGGTTGTCCAAATGTCATAACTTGAACATTCTGGGCTCCATGATTGACCTGAGAATGAGCCAACAATCATTCAGTTAGCATTTACGAAGTACACCAATGTGTTCTCCAAAACATAAAAGTCAGAACAGAAACAAAAATGTAGTAGAAGTAACCAAACAAATTTTAGTCGGAAAAGAAAAACCAATATATAATACAAGAACAACCTGAAACCACTAAAACAAAAAATAGATCTCGAAAGTATTCTTGATTGGCTGCTCAGGGGATCTCTTTTAAACTACAGACATCGATTAGGAAATGTTGAAAGCTTCCATACAGACACGACATCGTAAGTGAAAAAAAGAAATATGAGTAAATAAATAGTGCTGTTCTTCCATTTCCTAACCACGTGTGTTACTGATCAAGAATGCTAAGATTGCTATAACTGCAGCAAAAGTGAAGTTCCAAAGACCACAGACAATCAATAGTTCGGAAGACTTTTTGGACAGTATCTTTTATTCCCTTGTAGTTTGTTGTCATGCTATTGGCTATATACTCTCTGCATGGACAACGGTTGCGCTCCCATCTTTCAATTCTTTCAATTCAGTACACATACTTATTAGAAAAAAAGGAGAAGGTGAAATGTAACAGTAATACTACAAGTGAGATTTTGGAGCCAACCCTCCATCACAAGTAACTCTGTAACTTTACAAAAAATCATGTCTCCATACATCCCTATCACCAGATAAAAAAATAAATGATAGGCCACCATTACCACACATTAACGATCATGTCCAGAGACACAAAATCAAGTATCACCACTACATCTAACGTGGCTCATGCATGAAATACTAAAAAGACCAAGAAAGTGCACCTATGATCTCATAATAACCATAACTAGAAATAATTATGATATATCCTAGGAAACGGTTTTTAACAATCGTGCAATGACTTAAAAAACGCAGCTATTTCCAAATGTAACAAGAAAGGCTTAATTGTGATTACTATAAGATCCAACGCACAAAAGGAAGCCATGGCCCCTCCCATCGAATGTCCTGTAACCATAATCTTAACATCTCCATATAACTCCTTGGCTTTTTTAACAGCACTCACAACTGCAGGACGTATTGTTGTGTTGTGGTAGGCATTATAAAATCCATCGTGCACCTGAAACAATGGAAGAAATATGAAGAACAAATATTTTCTCTATGCCCCCACCAAAAAAAAAATAATAATAAAAAGAAAGAAAGAGGAGAAATTATCCAAAAATTATGAGAGAGAAACTTCTCTGTAACACACCATTGCATCGTCCACACCAGGGTAATCTACATCAAGCTGTTTCCAGAGCAGGTCTTCAACCCAGTTCTGTAAGCTGTACACACACATTCACTTCGGCCATTAAACAGTAATCGATATGAGGAATTTAAAGAGAAATCATTCAAAAAAGCAGAAGTGGAAACTCTAGATTTTAGAATAATGTAGAACCGATTTTTTTACCAAATGAACTACAGTAGCCATGAATCCTCCATATGAATTTGTACTACCAGTTTCAAAACCAACTCAAGAATGGCAGGTAGGAACAAACATGCTCTAATCATTTTCCTAGTAATGCAATTAATATAACATATGCTTCTTGTGTGAGGGATCAAATAGACAGAACATTCAACTAATGAGCAAGCCCTTCTCACAGGTCACTTAGTCTATTTGACAACATCACTTCAACGAGATAAGAGTATATAAAGCCAAAAAATCTCAAACCTGGTCCCCTGAGTGCCTCTGAATGCAATCACTATAGCATTAAGATCCTTTGCCATCCCCACAAATGCCTGCGATATATATATCCATAATAATCACATTTCGGTCATTAAGAACTAGGAGTAAAGCTCAACGGCGTAGAGTCATAATTCCATATAAATGCACCTGTAAGCAGTGCTGAATATCAACAACCAGCTCTATAACTTCAAATCCCTGCATTGACAATCATTAAGAATGTAAATAGCACCAAACAATTTATAGATACATCGTCGCATACTCGCATATACTTTCCTCATTTTAGACTTGCAAACAGTTGAAAATGCACTGTAAAGTGTAAACATTAAACTAAGTACCTTGGTCAAATCATCACATCTTGAGCACGTCCAAGTAAAAAGTTCTGTCAAGTCTGAGAGGTACACCTACAAACACAAAAGCTCACTTCTACAATCCATAAACATTTGGAGAAGTCCCCAGTCTATTATCCAATAACAAAACTCGCGACTAATAAAATGCAAAGAAACATGAAGTTTACAAAATGAATCAACAGAGTATGCTTCATCCATACCACATGTACTAAAAAAACCCATCCAAAGGCCCGAACAAAATTTTGAGAAAAAAAAAGTAATTTGTAAAGAGGAACTTTTTAAAATACGAAATCAAGTCATCAGCTGAGTATATATAGACAAGTAATGTAGAATTTTTTTGGCGGATAAATAAGTTAGTCAAACTGGCGATATATTTCAGACTAGCAATACCCTGAAATCTCCTTCTTCTTGTTTCTTTTGGTTTAAGTTAAAAAAACACAGCTGTCTCAAGTAAAACTTGAACCTTACACCTTTCCTTAATGGTGGAAGAATGTACATCTCATGTTGAACAGCTGTTTGCAATAGCCAAAGTTCTTGACTAGTCCAGTTTCAAGGCACATAAACGCAATTGAAAACACATAAATTCATATCTTTCTTAACTGAAGAAGAAACAACGCTGAACATTTTTTAAGTATACAAGGAACAAATAAGTAGGGACTAGGGAGTTGGCCTCTACCTAAAAGAAGCACATCAACTGGGTAAGTTTGACTGTGCTTTAGATGGATATATTTTCTGTGTCTTCTGGACCACAAAACGCCACCAAAAGCCCCATGAGAGGTGCAGTTGGGAATAAGGGGCAGAAAGCGTTGTAAGGTCATTCCTTCCATATTGAGGGGTATCAGATTTTAGAGTAAAAAACTTCAATACTGATTGTAAATTGATTGACAAGGAAAATTAGAGAAATGGAAGATTTCCTGAGTGAAAAAGTTTAAACTCATGAATCCGATTGATAGTTCAAAGTTTACTTCTCGCAAAACATACCGCAGAGGCATATTCTACCAATGTTGTGGCAAGAGTATGATTGTAAGTAGGCAAATGATGCTTAGGATTGAACTTGAGTTCTGCAGTGAAGAAGGCAAGTAATCAGAGATCACCTTAACATTTTGCAAGATAATATAAATCTCGATGATGCATACTTTTGTGCATGTGTAGTAAAGGTCTGAACATAATATCATAGAGACACAGAGAGTGGTGCTATGCTATCAACAATTGGTGCATAAGGACAGAGAAAGAAGCATAGATTTGATAAAGCAGTACTTGAACGAAATATAATGCATAAAGATGCCCACACTTACCAAACACTTTAGAGTTTATTAGCTATATGCATACTTGAGAATTTTTTAACACTAACACAGTTCCTCATTATGGTTCCTCACTTGAACCAAGCAAGTGACACAACCTCAACATAGTTTACCAACTCAGATTGTTGTTTAAATGCCAAAATGTGCAGCTCAGCTTACTTACAAGAGAAAATAAAGATTCACTTGATTCACCACTGGACATTAACCAGGCCGGTAGCTTTATAATGATGGGGGAATGAAAAAAGCGGGAGAGGTAACCTAAGGCCACTTGGTGAAGAATGCTTGGTAGAGTGGTGTACATTGGAATAGGGTGAAGCATTGAAGGAATGGGCTATTATCCACTATGATATCATATGCACCTATAGTTGTACCTTTCGAAGAAAAAAATGATCATATGTACCAGTGAATCTGTCAACATATTGCTAGCTAAAATTGCAGCCGTAAATAACGTTAAGTTCAATTGTACCACCCATACTAATTCAAGGGATTCCATGCCCAACTACTACTATCAATGTATCATCCTTGTTTCAACTCGAAGTCCATACGAAAAGCCCATCTCAATCCCTGATTGAGATTACTAGCTAGAAAAGCCTAATGGTTGCAAATGGAAATAGCCTCCGTTGCCAATGGTCACACTTTACTCTAAATGTTCGACCTATAAATTTGCAATATCTGAGAAATGTCTCAACTATGTTTGACCATTGAGAGTATACCTATCCATTTGGAATGAGATTTGTAGAATGAAATCTCACCAATTATAACTCCATTATCATCTTCATTTTCAACTTGCATTCTAATACAGTTTTTTTCTTTTAAAAAATAGCTAGTATTACTTGCTTTTGCTTTTAAGTTGGAGAAGGTGTCTCGCACATAGGGACATGGGTTGGGGGTTAATGGAACCCCATACTCCTTAACCTTTAGAACAAAGAACTGTCAATGTACCATGTTTGCATCTTCATCTCTACCCTTTCTTTCATATTTTTTTTCTCTCTCTATCTCAAGGGTACACGAAAAATTATACATGTGCTGCTAGATAAATAAATAAAAAGTTAAACACGAATTTGCATTGACATCTACATATCTAAAGGACCATTGGTCCACATTATATGTATCCAACTGTTCTTCCCCTAATCAACATCAAATGTCGTTCATAACCTAACTCATATATGTTATCTAGTTCATTTATCAAATATATCAAAGAAAACACTAGAACCATATGGACTAGGGAGTGATACAAATATTTACATGTATATATACATATATAAACATATATTTCATATATTACCTCTACCCCCAGAAAGAGCAAATAAACATATCAAAATTGCGACCTTTAACCACTTACTTCGCTCCATCATCTGGAAAAGAAAAGAAAAAAAAAAAATTAAACACATCAATGGACAATTACGCTATTATAGCAAACAATTACACCCAAAAAAAAAAAAAAAAAAAAATCCTATCAATTTTGCAAATATTATAAGCATACTATTACACATACATAAATATACAACGTAGGCGCATATAAATTCGAAGAAAGCTGATACTAATTCATAATCGATCAAACCTGGTTGGAAGGTCCGCCTGGTGAATTGAAAGCTACAATTCGACCGGCGGCCGGATCAAACAGTTTTTTTAAGCAAACACTGTGCAAACTGTGAGGGGGCACAGTTTGCAAGCAACTGTACCTCCATTATTTTCTGCACGTTTACTTGGCGTGATTGTGATAAACAAATGGACTGTTTGGATAAATGATATTGGAGTTGTAGTAATAAACTCAACACCGCGTCTTTTTAACACTCCCTTTCGTTTGATTCTAAAATAGAAGGGTAATACTTGGGGCACAACCTTCATACAACTTTCATACAATTTTCTTAAAAGATGTGTCTATATGAAAGTTGTATGAAGGTTGTGTCTCAAATATTACTCAAAATAGAATATACTAAATGAATTGGAGAAAATAATGGAGGTACACAGTTGCTTGCATTGAGGTTTTGGTTCATGGTTAAGACATGTTGAGGTGTGACATAAAGTACATAGTTGTAATTCCCTAAACCCACAGGTATGAGATTTTTCATTTTTAATGTGTGCCGATCTGCTAGTCTTATTATAAAAGCTAAAGCTATATCTAATAGTTTCTTCTACTTCCTTATTTAATGATTATACTCGTATTCCGTTCCTTGATGGTAACAATTTTTCGGATTGGAAAGGCAAAGTCCTTCTGACATTGGGGTGTATGGATCTCAATTTGGCAATCCGTGTGGAAGAACCACCCAAACCCACGGATTCGAGTTCCGCTGCAGAATTTTTTTTTTTTTTCTATCAGCGGTTGGAACGATCCAATCGCTTAAGTCTAATGCTCATAATGTGGCTCATGTTGGCAAGAGCATTAGGGGTTCCATCCCACCGTGTACTAAGGTCAAGGACTACATGAAAGCTATTGAAGGGCAATTTGCTAGTTCTGACAAGGCGTTAGAACGATTCAACAAATGTGGGTGAACACATTATGGAGATGAGAGACATCTCTGCTCAACTGAAATCCCTTGATATTGAGATATCTGGGTCATTCCTTGTCCACTTCATACTTAATTCTCTCCCTCCTGAGTATGGGCCATTCAAGATCTCTTATAACACACATAAGACAAAATGGTCCGTTAATGAACTTCTCATGATGTGTGTTCAAGAGGAAGAGAGGATGAAGCATGAAAAGGTAGAAAGTGCACATTTCGTGACACATGAAAGGGACAATAGAAGAAAGGCAAAGGTGTTCCACAAAAGAAGGATAGTAAAATGGCATTCAAGAAACATGGGAACAAGGGTGCCATCTTCTTTTGCAAGAAAATGGGATACAAGAAGAAAGATTGTACTAAGTACAAAAATTGGCTCATAAAGAAAGGTAATTTCACATCTCTTGTGTGCTATGAGTCTAATTATATTAATACTCATCAAAATGATTGGTGGATTGAGTCGAGTACTACAATTCACGTTTCGAATACCATGCAGGGCATTTCTCAGCCTAAGAAAACCGATGGGAAGTGAACAACGCATCTATTCAGGAAATGGGATGCGTTCGCACGTCGAGGCTGTGGGAACATTCAGACTCATCCTGAAAAATGGCTTTATTTTAGACCTCGAAAATACTTTTTATGTCCCTTCTTTTTCTAGAAATTTAGTTTCTATAGCTAAATTAGCTTCATTATTAGGATTTGAATTTAGTTTTGTTGGTTTGAAATTTTTCGTGGTTAAAGACTCTGCTATTGTAGATTTTAGGATTTTAAATAATGGTTTATATAAACAATGATTGGATTATGCTTATGAGCAAAGTCTATTAACCTTACAGGATGATGTTGGTATTAAACGAAAAATGAATGATGAGACCTCCTCTACATTATGGCATAGGAGATTGGGACACATCTCCATACAGAGAATCAAAAGGTTGGTTAATGATGGAGTCCTAAAGACTCTTGATTTCTCTAAGTTTGGTACTTGTATGGATTGCATAAAGGGAAAGCAAACCAACAAAAGGTGCCAAGAAGAGTGAAGATATTCTTGGAACTATACACACGGATATTTGTGGACCATTCACACCCCCTTGTCTAAATGGTCAAAGATATTTTATCATGTTTATCGATGACTATTCACGTTTCATGTATCTCTACCTTCTTTTTGACAAACCTAAGGCCTTAGATGCCTTTAAGGTGTACAAGAAGGAAGTAGAGAAACAATTAGACAAAAGTATTAAGATTGTAAGATCTGATAGGGGTGGAGAATATTATGGTAGGTACACAGATAAGGGACAAAGAGCGGGTCCATTTGCAAACTTTCTTAAGGAAGGCATTGTTGCTCAATATACTACGCTTGGCACATCTCAACAAAATGGGGTTGCAGAAAGGCGAAACCGTACCCTTATGGATATGGTGAGGAGTATGTTTAGAAACTCTAACCTTCCTTTATTTCTATGGAGTGAAGCTCTAAAGATAGCAGTGTACATTCTGAATAGGGTTCCATCTAAGGTTGTCCCCAAGACACCATTCGAGTTATGGAAAGGATTGAAGCCTAGTCTAAGACATTTGCACGTATGGGGTTGTCCAACTGAAGTAAGGGTTTATAATCCATAATTAAAGAAATTGGACCCCATAACAGTTAGTGGATATTTCATTGGCTATGCAGAGAATTCTAAAGGTTATAGGTTTTATTGCCTTTCTCATACACCTAGATTTGTTGAAGCTAGAAATGCAAAGTTTATTGAGGATGTTGACAATAGTGGGAGTAGTGTTACTCGAAAAATAGACTGGGAAGAATATTCACGCAATTCATATACAATGCTTGTGAATGGACTAGTTATTTTTCAAGAAGGTCACACAAATATTCTTGAAGAACAACCAATCCCACTATAAATAATCCATTTGCCACCACCACAAGAGGAACATGTCAACTTAGACCCTATGACTCAAAACCTACATAAGGTAGAGCCTAATACTCAGGATCTACAAAATGTAGGTGAGACTGTGGAGTTGAGGAGATCTTCAAGGACCAAAAGGTCAGCAATTTCTGGTGATTACTTTGTGTGCCTCGTTGAGTCTGACTTTGATGTTGGACTTAATAATGATCCCATTTCATTTACACAAGCTATGAATGAAGAAAACTCTAAATATTGGTATGATGCCATGAAGGAGGAGATGGAATCAATGGCTAAAAATCAAGTTTGGGATATCGTGGATTTGCCAAAAGGAGTCAAGGTCGTTGGATGTAAATGGGTCTATAAGCCCAAGAAGGACTCAAATGGTAACGTTGAGCGATATAAGGTCAGACTTGTAGCCAAAGGTTTCACTTAAAGAGAAGGCATTGATTACCATGATAACTTCTCTCTGGTTTCAAAGAAGGACTAATTTAGAATAATCATGGCATTAGTAGCTTATTTTGATTTAGAGTTACATCAAATGGATGTGTATTCTGCGTTTTTAAATGGAGATCTTGAGGAAGAAGTGTACATGAAGCAGCCCGAGGGATTTTGCTCTAATAAAGATGATCACTTAGTTTGCAAGTAAAAGAAATCCCTATATGGACTAAACCAAGCCTCCCGACAATAGTATTTCAAGTTCCACAACGTTATTGCTTCATATGGTTTCACTGGAAATGTTGTAGATAACTGTATATACCTTAAGGTCAGTGGGAGTGAGTACATTTTCTTAGTCCTGTATGTGGATGACATTTTACTTGCAGCTAATGATTTGAGTTTACTACATCAAACTAATTAGTTTCTTTCTCAAAACTATGAGATGGAGGATATAGTTGAAGCCTCATATGTCATTGGCATAGAGATTCATAGAGATAGATCTCAAAAGACATTAGGATTACCTCATAGAGCCTACATTGAAAAGGTTTTGAAGAGATTCAAAATGTTTGACTGTAAGGCCAATGTGGCACCTATCTTGAAGGGTGACAAATTCAGTTTAGATCAGTCTCCAAAAAATGAATTGGAAAAGGAACAAATGGAGAGCACTCCCTATGCATCTACAGTTGGCAGCTTAATGCATGCACAGGTTTGTATAAGGCCTGACATTGCATTTGCGGTAGGGATATTGGGTAGATAACAAAGTAATCCAGGAAGAGAACATTAGAATGCTGCAAAGAAAGTCTTGTGGTACTTACAAGGAACAAAGGACCACACGCTTACTTATAGACATGTTGACTATTTGGAAGTGGTTGGATATTTAGACTTGGACTTTGCAGGTTGTCAAGATTCAAGAAAGTCCACTTCAGGTTTGGTCTTTCTGCTGGCAAGAGGTGCTATTTCATGGAAAAGTGCAAACAGACGATAGTTGCATCATCTACTATGGAGGCAGAGCTTATAGCGTGCTTTGAAGCAAGTTCACAGGCTATCTGGTTATGGAATTCTATCACAGGAATTCAAGTAGTGGATTCAATATCTAAGCCAATAAGAATTTACTGTGATAATTCGGATGCAGTGTTCTATTCTAAGAATAACAAGAGGGGCAATCGAAGAAAGCATATAGACATAAAGTATCTTGTTGTTAGAGAGAGAGTCAAGAAGCAAGAAGTCGTCATTGAGCATAATAGTTCAAATCTAATGGTTGCAGATCCCATGACAAAAAGGGCTCTCAATAAAGGTTTATTCCACTCATGTAGAGCACATGGGATTACTTAGCTCATTTTAGGCATGATTTAGGTTTATTTTATTGACATTGTATTTCTCATTAATAAAGGCATTGTTTGTTTTGCGCATTTCAGTGTTAGCTGATTCGAGGTGAAAAGTGCATATTCATAGCATATTTAATGGTCTTTTATGCATACTTTTATCCCCAAGTCCCTAGATTTAGATGTATATCAATGATTAAGTGTTTTCTATAATGTTGAGACTCAAACATGTGTTTTTACACTATTTTATAGGTCATGGAAAACAATCGTTGCATAAAAGGTGATTCTGGTGAAGAGAACAACAGAAGCAGCTGGGAAAATGCCATTTTTGACAATGAAGACTTCAGATTTGGAAGATTTTCCCAGAGATATGAAATGTAGATTTTTGAGTTATGGTCACGTGGCCACAAACGGGAGGTCAATCCGAGGTCTGAGTGAAACGTTATGGCCATTCTCCCATTGGTGCGCAGAGTTGTCAAAATCAGAGAAGTTCAAGCGATTGAGGAGAGTTCAATCGATCGAACCTTCGATTGATCGAACTTCATTTTCACCCAAAAGTTGCGTAAACTCTGCAAGAACCCTATATATAAGTCGTTTTGATGCCAGACGAAGGGCGGATGCTCCAGAATGCGAAAAATAGCAGTTTAGGGTAGTTTTAGGGTTAGATTACGAGTAGGTTAGGTTTGATTCATATTATTTTTCCTCTTTTTCATTATTATATTGAAGATTATTCAAGATTCAAGTTGGTTTCATGATTATTACAAGTTTATTTCAGATTATTTTCAGGTTTTTCTATTCCTTTATCGTATTTGATTGTTTATTGATATAGTTATTATGATTGTCTTAGTTTACTGTTGCTGTATTAATTTAATTATGTTTCCGTGGATTAGATGTTGGAAATATATGATGAAACATTGATTTCCAATCTCTTCCATGCAATCTTTAGAAACCTTGGGCTCGATCGATCGAAGGTATTTCGATCGATCGAACCAGGGTCATAGTCAAGTGATCGAAGGCATTTCGATCGATTGAAGGATGATGATGTTCGATCGATCGAGAGCGCTTCGATCGATCGAACATGTTTATTCCTGAGATGATTCTTTTAAGTATTCCATGACTTTCTGTTTTAGAAATCTGTCATCAAATTGTCCCTATAAGCTCAGTTTGTCACAACAGTTTTTAGAACTTGAAGCCTTAAGGCTATTTTCTTCAATGACTTTTGAAAACCACTTTGAATGCTAACACCATTTAGAGTGCAAGTATTAACCATTGTTTTAAACCGTCTTCTAAGTATTTTAAATCACTTGTGATGATATAGTCCTGGTCATGAAATGGCTATTGATTCTTTATATTTAGAAAAATATGGAATACTGAAAAGGGATGTACTTCATAGAGCGTTAATGAATGTGCATGGTAGATGGTTATGATCAATGTGGATTCTCGTATTTCCAACACCTTTAGTTTATCTGTTTAATTAGTTATGTTTCTATAAGCTTTAGATTATTATTTAGTTTAATTTAATTAATTAGGATTCATTAGAACCTCCACCCGTATATTCATCGTTTTCCTTTTCTTTAGGTCATAACTTAGTAGATATTCTTCCTATTCCTTCCCTGTGGGATCGACCTGGACTTCCAGTACTATATTACTTGCACGGTCACCTACACTTGGGTGTTGCACAAGAGCGCACAACTTTTTAGTCGTGTCAAGTTTTTGGCGCCGTTGCTGGGGAAGGCAATTAGGTTAGGATTTTACTAAGTTATCTCCAATTTTTCTTACTTAGTAAAAAAAAAAAAAACCTTTGGTCTTTTTCTCTCACAAGTACAAAAAAAATAAATAAATAAAATTTTATTGTTTAAAATTTTTGGATAAACATGTCTTATCCATATTACCCTCCATACAACACAAATGCCACCAATAGGTACACATTTGAAAATCAAAATAATTATCCCCCAAGTTGGCAAGCACCCACATACGACGTAGATTATCAACCTGAGTGATACCAACCACCACAATGGGAAAACAATAGTTGTAGTCCCCCATATTATCAAACGTATCAAGAACCTCCATATGAAGAGTTCTCTCAACCGCAATGGGGATATAACCAAAATGATAATGTAGGATATAGTAGTAGTTCCCACGATTACCAAACGTACCAAGACTTTCCCTTTGGCGAGTCTTGTCCACAAACTCAATGGGAAGGGGACTATTATCAACAACAATGGGACGAAACTTTATAGTAATAATGAGGAGAATAACCAAGTTGAGGATAATGGTATGATTAAATTGCTGCTTAGTGAAATGAAAAGGTTAGATAGTGTACTTGATAAATTATAAACTAGATATCAACAAGCATATGCTAGCCAACCTTTAGAAGACTATACCAGTCCTTCAACACTACAACCTAAATTTCAAGACATTAACAATGGAATGGAATTGGAGGACAATGACGGGTTTATACTGAATGAGGTTAACAATTCACTCGAGAAAGTGACAACCCAACAAGAACTCCAAAACCAAACCGTTGAGCATGAAGTTGTAGAACCATCTTCTCTTCAATATACACCCCCAAACATCAACTCCTTCACTACCTTGATAAAATTGCATAATCTCTTTGTCCAAAGCACCTCAATAGACGACATACATAGTGAGGAGAGTTACAAGGATGAGAATGAGGTTATAAAAGATGATGAGAGTTTAGGTGATTACACACAACCAGGAAAGGAGGAGTCCCCTGTTGACTCTACCCCTACCTTTGATAGTGACCCTAGGGAGGACGTTATTGAAAATTCTAAATTCGATTTAGATTCATGTAATATTCATGAACCCTCACCACTTTCGGCCGAAGAGGTGGTGTCACCAAGTTGCCCATCACCTATCCTCTCTATCAATCAATGCTCTCATCCCGAGTTTGAAAATCATGTGTACCCTAATATTGACCAAATAGAATGTGTTGTGGAAGAGGATGGTAAGGAATCTAGCACATGTATTTCACAAAATTTTATTTTTCAAAATTCTGTGAGAGTGGATTTAGAAACTTTCGGGCCCACATTAGATGATCTTAAACTTCAACAAGAAGCTAGTAATCTGCTAGACTGCTTGACCTTCTTGAGTAATACTGACATTGAGGCCCAAATAGAAAGCTTCATCCAAGTCCAGTCTAAATCAATGTACATAGAACATAAATCCAATTCCTATGATCATATCTCCATAGTAAAGCTTCATTAGAACATCACTTAGACCCTACTCCTTTTATTGAACCATGGCCTCCGCCTGTTTTTTATAATAGAAAAATAGAGGCTGTTATAGAAAATACCAACACCAAAGATCTTTCCTTGAGTGTAATTCCTAAAAAGTGTGGTATTCCTCTTATAACTGTCCCCAATTACTTTGGAAGCCATTGGTTTTGCATCATCTCCTCTGACCTTGAGCCTGACATTAGTTGGGGGGAGTTGCAATTTTGTGAGGATCCCTACGTTCTTCTCACTATTAAATTATTTCATTGAGAAGATCTTCAAAAATTTCGGTTATTAATTTATGATAAATATCTTGATTAATCGAATTTATTTATTGAGTAGTTCTATTATATTCTATTTTTTCTTGTTGCTACTAATGATTTTGCAGGCAACTTAAAAAAAAAAATTGGATGTTAATGCCTCGATGTAACATCCTTCTTTCTCTCGCTTTACTTTACATGTCCATGTGTTTAGTTTAGAACATTGGGGACAATGTTTAGTTTTAGTTGGGGGGGAAGTGAGCCATTGCATGCCTCATATCTTTTTGTGGTGCTTTAATGTCAATGTACCTGCTTAGCAACATGACTCAGTAAATTAAAAATTGCAAAAAATTTTAAAATTTTAAATTTATTTAAATATAATAAAATGGTTCTTGTATTTCTCTCTTAGTTAATGTAGTTAGTTATGATGCATTAGTGTTATTTTTTGTATGCTAATAGTATGTGATACACTATGGTAGTTTGTTTACTATCCTAGTTATAGTATACTTTATGTCTTTTAATCTTCAAACAACTTTGAGCACGTTGTGACAACCTTGTACTTAGCTAAAATGGATTAGTAAGCATAGCTTAGATGTCTTGAGAGACTGTAGTGAAGACTAATAACCCAATTGAGCTTTTGTGCCATTCTTTTATTTTTGAGGGTTTTATAAAATTACTCTTACTTTTTGAAAAGCGTATTCATTCGTTGAAAGTCTCATTTTCCTTCTTCATTTTGACAAATCACTAGAAGAGAACGTTCATGATTTACCAAACTTTAGAGCTCTTGAATTTACTGATATGAATAATCCTAATGAACTTAGAAGATGATTTAGGCCATCTTTTGACCATACACACATAATACACCTTTGGCCTACTTCTATGATATTTCTTTACTTCACCTCTTGAGCTTATCATAATCGCCTTGTCTTCACAATCCTTAAGTCTATACCTAACTCCAAATTAGGAGTTCAAGCCTTAGTTCTTTTATTTGGGTGTGATTGGGATGTGTTGACATGACAAGAAGTTTGGCTGTGTGAATAAGGGAATGTTGGCAAAAAAAAAATGATGGAAAAAAAAATCATGAAAAGAAAAAAAAAAGTGCCAATGGTTGTTACAAAAGAAAATAATAATAATAATAATAAAAAGAAGAGTGTGAAAAAAAAGAAAGAAAAAGAAAAAAATAATAATAAAAAGAAGAGTGTGAAAAAAAAAAGAAAAAGAAAAAAAAATAAAAGAAAAGAAAAGAGAGAGAGATTGGAGATGTGGGGGAGTTTAAAAAGTTGTAGTAGACATTCCAATCACATCCTTTGACCCAATTGAATATTATGAGCCTCTTTCTTTCACCTAGCACCTCTTTTTCCAACACCTAATGATTTTAAGTAATTGGATTTGAAGTTAAGGTAATGAGAGAGTTCTCCACGGTATCTCGCTCTTCTAGTGAAAAGTATCCTTTCATGAGACTTTGTGCACTATAAAATGTCCGTTTTTCTATTTAGATATGAGAAGCATTAGATTCCATTTACATTTACTCTTTATAGCTTCCATATCATGAGTGATAATTATTACACCTAATTCAGAGTGATTTCATCTTGAGAGTGTAATCCCGGTGAGAGTTGAGTCAAAATGAACGTCTTGATAGTATCTTATGTTATGCAAGCTTTGAAATTAAAGTTTTGTATTTTGGTTATCCATTCACACACACACACACACACACACTTGAAGATGAATAGGTATGGAACATTCTAATGACTATGATAGTAGATTAACTGTAATGTGTGTGTTGCATGGCTATGACATACTAGAGAGTTTCATAAGATTGTTGAGCTTAACCACATTGTTAATGAGAGGAAAAATTTCTTAAACACATTTAAACTAGAACCATTACCATAAACATGAATTTTGTGAGTAGATTCACTGCAAACCCTCACGAGACAACACTCGTCCACTAGGGAAAACCTAGGGGTTTAAAGGCTTGTTGCATACGCTAAATGCAATCGCGATTCCTGCGAAAGTGATTTAGGATTTTTACTTTCTTTTGTTTTCGATTGTTAGAGTTAATTAAACAGTGCTGTAGTTCGCTTCATTGCTAGGGACTAGCAACAAGCTAGTTAGGGGGTGTGATTCGAGGTGAAAAGTGCATATTCATAGCATATTTAATGGTCTTTTATGCATACTTTTATCCTCAAGTCCCTAGATTTAGATGTATATCAATGATTAAGTGTTTTCTATAATGTTGAGATTCAAACATGTGTTTTTACACTATTTTATAGGTCATGGAAAACAATCGTTGCATAAAAGGTGATTCTGGTTAAGAGAACAACAGAAGCAGCTGGGAAAACGCCATTTTTGACAATGAAGACTTCAGATTTGGAAGATTTTCCCAGAGATATGAAATGTAGATCTTTGATTTATGGTCACGTGGCCGTAAACGGGAGGTCAATCCGAGGTCCGAGTGAAACGTTATGGTCATTCTCCCATCGGTGCGCAGAGTTGTCAAAATCAAAGAAGTTCAAGCGATTGAGAAGAGTTCAATCGATCGAACCTTCGATCGATCGAACTTCATATTCACCCAAACGTTGCGTAAACTCTGCAGGAACCCTATATATAAGTCGTTTTGACGCCAGACGAAGGGAGGACGCTCCAGAATGCGAAAAATAGCAGTTTAGGGTAGTTTTAGGGTTAGATTAGGAGTAGGTTAGGTTTGATTCATATTATTTTTCCTCTTTTTCATTGTTATATTGAAGATTATTCCAGATTCAAGTTGGTTTCATGATTATTACAAGCTTATTTCAGATTATTTTCAAGTTTTTCTATTCCTTTATCGTATTTGATTGTTTATTGATATAGTTATTATGATTGTCTTAGTTTACTGTTGCTGTATTAATTTAATTATGTTTCCGTAGATTAGATGTTGGAAATATATGATGAAACATTGATTTCCAATCTCTGCCATGCAATCTTTAGAAACCTTGGGCTCGATCGATCGATCGAAGGTATTTCGATCGATCGAACCAGGGCCATAGTCAAGCGATCGAAGGCATTTCGATCGATTGAAGGATGATGATGTTCGATCGATCGAGAGCGCTTCGATCGATCGAACATGTTAATTCCTGAGATGATTCTTTTAAGTATTCCATGACTTTCTGTTTTAGAAATCTGTCATCAAATTGTCCCTATAAGCTCAGTTTGTCACAACAGTTTTTAGAACTTGAAGCCTTAAGGCTATTTTCTTCAATGACTTTTGAAAATCACTTTGAATGCTGACACCATTTAGAATGCAAGTATTAACCATTGTTTTAAACCGTCTTCTAAGTATTTTAAATCACTTGTGATGATGTAGTCCCGATCATGAAAGGGCTATTGATTCTTTATCTTTAGAAAAATACGGAATACTGAAAAAGGGATGTACTCCATAGAGCGTTAATGAATGTGCATGGTAGATGGTTAGGATCAATGTGGATTCTCGTATTTCCAACACCTTTAGTTTATCTGTTTAATTAGTTATATTTATATAAGCTTTAGATTATTATTTAGTTTAATTTAATTAATTAGGATTCGTTAGAACCTCCACCCGTATATTCATCGTTTTTCTTTTCTTTAGGTCATAACTTAGTAGATATTCTTCCTATTCCTTCCCTGTGGGATCGACCTGGACTTCCAGTACTATATTACTTGCATGATCACCTACACTTGGGTGTTGCACAAGAGCGCACAACTTTTTAGTCGTGTCATTAGCCTTTATATTAAAGTTTGTTGGGACTTTTGGACTCACACTGACTTATAGGAAGTCATTCATAAAGTATATATACCACACAAAGTTATAGAGACAATGGTACATTGTAATACATGGAAGGAAGTATTCCTTGACTAGGTTATAACCGCCATGATTCATGTATTATGTCTCTCAAATAAAGTTTGGGTAATTTTGGTTCATGATCATGATTAAGTGTCAACTTATCACCAAGAGATCATACAATGTGTTATGTGTGCCAAGTGGGAGAATGTAAACGTAATAATGCATGTGGCCCACATATATTTTATTAGATAAATATTATATATAAATATTATATTTATCCTGGTTTGACATAGTCAATCTCTTTGGTGATAAGATATGAGATAACAACCTAATCTCATCTCTACTGAATATATTTTAAGTGGTATTTAGGATTGTCCCAACTTCCTTGATGGTAGGAAGTTGTTGTGCATTTAAACACATGGGTAAGGGTCCCAGCCTATCTATAAATACAAAGGCATGTGACAACCATTGTTGTAGAATTATTATAGAGAACAATAGGTTGGAAACCCATATCCAACTATCGTGTGAGGGTCGTAGAAGTTCCTTCGTGATCAAGAGGAGTTTGTTCATATCAATTGTGTTGTAACCACATGGCTGGAGGTAAGTATCCTAAATACTCTAGTATGATTATGCTTATATGTATATGTAATACGCGCAAATTTCTTATTCATATAAATAGAATTTCCGTATTTATTTTCGTGTTCCGATATTTATACGTGTTAATAATATATCAATGTCGAATTAAACCTTATAGGCCCGGATAGAAATTCATAGACCTGGATTGACTGTCGACTCACAGACCTGTAAAATCTATATAAAACTGGACTGCACGGCACATGGCTCAAGATGGAGACACAATCCCACGATTTGAGGGATTAAAGTACCACATATCTAGCTTGCAGTACCACCTAAATACACCTAAGAGACCTATTGATTACGTCAAAATCAAGTTCTTTGTTAACCCTATTAAAAACATAGTATGTTCAAAGTAGGGTGTCGAGTCCACAGGGATTGGAGTACAACAACGACGGTTGGACACTTAATAACCAATTACTATGCGATGAGAAATTAACAAACTAAGAAATAGAACTAAGTTTTTTTTACTATGGATGATACTTAAATTGTCAACTATTTAAACTACAATGACTAATTCAAAGTTAAAGAGAGCCTTAATTAAAGACAAGTTTTAATTAGAGTTTGAGGTTTTTTCAAATGAAGAAATCAAGGTTGGGGAGCATTCCCCCACCTTGGATCAAACAACACATGGATTCCATGCTTGTAGCACATTCTAGAGTAAAAAATTCCATTGAGACAAACTATCAAACATGTGGTGGTCAACCAACATGTGTAGACACCCCATTTTGTCGGTTATCAGGTTTAGGAGACCCATAGCTTGGTGGTTCACAATGATCAAAAAAGACTCAAAAAGGACTCCTGAAAGTTAGTTCTATATCTCAAAATGCTCGGAAAGTGGTGCAAATGACCAAAATGCCCTAGAAGCCCCCAAAGTCTCTAGAAATCATTCCTCGTCATTTGAAAATATTTTTAAAGTGTTTTTTTTTTAAGAAAATCGATTAGAAAACGTCAGCCCCAAAGACCTCCTAAAGGTTCTGGAAGCTTTAATTTGACCAAATTTGACAAAAGTTAGACCAGATTTCACCAGAATTGATCAGAATTTTTCGAACTCGCCCGAAAGTTCCAGAGTTGCACAAAATCATTATAAAAGTCTTAAAAAGTGTTTAGAAAGAAATCGGATTCTTCGGGGGCTCCCAGAACTTCCCAGAATTTTTTGGGAGTACAACGTTTGACTGATTTGACTGCAAGTTTGACCAAAAGTCAAATTCATCTTTGCGACGTCAAAATATTTTTATCACATACTAGAGGTCAATAGCTTTCCAATGGTATATCGCCCATAATTTTTGGACTTAAAACGAATTTGTTATGAATTTATGAAGGTGAAATAGGCGATCAAATTGGCTTTTTTCACGAATAATATAAAAGTTTCTAAAGTGACCCAACTTCAAACTATTTTTTATGTAAAGTAGACCTCAATACCTTTCCAACGGTATATCACAAGCTCGATTTGGAGTTCGTATGAAGTTTTTGCGAAATCCGAAAGAAATAAGGCCGTTTCGCAAATTTTGGGAGTTCTGGAGGGCCAAAACGCAAAATTCTGGTCAACGGGCATTGACTGCTGCGGCGGCACTCTCAGTTTTTATGCATTTTTTGGGGATTTTATGGAATTTTTTAAAGTAAAAACGACATGGTTTAGATTGTTCAGGGATTATGGGCCAATGGGAGACTTTTTCTAATCCCAAATACCTCCCCCAACCCCTCTATAAATACCCCCCCCCCCCCCCCCTTCCCCCCTTATCTCCACAACTTGGACACACAAGAAAAACCTCAAGAGGGGGGCCAAATACAAGTTTGTAGAAAGTTGTAGAGATACGGTTATAATGGAGAGAAAGAGAGCATCCTCCTTTGATTTTCAACAAGAAAGTGAGTTTTAATCTTGTTTCCTTCCATTACCTCTCTTATAATTCACATTCAAATCCTCCCCAACCACCATTCCTGAGCATTCATGAGATAGGAAGCTACTTCCATGTCTAAATGTCACCACATATGAGTGAAACACCAAGCTACAAGTCCAATATCTCAATGATTATCATCTATTGATTGCTTATTTGATTATTTATATATTATGTTCATCTCTTCTCACCTCATTTCTTTTTTATTTTTCTTTGATTACTTACATGCTTATCAACGTCTAGATGACATGTTGTTTGAGGAGAGTGAATCCTTATGGATAGTAGCTCTTGATCTCAAAGACATGTTTGATGGATGATGATTTTAACTTCAATACATTCATATGTATTCTTGAAGTCATATTCTCAAACAAAACTATATTTGTGCAAGTAATACTGGGAGTTCTTGATGATGAGCTTGATGTTGATTTCTTAAGTGGTTTTAATCCCCTTTTTGTGCTGAAAATGTGCTTTTAAAACCCCTATTTCAAAACCCCTTTAAAACCCCAACATTTAGATTCCAAGAAACAAGCCTTATTTTACTAAAAATCTTCAAAACAGTGAATGATCTGAGTTCAAAGATTTCTCTAGAACTCAATTGTAATAACCTGCATTTTCATTTATTTTCATAATCATATTTTATATTCATTGTCTACTTTTATTTTAATTACAGTTGTGTGTAGAATTTATTTCTTGCTTTATTTCATATTTAAAATTCTTATTGGGGCCAAACTGTAATTTTACAAAATTAGTAATACCTGTGTTGGATTTCAAAACGGTATTTCAAAACGGTGAAAATAATTTCTTTTGACTCAAACTGTATTTTTATAAAACCAGAAAATCGATTCTTACGTTAAAATGAATTTTCTGTATTTTTGTGGTGATCACCGCGCCCCGAAAATACCAGCTTCTGTTTTAAATTATCCGCGCTGTACTAAACTTCCACAGATTTTGGAAGTGATGTAAAGTTAGATTTGACATACACTTTACTTTCCATTTAAGGCAAGCAATGATTGGTTAAGGCAGTGTTTGGGAATGCTTTGTGTGTGTGTGTATTCTTATGCCATAAGCTAATATTCCCAAACACTTCTAGCTTTTGCCTCCTATACACCTATAATTGGCCCTTGGTGAATCTGTGGAGTTATGTATCAATGTATATACGTATGTATGTGTGATGTGTATAAGTGTGTAATTATGTAATTAGAAAACAAAATCCCATTTTGTTGAGCCTTGGTGAAGGAACTTGGGCTCCAAGCTCTTGTGACTCTTTATAAACACAATCACAGCTCACATTTTGTACACTACTCTTTTTGCACTTCACAAACACAGAGAGAATTGAGAGAGATACACAGAGAATTTCAGAAATTTCGTAGAGAGAAGAGCTTCTAATCCTCCATAGCCAAAGCTTAAATTGGAGATTCTTAATTCTCGTTCTTGTATTTCTTTCTCAACAATCACTACTTCTCTTTGATATCTGTGAGTATTACTAACTCACTCAGAATGTAATTCACCATTGATTTACTGTTTTGTGTAGTTAATTTGTGATCACCATTTTTGAGTTCACGTTGGAAGTTTCATAGCTTGAAAATCATAACTTTTCAAACTCAATCAAAATCTATTTTCTTAGATGTTAATGAAAGATTATGGTATATATAGACTATGTTTAAAGTATTGAGGCCTAATTTGTTCATAGGATAAAGTATATTAGAAATCAAATTTTATCATCTTTTAGTTTTTCATAAAATTAGAGAGATATGGTTTGATTCATGTTAAATTAGTTGTGGATTCTTATTCCTTGTGAAAAAAATCAAAGAGAATCATATATTGCATGATATGTATACTTACAAATTGCAAAATGGGTCAAAAGGCCCTAAAATTCTGAAACAGGGGAGTTCCAGCGAGGAAGACGAAGCCTCTGTTTCATCTCGCGCGAGCGACCCTCGCGAGAGCGACCCGCGCGCGCGAGCTGTGCAATTTCAGGCAAATAGAAAAGTTTTATATAAGAAAAAAATAAAAATTAGGCAGATCGCGCGAGCGATCTTCCTGTACTCTGGCAGAAAGAAAAGTTTTAATAAAGAAAAGGAAAATTGGGCATATCGCGCGAGCGACCCCTCGCGCGAGCGGCCCGCGCGCGCGACTTCTGGCAGTTTCTAGTTTTGCTTGTTTTGTGATAAGGGACTTTGGGATAAAATTTATATATTATTTGAGTACTGTTTGGGAAATTTATTAAATCAGAATCTTAATTGGTTATGTTTGAACGATTAAAACGTTGTATTGTGACTTATCAATCCCCGTACTGTCACGCCCCGACGTAGCATAAATAAGGAAAGCGTTTAATTTCCATTATGGACCCATAGGTCGCGACAGTTTGAAGGATCGATTCCGTCCCAAACGTCAAACAACAAAACATAATAATTAGAGTAAAGCAATCAAGGCTTACAAAAATTTTCTATCTTATTACATCTTATAAACCGGGGTCAACTAAGGCACAGACCGCCTTGAAAATTAAATAATAACTTAGAGTCTGTTACAGTCATCCTCAAAACAAAACAGTTCATAACGTAAAACAGATAAACTTAAAACATATAATAAACAGTTTCTCGTCCCAACACCAGCCATTCTTAATTAGCATAATCGTATGATTCCTCCTGATTGTAACCTGAAAAGCCTGAACACGAATGTCCAGGACGCATCAACGTCGTCAGCTTCAAGAAGCTGGTGAGTATTAAAAACATAACTTTGAATGTAAAACATACCAACTTACCTTTTTCCAATTCCCATTTAAATCCACAAGTTTATTATTGAAGTAAGGAGCTCATTTAGAAAACATTCACAACATTATTTAAAGAGGGTAATTTACACAGATGGGACCGTGTATGAGAACAATGCACCACACTCATCTTGCCGACTCTTTTCTCTCGACAGCCACAACAACCCGCTATCCTACTCCTGGTATCTTTGAAACACTCAGACAGCCACACTTTAGCAACGGGGCGCCAGGGAGTGTCCAGTTTGCCTCACACTTTGGTCCAGGGTACCAGGGAGTGTCCAATGCCTCACACTTTGAATACCCTAACCGCCATGCAAATACCGGGGCAACCCCTCACACAGTATCCAGACTTGAGTTATCAGGGAGTGTCCGTAGGCCACACTTTAGCACTACCATGGGTGCCAGGGAATGTCCGAGTTCGGCTTCACACACTTTAACGCTTCCATGGGCGTCAGGGAGTGTCCATATTTGCCACCGTCGCATTTCAAAGATACCCTCTTCCACAATCTCAACCACAACCACAACCACGACCACTACCACAAACTCATACTCAACCACAACCACAACCACGACCACAAACACAAACTCATACTCTTTCCACACTACCATTACTCTTTTCCACACAGACTGACACCCCTATGCATGTACCACTGACCCACATGAATGGTATGCACTTAAACAAAAATGCTGAATTAAAGGAACAACACGCGTACGGGGATTAATGAGTCATACTACAATGTTTTAATCATTCAAACATAACCAAATAGAGTTCTGATTAACCAAGTTTCCCAAACAGAACCTCAACAGTATATAAATTTCATCCAAACAGTCCCTTAACAGAAAAACAGACAAAAACAGAAACTGCTAAACCTCGCGCGCGCGGGCCGCTCGCGCGAAGGGTCGCTCGCGCGGGCCGCTCGCGCGATAAGCCCATTTTCCTTTTATTAATAAACTTTTCTGTCTGCCTGAGGAAAACAAGGTCGCGCGCGCGGATCGCTCGCGCGAAGGGGTTCTCGCGCGACCCTCGCTCGCGCGACTAGCCAATTTTTCAATTATATATATATAAACTCTTACGTCTGCCTGGGGAAGCCTACCTCGCGCGCGCGGGCCGCTCGCGCGAGGGGTCGCTCGCGCGATACTCGCGCGCGCGATCGTGGCGCGAGATGAAGCTGAGGCTTCATCTTCTCCGCAGGAACTGTTCTGTTTCAGCAAACAGGGGTCCTTTTTGACCCATTTTCAATTCTGTAAAGTATGTATATCATGTTATATATGGATCTCTTCCTTTTTAAACAAGGATTAAGAATCTATGATTAATTTAACATGATTCTAACTATAACTCTCCAATTTTATGATAAACTAAAACATGTCAAAATTTGATTTCTAATATACTTTGTGATATGAACAAATTAGGCTCTATAACTTCAAACATGACATGTAGGATGTATAATCTTCTATAATCATCTCTAAAAACGAATTTTGATTGGGTTTAGAAATTCATGATTTTTATGCTATGAACTTCATACGTAAAAATCATCAATGGGGATTTACAACATTAAACAATTACACAGCAATTAATATGAAATTACATTCTTAGTGAGTTTAGAATACTCACTGTGATAAGGAGGTGTGTGATTGTTTGAGAAAGATAAGCACAAAAATAAAATACTCCAAACTTGGCTATGGTGATTGAAGCTTCCTCTCTCTATATAATTTCTGTATTAACTCTCTGAGTTTTCTCTGAAACTCTCTAATTTTCAGAATTATATGTGTGCTGAAAGTGATATGTGTGGTGTATATTGGATGTATATATAGAGCTCCCAATGCTTGGGCTCCAAGAAGATCCTAATTCACTCAACAATTGGTTTAGATTATCTACTAAACTAAATACTCAGCATATAAATCTGGTATACACACAATACATATACGTAGATAATTCTCCAGATGGTGAAGAGGCAATATAGAGTAGTAGGGGTCAATTTGTATGTGTTTGGGAATTTAGCTTATGGCATTAAATTAACACACACACAATTTCAATACCCAAACAAGGCATATCTAATGATTACTTGCCATAAATGGCAATAAAGCAAATGTCCAAATCGGTCACTTCCAAAATCTGTGGAAGTTAAACACAACATGGACAGTTTTGAACATAAACTGGTATTTTTGGGGCGCGGTGGTCACCACAAAAATACAGAAAATTCCTTTTAACTTAAGAAATGGTTTTCTGGTTTCATAAAAATACTGATTGAGTCAATAGAAGTTATTTTCACCGTTTTGAAATACAGACTTTGAAATCCACACAGGTATTATTAATTTTGTAAAAATTACAATTTGACCCCAACAAGAATTTTAATATGAAATAACACAAGGGATAATAATTAGAACATGGGAAATGTATTTAAATGAAGCAGTCCATAATAATTGAAGTTAAGTATGACAATGTAAATACCAATTAAATATAAAAATGAATTTTAAATTAAATGGAAATGCAGGTTATTACACCCTTCCTCCCTTAAACAGGATTTCGTCCCCGAAATCAAGACTAACTAGTCCTGAAACAACTCCGGGTACTTCTTCCTCATATCAGCTTCAACTTCCCACGAGGCTTCGTTCTCATCATGGTGATTCCACTGAACTTTCACCAACGGGATATCCTTATTCCTCAACTTCTTGATACTCTGATCCAAAATCTTCACAGGTCTCTCCTTGTAAGAAACGTTATGACTCGTCTCAATATCGTCATAACTAACCACGTGCGAGGGGTCTCGTATGTATTTCCTCAACATACTTACGTGAAACACGTTGTGAACCCCAGACATCTTCGGTGGTAGCGCCAGTCGATAAGCTACTTTCCCGACACGTTCCAAAATCTCGAACGGTCCGATAAAACGCGGAGCTAATTTCCCTCTCTTGAGACCAAAACGTACCACTCCTCGGGTTGGTGAAACCTTAAGGAGTACGTGATCTCCAACACTAAACTCCAAATCCTTCCGGCGTCGATCAGCATAACTCTTATACCGGCTCTGAGCGGTTCTCATCCTCTCCTTGACCAAAGAAATCTTCTCGTTGGTCTCTCTAACCAAGTCTGGCCCCAACAACTCTGTATCCCCAACTTCTGCCCAACACAAAGGGGAACGACATGGTCGTCCGTACAATGCTTCAAACGGAGCCATACCGATACTCACGTGATAACTGTTGTTATAGGCAAATTCAACCAACGGCAAGTGTGTCTCCCAAGATTCTTCAAAATCGATCACACAAGCCCTGAGCATATCTTCCATTATCTGATTAACACGCTCAGTCTGCCCATCTGTCTGAGGGTGAAAAGCAGTGCTCATCTTGAGCGAAGTTCCCATAGCTTCTTGCAGACTTTCCCAAAATCCAGAGGTAAAACGTGCGTTACGGTCTGACACAATTGACACAGGTGCACCGTGAAGTCGCACAACTTGTTGTATGTACATCCGGCTCATCTTCTCTACCGGGTATGTCATACTATAAGCAATGAAATGAGCTGACTTCGTCAATCGATCCACGATTACCCAAATGGCGTCATGATTCTGCTGCGATCGAGGTAATCCTACTACAAAGTCCATCGTAATGTGTTCCCACTTCCAACCAGGGATAGGTAGCGGTTGCAACAATCCTGACGGTCTCTGATGTTCAGCTTTGACTTGCTGACACGTCAAACACTTGGATACAAATTCGGCCACGTCTTTCTTCATACCTTCCCACCAGAAATTTCTCTTCAGATCTTTGTACATCTTCGTTCCTCCCGGGTGAACTGTATATCTTGACTTATGCGCTTCTTCCAGGATATCCTTCCTTAACTCTTCATTACCTGGCACACATAATCTATTCCTGCACCGATATCCTCCATCGACTACCACTTTCCATTCTGTCGGGTCTTTTTCTGACATCTTTATGAACCATGTCTGAAACTTCTCATCTTCTTTCTGAGCTCCAATAATGCGGTCGATAAGAACAGGCTGTAGGATAAGACATCCAAAAAATTGTCCCTCTCCTTCTTCAGCACTCTGTACATCGAATTCCGCCAAGGTCTCCAATGCTCGCCACTCTCTAACCATTAAGGAGGCGGTCGTCCCACGAGTCTGTCGACTCAGGGCATCAGCAACCACATTGGCTTTACCCGGGTGGTATTCTAATGTGAAATCGTAATCTTTGATCAGCTCCATCCATCTGCGCTGTCTCATGTTCAACTCTTTCTGTGTGAACAAATATTTCAAACTCTTGTGATCGGAGAACAAATCAAACTTCTCACCGTAGAGATAGTGTCTCCAAATCTTGAGTGCAAAAACTACTGCCGCCAATTCCAAATCATGAATGGGATAGTTCAACTCATTCGGCTTCAGCTGTCTGGATCCATAGGCGATCACCCTGCCATCTTGCATAAGTACACACCCTAACCCTTGATATGATGCGTCACTAAAGATAGTGAACTTCTCATCAGGCTTGGGTATTGCTAGTACCGGTGCGGTAGTGAGTCTCTCTTTCAACTCTAGAAAGGCTCGCTCATGCTTCTCTGTCCATTCGAACTTCAAATTCTTCTTCGTCAACCCAGTTAAAGGTGCTGCTATCTTTGAGAATCCCTCAACGAATCTCCTGTAATAGCCTGCGAGTCCAAGAAAACTCCGAACTTCTGTAGGGTTGCTCGGTCTAACCCAGTTTGATACAGCATCGGTCTTGGATGAATCCACTGAAATTCCTTGAGATGACACCTTGTGTCCCAAAAATTTCACTTCCTGCAGCCAGAACTCACACTTACTGAACTTGGCATACAACTGCTGGTCCTTGAGCGTCTGCATCGCAATCCGTAGATGTTGCTCGTGTTCTTCTCTTGACTTAGAATAGATCAAAATATCATCAATAAAGACGATGACAAACTGATCTAAATAAGGCTTGAACACTCTGTTCATCAAATCCATGAATACTGCCGGGGCGTTCGTCATTCCAAATGGCATTACCAGGAATTCATAATGACCATATCGGGTTCTGAAAGCAGTCTTAGGTATGTCTTCCTTCCGTACCCTCAACTGATGATATCCCGACCTCAGGTCTATATTGGAAAATGTCGTAGCTCCTTGTAGTTGATCAAACAAATCGTCAATCCGAGGCAAGGGATACTTGTTCTTGATAGTCACACGGTTCAGTTCTCTGTAGTCGATACACAATCTGAGTGTCCCGTCCTTCTTCTTTACAAATAACACCGGTGCTCCCCAAGGCGATGTACTTGGGCGTACAAAACCTAGGTTCTCGAGCTCTTGAACTTGTTCCTTCAATTCCAGCAGTTCTGTGGGGGCCATTCTGTAGGGAACCTTGGTGATCGGTACGGTACCCGGTATAAGCTCAATACAGAACTCTATACTTCTCTCGGGCGGTAGACCAGAAACATCTTCAAACACTTCTTCGAAGTCCTTGACTACAGGTATAGATGACGCTGTCACCTCTGTACTGACGACTTCGATGTTGGCTAAGCATCTCGTGAGGAACATATCTCCCGAAGGGTTACATTGAAAATCAAAGGTTGATTCTCATTGTCGGGGAATGTAATTCTCTTCCTCGCACAATCCAACTTCACTTGATTCTGAGAGAGCCAATCCATTCCTAGGATTATGTCGAACTCCTTCATTGATAGGACAATCAACCTAGCAGGGATTTCACGGTCTCCTAACCGTAAGGGACAATCCTTGCACACGTGTCCTAATCTGACCGCAGCTCCTAGTGGCGAAGTAGCCTTCAAAGCTTTCTCTAAGCGATGAGGCAAAATACCCAATCTTCGAATTGTATTAACAGATATGAACGAAAGAGCAGCACCCGTATCAAATAATACTTTAACATGGGAGTTAAACAGAGTTAATGTACCTTCTACTGCTTGCTGATCAGGTTGAGCTTCTCCATAATTCCCTTCTTCATACGCAGTTCCATCATATCCAGCGGCATCAGGGATAACAGCATTCAAGCGAGTCTGACCCTGTTAACCATAAGTCACCTGCTTAGGAGCAGTACAGAACCTGCTGATGTGACCTGGTTCACCACAGTTGAAGCAGACTATCCCTTGCTGAGTAGCACGCCTTGGTGCCTTGCAATCACGAGCCAAATGTCCAGGGTTGCCACAGTTGAAACACTTTCCACTACTACTTTCTTCGCCTACTCGAGGTTGAGTCGGATAGGTAATAGCCTGGGTCTTCTTGCTTCCGTCGAAATTCCTCTTCTGCCCTTGGGTACGGTTCATTGGTGGTCTATTCCCAAAATTACCCCTTTGAGGCGGTCGGAATTCAAATTGTTTACGGTTCACTCGAGCATCCTCTTCCAGGTCGGTAGCCAAACCAACAAGTCCTTCGAACGATTTATCCAGGTGGCCGAGAGTCAAGCGGCGAATCTGCGGTGTCAGCCCTTGATTATACTTGCGGATCTTCTTCTCTTCAGTATCAACCAGGTGTGGAGCAAACCGAGACAGTCTTTCGAACTGTATGGTGTACTCTTGCACCGACTTGGTTCCTTGCGTCAGGTCCATGAATTCCTTCTCTCTTCTGTGCCTCTCCGTAGCCGGGAAATACTTCTCCAAAAATCTCCCCTTGAACGCAGTCCACGTCATTCCCGCTGCAGCTTCATTCCCGATAGTAGCTATGACCGAATCCCACCAATCTGCGGCAGTATCGGTCAACTGAAATGTAGCTAATCTTCTCTTGTCTATCTCGTTGCATTGGACAGCTTCGAACATGCGGTCCATCTGTCTCAACCACTGTTCCGCTTTCCAGGGTTCCGCGGTACCCGCAAACTGTTCGGGCCTTAGAGCACGGAATCTTTCTAGCAACTTGTCTCCCGTTTGACGGTCTCTTCGATTGTCGTTCGTATTACCGATTCTTTCTAACCGTCTGATAAACGCTTCAAACATCCCTGTAGGATCGGCAGCTTCGGGTGCTCCCTCGATCAGGTTCCTGTTCCTCCTGACTCCTCCAGCCATTCTATGCATGATAGTGGTAGTAGAATGAGAAACATGCATGCACAGTGCTATGAAGCAATTTAAATGACAACAACATTCAAAAGAGTATATCTTATATATATAACTTCTGTCAAGTAGATACAAAAAGCATGTATGGTCAGATCAATGCCTACCCTATCTGCATGGGTTAGGACGCATGCAAGAGTTAATGTTACAAAAATGGGATCATTGCCCTACACTCTAATGCATGTAATTACAGTTGCAAAAAGAGACAGAGCTAATAGTCAAAAGTGGTTAATATGTACAAGTCATGACTAGAACGTCAATCATCTCCATAAGCGGCTATCAGGAGATCTAGCGAATCGACAGGGCGAAAACGCTGAACAACAAACGGTCCAACCCCGTCATAGCTGTGAGAGGTGGACGATGAAGCAGGTACAGGAGCATCTGCCTCATCTACCATCTCCTCAGGCAGGGCTAGCTCAAGTGCTAGCTCAGCCTCGAGCTCAGCGGCAAGATCGTCCAGACCTATGTCGTCCTCTAAGATCTCCCCACCTACTGGGACCATATGAACAACCTCTGCATCGTCCTCAGCAATGAGTACCACCGGCGGAGGCATCTCCAACTGAGCCAGGTGGGCATGCACGATCTGGATCTCGAGGGGAAGGTAGAAAGCATCGCTATCGACCAACCTCAGAATCTCGACCAAAACCAAACGCTGAGCCTCTGCGAATTATCGAAGCTCAAAACGGATACGGGTCAGGTCAACTAGGCCTACCACGTGAACCTGGTGCCAAACCTCAGATACTACCGTCGTCACGGCCAACTGCCCTACGGCCGCCTGATATAAGTCGAGAAAAGCTGGGATCACTGCCCCAGGTATCACGAAGTGTCCTCCAAACCTGTCTGGTACATAAAGTGGGGGAGCTGGATCCATACCTGAAAAGGTACTACTTAAAGTCAGAACAGAATAATCTTAGGCGTTTGGGTTCTGAGTCTATCCTCCCTGTCGTATCATCGGGTGTGTAACACTTAATGGAATGTGGAATCGAGTCTATACTGGTAAACCCTAACCTGGCTAAACTATCTTGTGATAAATAATAACCTGGCTCTGATACCAATTGTAACGACCCGCCTCCCCATCTAGCAACAATATTGTCCGCTTTAGGCCTAAACACAAAGAACTTCCCAGGGGGTCACCCATCCCTGGTACTGCTCTGGGAGCAGCACGCTTAACTGTGAAGTTCTTTCATGTTTAGCTCCCTCACGGTTTTAAAAGGCCTTGTTGCATAGAGAGGGGCGATTAATCCTTATAAACTAGTCCAGGAACTTCACCCCAGGCGATGTGAGACAAGCCCCCACACCCGACCTCACCTCATCCATCTTGGCCATCCTGCCTCAGGAATATTGGCTCTTGGTCGTCACAATCCACCCTTCTCAAGGGCCACACGTCCTCATGTGGGGCCTGCCCCACACTTCCGGCTGGGTTTCCGCTCTGATACCACTAAATCCTGTCACGCCCCAACGTAGCATAAATAAGGAAAGCGTTTAATTTCCATTACGGACCCGTAGGTCGCGACAGTTTGAAGGATCGATTCCGTCCCAAACGTCAAACAACAAAACATAATAATCAGAGTAAAGCAATCAAGGCTTACAAAAATTTTCTATCTTATTACATCTTATAAACCGGGGTCAACTAAGGCACAGACCGCCTTGAAAATAAAATAATAACTTAGAGTCTGTTACAGTCATCCTCAAAACAAAACAGTTCATAACTTAAAACAGATAAACTTAAAACATATAATAAACAGTTTCTCGTCCCAATAGCAGCCATTCTTAATTAGCATAATCGTATGATTCCTCCTGATTGTAACCTGAAAAGCCTGAACACGAATGTCCAGGACGCATCAACGTCGTCAGCTTCAAGAAGCTGGTGAGTATTAAAAACATAACTTTGAATGTAAAACATACCAACTTACCTTTTTCCAATTCCCATTTAAATCCACAAGTTTATTATTGAAGTAAGGAGCTCATTTAGAAAACATTCACAACATTATTTAAAGAGGGTAATTTACACAGATGGGACCGTGTATGAGAACAATGCACCACACTCATCTTGCCGACTCTTTTCTCTCGACAGCCACAACAACCCGCTATCCTACTCCTGGTATCTTTGAAACACTCAGACAGCCACACTTTAGCAACGGGGCGCCAGGGAGTGTCCAGTTTGCCTCACACTTTGGTCCAGGGTACCAGGGAGTGTCCAATGCCTCACACTTTGAATACCCTAACCGCCATGCAAATACCGGGGCAACCCCTCACACAGTATCCAGACTTGAGTTATCAGGGAGTGTCCGTAGGCCACACTTTAGCACTACCATGGGTGCCAGGGAATGTCCGAGTTCGGCTTCACACACTTTAACGCTTCCATGGGCGTCAGGGAGTGTCCATATTTGCCACCGTCGCATTTCAAAGATACCCTCTTCCACAATCTCAACCACAACCACAACCACGACCACTACCACAAACTCATACTCAACCACAACCACAACCACGACCACAAACACAAACTCATACTCTTTCCACACTACCATTACTCTTTTCCACACAGACTGACACCCCTATGCATGTACCACTGACCCACATGAATGGTATGCACTTAAACAAAAATGCTGAATTAAAGGAACAACATGCGTACGGGGATTAATGAGTCATACTACAATGTTTTAATCATTCAAACATAACCAAATAGAGTTCTGATTAACCAAGTTTCCCAAACAGAACCTCAACAGTATATAAATTTCATCCAAACAGTCCCTTAACAGAAAAACTGACAAAAACAGAAACTGCGAAACCTCGCGCGCGCGGGCCGCTCGCGCGAAGGGTCGCTCGCGCGGGCCGCTCGCGCGATAAGCCCATTTTCCTTTTATTAATAAACTTTTCTGTCTGCCTGAGGAAAGCAAGGTCGCGCGCGCGGATCGCTCGCGCGAAGGGGTTCTCGCGCGACCCTCGCTCGCGCGACCAGCCAATTTTTCAATTATATATATATAAACTCTTACGTCTGCCTGGGGAAGCCTACCTCGCGCGCGCGGGCCGCTCGCGCGAGGGGTCGCTCGCGCGATACTCGCGCGCGCGATCGTGGCGCGAGATGAAGCTGAGGCTTCATCTTCTCCGCAGGAACTGTTCTGTTTCAGCAAACAGGGGTCCTTTTTGACCCATTTTCAATTCTGTAAGTATGTATATCATGTTATATATGGATCTCTTCCTTTTTAAACAAGGATTAAGAATCTATGATTAATTTAACATGATTCTAACTATAACTCTCCAATTTTATGATAAACTAAAACATGTCAAAATTTGATTTCTAATATACTTTGTGATATGAACAAATTAGGCTCTATAACTTCAAACATGACATGTAGGATGTATAATCTTCTATAATCATCTCTAAAAACGAATTTTGATTGGGTTTAGAAATTCATGATTTTTATGCTATGAACTTCATACGTAAAAATCATCAATGGGGATTTACAACATTAAACAATTACACAGCAATTAATATGAAATTACATTCTTAGTGAGTTTAGAATACTCACTGTGATAAGGAGGTGTGTGATTGTTTGAGAAAGATAAGCACAAAAATAAAATACTCCAAGCTTGGCTATGGTGATTGAAGCTTCCTCTCTCTATATAATTTCTGTATTAACTCTCTGAGTTTTCTCTGAAACTCTCTAATTTTCAGAATTATATGTGTGCTGAAAGTGATATGTGTGGTGTATATTGGATGTATATATAGAGCTCCCAATGCTTGGGCTCCAAGAAGATCCTAATTCACTCAACAATTGGTTTAGATTATCTACTAAACTAAATACTCAGCACATAAATCTGGTATACACACAATACATATACGTAGATAATTCTCCAGATGGTGAAGAGGCAATATAGAGTAGTAGGGGTCAATTTGTATGTGTTTGGGAATTTAGCTTATGGCATTAAATTAACACACACACAATTTCAATACCCAAACAAGGCATATCTAATGATTACTTGCCATAAATGGCAATAAAGCAAATGTCCAAATCGGTCACTTCCAAAATCTGTGGAAGTTAAACACAACATGGACAGTTTTGAACATAAACTGGTATTTTCGGGGCGCGGTGGTCACCACAAAAATACAGAAAATTCCTTTTAACTTAAGAAATGGTTTTCTGGTTTCATAAAAATACTGATTGAGTCAATAGAAGTTATTTTCACCGTTTTGAAATACAGACTTTGAAATCCACACAGGTATTATTAATTTTGTAAAAATTACAATTTGACCCCAACAAGAATTTTAATATGAAATAACACAAGGGATAATAATTAGAACATGGGAAATGTATTTAAATGAAGCAGTCCATAATAATTGAAGTTAAGTATGACAATGTAAATACCAATTAAATATAAAAATGAATTTTAAATTAAATGGAAATGCAGGTTATTACACGTACATTCGTCGTTTGTATAAATCAGTGAATTGCCTCATGTTTTAAAGTTTCATGACATACATGTGGAGTCAGTTGTACATGCATGGTGAGTGTGAATGTTGGTCAGTATGGAAAAAAAAAATGGTCAGTCTGGCATAGTGAGTGCGGTTGAGATTGTGATGTAGACACTCCCTGGTAAGTGAGTACCAAAGTGTGTTGTGATTGAGATTGCGGCGAGGGTGTCTTTGAAATGCGACGGTGGCAAAACTGGACACTCCCTGACGACCATGGTAGCGTCAAAGTGTGTGAAGCCGAACTTGGACATTCCCTGGCACCCATGGAAGTGCTAAAGTGTGGCCTACGGACACTCCCTAATACCCGAGTCTGGATACTGCGTGAGGGTTCCTCCGGTATTTGCATGGCGGATTAGGTAGTCAAAGTGTGAGGCAATGGACACTCCCTGGTACCCCGGACCAAAATGTGTGAGGCAAACTGGACATTCCCTGGCACCCATGTGCTAAAGTGTGGCTATCTTAGCGTTTCAAAGATACTGGTGTGTGATGTTGGGTTGTTGGGTTTTGTCGAGAGAAAAGAGTCGGTAAGATGAGATGGTGCATTGTTCTCATACACGGTCACATATATGTGAATTACACCTTTCAAATAATATTGTGGTTGTTTCCTAAAATGAACTCCTTGCTTTAATACGAACTTGTTGAATTTAATGAGAATTGGAAAATGGTAAATGAGTATGTGTTACATTCAAAGTTATGTTTTTAATACTCACCAGCTTCTTGAAGCTGACGATGTTGATGCGCCCTGGACATTCGTGTTCAGGTTTTTCAGGTTATGATCAGGCTGAACATTATGACTATGCGAACTGAGAATGGCTGCTTTTGGAAGATAAAACTATTATCTATGTTCCATGCTTTAGTTATAAACTATTTTGTAATAAGGATGACTGTAATAGATATTAAGTTATTGTTTTGTTTTAAGACGGTTTGTGCCTTTAGAGACCCCGTGCTGTAATATGCAATAAGTTAGAAAAATATTTGTAAGCTTTGATTGCTCTACTCTGATTATTGTTTATCGTTGTTCGACGTTTGGGACGGAATCGATCCTTCAAACTGTCGCGACCTACGGGTCCATAAAGGAAATTAAACGCTTTCTATATTTATGCTACGTCGGGGCGTGACACGATTTAGTGGTATCAGAGCCAGGTTATTATTTATCTTAAGATAGTTTAGCCAGGTTAGGGTTTAACAGTTTTGACCCGATTCCACGATCTGTTAGCTTAAGCTTTGCACCCCGATGATACGACAGGGAGGATAGACTCAGAACCCAAACGCCTAAGATTATCTCTTTCCTGACTTAAGTTAGTACCTTTTTCAGGTATGGATCCAGCTCAGCCTCTTTTTGTACCTGACGCTTTTGGAGGGCATTGGGTTACTGTGGGAGAGATAGTACTGGCTTTTGTGATACTTTATTTCACCACTATTGGGCAGCGTGCAGCTGCTACCATCGAGTTAGATCTCTGGCACCAGATTCATGTGTTAGGACTGATCGACTTGTCCCGTGCCCGCCTCGAGATTCTGTACTTTATCGAGATCCAGCGCTTAGTGGTTGTAGAGATGGTTGACTTGGTTAACAACGATGCCTTCTATTTACCTCTTGAGGTTCAGGTTGTGCAGGCTCACCTTGCACAGCTAGAGATGCCTCCACCTGTCGTCCCCGCTGTTGAGGATGATGGTGACAGTGACGTTGTACTTGCTTATATTATCGAGGACGCTGAGGAGGATGGCATAGGTTGGGACGACTTCACAGTTGACCTTGAGGAGGCACTAGCACTTGAGCTAGCTTTTGCCAGAGGCAGATGCCCCTGGACCCGCTTCGTTGTTGACCTCACATAGCTGTAATTTTGGGGCAGGCCCCTCTTATGTTCAGCGACTTCATCAGGCCGACTCGCTTGACCTTTTGATGGCTACCTATGGCGATGACTGACCGTTCAGATGTCGCTTTGTATATATTTACTACTTTTGACTATTAGCTCTACCTCTTTTTGCACATTGTAATTATATGCATTAGAGTATAGGGCAATAACCCCATTTTTGTAACATTAACTCTTGCATGCGTCCTAACCCATATAGATAGGGTAGGCATTGACCTGATCATACACGCCTTTTGTGTCAACTTGACAAGAAGTTATATATAAAATATACTCTTTTGAATGTTGTCGTCATTTAAATTGCTTCATAGTATTGCTTCATGCATGTTTCTCATTCTACTATCACTATCATGCATAGAATGGCTGGAGGACTAAGGAGGAACATGAATTTGATCGAGGGAACACCTGAGGCTGCCGATCCCACAGGAATGTTTGAAGCTTTCGTCAAACATCTCGAAAGGGTTAGCAATCAGAATGATAACCAACGAGACCGCCAAACTGGAGATAAGTTGTTGGAGAGATTCCGTGCGCTAAGGCCCGAGCAGTTTGCGGGTACCGCGGAACAATGGAGAGCAGAACAGTGGTTAAGATAGATGGACCGTATGTTCGAAGCTGTCCAGTATAATGGGATGGACAAGAGGAGGTTAGCTACCTTCCAGTTAACCGATGCTGCCGCAGATTAGTAGGATTCGATCATAGCTACTATCGGGAATGGAGTTGCGATGGGAATGACGTGGACTGCATTCAAGGGGAGATTTCTGGAGAAGTATTTCCCGACTACGGAGAGACACAGAAGAGAGAAGGAGTTCATGGATTTAACACAAGGAACCAAGTCGGTACAAGAATACACCACACAGTTTGAGAGATTGTCTCGGTTCGCTCCACACCTGGTTGATACTGAAGAAAAGAAGATACGGAAGTATAACCAAGGGCTGACACCGCAAATTCATCGCCTGACTCTCGGTCACCTAGATAAGTCATTTGAGGGATTGGTTGGCTTGGCTACTGATCTAGAATAAGACGCTCGAGTGAACCGTAAGTAATTCGAATTCCGACCACCTCAAAGGGGTAATTTTGGGAATAGACTACCAATGAATCGTACCCAAGGGCAAAAGAGGAATTTTGATGGGAGCAAGAGGACCCAAGCTATCACCTATCCGACTCAACTCCGAGTGGGAGAAGGTAGTAATGCTGGAAAATGTTTCAATTATGGCAACACCCCGGTCATCTGGCTCGAGATTGCAAGGCTCCAAGGTGTGCTGCCCAGCAAGGCATAGTCTACTACAACTGTGGTGAACCAGGTCACATCAGCAAATTCTGTACTGCCCCTAAGCAAGTGACTTATGGTCAGCAAGGTCAGACTCGCGTGAATGATGCTATTCCTGATGCTGCTGGATATGACGGAACTATTTATGAAGAAGGAGATTGTGGAGAAACTCAACCGGATCAGCAAGCAGTGGAAGGTACATTAACTCTATTTAACTCCCAAGTTAAAGTTTTATTTGATACAGGTGCTGCTCTTTCGTTCATATCTGTTAATACAATTCGGAGATTGGGTATCTTACCTCATCGTTTAGAGAAAGCTTTGAGGGCTACTTCACCATTAAGAGCCGCAGTCAGATTAGGACACGTGTGCAATGATTGTCCTTTACGGCTAGGAGACCGTGAAATCCCTGCAAGGCTAATTTTTCTATCAATGAAAGAGTTCGACATAATCCTAGGAATGGATTGGCTCTCACAGAATCAAGTAAAGTTGGATTGTGCGAGGAAGAAAATTACATTCTCCGATAATGAGAATCGACCCGTTGATTTTCAATGTAACCCTTCGGGAGATATGTTCCTCACGAGATGCTTAGCAAACATCGAAGTCGTCAGTACAAAAGCGACAGTGTCATCTATACCTGTAGTCAAGGACTTCGAAGAAGTATTTCAAGACATTTCTGGTTTGCCACCCGAAAGAAGTATAGAGTTCTGTATTGAGCTTATACCGGGTACCGTACCAATCACGAAGGTTCCCTACAGAATGGCCCCCACCAAACTATTGGAATTGAAGGAACAAGTTTAAGGGCTCGAGAACCTAGGATTTGTACGTCCAAGTACATCGCCTTGGGAAACACCGGTGTTATTTGTGAAGAACAAGGATGGGACACTAAGGTTGTGCATCGATTACAGAGAACTGGACCGAGTGACTATCAAGAACAAGTATCCCTTACCTCGGATTGACGATTTGTTTGATCAACTACAAGGAGCTACGACATTTTCCAAGATAGACCTAAGGTCGGGATATCATCAGTTGAGGGTACGGAAGGAAGACATACCTAAGACTGCTTTCAGAACCCTATATGGTCACTATGAATTTCTGGTAATGCCGTTTGGAATGACGAATGCCCCGGCAGTGTTTATGGATCTGATGAACAGAGTGTTCAAGCCTTATTTGGATCAGTTTGTCATCGTCTTCATTGATGATATTTTGATCTATTCTAAGCCAGCAGAAGAACACGAACAACATCTACGGATTGCGATGCAGACGCTCAAGGACCACCACTTGTATGCCAAGTTCAGTAAGTGTGAGTTCTGGTTGCAAGAAGTGAAATTTTTGGGATGCAAGGTGTCATCTCAAGAAATTTCTGTGGATTCGTCCAAGACGTATGTTGTGTCAAACTGGGTTAGGCCGAGCAACCCTACGGAGGTTAGAAGTTTTCTTGGACTCGCAGGCTATTACAGAAGATTTGTTGAAGGGTTTTCTAAGATAGCTGCACCATTAACTGGGTTGACGAAGAAGAATTTGAAGTTCGACTGGACAGAGAAGCATCAGCGCGCCTTTCTAGAGTTGAAAGAGAAACTTACTACCGCACCGGTACTAGCTATACCCAAGCCTGATGAGAAGTTCACTATTTTTAGTGACGCGTCATATCAAGGAGTAGGGTGTGTACTTATGCAAGATGGTAGAGTTATCTCTTATGGATCCAGACAGCTGAAGCCGAATGAGTTAAACTATCCCATTCATGATTTGGAATTGGCTGCAGTAGTTTTTGCACTCAAGATTTGGAGACATTATCTCTACGGTGAGAAGTTTGACTTATTCTCTGATCACAAGAGCCTAAAATATTTGTTCACACAGAAAGAGTTGAACATGAGACAACGCAGATGGATGGAGCTAATCAAAGATTACGACTTCACGTTAGAGTACCACCCTGGTAAAGCTAATGTGGTCGCTGATTCTTTAAGTCGACAGACTCGAGAGACGATCGCCTCCTTAATGGTTAGAGAATGGCGAGTACTGGAGACGTTGGCGGAGTTCGATGTACAGAGTACTGAGGAAGGAGGAGGAAAACTTTTTGGATGTCTTATCCTACAACCTGTTCTTATCGACCTCATTATTGGAGCTCAGGAAGAAGATGAGAAGTTTCAGACATGGTTTGTGAAGATGTCAGAAAAAGACCCGACCGAATGGAAGGTGGGGAGTGATGGAGGGTATCGATGCAGAGATAGATTATGTGTGCCAGATGTTGGAGAGCTTAGGAAGGATATCCTGGAAGAAGCACATAAGTCAAGGTATACAGTTCACCCAGGAAGAACAAAAATGCACAAGGATTTGAAGAGAAATTTCTGGTGGAAAGGTATGAAGGAGGATGTGGCCGAATTTGTATCCAAGTGTTTGACGTGTCAACAAGTCAAGGCTGAACATCAGAGACCATCAGGATTGTTGCAACCACTACCTATTCCTGGTTGGAAGTGGGAGCACATTACGATGGATTTTGTAGTAGGATTGCCTCGATCATAACAGAATCATGATGTCATTTGGGTAATCGTGGATCGATTGACGAAGTCTGCTCATTTCATTGCTTATAGTATGACATACCTGGTGGAAAAGAATGAGCCAGATGTACATACAACAAGTTGTACAACTTCACGGTGCACCTGTGTCGATTGTGTCAGACCGTGACGCACGTTTTACTTCTGGATTTTGGGAAAGTTTGCAAGAAGCTATGGGAACCTCGCTCAAGATGAGTACTGCTTTTCACCCTCAGACAGATGGGCAAACTGAACGAGTTAATCAGATCATGGAGGATATGCTTAGGGCTTGTGTTATCGATTTTGAAGAATCTTGGGAGACACACTTGCCGTTGGTTGAATTTGCCTACAACAACAGTTATCACACGAGTATCGGGATGGCTCCGTTCGAAGCATTGTACGGACGACCATGTCGTTCTCCATTGTGTTGGGCAGAAGTGGGGGACACAGAATTGTTGGGACCAGATTTGGTTAGAGAAACCAACAAAAAGATTTCTTTGGTCAAGGAGAGGATGAGAACCGCTCAAAGCCGGTATAAGAGTTATGCCGATCGACTCCGAAAAGATTTGGAGTTTAGCGTCGGAGATCACTGACAAACACTGAATATTGCACATTCATGTGCCAATATAATAGACATAATACTCATTTAATCCCCCAAATCCCTAGTTTTACATGTATATTTGAATTAATATAATTTAACAGTGATGTCACTCAAATGCGTGTAATTATTTGTTTTTACATATTTTATATCTTTAGGTAAAAATGAAGTGAAATAAAGGGAAGAAAAAAAAGCAACAAGCACACATAAGCATTTTCCATATATGTTGGTAGTCCCCAACTACCATTCTCATAATAAACCAAAAGAAGAAGGAAAAAAAAATCAACAGAGGCAAAAGAAAGCAAAAGAAGACAAAAAAAACATAAAATAAACTAAACATATAAAAGAAATACAAGCATTCAAGTAATGCTTGATAACGACAGTTATGATACATATATATATATATGCTTGTTCTCTCTCTCTCTCTCTCTGTTCTTTATTTTCTTCTTTCTCCGCAGGTTTTCAAACTGTTAGAGCGAACGAAGAAAAACGTGGATGCGTGAAGAAAAATTGACAAAACGCACTGCTTTCGTGACGAATAGGATGATGAAATTTCATCTCCTCTCGTCTATAAAAGGAAAGGAGGAGGACACCACAAATGACAAGCTCCACAAGAAACAATCACTGTTAGGGAGAGAATAGTTTAGGGGAGGTTATTATGTGCGCACTTTATATTGTCCCTAAAAATAGGAAACTTTAATTTTTCTTTGCCTTTTCTAGTTCTAGTAGTTGTAAAATTGTACTTTTATGTAATTGATGATTTCATGTTCAAAAATATGTAGCAAAACTTTGTGTACTGTATTTCTAAAATTTAAAATATTTGTTTTCTTGTATGACCTTTGTCAATTTGTAGTAGTAAAATATTCCTATTTAAAAGTAGATCGAATATTTCTAGTCTAGTAGTACTTATAGTTGTCCCTAAAATAGTTTGAAACCCCAAATTTTCAGTTTGTATAGCAATATTTCCATTCACTAGAATACAGATTTTGCAAATAAATATCATATTTCTTAGTTACGTAGTTTTTATAATTACCTACCAAAGCCCCAAGCACACCATATTCATATCTCACTCCAAAAGTAGATTAGGATTTGGTTTGGCCTTATTTGTGTTCTTGGAGTTCAACCACTGTGACCCCACAAGAATCCAAAGTCAAAGGTTTAGTATTTTATATTTGGTTCAGTATTTCCATTTATGTATATTTTATTAGCCTAGTTGTACTAAACTTTGCTATTTTGCAGATTCCACAAATTCAACCCCAGCTCATGTTAAGTAAAGAAAATAATATAATAATATTAGTTTTCACATTTAACTTGGTTTTATAGCTTTGGTTTTAATTGAGCAGTCACTGTTTAAAGATTGACTATGCGGTCTTAAATGCCAAACGCTTTTCAAATGCACAAAAGTTGTGAGATCTAGTGTTGGTTTGCATATTCCCAATTCCTTTAAATCATTTCCCCTTAGTTAATTAATATTTCCTGTTTTATAATAGTTTTGCTTAAATATCTGTATTATTTCCATCTTTCGCTATTATTAAATCTAAAAAGTTTATCTCACAAAAATTTAGCTTTTTTATATTTTTCTTCATTTTCTTACTAGTATGTTAGTTAATTTATTTTGCACTGTTAAAATCTTTACCAACTGTTAAAAAAAATAGCTTTAATTACTTTTATTGCAAAAATATAAAAATTAGTAGTTTAGTAAAACCCTACAAAAATCCATCATCTTTTATTTTCTTTTTAGTAACAAAATAGTTATCTACCTAACTTTATAAAATTTTATTCCGTTCCCTGTGGGTTCGACCTGGACTTTCAGAACTTTATTACTTGTACGATCACCTACACTTGGGTGTGATAAGAAAACGCGCCAATAGAATGTTGTCAAGTTTTTGGCGCCGTTGCCGGGGAACGGTTAATAAAAAAATAAATAAATAAATAAGTTAGGTTTAAAACTATTTTATCCTACTATAACTATAGCTATATCTATATATATACTTATTCTACTTTATAAATATTCTAGTTTTTTTTTTTTTTTAAATGATAACATAAGAAAAATAAAATAAAAAACTATATATAATGTTTCCTTGTGAAAAATCTATAAATATATATTTATAGATATGTACTTGTGCATCTTCTAAAAAAAATGCATTTATATACATATATAAATCTATCTTCTAAAAAATAAATATATAAAAATATATAAAATAAAAAAAAGAGTTTTATTTTTACTTAGCTAATAATAATAATAATAATAATCATAATAATATTATTATCAGTTAGTTTTAACTTACTTCTTATGTCCTTAGATACTACTGATGCTTTATATCAAGTACCACATAATTCTAATATTTCTACTGATTCATCTAGTATACAATTTTCTAAAATAATGGCAGAAATTGTAGGACCAGAAGGAATCGTTGATGATGCTCATAGTGAGCAGGGGGAAAATATACCACAATTTGTTTTACCAGAACGTGAACAACGTCCTTTACGTGATTTATTTACCCCAGAAAGAAACATCACTCCTTCTTGTATCACATTACCTAGACATACAGGAAATTTTCACTTTAGACATGGCATGATTCCACTCTTACCAACTTTCCATGGAATGGGGTCAGAACGTGCTTATCTTCATATTCGTGAATTTGAAGAAGTTTGTAGTACGTTCTCTGATCAAAGTTGTCCTATTGAAATAATCCGTCTTAAGCTTTTTTCCTTTTTCCTTAAAAGATAAAGCTAAAGCTTGGCTTTTATCTCTCCGTCCTGGATCTATAACTTCATGGCATGATATGAATGAAGCATTTCTAAAAAAATTCTATCCAAAAAATTTAACTAATAGTATGATGCGTCAAATTAAACTTTTTACTCAAAAAGAAAAGGAACCATTCCCTGAAGTTTGGGAACGTTTTAAAGATCTCCTACTAGCTTGTCCACATCATAAATTTAAAAAATGGCGTCTAATTAATTTCTTTTATGAAGGATTAGAACCAAGATCAAAGAAATTAGTTGAAACTATGTGTCAAGGAGAATTTTTGAGTAAAACTGTTGACGAAGCTGAATCATATTTTGATTGGCTTAGCGAAAATGCTTCCCAGTGGGAAAAAGAAGAAATTGGTAGAACGGAAAAAGCTAAAAGTTTATACCAACTACAATCAGAAGATGAATTAACACTGAAATATGAAGAATTAGCACGTAAAGTAGAAGCTATAACAGTAGAAAAAAATAATCTACCTAAGAAGAAAATAGAACTTTGTGACAGTTGTCATACTTTAGGACACTCTGCAAATAAATGTCCTAATAGTTCAAATTGTCAGGAAACAGGTCCAGCAGAGATAAATGCTGTGAATAATTATAGGGGTCCCCAAAATGCCTATGGTAATTCATACCAATCTAACTGGAGAAATCCTCTAAATCTTATGTATACAAAAGAGGGTATTCTACAATTTCAAACTCAACACCAACCTCCTCAAAATAATCAATATTTACCTCCTCCGCGTCAATTTCAACAAACACAAAATATATATCCTACTACACAGCAAAATTCTAATGTTTATGTGCCTCCGCACAAGAAAGTGCAAAAAGAGCCTTTACAGTCTATGATGCAACAATTAATACAAATCATGGGGAAACTACAAACATCTGTGGATAGGATTAATAATCAACATCTAAAGGAAAATGCATTTTTCCTGCCCAACCACAACCTAAAGACATAATGCCAATATAATAGACATAATGCTAGTTGAGGGGTGTGATAAACACTGAATATTGCACATTCATGTGCCAATATAATAGACATAATGCTCATTTAATCCCCCAAATCCCTAGTTTTACATGCATATTTGAATTAATATAATTTAACAGTGATGTCACTCAAATGCGTGTAATTATTTATTTTTACATATTTTATATCTTTAGGTAAAAATGAAGTGAAATAAAGGTAAGGAAAAAAGCAACAAGCACACATAAGCATTTTCCATACATGTTGGTACTCCCCAACTACCATTCTCACAATAAACCAAAAGAAGAAGAAAAAAAAATCAACAGAGGCAAAAGAAAGCAAAAGAAGACAAAAGAAACAAAAAATAAACTAAACATATAAAAGAAATACAAGCATTCAAGTAATGCTTGATAACGACAGTTATGATACATATATGTATGTTTGTTCTCTCTCTCTCTCTCTCTCTCTCTCTCTCTCTCTCTCTCTCACTCTCTCTCTGTTCTTTATTTTCTTCTTTCTCCGCAGGTTTTCAAACTGTCAGAGCGAACGAAGAAAAACGTGGATGCGTGAAGAAAAATTGACAAAACGCACTGCTTTCGTGACGAATAGGATGATGAAATTTCATCTCCTCTCATCTATAAAAGGAAAGGAGGAGGACACCACAAATGACAAGCTCCACAAGAAACAATCACTGTTAGGGAGAGAATAGTTTAGGGGAGGTTATTATGTGCGCACTTTATATTGTCCCTAAAAATAGGAAACTTTAGTTTTTCTTTGCCTTTTCTAGTTCTAGTAGTTGTAAAATTGTACTTTCATGTAATTGATGATTTCATGTTCAAACATATGTAGCAAAACTTTGTGAACTGTGTTTCTTAAATTTAAAATATTTGTTTTCTTGTATGACCTTTGTCAATTTGTAGTAGTAAAATATTCCTATTTAAAAGTAGATCGAATATTTCTAGTCTAGTAGTACTTATAGTTGTCCCTAAAATAGTTTGAAACCCCAAATTTTCAGTTTGTATAGCAATATTTCCATTCACTAGAATACAGATTTTGCAAATAAATATCATATTTCTTAGTCACGTAGTTTTTATAATTACCTACCAAAGCCCCAAGCACACCATATTCATATCTCATTCCAAAAGTAGATTAGGATTTGATTTGACCTTATTTGTGTTCTTGGAGTTCAACCACTGTGACCCCACAAGAATCCAAAGTCGAAGGTTTAGTATTTTTATTTTTGGTTCAGTATTTCCATTTATGTATATTTTATTAGCCTAGTTGTACTAAACTTTGCTATTTTGCAGATTCCACAAATTCAACCCCAGCTCATGTTAAATAAAGAAAATAATATAATAATATTAGTTTTCACCTTTACCTTGGTTTTATAGCTTTAGTTTTAATTGAGCAGTCACTGTTTACACCTATTTAATTTATCTTTAAATTTTATTTGGAAGACAGTTTCAATTCCAAAATGGTAGGCTAAAACTTTAATTGGGGATATGTAATAAAAACTTAGAAACAACAGCTTCTGTGCACTAATATTCTTAAATGGGCAAATTTATCTGGATGGGTTGTTTTTCCATTTATGGCAAAAAATATCTATGTATCTATAGTTTATGATCATTTAACATGTTTATATACTATGGCTATATTGGGCTCAAAAGAGTACATAGTTGAAATAAGAAGCCTAATTATGTGGATTGTCAAACTATGCCTTTTGTCATCAAAAACACCTAGCATACTCAAACAGCTCATATGACAAAGTTAATATTTCAAATATGTGTTTATATATTTTTCTATCCAATAATGGATAGGCAATTGTGTAGTGGCAGAGTGGTGGGGACTGGACGCCGAATAACCCACGTCCGCGGTGGGGCACGGTTCGAACCTGGCTACTGCCCAATTGCCTTTTTATTTTTCTTTAAACCAAACGACGTCGTTTCATATCAAACCTAACACACTTGATATGACCCTGACTAGTGAAAGTATATTTTTAAATAAAGAATGGCTCTGCGGTCTTAAATGCCAAACGCTTTTCAAATGCACAAAAGTTGTGAGATCTAGTGTTGGTTTGCATATTCCCAATTCCTTTAAATCATTTCCCCCTAGTTAATTAATATTTCCTGTTTTATAATAGTTTTGCTTAAATATCTGTATTATTTCCATCTTTCGCTATTATTAAATCTAAAAAGTTTATCTCACAAAAATTTAGCTTTTATATATTTTTCTTCATTTTCTTACTAGTATGTTAGTTAATTTATTTTGCACTGTTAAAATCTTTACCATAAACTGTTAAGAAAAAAATAGCTTTAATTACTTTTATTGCAAAAATATAAAAATTAGTAGTTTAGTAAAACCCTACAAAAATCCATCATCTTTATTTTCTTTTTAGTAACAAAATAGTTATCTGCCTAACTTTATAAAATTTTATTCCGTTCCCTGTGGGTTCGACCTGGACTTCCAGAACTTTATTACTTGTACGATCACCTACACTTGGGTGTGATAAGAAAACGCGTCAATAGGATGTCGTCAATCACGTGCTCCTTAAGGTTTCACCGACCCGAGGAGTAGTACGCTTCGGTCTCAAGAGAGGAAAATTAGCTCCGCGTTTTGTTGGACCATTCGAGATTTTGAATCGTGTTGGGAAAGTGGCTTATCGACTCGCGCTACCACCGAAGATGTCTGGGATTCACAATGTATTTCATGTTAGTATGCTGAGAAAGTACATACGAGACCCCTCGCATGTGGTTAGTTATGACGATATTGAGATGAGTCATAACGTTTCTTACAAGGAGAGACCTGTGAAGATTCTGGATCAGAGTATCAAGAAGTTGAGGAATAAGGATATTCCGTTGGTGAAGGTTCAGTGGAATCACCATGACGAGAATGAAGCCTCATGGGAAGTTGAAGCTGAGATGAAGAAGAAGTACCCGGAGTTGTTTCAGGACTAGTTAGTCTTGATTTCGGGGACGAAATCCTGTTTAAGGGAAGGAGGGTGTAATAACCTGCATTTTCATTTATTTGCATAATCATATTTTATATTCATTGTCTACTTTTATTTTAATTACAATTCTTGTGTGTAGAATTTATTTCTTGCTTTATTTCATATTTGAAATTCTTATTGGGACCAAACTGGAATTTTACAAAATTAGTAATACCTGTGTTGGATTTCAAAACGGTATTTCAAAACGGTGAAAATAATTTCTTATAACTCAAACTGTATTTTTATAAAACCAGAAAATCGATTCTTACGTTAAAATGAATTTTCTGTATTTTTGTGGTGATCATCGCGCCCCGCAAAATACCAGTTTCTGTTTTAAACTGTCCGCGCTGTACTAAACTTCCACAGATTTTGGAAGTGATGAAAAGTTAGATTTGACATACACTTTACTTTCCATTTAAGTCAAGCAATGATTGGTTAAGGCAGTGTTTGGGAATGCTTTGTGTGTGTGTGTGTGTATTCTTATGCCATAAGCTAATATTCCCAAACACTTCCAGCTTTTGCCTCCTATGCACCTATAATTGGCCCTTGGTGAATCTATGGAGTTATGTATCAGTGTATATACGTATGTATGTGTGATGTGTATAAGTGTGTAATTATGTAATTAGAAAACAAAATCCTATTTTGTTGAGCCTTGGTGAAGGAACTTGGGCTCCAAGCTCTTGTGACTCTTTATAAACACAATCACAGCTCACATTTTGTACACTACTCTTTCTGCACTTCACAAACACAGAGAGAATTGAGAGAGATAGACAAAGAATTTCAGAAATTTTGTAGAGAGAAAAGCTTCTAATCCTCCATAGCCAAAGCTTGAATTGGAGATTCTTAATTCTCGTTCTTGTATTTCTTTCTCAACAATCACTACTTCTCTTTGATATCTGTGAGTATTACTAACTCACTCAGAATGTAATTCACCATTGATTTACTGTTTTGTGTAGTTAATTTGTGATCACCATTTTTGAGTTCACGTTGGAAGTTCCATAGCTTGAAAATCATAACTTTTCAAACTCAATCAAAATCTATTTTCTTAGATGATTATGAAAGATTATGGTATATATAGACTATGTTTAAAGTATTGAGGCCTAATTTGTTCATATGATAAAGTATATTAGAAATCAAATTTTATCATCTTTTAGTTTTTCATAAAATTAGAGAGATATGGTTTGATTCATGTTAAATTAGTTGTGGATTCTTATTCCTTGTGAAAAAAACCAAAGAGAATCATATATTGCATGATATGTATACTTACAAATTGCAAAATGGGTCAAAAGGCCCTAAAATTTTGAAACAGGGGAGTTCCAGCGAGGAAGAAGAAGTCTCTGTTTCATCTCACGCGAGGGACCCTCGCGCGCGAGGGTCACGCGAGCGGACCGCACGAGAGACCCGCGCGCGCGAGCTGTGCAATTTCAGGCAGATAGAAAAGTTTTATATAAGAAAAAAATGAAAATTAGGCAGATCGCACGAGCGGACCGCGCTAGCGATCCGCGCGCGCGATCTTCCTGTACTCTGACAGAAAGAAAATTTTTAATAAAGAAAAGGAAAATTGGGCATATCGCGCGAGCGACCCGCGCGCGCGACTTCCGTCAGTTTCTAGTTTTGCTTGTTTTGTGATAAGGGACTGTTTGGGGTAAAATTTATATACTGTTTGAGTACTGTTTGGGAAATTTATTAAATTAGAATCTTAATTGGTTATGTTTGAATGATTAAAACGTTGTATTGTGACTTATCAATCCGCGTACGTTCGTCGTTTGTGTAAATTAGTGAATTGCCTCATGTTTTAAAATTTCATGACATGCATGTGGAGTCAGTTGTACATGCATGGTAAGTGTGAATATTGGTCAGTATGGAAAAGAGTAATGGTCAGTGTGGCATAGTGAGTGCGGTTGAGATTGTGATGTGGACACTCCCTAGTAAGTGAGTACCAAAGTGTGTTGTGATTGAGATTGCGGCGTGGGTGTCTTTGAAATGCGACGGTGGCAAAATTGGACACTCCCTGACGACCATGGTAGCGTCAAAGTGTGTGAAGCCGAACTTGGACATTCCCTGGCACCCATGGAAGTGCTAAAGTGTGGCCTACGGACACTCCCTGATACCCGAGTCTGGATACTGCGTGAGGATTCCTCCGGTATTTGCATGGCGGATTAGGTAGTCAAAGTGTGAGGCAATGGACACTCCCTGGTACCCCGGACCAAAATGTGTGAGGCAAACTGGACATTCCCTGGCACCCCTGTGCTAAAGTGTGGCTATATACCGGTGTGTGATGTTGGGTTGTTGGATTTTGTCGAGAGAAAAGAGTCGGTAAGATGAGATGGTGCATTGTTCTCATACACGGTCACATATATGTGAATTACACCTTTCAAATAATATTGTGGTTGTTTCCTAAAATGAACTCCTTGCTTTAATACGAACTTGTTGAATTTAATGAGAATTGGAAAATGGTAAATGAGTATGTGTTACATTCAAAGTTATGTTTTTAATACTCACCAGCTTCTTGAAGCTGACGACATTGATGCGTCCTGGACATTCGTGTTCAGGTTTTTCAGGTTATGATCAGGCTGAACATTATGACTATGCGAACTGAGAATGGATGCTTTTGGAAGATACAACTGTTATCTATGTTCCATGCTTTAGTTATAAACTATTTTGTAATAAGGATGACTGTAATAGATATTAAGTTATTGTTTTGTTTTAAGACGGTTTGTACCTTTAGAGACCCCGTGCTGTAATATGTAATAAATTACAAAAATATTTATAAGCTTTGATTGCTCTACTCTGATTATTGTTTATCGTTGTTCGACGTTTGGGACGGAATTGATCCTTCAAACTGTCGCGACCTACGGGTCCATAAAGGAAATTAAACGCTTTCCATATTTATGCTACGTCGGGGCATGACATCAATACTCAAAGGGTAATTACAAGACTACTTGGAAAGTCTTCCTAACTCATAAAAGAACACCCACGATTTTTGGTTTGACTTGAAAACACTTGGAAGGGTTCCATTTTGACCCAAACATTTCTTCCAGACATTCTGTTTTCTCTGTCATAGTAGCTTAGTTGACTTGCAACTTGTTTTCCAGAAAACTTTTCCAAAGCAAGTGGCCTCAACAAACTTTTTCCTTGAACTTCAGTGTCTTAGGGAACTTTCTATATAATATAGGCCTCTAGATGTTTGGTTTTCATTTTCTAAGATTTTTCAACATTTTAGTTTACAGTACGTACTCTGTTTCTGAGCAATCTCTCTTGTTCATATGATTTCTCTTAATCTATGATAGTTATTTTAGTTTGGATTTTTTTATATGTGTTCTAGACACAATAAGGATGATCTCTATAAAAAATCATGCATTAAAAACACACCTAACCCCACTTTTCCATTTTTACAAAATCAACTCACTGTTCTGTCCACTATTCACAGCAAGTAAGTTTTATTTTAATTCTTTGATTATATGTTTCACATTCAATCCAAATTAACTCATATCTTAGGAAGTAGTTTATACTACATTTGTATACATCCTATAATAATTTTCTTCATACATTCATGCATACTCTAGACTTCTAGATCACTTTAGTAAATCCATGAACACAAAACACAATACAACCTTTGCACATTCTAGGATCAAATATTGCATCCATGCAAGATTTGGGATTTTTGTGACTCCAAATCGAAGAAGATTATAAGGAATGAACTTGATCACACGTTCATGCTCCCCCGATCTAATCTTCCTTTCTCATCCATCCCGGGGATTGAGAGGTCTTCTTTTCTCAAAGATTAACATGCATCATACTAGTTTGCTAAGCATATTTTCGACTTATTTGATTTATTTGTTTCAAGAACAATTCATGTCCCCCTTTAGATTAGGAAAACTTAATTACTTGATATGTGATTAGACGATTTTTCCTCGGTTTGTTTGTGTGATCTTTCACCTTTGCATTGTGTGATATTTGGCTTAGATCTTATGAATGATATCTTATCTTTAGATCTTCCATTTCAAGATTCTTATGTGATGTAAAATACTATCATAGTAATAATTATCGAACCAAGCATAGTAAAAGATGATTATTTGGATGCTAATTGAGGCTCGTCGAAAGACGGGGCGAGTTGAGGGTATTTTAGTCATGGCAAAGGCTCCTTCCTCTCTCGTACCAAAACCCCAAGCCAAGTTCATTGGTTATGAAGGGTCGGTGCCCTTTATCCATTTGGGTGAGTCAAAATTAGGTTTCTTGGTTCCTTAAAGACCAAGTAGCGACTCTATATCTATTTTCAACAAACCTTTTCTTTTCAATTCTTCAATCAATTTTGAAACCCCACCGGAAACAAAAACGAAACGGGGGTGGACTCCCGGATTCCGCGTGTCCACAACATGTTAGATAGAAGTTTCAATGAAATACATGAGGCTAGGTTAGAAATCCAAGGATTTAACAACTTATAATGCTTGACATTGTAAGTGGAGTCCTAAGAAATCAAACCTGCATGAACCCTAGAAATGCTACAAAACATGAGAATCCTACATTAAAGCACACATGGTTCCAAAGGTGGGTTTATGATCCCCAATCTACATTATCTAGCTACTCATAACTATAAAACATTAACATTAAAGAGGGGGAGAGAGAGAGACAATACCAACAAAGGGAAACCATCATAAATGCTAGAAATCCTTAAGAACAACTTCAATAAACTCCAAGTCAAAGTTTCCAACCATTCAATACAACTAGGATCCTCCCTCTTTAGAACTAATTACACAAATATGGTGGTAGATGAGGGAGTAAATGAGGTGGAGAGGGAGAACTAAGAGAGAGAGAAGATGTATACAACTCAAAACTAACCAAAAACATAGATGGCCCTAACAAAAAAAATCTATAACTTATTATACTACAAGCACAAAATAGCAATTTTGTAATTAAAAATAGGGAAACAACATCAGCAGTCGCAGATCGATCCCAAGAAAAAGGGCGGAACAATTGCTAGTAGTGTCTTCATAAAAACCAGCAAATCGATCCCAGGCAAAATGGTAGGTTGATCTACTAATTCAAATCAAAAGCAGAATGTTCTTCCAAACGCCCAGATCGATCTGTGTGTAATTGTCACAACCCATCCCCACTAAGGGCGAAAATAGGACACGTGGCACACCACCAAGGCTCATCCAATTTAACTAAAGTAATTAGCATTGGAAACATAAGTGAAATCCATGAAATTCAGAGTTATAAAAAGTTTTGCACATTTGAAAATATTTAAAGAAATACCTTGATTGAAACCAGCAATCCAGTCGACTGATAGGTCAGGTTGACTAGATTTGCAAATTACAAAGAGTCTCAAAATCTCAGCAGCCAATCTAGTCAACTGATCAGGGTCCCGGTCGACTAGAAATGCAAGATATAGAGAGCCCAAAAACTCAATAGTTCATCCAGTCGACTGTGTCGGGGACCCAGTCGACTGTGGCCTTAAAATTTTAGTCGACTAATACTTCTCGTTTGACTGAATCACAAATTCCCCTTTTGAGAATACAATCCAGTCGACTGTGGTCTTCACCCAGTCGATTGTTTCTTTCATAGAACGAAAAATAACATTTCAACCTAATATTCCAGTCGACTATGTCGGGGACCAGTTGACTGCTTTTCAATATATAATGGCAGTAGCTGGTTCAAAACAAGGGTCCAGTCAACTGTCCCTAAACAGTCGACTATTTTTCCTCAGTTTGCTAAGCATTCTGCAGATTTTCAAACTATGGTTCTCCAACCCAATACAACACATTTACTACTATTTTTCAACGATTCAAAACATTATTACAGAAGTTTTACTACAAGTTACATTACTACAAATCCTTCCAAGATTCTAAACTAAATACATGGTTTCAACTTCTCAAAACTATATATACATACACACAATTATAGATATATATACATCTCAGGTTAGTGGAAGAAAAGAAGATGAACTGAGGGTATGATCGGAAATGTTGGTAAACTGGGTTGTGAACAATATGCTTTCTAAATTCTCTAGAGTATTTCTTTGTTATCTCTATGTCACACCCATCTCGAGAAAATCGTATTGTTTTAAATTGCATAAGTGAATTTATGGAATTGTTAATGTTGGTTAATATTTGGGGTAGAGTTGACGTGGGTCAATGGTGAGGTGTCAATTGAGGACATGGTAATCCGAGAATCACGAGGTATTGATTTGTTTAAATGACATTTATGTGGTTTAAATGTTATTTGGTAATTATGATATTTATGAATAGTGATATTATCTGTGTAGCGTAGTTTCTAGTAGTTTTAATCCTATTTAGGATCAGTTTGATGGTTTTGGCGATAACCAATAGGATACGTTACATAAAGGTAGGTCATCTATAATTTTACGAAATTAGTTTTCGGAACATAATTACAGTGACAAACGGAACTTAGTCAGAACCTTTTATAAATTATAGTTTTCACTCGTGGAGTAATAAATTGGACATGTAAGATGTTTCGAGGGATAATTAGGAGTTTTGAAAACTCTTGGGGAGGTAAACGTAATTTTGAGACTTATGTCTATATATAGCAAGCCCAATATATTTTCATTTCAAGTTTTTCTCAAATCCTAAAGATCAAGAGGGGGATTATTACTTAGAGCTTCAAGGTGCAAATCAATGAACTTCTGACCGTTTATTTTCTCTCAAATTTCATATTTGAACTCCTCAAGGTAAGAGCTTCGTTTTGACTCTTGTTAGGCCCTGTTTTGTTACATTTTATAAAAATGCTAATTCTAGAATTTTGGACAAAACCATGTATAACTTGTAGGAATCCCGTATAATTAGAGATCCGTCGTTTAATCAGACCTCTAGTTAATCTTCAAAGTTATAGGATGTTTGCACGAGGTATAAATTTTAAGCCTATGAATTATATGGAATTTACATGTTTTAGATATCCGATTTGATATTTTGGATCCGGGCGAAATTCATGTATTAATTAGGCCCATTATGTATGCACACGAAAATGCGATAAAAGCATGTACAACTGTTCATGTGAGCATGATATGTGTCTACTTGGGTCAAAGGAGAGGGGGGTTTGGTACAATTCCATCTAGGGTAAGCTCCTCGATGTTTGAGGATTGTAACATGGCTAGTTATGGTGTCTGGTATGGAGGAAGGCCCAATCAGAACACAATACATGGTATGGAGGAAGGCCCAACCAGAGCACGGGATGCGCGGAAGAGGAAGGCCTTCCACGGTATCAGTTTTAGTTATCGGATGGAAGTGTACCACTCATCCTAGAGACTATTTTGATGTGTTTAAGATGTTTTAAAACATGAATTGTCATATAAGCATATGTTTAGAATTGTACGCTCAGCATATAGCTGAGCAGTGGAGATTTACTCCATTGCATGTGAAAGGAAGAAAGGGAAAAATAAGCGAGAAGAGTGAGGCCGATGGGAATGTCGGGGATCATCTTGTATATGTTTTTGCTTACCATTCCAATTATGTAATAGTGAGCTTTTCGAGTAGTTAGAACCATGTATTGGACTTAGAAGGTTCGGAATGGTTTTGTAAGGTTATAATAGGTATTAAAACTTCTTTTGGTTAAGTTGTAATGAATCTGAACTCGTGGATTCGTGTTTTGTATGTTTTACTTATCGAATCTGAATTTTGGAAAGATGGAATAGTACTTCTATATTTTGATCCAAACAAGCCTTAACTTATTTCATTTTCATTTTAGTTTTAAGGATTAAAAAGAATGTTATGTGTTCTTGTATCCCTAGTATAGTTAAGAAGTATGGAATCATGCAAGTATGGTTAAGGACTGTTAAGGTGTGAAGGTTGGATGACTTCTAGGCAAGAGTTCTGCCAGGGGGTCATTCGACCAATTGAAGGTATCAGTTCGACCAGTCGAGGTGCCCTCTGCCTTAAAGGATTCCAGCCCAAGGGTCATTCGACCGGTCAAAGGGGTCTGTTCGACCGGTCGAAACGACCCCTGCATGAAACATTTCTCTACCCCTTCCGAAATTTATTTAAATATTTTGATTGGTTCTTAGGGTACTTTTGGGACCCCTTTTAACATTTCATCCATTTCAAAATATAATTACGTTTTTAATTTATTACAGATTTTACGACTCGGAAGGCATCGTTTCCAAAAGTTTTAAATACTCAACGTTGTTTTAAGTGTTATTTTTCGTTGCTATAATCTTTTAATGAATTGGTTGAGCCTTGGTGGCGTGTCATGTGTCCTATTTCCACGCGTAGTGAGATGGGTCGTGACACTCTACTTGTACTCTTTTTGCAGTTATGTTGTGCATTCATTTGGAATCAATGAGTATGTGTTGATTGCTAAGTCCTACGGGACTGAAGGATCATGAGCAAGGAGCACCTACCAACAAGCCTCAGGGACTGACATACTGGAGACGAGTAAGGTGAGATGAGGTGGCTCTTTGCTATATGACCAAGAAGAAAGCAGTTGATTCGTGTGGGCAGTTGGTTTGTACGATTGGTCTATTTATTTGATTTCGTTGTACCTTTTGAGCCTTTGATATTCCTATCATATTGTATACTTCCTAGTGTGGTTTTTAGATGTAGGTAGTACCAGTAACCGAAGCCTGGAAGGGAGATAAGGCTAAGGATGATATTGGAGATCCATGGAGAATACGGGCATGTTGGGAGTTTTAAAGAAATAATGTACTCTTATTTTAAAGAATCAAAGTGTAATTCATTTTATTTTTCAATAGAAATACGCTTTATTTTTGTGGGGCGTCACAAGATAATAACTAAATTATTAATTTTTAACAACAAAAAAATTGTAAATCTGAAAAAAAAAAAAAAAAAAATTAAATAAATAGATCTGAAAATGAAAATGAAAATGAAAAAAAGGGGGGGTAGATCCGAAGGAAACAAATAATGGGATCGGAAAAGAAAAGGATATGGAAAAACAAAAAAGATCTCAGAATGAAAAAGAAAATGAAAATAGCATATAAAAATTAAAAAAAAAAAAAAAAAAAAAAAGTTTTTTGGTCCCAAGAAGTTATCTCAAGCTTCTAATCCCATCTCAAGTTGGGTGACCTTCTAGAGAGATTACATTATTATTAGAATGTTCAAAACTTCTAAAATATTATCATGAGTTTCTATTCCATTGGATAATCGTCCCTTATATAAATCCTAGCCATTGACCGTACTACCTATTATTGATAAGTTGGGTGACCTTTATCAAAATTATTCAAGAATTATATAGTTTCTAGATTAAAAAAACTACACTTCGTAGAATTATGTGGATTATTGACAGAGTATTAAAAAGTGCATACTTTTATGTTTTCTCTACTTCTTCATAGCTCTTTTATCATCAAATATGAAAATTCTACTTAAGACTTGTAACACGTAAAAGATATCCCCTTCCCCTTGGGCCAATTTCCTGAATCCACTTCTGTACATAGGTTTGAGGAAATCAAACAGAAAAAGTCAATTAAATAACAACATAGGTTGTAGAGTACTTTATGAGTGATGACCAAATGACAACATCATATCTCCCCAAGCAGAACTTCAAAAAATCATAGCAGAAGAGTCTCTTGAATACTGAAACATGAAAGCAATGACCCGACTAGGATGGAAAAAAAAAACCTTCATAATTATTGATGAAATTATCTTTAATAACTAATTTCTCCAAATAAAATGTGTCAGTCAATACTCACATGTCCGTTTTTTCAAGATATTTTTCTCTAATATAAAATCTTTTGGTGAAGGACGAACTATATCAACTAGCAACCCATTCAAATCCAGAACAAGAAGTTTTCTTCTTGAATGAACAGCCCGTGCTCTTTTTAGTGAAGAACATGAGACTTCTAAAAAGCTATGCTCTTTACCAATAGCTAAGAAACTGTTTTTAGTTACATTCACAGATGCCTCTAGGTTTTTTTTCACCTTGTTCACACTTTGTGTCCTTCTCTGCCATCTAATCAAATGTAGAATGTAGAGATGAATGCGTTGTCCTACAATTATGAGCCACAGAAACTGAAAATAAGTTCCAAAAAAATGTCCATCACAAAAACGTGAGCGCATGACTTTCTAAAAAATTATTGCAGTTGATAGTTACCAAAAACATATTTACGCATATACATATATGCACACATGTGCATGCAAAGAAAGCAAAATGATTAATTTTGAAAGAAATGCTCCTAATAGCACAGAAAGCTTGTATTGAATCAGCTTTAGTATTATTCTTTTTAAGTTTCAAGGCTTAAATTGCTCACTGATTATTTGTCTATTTAATTCAAGTATTAGTATGTCTTGGAGTAATCTCACAATGGCGATCTTACCTATACCATTGGCATACCTTAATCGTATATGTAACATGAAAAAGCGACAGTAAACTTGTCAAATTTGAAGTAATAGATATCACTGAGCCGTAGGACTAAGTAACACTTTAGGAAATAAAAAACTCAATTGCGATGGCAATGGTGGTAGATCTATTATTGCCATCCTGATTAGGGGTGTAACACCTGTACCCGGAAAAGAAGATTAGTGTGATATTAGTATGTATTAATTAATGATAATTAATGCATAAAATGATTTAAGGTGGGGTTATGAACCCACAGGTAAAAAGGTGTTAAAATGCGGACACAGATGAAAGTCATGTGATAAGTTGGACTGGTATAAAAGTGGGACTTGACAAAGGTCTAAATGATGTGAATTACATATAGATGTCATTATATGTTTAAATGACAAATTGTTTAAATGCTTAAAGATTTTATTATGTCTTATGATGGATAAGAGGACCAGTTTGGGGACCTATGTGAAGGCGTATTTGAATATGTTTCATAATTGGTAAATTTAATAGCAACTTCATATAATATGTGGGACCATGTTTGGTACCCACGCGGTACATAGATTAAATCCTTGTAGAGAATATGGGTAATTAACATAAATACTTTGGGGGTGTAAATGAAAATTTTGGAAAAAGATATATATATATATCTTAAAGAAGTCACTTGGTGACTCATTTTGGTTCATGACAGATTAGGAGGTGTAGTGACATGTAGAGAGAGAACCGAGAGCTTCGACAAAAACGACGGGGGTTTCTCCGATGACATTTGACGTCGTTCCTATAACACCCGCAGTTTTGACTCACGAGTTGATTTGGGTGTCTGTATTAGAGAACCCTTTGAGACTGTTGTGATTGAAGAGTTATTGTATGTGACATCTCTCCGAGTGTGAGACGGTCACTGTGGAACACTTTAAATGTTTATCTGAAAATAAATGGTTACCTGTGTATTTCAATATCTGTATTATTTTCTGGCTTAGAATATATTTCTGATGTTAGATTTAGTATCCTGGTGAGGACGAATGAACACGCTATTAATTTGGTAGGCTAATTAGCAACTTCGGAAACGTCATATAGAAATTCGCGTTTTAGCGACCAAACGAAACTTAGTCGAAAACTTTTATAATTTTTGAAGTTTTACTTATAAAGCTAAGAATAAGCTGTATAGAAAGTTTCAGAGACTGATTAGGAGTTTGGAAAACTCGTGGGGAGGTAAACGTAATTCCCCGAGAATGTTGCCTATATATAGATAGAGATGACTTAGATTTTTCATAAGTCTAAACCTAATTCCATAAAGAGGAGGCCAAAAGGGAGGCTAGAGAGAGATTTTGAAGCTTAGAGCTTTGCGACGCCAAACGACGACCTTCCGTCAGTCTGGTTTCTCCCATATTTCATATTCGAGCTCCTCGAGGTAAGAGCTTCGTTTTGATATATGTTAGGGCTTGTTTGGCCAAGTTTTCCGAAAAGTTATTTTCTAGAATTTTTCATAAAAGTTGATAAATGGAATTCTGATCCATAGGAATTGTACTAGACGGACTTCTGCACGTTCTTTGTGCACGGGTTTTCTTTGGATCGTGTTATAAGTGCGTAAATCGGAGGTGAGTGATTCAACTATGTTTTGGAATGATTTCTTGACATGTATTCATGTTTTGTATGAATAGCATGTATTAATTTTTAGAGATATATTATGTAGTTCATATTGGGCATTTATATTGATAAGTAGGCTCAATAGCACGGTGATATGTTTTAATTACCGCGAGTATGGTGATATGTATTTGAGCATGTTAAGTTGCTTATGTGGGTCAGAAGGAGCACGTGGTCACCGTGCCATTTTGTGGAGCCGATATAGGCATTAAGGTCGCACGATTGAAGAGAAGAATCGTGGGTCTTACCCTTTCGCGTGGACTTATTGGCGAGGAGTCGCGGATTGGGAATATGGACGGGCACGTGAGTCTCCGGCGACTAGTATGAATTGTAGAGATGTGAATGCGGACATGTTTATCATTCATGTGCATATGTTGTTTTATTCACTAAGCTTTAGCTTAAACAAATCGAAATATGTGTGGTTATTCAAATAACCATTTCAGGTGTAAATGCTGGCGAGGAATCGCAGAAGTGAGCACGTGGGTTGGGAGTTCTTTTAGAAGGCAACTCGAATGCAAATCTTGTAGTTTTGGAATAATAGAAATGTTGTAATAAGACTTTGGTTGTTTTAACCCATGTTTAATTTGGTATGTTAGAATGGATTTTAAACCGTTGTAATAGACTATAATATGTTGTAATCTTACTTTAGAAATGTTTTAATACAGCTAGGATTACTTTGGCTTGAGTTTGGATTGAATGGTTGATCATTGGTGATGGTTAGAAAGCTTTTAGAACTTGAATTTCTGCAGATTGGGCTGCTGCCAGGGGAGCAGTCGACTGAGCAGTCGACTGAACCCCTGTGTCTGTTAGCTACTGCTTCTTATTTTAACAAAAGCAGTCGACTGGACCCCTCAGCAGTCGACTGGGCCCCTCAGCAGTCGACTGGACCCCCAGTATCAGTCGACTGGAATTGACATTAAATCCCTGCCTAACTCCGTCGACTGAGCAGTCGACTGAGCAGTCGACTGAACCTCTGGTTTTAAAATGTGTTTTGTTTTCCGCTGCGTGTGTTCTTCAAACCTAATTTTTGGGAACGTTAATGAATTGGTTTAGCCTCGGTGGCGTGCCACGGGCTCCGGTTCCGCTATTGTGGGACCGGGCTGTGACATTTAGTGGTATCAGAGCTTAAGTTTAGAGCCTTGGGAACGAGTGACGTTATATATGCTGAGTGACGTCGAGTGGAATGTGTAATTGTAAAGATAATGGTTATCATTGTAGAAATGCTTCATGCATTAGCATTTGTTGATTGTGATGAACTGTGCACATATATCCATATTGTGGCATAGCATGCATGGTCATTATGCATTGAACTCAACAGGGGGATAATTGAAACGTTATGGCTGATCTACCAAGAGAATTGTCACCGCATTCGCGGATGGACCAAATAGTGAATATGGTGGGAAGTTTCATACAAGCGGTAAGTGAAAGGGAACAGATGAACGTTCAGCCTCCACAAGTGGAAATTCGTTACGTAAATGCACCATCGGCACCGCGACCTCAACACACAATCGTGGAACAGTTTCATAAGCGAAAACCGACGTTGTATCATGGGCAAATTGACATAGACTTGGCCGATCATTGGATGATGGACATGGAAAGACATTTCCGTCAGGTAATATGTACCGATGAGGAGAAAATTTTATGCGCATCCGATACGTTGATGGGTGAAGCATTGGACTGGTGGAACAACGTGCTTGAACAAGGGAAGCCGACCACGTGGGAAGCATTTAAGGAAGAATTCAACAAACGTTTCTTTCCGCAATCTGCTTATACTCAGAAACGTCAAGAGTTTGCGAGTTTGGTTCAGGGAGATATGACCGTAGGTGAGTATGTTTCTCGTTTCAATGCCTTGTTACGATTTGGGAAAACTACCGTTCCAACTGATAGGGATAAAGCTCGTAAGTTTGAGGAAGGACTTAGAGAGAATATCCGTGGCCGTGTGGACATGTTGCAACACCCGACCGTTTCTCTTGTTGAGGAAGCTGCACGGATTGCTGAGAAAAGTGTCGACCGATATCGACAGGGACAACAAGGGAAGAGAGCAAATGACAATCGGAGTAAGGGTCAAGGGAATGCGAAGAAACCGTTTACACAAGGTTCGGGATCGCATATGAGTAGCCAAGGAGGGAGTACGTTCATGGGGAACTCGAGACCGTTGTGTCCAACATGTAACCTGCGACACAGAGGAACCTGCTATCAATTGATCACTTGCCATATTTGTAAACAATTGGGGCATGTGTCTAGAAATTGTCCTTCGAACGCAAATTCGACTACACCAAACACAACCTCGAACGCCAAGAGCTATAACCCAGAAACGAGAGGAAAATGTTTTGAGTGTGGACAACCGGGACACATAGCAAAGAACTGTCCAAGTAAGAGACAACCGGGGATGAGTACCGGGGCATCGAGTGTGCCAAGCGAATCGACGGTAGAACCTCGAGTGGATAAAGGGAAAGGAGTCGCGCAACAACAAGGACGATACTTCCAGCTCAGGCCGGGGAATACGGATGATACCGTCGTATCAGGTATTCTTCCTATTTGTTCGTATCCTGCACGTATACTTATGGATTCTGGTTCAACGCATTCATTTGTATCACGTGATTTTGTTAAGCATTTAACTGTTAAGTCAGAACCGCTAGGATATGATTTGTGTGTATCATTGCCTAGTAGTGAACCGTTAGTTACTTCGTCAATATTCAAGTCATGTGAGATCAAGATAGGTGATAAAGTCTTGAGCGTTGATTTGATTCCGTTGACGGTGAATTACTTTGATGTTATCTTGGGTATGGATTGGTTGTCGGTTAATCAAGCCAGAATCGATTGTGAACAGAAACGGGTTAGTTTCTATCCGTCAGGGCGAGAAGAGTTTACTTTTCAGGGTAAGGGAGTGATAGTACCGCCGTACTTGATATCGACGATTCAAGCAAGTAAGATGTTGAAGAAGGGTTGTTCGGGTTTCTTATGTTCAATTGTCGACACGCGAGTTCTTGGACCACTAATAGAAGACATTTCAGTAGTTCGAGAATTTCCAGATGTTTTTTCGGATGAGTTACCCGACGTATTGATTGAAAGAGAGCTTGAGTTCACAATAGAAGTAGTACCAGGGTCACAACCGGTATCCAAAGCACTGTACCGAATGGCACCGATAGAGTTGAAAGAATTGAAAGTTCAGTTAGAAGAACTGTTGGAGAAGGGTTTTATCCGACCGAGTGTTTCGCCGTGGGGAGCTCCAGTCTTGTTTGTGAAGAAGAAAGATGGAACAATGCGTATGTGCATCGACTACCGAGAGTTGAATAAGTTGACCGTCAAAAACAAGTATCCATTACCACGAATAGATGACTTGTTTGATCAGTTACAAGGGGCTCAGATATTTTCGAAGATCGACTTGAGATCCGGATACCATCAGTTGAAAGTCAAAGAGGAAGATGTTGAGAAGACAGCTTTCAGGACTCGATATGGTCACTTTGAATTTTTGGTCATGCCGTTTGGAGTGACTAATGCACCAGCTGCTTTCATGGACTTGATGAACCGTGTTTTCAAAGATTATTTAGATGAGTTCGTTATCGTGTTCATAGATGACATCCTAATCTACTCCAAAAGCGTAGAAGATCACGAGCATCATTTGCGATTAGCTTTACAACGATTGCGTGAAAAGAGATTATTCGGCAAATTGAAGAAGTGTGAGTTTTGGTTGACCGAGATAGCTTTCCTTGGGCATATAGTATCAGCAAAGGGAATTTCTGTAGACCCTCAGAAGATAGAAGCAGTTACCAACTGGGTGAGGCCAACGAATGTGACAGACATCAGAAGTTTCCTAGGATTAGCTGGGTATTATCGGAGATTTGTGAAAGACTTTTCGCGTATAGCAATGCCGATGACGCAATTAATGAGGAAAGATATTGCTTTTGTTTGGAGTCCAGAATGTGAAGAAAGTTTCCAAGAGTTGAAGGGTCGACTAGTGAAAGCACCAATTTTAGCCGTTCCGTCAGGGACTGAAGGGTTTATCATTTACAGTGATGCATCATATAGAGGTTTAGGTTGCGTTCTTATGCAGGGTGATAAAGTTATTGCGTATGCATCAAGACAACTTAGACCGCACGAGAAGAATTATCCGACACATGATCTAGAATTGGCCGCCGTGATTTTTGCATTGAAGATTTGGCGCCATTATCTATACGGGGAGAAATGTGAGATCTATACGGATCACAAAAGTTTGAAGTACCTGTTTACACAACGAGATTTGAACATGAGGCAAAGGAGATGGTTAGAGTTGATGAAGGACTATGACTTGTCAATTCAGTATCATCCGGGCAAAGCGAATGTCGTCGCCGATGCTCTTAGTCGTAAGGTACCAACCAATACCGCATCAGATTTGACTTCTCAGAAAGAATTGATAAGAGATATGGATAATTTGGAGCTTGAGGTGATTCCGAGGATTGAAAGTGGTTTGATGTCGACGATGGTGGCACAACCGCTCTTGATTCACGAGATCGCGGAGAAACAACTTCAAGATGTGGCTTTGAAGAAGATTTGTGATGAGATTCCGATGGGCAAACAACCGTGATTCACGTTTGAGAACGATGTGTTGAGATTGAGGGGTAGAATTTGTGTACCTAGTGAGAAAGAGTTGAAGCGGAACATCCTAGAGGAAGCACACAATACAAAATATACCGTTCACCCGGGAAGCACCAAGATGTATAGAGATTTGAGACATGTTTATTGGTGGCCGGGAATGAAGAGGGAAATAGCACGATATGTTTCACGTTGTACTAGTTGTCAACAAGTAAAGGCCGAACGCCAAGTACCTTCGGGATTGTTACAACCGTTACCGATAGCCGAGTGGAAATGGGAACACATAACAATGGATTTTGTTAGTGGGTTTCCGAGGTCGAAGAGATCGAACACTATTATTTGGGTGATTGTTGATCGTTTGACGAAGTCGTCGCACTTCCTACCGCTTCGAACAACTAAGCCAATGACGTTAGCTAAGTTGTATATTCGCGAAATTGTGAGACTACATGGTATCCCAGTTTCTATTGTTTCGGACAGGGATAGTAGTTTTACATCGAAGTTCTGGAGAGCCTTGCAAGAAGCAATGGGTACCAAATTGCATTTTAGTACAGCTTTTCATCCTCAGACCGATGGTCAATCAGAAAGAGTAATTCAAATTTTGGAAGACATGCTTAGGCTATGTGTACTTGATTTTCAGGGTGATTGGGAAGACCATTTGCCATTGATCGAGTTTGCGTATAACAACAGTTTTCAGTCGAGTATTGGGATGGCTCCTTATGAAGCTTTATATGGTCGTGTATGTCGTTCACCAATTAGTTGGACAGAGGTGGGAGAAGGAAAGATTGAAGGGCCGAAAATTGTACAAGAGACGACGGATAAGATAAAGGTAATTCGACAACGGTTACTGACAGCTCAGAGTAGGTATAAGAGTTATGCCGATAAGCGTAGACGACCGTTGGAATTTGATGTAGGAGACTTGGTGTATTTGAAGGTGTCACCTTCAAAGGGAATAACCAGATTTGGTAGATACGGGAAGCTCAATCCGAGGTATGTAGGACCTTTTGAAATCATTGGAAAGGTTGGACCCGTAGCTTATCGTTTGAACTTGCCGAGCGAGTATGCTCAAGTTCATAACGTGTTTCATGTATCGTTGTTACGCAAACAATTAGTGGAAGATAGAGATCAAGTGATGACTCCGACATCGGATGAGATTCAGAGTGATTTAACGTATGTTGCGTATCCGGTAGAGATATTGGATCGAAAGGATGAGATTCAGAGTGTTATTGCATTTGCATTACATTGTCATGCATGATAATGTGATGTGGCGTGTCTTATGACTCATGGTTGAGTGAGTTTTGACTCACGAGTTGATTTGGGTGTCTGTATTAGAGAACCCTTTGAGACTGTTGTGATTGAAGAGTTATTGTATGTGACATCTCTCCGAGTGTGAGACGGTCACTGTGGAACACTTTAAATGTTTATCTGAAAATAAATGGTTACCTGTGTATTTCAATATCTGTATTATTTTCTGGCTTAGAATATATTTCTGATGTTAGATTTAGTATCCTGGTGAGGACGAATGAACACGCTATTAATTTGGTAGGCTAATTAGCAACTTCGGAAACGTCATATAGAAATTCGCGTTTTAGCGACCAAACGAAACTTAGTCGAAAACTTTTATAATTTTTGAAGTTTTACTTATAAAGCTAAGAATAAGCTGTATAGAAAGTTTCAGAGACTGATTAGGAGTTTGGAAAACTCGTGGGGAGGTAAACGTAATTCCCCGAGAATGTTGCCTATATATAGATAGAGATGACTTAGATTTTTCATAAGTCTAAACCTAATTCCATAAAGAGGAGGCCAAAAGGGAGGCTAGAGAGAGATTTTGAAGCTTAGAGCTTTGCGACGCCAAACGACGACCTTCCGTCAGTCTGGTTTCTCCCATATTTCATATTCGAGCTCCTCGAGGTAAGAGCTTCGTTTTGATATATGTTAGGGCTTGTTTGGCCAAGTTTTCCGAAAAGTTATTTTCTAGAATTTTTCATAAAAGTTGATAAATGGAATTCTGATCCATAGGAATTGTACTAGACGGACTTCTGCACGTTCTTTGTGCACGGGTTTTCTTTGGATCGTGTTATAAGTGCGTAAATCGGAGGTGAGTGATTCAACTATGTTTTGGAATGATTTCTTGACATGTATTCATGTTTTGTATGAATAGCATGTATTAATTTTTAGAGATATATTGTGTAGTTCATATTGGGCATTTATATTGATAAGTAGGCTCAATAACACGGTGATATGTTTTAATTACCGCGAGTATGGTGATATGTATTTGAGCATGTTAAGTTGCTTATGTGGGTCAGAAGGAGCACGTGGTCACCGTGCCATTTTGTGGAGCCGATATAGGCATTAAGGTCGCACGATTGAAGAGAAGAATCGTGGGTCTTACCCTTTCGCGTGGACTTATTGGCGAGGAGTCGCGGATTGGGAATATGGACGGGCACGTGAGTCTCCGGCGACTAGTATGAATTGTAGAGATGTGAATGCGGACATGTTTATCATTCATGTGCATATGTTGTTTTATTCACTAAGCTTTAGCTTAAACAAATCGAAATATGTGTGGTTATTCAAATAACCATTTCAGGTGTAAATGCTGGCGAGGAATCGCAGAAGTGAGCACGTGGGTTGGGAGTTCTTTTAGAAGGCAAATCGAATGCAAATCTTGTAGTTTTGGAATAATAGAAATGTTGTAATAAGACTTTGGTTGTTTTAACCCATGTTTAATTTGGTATGTTAGAATGGATTTTAAACCGTTGTAATAGACTATAATATGTTGTAATCTTACTTTAGAAATGTTTTAATACAGCTAGGATTACTTTGGCTTGAGTTTGGATTGAATGGTTGATCATTGGTGATGGTTAGAAAGCTTTTAGAACTTGAATTTCTGCAGATTGGGCTGCTGCCAGGGGAGCAGTCGACTGAACCCCTGTGTCTGTTAGCTACTGCTTCTTATTTTAACAAAAGCAGTCGACTGGACCCCTCAGCAGTCGACTGGGCCCCTCAGCAGTCGACTGGACCCCCAGTATCAGTCGACTGGAATTGACATTAAATCCCTGCCTAACTCCGTCGACTGAGCAGTCGACTGAGCAGTCGACTGAGCAGTCGACTGAACCTCTGGTTTTAAAATGTGTTTTGTTTTCCGCTGCGTGTGTTCTTCAAACCTAATTTTTGGGAACATTAATGAATTGGTTTAGCCTCGGTGGCGTGCCACGGGCTCCGGTTCCGCTATTGTGGGACCGGGCTGTGACAGTTCCTTCGCCGTCCGGCGTCGAATTTGCGATTCGAGACCATTTTTGGACTCGTGGAGGTAAGAGGATGACATGCACGTATTTTATTTTCAGGTTCGGTAATATTTTTCCAGCAATTGTTCTTGGTTGATAACTCTTGATATGTAAAAACCATGTAGGATTATCACTGGTTAGGATTTGAGGTGGAATTTGCAAGAGATTGGGATATTCTAGGCTTAATTTGCTTGTACTCCAAAGAGGTGAGAGTTCTAATCTCAAAATTGGGTGTTTAATTATGTTAATGTGATGATTGTTGTTTATAGTTGCTTAATTCATGCTCATGTATATATATGTTGATGAATTTGGGTAAAAAGCATGTCAATCATGTGAAATTGCTATTCTTATATGCTAAGTTGCCTAAATGTTTATGTGGATCAAAGGGAAGTCAAGTAGAGGTCACCATTTATAGGTCCCATATGTAAGGGATAAGAAGTCCTCAATGAGTAGGACGTGGAAACGATCATAATGAAATGCTAGTGACGCCTTCAGGGTCACAAGAGAGTGTGTGTTGCGCTATATGCGCCAAAAGTAAGAAAGATCCAGGGTGAGAAGGACCCGGGAGTGGTGGTTGGAATGACTTGACTTTCTGGACATCATATTGTTGTTGTTTACGATGTTTGCTGCTTTTGCATATTGAATATTCCAAAAGCATGATTAGTTCCCTCACTAAGCGGAAGCTTAAACGAAAACATATTCTCTGTTGTGGTTATTGAATAACCATCGCAGGTATCAAACGAGACGAGGAGAGGAAGTGAATTATGCGACAGGTTGAGTTTGGGAGTTGTGAATATGTCCTTATGCCTAGGTGGTTTAGTGTCAAATGTAACTTTTGTCTTGGGAATGTTTAAACAACTTATATTTGAAAGACTTGTAGAATGTCAAGTTTATGTGAATGTTAAATATGTTTTAAGATGTAAGTTGTATTTGTAAGTCACAAGTTGTGTATGGTTGGGAGAGAACTTGGGAGGATCAAGTGGTTGTGTTGTAAATTTAACTTGGATTCTTTTTGTTTGAGTGTGTATGGTTAGAATGAGTTGCTATGAGGAGATTGACGCAAGTTTGTGGTTCTAATGAAGAATTAATGAGTTTAGTGTTAAAACAACTTCTCAAATGGTTTGACACGTTTTGAAAACTCCTATAATGTTTGATTAACATGTGGAAACACTTGGAAGTACTTTTGAAATGGTTTTGGAAATGTTTCCGATAATTCTTCATAGCTATGTTGCTTTGAGCTTACTTTGTCAAGAATATTTCAATTTCCTTGCTAGTTTGTGAGATTGGGTTTTTATGACTAGTTCTTCATTTGAAAGTTCATGGATTATGTTTTTAAATGTTTTGGGAATGTTTAAATATGTTTGTGGACATGTTGAGGAAGTTTTGGAAGTGTTTCCAAATGATTTGGGCATGTTTTGGTGAAGTTTTAAACTTGCAAAACAGGTTGGAGAAGTTGCTGCAGAATTTCTGCAGCAGGGCTCTCTGTCCGGTCGACCGGATATTTTTGGGCTCTCTGTCCAGTCAGTCGAACTGGTGTGTTTTGCCAAATAATCATAATTTATTGTCATAACTTGGGCTAGGAAGCTTGGACTGGCGATCGTTTTCACCATTGGTTTTTAAATGGAGAATATTATATTTTGACATTGGTTATGACTAAAATTTTAAAATGACCATTTTACCCTTGGGGTTAATTACATATAAATGAACTTTATGAAGAGTTTAAAAGGGAGTTAAAACTTGTTCTATGTTATATGTATAAGGGACGTGCCTTAGTGGTATTGTTACACGTGTCCTAATCTGCCCAATGCGGGTTGGGGTGTGACAAGGGGTTTCCCAAACAATTTGGGATCCACGATTGAAGGATCAACCTTGCGATTGGTCCCCTAATTGCAGCTAACAAATGGGCCTAGTTGATGCAGAATTTGAATGTACAACACATTACAAGTGTTGTACATTTTGATTCATTTGAATTACTTTAAACTTAATCTCTTCGAAATAACAAATCACAACTATATATAGCATCAACTTAATCATCAAATAGATAAATATTGATTGAAAAAATAAATAAGACATTGAAATACGTCATTTCAGGAAAAATGTCAATCTTTTTTTTTTTTGGTTACATAAGAAAAAATGTAAATCTAACATAATCCTACTGGTAACAGATTCTTCACATTTTAATATGAAATAAAATAGAGTAAAAAATAATCGTATCTAATTCTCAACATATTACAATAGCAGGGGAAAAAAAACATATACTCTAAATGGTAAATCTCAACGCAATCCTATAACAAATACTAGATTAACATTCATCAAATTGTTAACAACTTTCCAAATAAAATTAATTGAAGATAACAATTACAAACTCAGGGGCGGATCAATGTGAGCCCCCTAAGTTTTGAAAAATTCTTATACACCCTATAAAAGAAAGTTATATTTATGTTAAGCCCCCCTAAAAATTTAATTAAGCCCCCTATTTTATTAGGCCTCATTTGGCAGGCCGGATAAAGCTGGCGGATAGGACATGATTAGGCATGATCGGACAGGATAGTAATTATGTCTGATAAGCTGTTATATTGTCCTGCGTTTGGAACGTGATCAGATACAAGTTCCGGATAATAACTAAATTATTATTTTTTTAACACCAAAAAACTGCAAATCCGAAAAAAAAAAATGAAAAAGAAATAAAAATAGACAAGGAAAAAAGGTAAATCTGAAGGGTGAAAATAAAGGGGGATCTGAATAATAAATAAATAAATAAATAACAGATCTGAAAATGAAAAAAGAAAAAATAAACGGATAAAAAAAAGATATGATAAAAGAAAAGAAAAAAAGAGATTTGAAGAAAGAAAGAAAGAAAAAATATATATGTATTTTTTGTCTCAAGAAGTTAACTCAAACTTCTAATCTCACCTAATACCCCGCCTCCCATGGGTTGGAGTTATTGCACTCTCTGAGGGATAAAAACTTTGTTCGTGACTATTTTATCATGTCTGATGGCGTCGCCAAATGCTAGGTAAAATAAAAGTTATATGCCTCATATCCTGACCACCAAAAAGGATTAGGGGTTGTATTGTGGTAATTAAATTAGGGAATTCTCTCTATCCCGAATAAATAAATAAATAAATAAAACCCTTAAGGAACTTTTACAGTGTTGTATATGGTTTTGTATGGACTTGTACAGAATGCTCGGATCTCCCTAGACTTAAAGAGAATCATTAAATTCTCTAGAGACTTGTACAAAATATTATAAGTAAGGTGATCTTCTAGAAAGATTACTTTATTAGAAGGTCCAAAACTTCTAAAATATTATCCTGAGTTTCTATTCCATTGGATGATCGCCCATTATATAAATTCTAGCCATTGAATGTACTAACTATTATTTATAAGTAGGGTGACATTCATTAAAATTATTCAAGAATTATAAAGTTTTTCGAGGAAAAAAAAAAGAAGAAGAATTATGTAGATGATTGACTGAGTAGTATGTTTGTGGGGTGTGTGCGTATCCGGTCTGGATCCAGGTAAGCTTCAAAAGAGAGAGAAAGAGAGAGAGAGTACACACCGATTGGGTCAAACGAATTCTCATCCTAGCTTGAAGAAGATGACTCTCAAGAAGATTTTATTCAATGATATTATGATACAAATGAAAAATACATTGTACACACACACACACACACACACATACACACACACACACACACACACTACACGAACTATAAAACTAAAAATAGAAATAACAAACAAGAGTTGATCAAGTTAATTCTTCTTTATGTAATCACCGATGTCAAGCTGCCTATTTTCAAATAGTTCAAGGCTTAAGAACTCAGCAACAACACACCAACACTACTACATTTGAGGTCAACGCTAAGAGATGCCACGAGGAACTCCTGAAAAAGTAAGCAGTATCTGCAATCTAAGAAGGATTTGCAAATTCAACTTTTTTGAACTTGAGGAGTTTTTAGAAAGATGAGAAGTAGTAGGGCTATTCCTCTTTAATACCAAGTACAGCAATGAGAAATATTATGACATTGCGACTCTTCAATTCATTGATCTCATCTTCACTTGCATCACCAGCCATCACCCTTTCAATAGTATGGTGCAAAAGAGTCAAACATTCCACTCTCACACCGGTAACACTTGACGTGGCTACCATTCGAGCAAAAAATAATATCTACTATAAATGATAAATATAAACGTGTCACACCCCATCTCGCCATGTGCGGATTAGGACCATGTAACAAAGGATTATCCACCCTAAATGTCAATTATTAACGTGGTTTTAAGAAATAACAAATATGTTCATAAGAAAACATTTATATTTCAAAACTGGCAAATCCGGTCGACTGGTCGAGTGTCCGGTCGACTGGAAATGCAAATTACAGAGAGCACAATTCTGGTCTGGTCGACTAGAAATGCAAATTATAGAGGGCTCAAACTTTAGAAAGAATGATCCAGTTAACTGTATGCCCAACCCAGTCGATTGCACCAGCAGAGCATTCTACAGTAACCACTTGCATTTAAACTTTAAAACATCATTCTAAGGCATACAATCCATACCATAACACTTCCGAATCTTGATAAGAAACGTCATAAACCTTGTTAAACATACCCATAGCTACAACATGAGACATGGTGTACATAATCTACAAGCTCACAGGTTATACTCATTACAAAAGTTCAAGTCTACAAGTTCACTTGCCAAATTTGTTATACATTGACAAAACTGTGAATATTAAAAACCAGAGACAGCCCAACCCCTTTCCACGCTTCCATCATCTCATCTCTGAAAATTGGCCCGAACCTGCAGTGGTTGTTATTTACCACAACAGAAAAAGGAAAACAGTTTTCTTAAGCATTACGCTTAGTGAGCAATCTAAACATAACATGTTCAATGCTACAATTAAACATATAATCCACAATTGTAGTTGTCGAACCACCGGTTCAATGATTCATTCAGACCCGAAGACCTTCCATTGGTCCCGTGGTCACTTTTATTCCATTGGGCTTTTGAATTTATTAGAATTCTTCTGCTTCTCTTCCCTTATTACTCCCAACAATGAATCATTTCCCCGGTGTTCATCGATTACCACATAATCATTTAAGCATATAAACATATAAGCACAACAATTTTCATATAATTGAAATACAATTCACAATTTAGCATTTTCATAATCTCTAAGCATGAATTATTAGCACTAATTATCATTGAAGCACTAAACACATAAAATCCCAATCAATTTTTAGTTAGAAAGCTCACCTTAACAGATTTCTTCTCAAATTAAGCTAGAAAAGCTTAATTTCACAAAATCTTAGCTCAATTCCTACTCCAGAGTAACTCCTATATGTTTTCGACAAACCGCGTGTCATCGATTAGATTGGAGTACCCAAATCCAACGATTAAAACGTAAATAAAAGGTATATAAATGATCGTCTTACCTCCACCAGTCTGAATACGATTTCGGTTGGCGAATTGGACGACGAACAGCAACGAAACAGTAGAATTATGGCGTTGGAGACGTGTTCGTCTTTCTCTCTCGGCGAGCTCTCTCCTTTCTTCCTTAATTTCTGTAAATTTTGAGACTACTCTCGTGCCTATAACACCTAGCAAACACATGCAAATGTGTTGGCAAGGTTTTACCTCTATTTTCTTTTACACCCCCGGAATTACTTAAGTTCTTATTATGAAATCTCCCAAACATTCCATTGACTACCCAATTATCCAAATGAGTATTTGTCTAAGTCACGTGTGGGTCCCATACGTGATCCCAAACATTTAATGAAGTTGCTATCGCCCTACTAATTATGAATCATTTTTCATTTATACCCTTATTTGGGTATCCAAACTAATACCAAATGCTAACATATAATATCATAATATGAAAGCATCCTTAAACAAGTATTCATGTAATCATATAAATGCATCTAATCATTTAAATGCATACTTTATATTCTGGGCCCTTCACTGGGTCCCATTCCAGTACCTATCCCCACCTCACTGGGGACTTTCCAATTGTGTTCTTTACTAAACACTTCCACGGGTGAGTCCAAGCCTCCCCTTAACCTATTTTTATACACTAATTATATTAATTAATGCATATTTAAATGGTAATCAAACATTTTTCCGAGTACGGGTGTTACAAAACTCAATCCTATAACAAATACTAGATTAACATTCATCAAAATTTTAACAACTTTCCAAATAGAATTAATTGAAGATAACGATTATAAACAGATTAACATTCAAACTTTGAATAATGTAAAATATGTGTAGTAATAGTCTACGTGACTAATTAATATGCATAAACATAGCATTTCTCATATATATATATATATATACAAAGACCCCCTCTTTAATAAAGAGAGATGGTCCTCTTTAGGGAATCTTCGTATATATAATACATACAATCCTTAGTGGTTCGATTCAGCTCCAACTAACCAACTAGTCGCAGTTGCCAGCTCAGTCCAAGTGTTAATCCTTCAGTTAATTAGTTGATTTAATTATTCAGTTTTGCAACTTGTAATATTATTTTGGATATAAATTAGTGTATTGACTGTATCACAAGAAGATATTCAATAAAGAATTCCCTTTCTCTCTCTCTAGAACTTCTCACACTATGTTTGGGAGTTTAGAAAACGAGAGAAAAGAAGAGAAAATGATATAAAGTATCTCACTTTCTTTCGCTTTCTCTCGTTTGGGAGTTTAAGTGAGGAGAGAAAATGTTTGCTGGTAGTTTTGCGCGGGCGTGCCAGAGTTAAACAGGCTCAGTGTGTGTGTGTGTGTGTGTGTGTGTGTGTGTGTGTGTGTGTGTGTGTATGTGTGTGTGTGTGTGTGTGCAATCTAATTTCCTATCTGCTTGAGTGAGTGATACTCAAGGCTTTAAGATCTGACTTCTTAAAAGATGATTGTGTGAGGTGAGTAGGAAAGTACCCTCACCTAATGTCCTATGGTAGTACTGAAGCACACAAGCCAAATAGTGCAAGAGTTTACTAGGTAAATAATCACAAACGATTAATAAAATACAGATATTTTATTAAATATTTGGAGAATAAAACATACAACCAAAGAACAAAATCAGAACAGGCTCTGATTGTCCAAAGAATGAAAAAGCAGTTGAGAAAAAAAGAAAAAAAAAAAGAAAAGACGCGGAATCATTTGCATGGTTGGCCTGTTCTATATTTATAGTGGCCTTGAACAATTCTAATAAGACAAGGACTCCTTGACTTGCGCTCCAAGCAGATGACTGATTGTAGAATCCTTCCATTCTCAAATTCTTGCCTTATCTAGAGTCTTGATTGATTCAATTCCAATATTTTAGGGATTAGCCTTCCATATCCAGATGGACGTGATCAGATTCCTTTCCAAAACAGACTCTATCTCCTCAAAATCAAGATGACATCATCACGACAGCTACCAACTCCCCCATGTATTCATCGGATTCCCCTGACACTATTTTCAGCTTTATCGGACATAAGCAACCTCTATTTGTCATGCTTTCTGACTTTCATGCCCGATGACAGTCTCACGAATGCTCATTGACTAATCAGGCTCATACCACCGGCCATTTTCGTTTATTCCCAGTACGGTGTTCGACTGCTAAGGGTACTTTCTTAATCATTCATCGGGCTTCTCTTTGACGCCAGCTTATCCCTCTCAAATGCCCGATCCTGTTACTCCTACTTGGTCTTCCAATTAGACTTCTACACCTGCTATGGACGATCGGTTGGTACATGACTCATACCGCCTCTCAGGCTCCACCAAACTGGGACAACATCCTTGCCCTCCTAAACCATGTGATGTTCTCTCTTTGAGCCCAATGGGTCTTTGAAATATCTGGACCGGCCCCTCCTAGACATGCTTTGGGTCGGCCATCTTCAAACCCATTTCATCCTTCCATTCAGGCTCAAAAACCTTTGGCAATTTTTGGGTGCAAATAATTGTCCCCCAAAAGGCCATATCAAACGTCCCCGCCCTTGATTGATGTGACGTTTTGAATTTTAAACTTGCCACATGTCCACCATGCAAAAACTGTCAAATCTTTAGGTATCCCACCATTCACTCCACATTAAATGCTAATCGTATAAAGTGATGAGATTTCAAAATCTCTTCACCTTCCATTCATCTGCGTCTTCCTCTCTCTCTCTAGTAACTCAGAGCTTTTCTCTCTAAGAACCTCCATCTTTTTCGGCGAGCAAACCTTCATATCTATTTGCAAAAATAGCCTCCAAGACCACTCCGGTAGCACCATCCAAGGATAAGAAAGCTTTCCTAGATGTTCTCCCTCCCCAAAACCGATGCAAAGAGGTGAGGACCTTAGCTAAGACCCATGCCTTAGAGATCTCCACTGATAATTTCCTCTACTACAGCGCTTCTGACAGCTCACCGGTGACGCCTGGCCTAGGTACGGCGTTCTGCGGTGACCCTTCGGCGGCCTTTAACCCCTACTTCCCACAGGTAGAGAATGAAGCATTCCTCCAGTTACCTACTAATTGGAGCAAAGTCTGAGCAGCCACTCACCCCATTAGGGGTTGGCCCATTCCTGCTGTAGACTGGGATAAGTGGGTGACTAGGCTATCGGCCTCAAAGGCCGATGTCTGGAAGCTATCGGGCATTTTTGATGCCATCATGCTCAGTCAGTCACTGTTCAAGATTGGCCGACCTCTTTTTTTCTCCGTCTTGCTATTTTGGGCATCGTCCTGCAATGGGTTCCTCTTCCATTATGGCCCCATGGCTCCAATCATAAAAGACATCAATTACTTGCTCGGGCTCCACTCCCATGGACAGGAAATTCTTCCAAGCCTTGATGTTGGAACGACCAGCTTCTCCTACCCCCAACAAGAGTCTCTTAGGGAGGGAGTTGTGTCCAATCGATCGGTTACTACTTTCTGAGACTTTCTGACTGCGTATATGGGCAAGGAAGGGATCGAAGTGACTGATGCCGAGCACACCGCCTTCCTCATCTACTGGCTGAACAGGTACCTCTTTTGTTCTACCAGTCAGGTTATAACAAAGAAGTATACCACTCTTGCCTTAGCCTTGGCCTCTGGTAAGCCTCTATCTCTCGCCTCTCTTGTCTGGGCGCACCTAGTTCATGGTGTGACTCATTTTTTCCAATCGGGCTTTAGTGCGGGAGGTAGCCCAATCTGGGTTCTCCAACTTTCGTTATACTCATATTTTCAACAATTTAGGCCGGCTACCCGCCAGCTGGCCACCGTTCCCATTTTCGCTGTCCACTTTATGGACGTTACTCCCTCTTTTACGAGGGATGTGCCAATCGGGTTGTCCTCCTTTTCATACCCTTTTCTTCTTCTCACTTTCCCATCTTTCTACAACTTTCCAACAACCCCGCTAACTGGGGCCCGGACACCCAGGCTTCTTATAATGAAATCTTCTCTAGCTACCTGGTAGCTAGAAACATTATCTTTAGCCCGAGTATCCCTTCCAGCAATAATAAATGTAGGACAGAGTACCACTTTGCTCCACGTTACGCCCGTCAATTCGGGCTCTCTCAGTTAGTGCCCGTTCCATCGGCCATAACAGTAAATGTGGACTGGGTTGAACGCGGCATGATCGTCAATGATGGGCAAATAAAAAAAATTAAAGAACGATCAGACAAACTGAAAGCTGCCTTCAAATTCACTTCGTTCTCGGGCCGACCGATCGTGATCGACGAATTTGAGAAATGGTGGTCCGACCATTCTGCCCAAATCTTCAAAAGTATTGTCGTCGAGGCGTTGTTTCAATTTTCTGCGTCATCAGTCATAACAGATAATGAATCTGTTATTGCTCTGTTAGCGGCCCGTAGGAAACAAGTGGCGAAAAGGCTGGCTCGTAAGCAAGCACCAAGCCAAGGACCGACAAAGAAAAAGAAACAGACCACCACTACCTCCACTCTGGTACTATTCCATCTTTACCATGTGCTTACCTAATTTCTACAGTTTCTTCTCTCTGACCACCTTTTATTGCATTTCAGCTTGTGGTCGAGGGTTCTAAAGAAGACGCACCGCCTGTTGAGCAATAATCAGCATTACCTCGGCCTCCTGCTTCAACTTCTTCTGGTCTGGATACCGCCCTTCTCGAGAAAATTGCCGAAAGGGTGGTCCCACTCTGAGTTGTACCCCCCTAACTCCTTCAGATGGGGATGAGGACGCTGATCCTGCTGGGGGCTCTATACCAGAATAAGTGGTCATTTCCTCCAGCATCGAGGAATTACTCGGGGTTGATACAACTGTGGAGGCCACCGAAGAGGTTGAACAAACAGTCCAACCAGTAGTAGAACGGATCGAGGGTGAAATATCTGGTCGGGCTGATACCCCTTTGGCTATGCGATCGGCCTCTGAGCGTATAGAAGAAATAACCATGGCGGATCCAGCCTCTTCCACTCCTGTAGATTTCTTAGCCACAAACAATGAGGACCGAGCTCTAGCAGAATCCTCAGCTATTGCAGAGGCTGTTCAGATCACCAGCGAGGGAATTGGTATCCCAACGGAGGAGACCACTATGGCACCCCCTTCTAAGTTGGCCCAGCAGCCATCCTAACCGTCCACCTCTCAGCCCAGTGGCGGAGCCGTAGTGCCACAAGAAGCCTCAGCCTCCACATTCTTGTCTCAGGTACTGTGCTTTCATTCGGGCTCCTTTATTCTTTTTCAGTCTTTGACTAATACTAAATTTTTTAACGTTGAATCCTTCGAGCAAGCCGATCCTCTGGGTCCAAAGCCGTTCATCCCTTTTGACAATTTTTTCAGCAACCTGGACCTTGGGGCGTTTGACTTGGGTCCTCTTGAAGCTCAAGCCGCCTTTCCCACCAGTATTCAATGGTCAAAGGATCTCCTCCTTGGACTGGTTACCCAAGACCTACCTAGCCTCCCACCCGCTGTTGATGTGGATGCTGCCCTGAGCGCACTTTTGGTCGATTATTCACTGTCAGTCGGGCAGCTTTCTCTAATGCGGGAGATTCAAGAAAGACTACCAAGCTGCCATCTCTTGGAGCGATCGGCCTCTATAATTCAGGCTGGAGCTAAAGTTTATCTTGGTGCCTGGCAGAAAGCGGTGTAGTTTCTTCAGGCTGCCAAGACTAAGTATGAAGTTGGAAAGGCATCCTGGACCCAACTAATTGCTCGAGACGCCTAGCTGCAGGTCCGTATCACTACTCTCAAGGCACAACTGGAACAATACGAGGCCGAGGTCATCACAAATGATACAGCGCTAGTAAAGGTGGATGGGGTCCTGGCCCAACTTGGAGGAGACGCTCCGAAGTGTAATGACCAGCTACAGGCTAGTCTTCCAATTTCCCGTGCTTGGTCCCAAAAACTTGACAAGGCCAAACAATATCGGGCTAGGGCTCAGAAGACCTGGGAAGACCTGAAGGCAAAACTTAGGAATTTTGAATCGGCTTAGAGGCCGATTTTAATCCTCTTTAATTTCTCTTTTTATTAATTTATATATTTCTTGTAAGTAAGCTATGCTCAGCAATATTCAATACAATGTCATTTTTTATCACTCAATTTCAGGCTCATAATTAAATGGTTCATATTCTAACCCGGGATTTGGTTTATACTCTAGATCTATGGTTTCCCATAAGGTAGGATAATAAGACTTTAGGTACTGACCATTTATTAACCTAATATGAATTATCACGTCCATATCGCTCAGCATGTATGTTCCACCTCTCTTGACTTGGTGGACGATGAAGGGACCTTCCCAATTGACCGACCATTCACCGTACCGGTTGTCTTTGTTCGATAGGCAATATGGCCTTCCAAACCAAATCCTTTGTGCAGAAAGATTTTTCTTTCACTCTCTTATTGTATGCTCAGGCTGCACATAGCTTTTGTACCTTCAATGAGTCCAGGGCTGCCAGTCTTATTTCATCAAGCCCTTTTAATTCAGCTGTCATAGCCTCAGTGTATTTAGTGGGCTCAAGCTGATTTTGCAATGCCCTCCTAGCTGATCAGACTGTGACCTCCATAGGTAGCATAGTATCATGCCCATAGGTCAGCATGAATGGTGTAACCCCAGTGCTAGACCTTTTGGATATCCGATAGGCCCAAAGAGCTTTGGACAGTAATTTATCCCATTCCCTTGGGTTCTCATTTATCATTTTTTAAATGATCCCCGAGGATCTTGTTTGTTGATTCAGCCTGTCTGTTGGTCTGAGCATAGTAAGGAGTGGAATTGATAATGATAATCCCTCTACTCTCTGCAAAGGCCATGGTTTCTGTGCTTATAAACACATATCCTTGGTCGGCCATTATGGTCCCTGGCAGGTCAAACTGGTGTATTATGTGTTCCTCAATAAATTTAATCACTGTAGCCTGAGTCACTGTTCTGCATGGTCTTATTTTGGTCAACTTAGTAAAGTAGTCCATAGCTACTATAATGAAACAATTCTTGCCCGATGAAGGTGGGAGAACCTTGCCAATCAAATCCATGGCCCATCCTCTAAACGGCCATGGCTTGATAATAGGTTGGAGCTCCTTGGATGACACTCGTTGAATCGGGCCATGTTTTTGGCAAGCCTGGCACCCTTTGGCGTAGCTAATGCAGTCCTTTACATGCCCGGCCAGTAATAGTTATATCTTCGTAAAAACCACTTCATCTTGGTACCGGTCTGGTAAGCTCCACAAATTCCTTCGTGGACTTCGGCCATTACCTGCATGGTTTGTTCTTCCCGAGGCATTTTAGGATAATATCATCACCGATAGGCTTCTTAAATAGTTCTCCATCAAGCACCACAAATTAGACTACGAATAGTCTGACTTTTCGATCCACTCTAACATTAGTGTGTTTTAAATATTTGATGATTAGGATTCTCCAATCATCGTCCTCCATCAAGACTGAATTGGTTATAGTATATTAGCCTCTCCTTGCCACTGATGGCAACTATCAAACTTGTACCATGATAGCTTGGTCCTCTAACCCCTTTCTAGAAGACGAGGCCGATTCTATTTTTGCTAGCTTATCGGCCTCTATAATTGTTGACCTGGGGATATAACTCACACTTATATCATCAAATGAATCCATAAGTTGAGTAGCCACTGAGTGAAACGGGCAGAGCTCCCAACTCTTTATTTGAATTCACTTGATATATCTCCGATCACCAGCCCTGAGTCCCCTTTTATATGTATAGATGATGCCCCTATCTCATTGAGTATTTCCAGTCCGATGATGAGTGATTCATATTCAGCTTGATTATTGGTACATTTGAAATCGAGCCAAAATGACATCTTTGTCTTTTTATATTTAGGTGATACAATGACCACCCCTGCCCCAGTACCTTCCGCATTCTTAGAGCCATCAAAGATCAAAGTCCATGGTACTAAGGACGTATTTAGTATTTTTAATGCTAGTGATAAGTCTCCCAGATCAGTAGGGTCTGCGTGATCGGCCAAAAAATTGGCTATGGCCTAGCCTTTAACCGATTGCTATGAATGGTATTGGATGCCAAATTCCATCAAGGCCAAGGTCCATTTCCCAATTCGGCCTCGCATAATAGTTCTTGAAAATATATATTTAATCACATCAATTTGACATATAATATAAGTAGAAATAGGCAGCATATATGTTCTTAACTTTTGTGATGAAAAATACAATGCCAAGCATAACTTCTCAATCGGCGCATAGCGCTGCTCGATTGGAATTAAAATCCTACTCAAGTAATAAATGGCATGCTCGTTACGTTGCTTATTATCCTGAGCTAACATACTTCCTATTGAGCAATCAGAGGCCGATATATACAATTTAAGGTACCTACCCTTCTTAGGTGGCATTAACATTGGAGGAGTAGACAAGTACTTTTTTATCCCTTCAAAGGCCTGCTGATGGCTGACTTCCCATTTGAACTCTTTATCCGTCTTGATCTTCAGATGTGGAGTCCAAACCTGAGTTTTTCTGGCGCAATTGGATATGAATCTTCTCAGGAAATTAATCTACTCGAGTAGCCTTTGTAACTCTTTCTTGTTGGATGGGGACTTTGCTGCTTGGATAGCCCAAGCCTTGTTCTTGTCTATCTCTATCCCTCGTTGGTGCACCAAGAAACCCAAGAAGTTCCCTGCTGAAACACCGAATGCACATTTAAGGGATTTATTTTCAACTTGTGAGTCTGCATTCTTTCAAATGCTTTTTCAAGATCCCTTAAATGATCGGTATTGTCACCAGACTTTACTACCACATCATCAATATAGACCTCCATGAATCGTCCAATCATGTCATGGAAGATTGAATTCATTGCCCGTTGATAGGTGGCTCCTGCATTCTTTAGCCCGAAAGGATTGACAATCTACTCAAAGGTTCCAATTGCCCCAGGGCACCGAAATGCTGTCTTTGGGACATCTTCCTCGGCGATGTAAATCTAGTTATACCCTGAATGCCCGTCCATAAAGGACAAGATCTTGTGCTTGGCGGCCGAATCAATGAGTTGATCGGTCATGGGCATTGGGTATTTATCTTTTGGAGTTGCCAGGTTTAGGTTTCTGAAGTCAATGCAGACCCTGAGTTTTCCATTCTTCTTCACCACCGGGACTACATTCGAGACCCATTCTACATATCTAGTAGTCCGAATAAAACCAGAGCCTATGAGTCTCTCAATTTCCTCTTTTGCATTTAGATTGACCTCTGGTGACATGCGTCGAGGTAGTTATTTGAACGGCCTGAACCCCGATTTAATTGGCAATCGATGTTCTACCAGTTCCCTAGACAGCCTTGGCATCTCATCATAGTCCCAGGCAAAGCATTCTTTATACTTATGTAAGAATGTTATCATCTCGGCCTGAAACTGTGGTTCTAGCACCCGACTTACATAAGTAGACTTGTGCTCTCCTTCATTGCCTAGATTGACTTCCAATAGTGGATCTTGAACATCGGCCTTCAAATCATCTAGGTTTGCTGTTGTCATTTCCTATTCATCCATTTGGATCTCTTCCTCCCTTGGCATTTCTTCTTCATAGATACAATCGGCCAGGTTAACCATACCATCAATTGGGTCGATCTCTAATCGTCTATCGGCCAGATATGCACACCATCTGACCATGCTGTCCTTTAGGGCCAGTTGTATAACACCCACAATTGTGTTATTGCATTTGTATTACATTGTCATGCATGATAATGTGATGTGGCATGTCTTATGACACATGTTTGGGTGAGTTTTTGACTCACGAGTTGATTTGGGTGTCTGTATTAGAGAACCCTCTGAGACTGTGGTGATTTAGAATTTGTTGTTGTGACATCTCTCTGAGTGTGAGACGGTCACTGTAGAACATTTTAAATGTTTATCTGAAAATAAATGTTTACCTGTGTATTGCAATATCTGTATTATTTTCTGGCTTATAATATATTTTTATTGTTAGATTTAGTATCCTGGTGAGAACGAATGAACACGCTATTAATTTGGTAGGCTAATTAGCAACTTCGGAAACGTCATGTAGAAATTCGTGTTTTAGCGACCAAACGAAACTTAGTCAGAAACTTTTATAATTTTGAGGTTTCACTCGTAAAGCTATGAATAAGCTGTATAGAAAGTTTCAGAGACTGATTAGGAGTTTGGAAAACTCGTGGGGAGGTAAACGTAATTCCCCGAGAATGTTGCATATATATAGATAGAGATGGATCTTTAGATTTTTGTAAATCTTAACCTAAGTTCAAGAAAGGAGGCCATAGGGAGATTTTGGGAGCTTAGAGCTTTGTGACGCCAAACGACGACCTTCCGTCAGTCTGGTTCCTCCCAGATTTCATATTTGAGCTCCTCGAGGTAAGAGCTTCGTTTTGATACCTATTAGGGCCTGTTTGGCTAAGTTTTCCGAAAAGTTATTTTCTAGAATTTTTCATAAAAGTTGATAAATGGAATTTTGATCCATAGGAATTTTACTAGACGGACTTCTGCACGTTCTTTGTGCACTGGTTTTCTTCAGATTGAATTATAGGAGCGTTATTCGGAGGTGAGTGATTCAACTATGTCTTGGAATGATTTCTTGGCATGTATTCATGTTATGTTTGAATAGCATGTATTAATTCCTAGAGATATATTGTGTAGTTCATATTGGGCATTTATATTGATAAGTAGGCTCAATAGCACGGTGATATGTTTTAATTACCGCGAGCATGGTGATATGTATTTGAGCATGTTAAGTTGCTTATTTGGGTCAGAAGGAGCACGTGGTCACCGTGCCATTTTGTGGAGCCGATATAGGCATTAAGGTCGCACGATTGTTTGTAGAATCGTGGGTCTTACCCTTTCGCGTGGACTTATTGGCGAGGAGTCGCGGATTGGGAGTATGGACGGGCACGTGAGTCTCCGGCGACTAGTATGAAATGTAGAGATGTGAATGCGGACATGTTTATCATTCATGTACATATGTTGTTTTATTCACTAAGCACTAGCTTAAACAAATCGAATATGTGTGGTTATTCAAATAACCATTTCAGGTGTAAATGCTGGCGAGGAATCGCAGAAGTGAGCACGTGGGTTGGGAGTTCTTATAGAAGGCAACTTGAAATGTTAACCATATAGTTTTGGGATAATAGGATGTTGTAATAAGAATTCTTATGGTTTTAGTTATGTTTAACTTGGTATGTTAGAACGAATCTAAAACGTTGTAATAGTTAGTAACATGTTGTAACTGTGCTTTGGTAATATGTTAATACAGTTAGAATTGCTTTGGAGTACGTTTGGAAGTGTGTGTTTGATCGCCGTTCGAATTCAAAAACTTTTAAACTTAGAAAACTCTGCAGAATGTGCTGCTGCCTTAAATCAGTCGACTGGTTTAGAAAACAGTCGACTGGAGCCTCTGTTTTCAGCAACTCTCTGCATTGTTTCATAGAGGATCAGTCGACTGGGTCCCCGACACAGTCGACTGGATCATGTTTTCAATTCAAAATATTTTGTTCAGGCCAGACTTCAGTCGACCGGACTTTATCAGTCGACTGAAAATTTGAAGCCCCAGTCGACTGGGTGTAGAAAGCAGTCGACTGGATGGTGTTTTTAAACCCAACTTTCTGCTGGACAGGATCAGTCGACTGGATCCGAGGATCAGTTGACTGGACGAATAGTTTTCAAAAATGACTTGTTTATTCCGCTGCGTGTGTTCTTCAAACTAATTTTTGGGAACGTTAATGATTTGGTTTAGCCTCGGTGGCGTGCCACGGGCTCCGGTTCCGCTATTGTGGGACCGGGCTGTGACAAGTTGTCTCCGAATCTCAATCGGTTGTTGATTCATTGATCACGTCTTCTTCTTTGAGTTCAACCGACCTGATTTCTTCTGTCCGATTGAGTTGAGGGTAGTACTTCAGATTCTCTTTAATGAATGTTGCTACGTTTATCTTGCCCATCTTTCCACGTCCTAACAACATCACATATCCGATGTCGTCTTCATACAACAACGCATCGACCGTTTGAATACGTGTCACAAATGGCTTCGCATCGGCCCCCACTACCTCTACCTCGTCTCCCTTCCAGAAAATCAATAACTGATGCAAAGTAGAGGGAATACATTAGTTAGGGTATATCCAATCTCAACCCAATAACGCGTTATAAGTGGGTAATGTTTCAATAATGAAAAAATCAGTCATTGTTGTCTTGCTTCCTATTATCAGCTCCAAAGGCAGGATACCCTTGGTCCTTGACGGTGCTCCAGTAAAACTCTGAATATTCATTTTGGTCGGGATTAACTCCGACTCGAACTTTTGTAGTACCCTTAGCATTATTTGGGGCATGATATTGATGGTGGAACCCCCATCAACGAGAATCCTATTCATGGGGACTCCTTTAATGTGTCCTTTCACATACATCGGCTTCAAGTGTTGGGACATTTGATATGTAGGTCTTTAAAAAACCACTTTAACGGGACCTCGTGGCTTTTGTCCTTCCTCAGTTTGTTGCCCTTTCGGCCTTAAGATGGTTATCTTGGGCCAATCGGACTGTTGCTCGGTTGCATCCACATTCTTACTCGTGGCTTCCACCACCTCTGGCTTGACAGTTTCTCCTCCACTCTAGAATCTGTCTTCTATAGTGGCCAACTCTTTGGTCAGGACTTCTATCACATCTACTTCCATGGTCGTTGGCTGGTCTGGCTTGGCCATGAAGGACATGGGCAACATAAACACCATGTTTGACGTCAGACTCACAGGGATAGTCCCAAATTGGATTAGCTTTTGTGTCTGAATATGAAAAATCATCATCGAACATGACGTCCATTACGTCGATCACAGGCTTACACTCTTCTTCTAGCTTTTCCCACCTAAATATTTCCTTCAGGCGCTCCGTGGCGTGCATCGCTCCTTTACCCGCTTTCTTGTCAAAATGGGCTCTCCTCCTGGATATTTTTGGGAATCGGGCAACACGGGTGAACTGGGCTTGGGGGAACTGTGAGCCCGATTCTCCCAATATTGTCGTTCTCGCTCAGCCTGTCTTGCGCATTGATATCTGAGACTTGCTGTATTTAGGTGCTGCTGGGAGTTTTGTGTGTTCAGTCTGGTACCACCTTCCTTCATCTACTCTGGGTGGTAGCACCATCCTTGGACTTCTTGCCGAGGTTGGACCTCTTCTGTCACACCCGTCCCGGGAAATCTATTTATTTTAAAATACAAAATTTATTTATTGTAAATTATTAATGTTGATTAATAATTGTGGATGTGGTTGACGTGGGTCAACGGTGAGTGTCAATCGAGGACACAGAGATTTGATAATCAATGAGGGGTTGACATGAGTAAATGACATTTATATGATTTAAATGTTATTTGACTTTATCTGGTATTCCCGTGAATAGTAATTATACCTGTGTAGTATAATTATGGTATTTGGATACTTTAGTATAAATTTTGAGAACTGTGTTGAGAACGTGAGTGATACGTTAATTGAAAAGGTAGGTTGTGTAGAGATTCCACAGAATATAGTTTCGGACGCTATTTTTGGACCCAACCGAAACTTAGTCGAAAACTTTTGGAACTTATAATTTTCACTCGTAAAGGCATAAAATGGACGTGTGCGAAGTTTCATGGATTAATGAGAAGTTTTGAGAAACTTGCGGGGAGGTAAACGTAATTCCCCGAAAGTTTGCCTATATATAGATTGGGATGAGATTTCAATCTCATCCAAACACTCACAAATATCTAGAGAGAGGAGAGAGAAAGGAGATTTGGTTGCCACACGAGCTTGCCGGTGACATACGACGACCGTTCGTCCGTCAAATTTTCTCCAGATTTCAGATTTGAACTCGTGGAGGTAAGATCTCCGTTTTGATACCACTTAGGCCGTGTTTGGCCAAGTTTTGTAAAGATCTTAATTTTAGACTTTTTGGAAAAACAGGTATAAACTTGTAGGAATTGTCTCAAATTTGAAATCCGACGATTATTTAGCCTCCTAGTCGATCCTTCAAAGTTTGGGGGAAATCGCACGAGGTATGAAGTTCTAACTTGTGAAATATAGGGAAATACATGTTTTATATTTCGACGACGAAATTGTGATCCTGGCGAAATCCATGTGTTATTAGTAGGCCCGTTAATTATGCACGCGCTGAATTGTGAAAAGCATGTCTAAATTTATGCAAGCACGTTAAGTTGTCTATGTGGGTCAAAGGGGAGTCTTATACAAATTCATGCCGGAGTAAGCTTCTCGATGTTTGAGAATTTAGTAGCGACGGCTACTGTGCATGGTTGATAGACTTGGACTTGCCATGGCACTTGTGGATACAATGGTTGATAGACTTGGACTTGCCATTGGTATCGCGGTTTAAGGCTTGGACTTGCCGCTACCGGATGAATGCGTATTTTTTTCCCTAGAGACTATTGTATGATTTATGAGATTAAAGCATGTTTTATCATATATTGCATATGTTAGAACTTGTACGCTCAGCATATAGCTGAGCAGTGGAGATGTACTCCATTGCAGGTAAGAAGAAAGATAAGAAGAAGCGTGATGAGTGAGGCCGATGAACGCCGGGGGAATCACCGTGGTATATGTTTTTGTTTTAAATCCTAAAACTTGTGTAATAATTGGGATTTGTAATATGTCGTAATAAAATCATGGATTAGCTCCGTAGTACCGTAATCTTGTAATTGAACGTCTGTAGTTATGTTTTGAATGTTGAAAATCAGTTATGGTTGTGATTGTGGTTAGTGTGGAGAAACATGAGTTGTTAATACTTCATTACAGGCTGCCCAGCAGGGGAGCAGTCGACTGGACCCAGGGTCAGTCGACTGGATCTCGTGTGTTTGAGACACTGAAAGTGAATAGTAAGAGAAGCAGTCGACTGGACCCCCTTCATCAGTCGACTGGACACTGTTGATTTTGACTACTGCTTCTAATAATAGAAAAGCAGTCGACTGGACCCCAGATCAATCGACTGGACCCCCTTTGTTTAAGTTGCATTTTGGGTTCTGCTTGACACAGTCGACTGGGAATCCTGATCAGTCGACTACACAGTCGACTGGGTTCTCTGAGCAGTCGACTGAACCCCTGTTTTCAAAACTGTTCCTTTTGAAGTGTTTTCCTTTGGCCAAAACTTTTTATAACTCTGATTTCAATGGATTTTACAAACTCAGAGGGTAATGTTCCCTAAGTTTTAAATACCCAGGGTTGTTTTAAAGTTCTTTCCGCTGTGTATAGTTATATGATGTTTGGATGAGCCTTGGTGGCGTGCCACGTGTCCTATTTCCACGCGTAGTGGGATGGGTCATGACATTTATTGGTATCAGAGCAATAGGTAACAAAACTTTGGGAGCATTCGACGACGAGTGGAGTGTTGAGTGACTTGTCACATATTCTAGAATGCATCCACATATTCTAGAGATATTTGATGCATGTAGTATGTTGTTATACATACATGATTATGATATTGTTATACATGCATAGTATTTATGCATTTGTGAAACGGTGGAATCATACGGGGGTGGAGCCGTATGATGAGATAAGGTTTACCATGCGTTATCATAGGCTTTGTGTGGTAGCACGAGGGAGAGATGATATATTGGTGGTGATGAACAGTTGAATTTTCTAAACGAAAATAAAATGATTTTTGATCGAATGGTGAATGTTTTAAACATCAGAGGAGATTTCCTTATATTGTACATAGAGAAAGAAAGTTTGTGGTTGAGTTTTGAGATTGGGATTGATTGATAAAACTTCTACTTCAGACATGGGTTAAACGTCGTGATGTGAGAGAATAGAGATGTGCAGTTGGGTATTATGGTAGCAAGATAGTCCAGCAGCATGTATTGCTCTTGTATGGGATAGGTGAGGAATCTTTCACCTTATCTTACAGTGTTATCTTACGGTGTGATCATACAGGTTATCTCGTGGTTTTCTCTCACAATGTATGTTGGGTAGTTGAAGAATCTTTCAACTTATTGTTCGGTATTGAGATGACTGGATGGTTGAGGAATCTCTCAACCTATCTTACGGTATGTATTGGACGGTTGAGGAATCTCTCAACCTATCTTGTGTTATGTATTGGGAATTGAGAAATATCTTAACGAGTTATGAGTATTATGGTTGTTGAGGAATCTCTCAACTGAACCTGGTTTTGAATGTTTGTGGCACCAAGGTGGATTCCGATGTAGTATAAAGGTTAGTAAGGAAAGCTACCAGATTGATTGTATAAGTGGGAAGTGGTATGTAAGAATTAACCTAGGATGAGGGATTAAGAACGGGAATGATAGAGTATACTTTGACGGTTTGAAACTACAGTTAGTAGAAGTAACGAGTTTCAGTCAAGTATCGGAAATGGCACCGTATGAAGCGTTGTATGGGCTTAAGTGTCGATCGCTGAATTGTTGGATCGAGGTTGGGGAAAGAAAGTTGTTAAGACCTACGATGATACAATTGACTACGGAGAAGGTAAAGCTAATCTAGGAGCGACTTTTAGAGAAGGCTCATAGTACTAAATATTCAATTCATCCAGGGAGTGATAAGATGTACCGAAATTTGCGAGAAAACTTTTGGTGGAGAGGTATGAAGCGAGAAGTTGCCAAGTTTGTGTCCGAGTGTTCCTCATGTTAGCAAGTCAAGTCAGAGAGATAAGTATCTGCGGGGCTATTACAACTATACTAGTGTCAGAGTGAAGTGCGATGGGATCATGATGGATTTTGTTTCGGGATTTCCACGATCGTTCAATAAGAATGATAAGATTTGGGTTATGGTTGATGGATTGACGGAATCAGTGCATTATCTACCGATCAATACGACTAAACCTTCAAGGTTGGCGGAATTGTATGTGAAAGAGGTTGTAAGACTACACAGAGTTCCAACAGTGATTGTATTGGGTTGTGATAGTAGTTTTACATTGAGGTTTTGGGGAAGTCTACAGGAAGCCACGGGTACTAAACTGAGTTTCAGTACTACGTTTCATTCTCAGATCGACGGACAGTCAAAACAGACGATTCAGATATTGGAAGACATGCTTGGACTTTGCGTACTAGACTTTGGGTAAGTCGATATAGAGATTGAGAACAGGAAATATAAATTGGAAAGACGAAGCTTTAATGAGTAAGTGAACAAAAACGGTAAGAATGGGAGGAAGACATGGTAGTACGTTGAGTACATTATCAGATATGATAGTAGAAATGTAAAATGGTTAGAGGACAATGGTGGATGCTATGAAATACGATCTCAGTATCCTAGATTCCAATAAGGTTGGAGAGTTTTGAGAATGTCGAATTTCACCCAAAGAAAATTTTAAAGTGTTTAAAATGTTTTTAAATAAAACTTTCGTTGAGTAAGAAAATTTGTTTTAAAAACTTGTGATTAGGTATCAAGTAGACCTTGGAAGACGGGTATCGTGGAAGGATATGGTATGCTTTGTGCTTGGGACATAACGGTGGTTATCAAACGAATGAGTTCTATATGGGCAGATCGTGAACTTAGGAATTCTAAGGGAGTTGGTGAAATGTCGTGTACCTGAATTTGGCTAATTGGAAGTTATGACCTTAAAGGAGTGGTCGTGAGTATTGTTCCAAAGGGAGCTCGACTTTGATTGAAGTATTGGAGTAACCTGAGGTAATGAATGATTTGAGGCTTTGATCAATCAAGAACTTAATGAGATTCACAAAGTGTGAAGCACTTGAAAGATGACAGTTAGGAATCGTTTGGCATTGGTGACCAGAGTGAGAATTTACCGTGGGGTATTGTCGTGAAAGGTATGTGAATTGGAAATCGATCTAGAATTTATTGAACACAGTGATGCTATAGTACTTTGTGGAAAGATTTAATTACCGGCTTATCCTCAGATTGTATGTGGGGATTGTATTAATGTTGTTAGTAATAGGTTATCCAGGAATAATGGATTGGAGACCCGGATAGCATAAATAAAGGACTAGAGAGTTTAAATTGGAAATTGAGTCAGATTCGACTACGGTTATGAAACATTGGATGTCGGAATAAGTTATGGTGCCTTGAGATGTTATACGAAGAATATATGCTTAGTTTGAACGGTTGTCAGGAACTCGGTGAGAGTTAAGATACAGAAGTGTGATCGATATGGGTTTGTGCTAAGGTGAAAGTGAAACACTAGGGACGTATAGAGTTGTAAACTACATAAACGCTAGTGGATCTACCTGGACTGAGATGAGAATGGACTACATTGTAGTTGAGATTTTCGAAAGAAAAGTGATTGGCTCAGAGTATGAGTACACTAGGTAAACATGATGGATTGTGAATGATCAACGGATTGTGACAGAAACAGGGTATGTTCTGAACAAGAGGATATGTTTGATAAACTATGTGGTACGTGCATGATTGGCTAAGTCAAATTTTGATTAACAATGCTATTCGTTACGATGGATATTGGGGTGGTGGTGTTGAGAAAGAGATGAGTTATTATGTGAGATTTCAAAATAATTGTTTTAAAACCTGAATGAGAAATGTATTGGACTTTGTTAAACATTTTAAAGTGAACAAACTTGGGAACGATGAGCGACGAATGTGTTTGACCTCACTGTAGGTGATTTGGGACATGTGTAGACTCGAACGAGTGAAATGGTGTGAAATTTTCAATAGAGAATTTGATTGATACCTTACGAGGCACAAGTGATGGGAGTATAGTACGAGGTTGGTAAAACCGGAATGGAATGATAAGAATTAGTAGAGACAGAGGTATAGTACTGGTGTGACGCACTACCGACTATGTAATAGTCATTTCAACTGAAGTTGCCATGATATGGATTTATTAGGAAAGAAGGATTGGAAATTGATAAGAACTTGGGAGTCGTTTGAAATGCGTTATACTGCTACAAGTGGTTTGGTGATTAACAGAGTAAGAGATTGAATCTATAGTACGTGAAATAATTGATTGAAGCATTGACTTATCGACGGGGTATATATGTGTAATAGTACTCAGTTGTGGTTCACTTCGGGACGAAGAATCGTGTATAGATATTAACTAGTTGAGACGTAATGTCAACGACTTTCAGTCGAAAAGAAAGATAAGTGAATGGAAGCTGAGTTATCTCCCTTGTTTTGGGTATTATGATGAAACTATTAAGTTCGGAAATATATGTGTGACAAGTACGATGAAATGATATCTGAGTTGATGTTGTGACGTTGTGATATGATTTAATGTCGGGATTGACTGTTGAGTGTGTTCTACTCAGGTATTGACATTCTTATTTATTGGGATGCTTCGAGGCATTGCTAGGATCTGGTTGAATCTTCTATCGGATTGAGACGAGGGCTCTGAGGATTTATTTTCCTCAAGAGCCTGAGGATTTACTTTCCTCGTGAGAATGTGACTTCTCAGTAAAGTGGTTGGCTTGTGTATGAGGCAAATGTTTGAAGTACTTGTGTGAAGTCTTGGTGACTTGAGAAGATGGTTTAAGTTTGGGGACAAACTTCCTTTTTGGAGGGGAGAGTTGTCACACCCGTCCCGGGAAATCTATTTATTTTAAAATACAAAATTTATCTATTGTGAATTATTAATGTTGATTAATAATTGTGGATGTGGTTGACGTGGGTCAACGATGAGTGTCAATCGAGGACACAGAGATTTGATAATCAATGAGGGGTTGACATGAGTAAATGACATTTATATGATTTAAATGTTATTTGACTTTATCTGGTATTCCCGTGAATAGTAATTATACCTGTGTAGTATAATTATGGTATTTGGATACTTTAGTATATATTTTGAGAACTGTGGTGAGAACGTGAGTGATACGTTAATTGAAAAGGTAGGTTGTGTAGAGATTCCACAGAATATAGATTCGGACGCTATTTTTGGACCCAAACGAAACTTAGTCGAAAACTTTTGGAACTTATAATTTTCACTCGTAAAGGCATAAAATGGACGTGTGCGAAGTTTCATGGATTAATGAGAAGTTTTGAGAAACTTGCGGGGAGGTAAACGTAATTCCCCGAAAGTTTGCCTATATATAGATTGGGATGAGATTTCAATCTCATCCAAACACTCACAAATATCTAGAGAGAGGAGAGAGAAAGGAGATTTGGTTGCCACGAGCTTGCCGATGACATACGACGACCGTTCGTCCGTCAAATTTTCTCCAGATTTCAGATTTGAACTCGTGGAGGTAAGATCTCCGTTTTGATACCACTTAGGCCGTGTTTGGCCAAGTTTTGTAAAGATCTTAATTTTAGACTTTTGGGAAAAACAGGTATAAACTTGTAGGAATTGTCTCAAATTCGAAATCCGACAATTATTTAGCCTCCTAGTCGATCCTTCAAAGTTTGGGGGAAATCGCACGAGGTATGAAGCTCTAACTTGTGAAATATAGGGAAATACATGTTTTATATTTCGACGACGAAATTGTGATCCGGGCGAAATCCATGTGTTATTAGTAGGCCCGTTAATTATGCACGCGCTAAATTGTGAAAAGCATGTCTAAATTTATGCGAGCACGTTAAGTTGTCTATGTGGGTCAAAGGGGAGTCTTATACAAATTCATGCCGGAGTAAGCTTCTCGATGTTTGAGAATTTAGTAGCGACGGCTACTGTGCATGGTTGATAGACTTGGACTTGCCATGGTACTTGTGGATACAATGGTTGATAGACTTGGACTTGCCATTGGTATCGCGGTTTAAGGCTTGGACTTGCCGCTACCGGATGAATGCGTATTTTTCTCCCTAGAGACTATTGTATGATTTATGAGATTAAAGCATGTTTTATCATATATTGCATATGTTAGAACTTGTACGCTCAGCATATAGCTGAGCAGTGGAGATGTACTCCATTGCAGGTAAGAAGAAAGATAAGAAGAAACGTGATGAGTGAGGCCGATGAACGCTGGGGGAATCACCGTGGTATATGTTTTTGTTTTAAATCCTAAAACTTGTGTAATAATTGGGATTTGTAATATGTTGTAATAAAATCATGGATTAGCTCCATAGTACCGTAATCTTGTAATTGAACATCTGTAGTTATGTTTTGAATGTTGAAAATCAGTTATGGTTGTGATTGTGGTTAGTGTGGAGAAACATGAGTTGTTAATACTTCATTACAGGCTGCCCAGCAGGGGAGCAGTCGACTGGACCCAGGGTCAGTCGACTGGATCTCGTGTGTTTGAGACACTGAAAGTGAATAGTAAGAGAAGCAGTCGACTGGACCCCCTTCATCAGTCGACTGGACATTGTTGATTTTGACTACTGCTTCTAATAATAGAAAAGCAGTCGACTGGACCCCAGATCAATCGACTGGACCCCCTTTGTTTAAGTTGCATTTTGGGTTCTGCTTGACACAGTCGACTGGGAATCCTGATCAGTCGACTACACAGTCGACTGGGTTCTCTGAGCAGTCGACTGAACCCCTGTTTTCAAAACTGTTCCTTTTGAAGTGTTTTCCTTTGGCCAAAACTTTTTATAACTCTGATTTCAATGGATTTTACAAACTCAGAGGGTAATGTTCCCTAAGTTTTAAATACCCAGGGTTGTTTTAAAGTTCTTTCCGCTGCGTATAGTTATATGATGTTTGGATGAGCCTTGGTGGCGTGCCACGTGTCCTATTTCCACGCGTAGTGAGATGGGTCGTGACATCTTCCCTGCACATCTGGTCTAGAGAATATCCGATGACGTCTTATCTTCGACCGGCCTGAGTCTCTAGGGCCGGTTTGGGAGGCTGGTTATGGCTTGGGTTTCTACTCGGGCTTACCCTGACTCAGTTTAGATAGTGATAACTCTCGTACACGAACCTTCTCAGGATGTGCTCCCTATGCTCGTTCATCCTGGGCCTCTTGCTTGGGCTGGAGGCCTTCTTCCTGACATCGGTCATGCATCTTGGGCATAGGCCTTGTTCTATCATATCAAGTTGGTGTTGCAGGTCAGCTATCGAGTTGTCAATAGTTGATTAAGCCATTTCGACTTCGGCCTTACGTTTTACTTCATTTCGCTCCTGAAAAGTCTTCTGGAGCTCATGAATGGTTACCTTTGGCCCCTTGGTGGCCGAAATGGCAATCTGTTTTCCTTCTCTTTGCCTTAGCAATTCCTCCTTCTCTGTCAGGTCCACCTTTGGCCTTGGCCTGGTTATCTTGGTTAAATCGGGCGTCACCATGTTGGCGCCGGTGATTTGAGGGTATGGATTAGCATCAACTCCCATAGCTTTGTCCGAAAATTTGAACACTCCCTTCTTTATGTTCTCCTGTTGAACATTACGAAAAATAATGCAATTATTAGTAGAATGTTTCCAGGAATTATGCCATTTACAATATTCTTTATTTTTTATGTCATCGGCCTTAGGAATTCAATGACCATCACTAAGCTTGATCACTTTATCGGCCAGAAGGGCATCGAAAATTTGATCAGCCATAATTATATCAAACGTATAGTTTTTTCCTGCCTCAAACGCCATCTTTTTTGCAGCGGCGTTTTTGTTGATGGGCTTGTTTAAGGCGTTACATACAATCGACCGTTTACAAATTAGCTCGGCCATATCAATCTCTGCCTAGAGGTCACAGTCCGTTACATGGACTTCATAGTTAGGATCTTTATACTACGTTCCCTTGGACAAGTTCCTTTTTTCCTGCTCATCCAAGAGGATACGCTCGTAGCGAGCGGTCTGTATGGCCAGCTCGAATAAACCGCGGAAGTCAATTTCGAACCTATTGCAGAGCTTAAAGGACATTCCCCCCATAGCCATCTTAACGTATTCTTCTTCAGGCAGAACATTCATGCACCTATATTTAGCCTTCCTGAATCGGGCTATATAGGTCTCCACTGTCTCTCCTACTAACTATAGCATCCTAGACAAATCTGCCAGTGATGTTTCGGGCTCAGTCCTATAGAACTGACCATAAAATAACTCTTCCATCCGCTGCCAATCTCGTACGGAGTTGACTGGAAGATTAACGTACCATAAGAAAGCTACCCCCGTGAGGGAGTTTGGAAACAGCCTTAATTTTAATGGGTCACTACTGCCCACATAGCCGTATTGTACTATGAAATGGCCAATATGCTCTACCGAGGACTGTTCACTTTTCCCAGAGAACAGAGTGAAATTTAGAACCTTATATCCTTTGGGAAAAGTTGACTTGATCAATTTCAGGTGGGTATGGTCTTCTGTACGTCGGCCTTTCCATCCTTTTCATGAACGGGCCATATTCTTCGTGTATGGCTGCCACCAGCTCCTCTCTATTGATGGGTTGTAAAACGACGGGCTGAGCTACCACCATAAGGGATGCTATCAGAGGTGGTAATTGGTGTTGATTGTTATTAGCCTGATGAGTCCAAAAAACTCCATTAGTTTTTTGCCCCCCAATAGCGTGGACAGGGGGGTCGTGTGGCTGAATGGTTGAACAAAAATTGATGTCACCGATCTATTGGGATCGGTGACCTCTCCGCTGCCCGATTCCCCTCCTTGTGGGTCGGACTGCTTATTTAACCCGTTCTGCCCTCGTAGATTCGGGATGACATAAATAGGGTCTTTCTTTTTATCAGACCATCCAGACGAGCCAATGTGTTCTTTAGGGATTTTTGGAGTCAGCTTCTCTGCCAGCGCAGCGAGGATTTTTGACAGGCCTAAGATCTCTAAGGTCAGGCAGTCTAACTTATCGTGCGTGGTCCTAGTGGACGAGACGAGGTTGATCTGTCCCCGATGTATTTCGGTCGTCTGGCCGATTAACTCCTTCAAGTTACCCATTGAACCTATCAAGGCGTTATAGTCTCGCCTCATGGGTTCAACGTTTATTCTCAGGACTTCTGAAATTGCCTCTAGAGTCAAACCGCTATCGTGTGGAGAACGACCGGTGCTTTATTGGCAGTTGGGTCAACGATAGGATCGTCCTATCCGTTCTTCCCATTTTTCTTCAGAGGCATGTCTTGACTCTGTGGGTCCCACCGGGCGTGCCAAAATGTTTGCTGGTAGTTTTGCGCGGGCGTGCCAGAGCCAAACGGGCTCGGTGTGTGTGTGTAAACTAATTTCCTATTTGCTTGAGTGAGTGATACTCAAGGCTTTAAGATCTGACTTCTTAAAAGATGATTGTGTGAGGTGAGTAGGAAAGTACCCTCACTTAAAGTCCTATAGCAGTACTGAAGTGCACAAGCCAAATAGTGCAAGAGTTCAATGGGTAAACAATCACAAATGATTAATAAAATACAGAAATTTTATTAAATGTTTGGAGAATAAAACATACAACCAAAGAACAAAATCAGAACAGTCTCTGATTGTTCAAAGAATGAAAAATCAGTTGAGAAAATAACCAAAAAAAAAAAAGGAGAGACCTATTTGCTATGGATGGTGTGAATGCTAAGAAACAAAGGCTTGAATGCTTTGAAGGCTGTGAATGCTGTAAAAGAGTGCTATGAGTGCTGTTTTCGAAATGACGCAGAATCCTTTGCACGGTTGGCCTACTTCTTTATTTATAGTGGCCCTGAACAATTCTGATAAGACAAGGACTCCTTGACTTGCGCTCCAAGCAGATGACTGATTGTAGAATCCTTCCATTCTCAAATTCTTGGCTTATCCGGAGTCTTAATTGATTCAATCCCAATATTTTAGGGATTAGTCTTCCATATTTAGCTAGATGTGATCAGATTCCTTTCCAAAATAGACTCTGCCTCCTCAAAATCAGGATGACGTCATCACGATAGCTACCATTCCCCATGTATTCATCGAACTCCCCTGACACTGCTTTCAACTGTATCGGACATGAGCAACCTCCATTTGTCATGCTTTCTGACTTTCATGCCCGATGACAGTCTCACGAACGCTCATTGACTAATCGGGCTCATGCCACCGGCCATTTCCGTTTATTCCCAGTACGGTGTCCGACTGCTAAGGGTACTTTCTTAATCGTTCATTGAGCTTCCCTTTGACACCAGCTTATTCCTCTCAGATGCCCGATCGCTGTTACTCCTGCTTGGTCTTCCAATCGGACTCCTACACCCGCTATGGCTTATTCTAAAGATGATGCCTGATCGGTTGGTACATGACTCATCCCGCCTATCGGGCCCCACTAAACTGGGACAAGAGCCTTGCCCTCTTAAACCACGTGATGTTCTCTCTTTGAGCCCGATGGGTCTTTACAATCTCTGGACCGGCCCCTCCTAGACATGCTTTGGGCCGGCCATCCTCAAACCTATTTCATCATTCCATACTGGCTCAAAAACCTTTGGCAGTATTTGTGTGCAAACAGAAAAGGAGAGAAAGGGAGAGAAAACTAATCCCCACTTTCTCTCAATTTCTTTCTCTCTAAATTGGGAAGAAAATGAGAGAAAAGAAAGTGGGGTTTAATGAAATTTTTCTTAATACCCACAATACCCTTTATCTAATTCTTAACTAATTTTAATTCCAAGTCGTAGGCTCCTAATACACTATATAAATGTATTCTCTCTCCTAATAAATGTTAGAGGATTCACTAGTTCAAGTCATTAATGGGTAGAATGGGAACTTTATTTCTTTTCTCTTCTTTTCTTCTCAACTCCAAAACAAGATGAAAGAAACTAACTTTCTCTTCTCTCCTAAACTCCTAAACAAAATGAAAGAAACTACCATACTTTCTCTTCTTTTCTTTTCTCTCCTCACTTATAACTTTCTCTTCTTTTTTTTTTTCCCCTAAACTCCCAAACATAGTGTGAGAGTCTTTCTCTCTTCTTCTTCTTCTTCTTCTTCTTCTTCGTCTTCTTCTTCTTCTTCTTCCTTTTGCCTCTTATTTTCTCTGTAATTTGTCAACCATTTTGCGATTGGACTCATATATATATATATACAAAGATTCTCTAAAGAGGGCCGCCTCTCTTTATTAAAGAGAAGGCCTCTGTTTTGGTCGTCGGATTGTGTTGAAAAACTGTGAAATGACAAAACTGCCGTTAATGAAAACACGATCTGACGACCAAAATAGAGGTCCTCTCTTAATTAATAAAGAGAGAGCGCCCTTTTTAGAGCCTAACTGTGTATATATATGGACGGATCTATGTTGGGGCAAGGGGAAATTTTTTTATATACCTTATAAAAGAAAGTTATATTTAAGTTAAGTCCCCCCTAAAAGTTTAATTAAGCCCCCTATTCTATCAGGCCTCATTTGGCAGGCTGGATAAAACTGACAGATAAGGCATGATTGGATAGGATAGTAATTATGTATGATAAGCTGCTATATTGTCCTGTGTTTAGAACGTGCTCGGATATAAGTTTTGGATAATAACTAAATTATTATTTTTTAAAACCCAAAAAAAATGGTAAATCCGAAGAATAAAATAATAATAATAATAATAATAATAATAAATGGAGGTGGTGGTGGCTACGGCAGAGGGCTACGGTGGTGGATCGCTGGTGGCTATGCCACAAAGAGAGAGATCGCAGCTAGGATTTCTTAGGGTATTTTGAGGAAGAAAAATAAAATTCTCATTATTAAGCCATCTCCAACCCTTGTATCAAAAGGGAATTTGAGGCAAAATTGATGAGTCGTCTTTGTTTTTCTTGCTCCAACTCATACATCAAGTAGAGGTGTCAAACGGGTCAGGTCGGGCCCGGTCAAAGCGGGCCCCGATCGGGCTTTAAGTCGGGCCGAGCCGGGCTTCACCAAACATCGGGCCGGGCTTGGGAAAGGAGGGGGTGTGTCCGCCCCGGACCGGTGGCCCGGGCCTAGTGGGCCGGACATCGGGCCGGGCCAGACGGGCTAGCGGGCTTTCTTCAACTTTTGGCCTTAGACATGGTGGGCTTCAGGGCAGGCCGGGCTTTTTCTTCATTTCGGGCCCATGGACGGAAGAATGTGTGTCCACCCCGGCCCGGGGTATATGAACTGGGCCTAGAGGGCCGGGCCTTGTGGCGGGCCAGGTCGGGCTTTTAGCCCGAAAAAAAAAAAAAAAAACACCGGGCCGGGCTCAGGTCGGGCCAGGCCAGCCCGCCCTGATTGACACCTCTAACATCAAGAGCTTAGGCAACTTTGATGCAATTTTTTTTATATTTTTTTAATACTTACCTGGATGACGCACGCCACACACACGCACTCACAATCCAAGAAGTAGGAACCCAAGAGATCAGCCCGACAAGAGCACACGGGACGTTCTACAAGGAAAAGAGGGGATAAACTCCTCCCACTCACCCTTGGTGAGATTCGAACCCATCCCCTCCCACTTGGGAGAGAGGAGGTGATACCATTGGGCCTCAAGGTCCCTTGGTAACTTCAATTTTACAAAGAAAATACTTTTGCTCACCCAATTTTTGGTGCACCAATAATGCTCACCCAAGTCTCCCATTGGTCAATGCAGTGAGACTCATGATTTAATTAATAGTGTTTAACCCCGAGTCCTACTATAATGACGAATGGGAGGCTTGGGTGAGCATTGGCGCACAAAAAATTGGGTGAGCAAAAATGCTCTCTTTTACAAACAATCAAATCAATATATTTGCTTATTTTAATCAATAAAAAATAACATTTAATCAAATCAAAACAAAGGTCCCATTATTAAATAATATAAATTATAAATAAAAGAAAAGAAAATATTCAATAAACAATAGTTTATGTACGGGTTAGAGATCACAAATAAAATTAAGCCAAACTTGCTTTTTATATATCAAAGGACAAGTTTGATGGAAAATATTTAACTTCTCCTTTGGACATGGTCTTATCAGCAAATTTTATGCAACAAATTGAACTTTGGGGCAACAATTAACATTTGATGTGTGAAATTTGATGCTAGCCTTGGAGATGGTCTCATGGACTTCACGAAATAAAGATTTTTGAGAGTGTCCTTGTGAGCTTTGTAATTTATGGACTGTCCTTTAGGCTTTATTGACCTAGGGACCTTGGACCAAGTGTCCCTAAAAGAAACTCCCCTAGAATATATGGACCTTCTCTGAGTCCCACAGGAGAATGAAGAGGAAATGTAATTAATTCTCCATCAAACACCCAAAAATAAAACATAACGAATTGGAATTTTTCATATTGACGAATGATGAAAACACAGAAACATCATATTCTTCTCTTTTTAATTTCTTTTCACTGATAAATACATTAGCTATTTACAATATACCACCCCAGCCAAAGCCCATGCAATAACATTCATGACAATTTCTTTTCACTGATAAATACATCACCTTCTTCTCTTTTTAATTTCTTTTCGCTACAACTTCTAAGATTGCAAAAGCTTATTGTGGCTGACCTCACTAACCAATATTTAAGCACCAACCCATGTAAAACTAAATGTTGGTACCCAAACCACCCGGTTCTGTATTCAATTTTAGAATCGAAGTTGGAGAATCTCTGGACAATTTAACATTTCCTCGAAGATCTATCGTACTATATGCGGCCAAACGAGAATTCATCACAATTCTGCATGTCCCGATTGCATCACCCGCTAAATGAACTCCATAGTACATCAAATGATCGACGATGCTGTTACCAGCCACTGACCTGCTTAATATGTCGAGAATGATAGAGATATATCAGGCTGGACACAAACTCCTATGCAAGAAATGGATATTCACCAAATACTTGGATTCATAGGTTAAAGAGTTTGTGCATGTGATTCTCATAGGTGTTCTAGAATGGATTTCCTATAGGTGATCCAATTTCCTTCACATCAATTCAATTGAAAAAAAAAAAAACAACCGAAAAGGAATGCTTACCTGCTACAGGATGGGTCTTCACCAGAGCCATCACAAGCCTTCTCAACTGTATAAACTAAACTTCCCAATCCTATGTTATAAAGCCACACCTGCAACTTAGAGAAAGAGTCTTATTGTTGTATGCAGTCTAAAAGAGCAGACGAGCTGTACAAGTTAATATGGTACATATCATTCAGATGATTTTCCCTTGGGTTTAGTAAGATCTAAAACTGTGCGTTTTCATCCTCAATTTTTTGCTTTTTTCGCAATGTGCTGGACATGACTACAAGTCACGGAATGATTAACCTTGGAATCAACTAACTTTTGCTTGTTTGGATAGACTGGAATTAAACATAGGTAGAAGGAACAACTTGTGTTTCATGTAATGCTTGCTAAAAGCATTAGACAAGTTTGTTGCGAAGGTTATGCAAGTAGAGCAGCAAATAATTACCTCTCTTGGGAAGTGATGGTAGGTTTTCTGTGGGAGAAAAGAATAGTACGGAGGTAAATGAGGTACAATGTCGTGTTCATTTGTGACTCGAATTGTATTTGGTACGAGTTGGCTATAGTAAGAAGCGAAAACGGCATTTCCAATACGAGGTTGTCCAAATGTCATAACTTGAACATTCTGGGCTGCATGATTGACCTGAGAATGAGCCAACAATCATTCAGTTATAGCATTTACGAAGTACACTAGTGTGTTCTCCAAAACATAAGAGTCAGAACAGAAACAAAAATGTAGTAAAAGAAACCAAAAAAAATTTAGTCAGAAAAGAAATACCAATATATAATACAAGAACACCCTGAAACCACTAAAACAAAAAATAGAGCACGAAAATATTCTTGATTGGCTTCTCAGGGGATCTCTTGTAAACTACAGACATCGATTAGGAAATGTTGAAAGCTTCCATACAGACACGACATCGCAAGTGAAAAAAAGAAACATGAGTAAATAAATAGTGTTGTTCTTCCTTTTCCTAACCACGTGTGCTACTGATCAAGAATGCTAAAATTGCTATAACTGCAGCAAAAGTGAAGTTCCAAAGACCACAGACAATCAATAGTTCGGAAGACTTTTGGACAGTAGCTTTTATTCCCTTGTAGTTTGTTGTCATGCTATTGGCTATATACTCTCTGCATGGACAACGGTTGCGCTCCCATCTTTCAATTCATTCTATTCAGTACACATACTTATCAGAAAAGTAGGAGGCGGTGAAAAGTAAAACAACATGTGAGATTTTGGAGCTGACCCTCCATCACAAGTAACTTTACGAAAAATGATGTCTCCATGCACCAGATAAAAAAATAAATGATAGGCCACCATTACCACACATTAACGATCATGTCCAGAGACACAAAATCAAGTATCACCGCTACATCTAACATGGCTCATGCATGAAATACTAAAAAGACCAAGAAAGTGCACTTATGATCTCATAATAACCATAACTAGAAATAATTACGATATATCCTAGGAAACGGATTTTAAAAAAACCGTGCAATGACTTAAAAAAAACGCAGCTATTTCCAAATGTAACAAGAAAGGCTTAATTGTGATTACTATAAGATCCAACGCACAAAAGGAAGCCATGGCCCCTCCCATCGAATGTCCTGTAACCATAATCTTAACGTCTCCATATAACTCCTTGGCTTTTTTAACAGCACTCACAACTGCAGGACGTATTGTTGTGTTGTGGTAGGCATTATAAAATCCATGGTGCACCTGAAACAATGGAAGAAACATGATGAACAAATATTTTCTCTAAGTCCCCCTCCCCCCCCCACCCCCACCCCCCCAAAAAAAAAAAAATTTTGAGACAAACTTCTCTGTAACACACCATTGCGTCGTCCACACCAGGGTAATCTACATCAAGCTGTTTCCAGAACAGGTCTTCAACCCAGTTCTGTAAGCTGTACACACACATTCACTTCGTCCATTAAACAGTAATCGATATGAGGAAATTTAAAGAGAAATCATTCAAAAAAGTAGAAGTGGGAAACTCTAGACTTTAGAATAATGTATAACCGAAATCAAAACCAAATGAACTACAGTAGCCATGAATCTCCTCCGTATAAATTTGTACTACCAGTTTCAAAACCAACTCAAGAATGGCAGGTAGGAACAAACGTGCACTACTGTGTGTTCTAATCCTTTTCTACATAATGCAATTAATATAACATATGCTGCTTGTGTGAGGGTTCAAATAGACAGAACATTCGATCTAATGAGCAAGCCCTTCTCACAGGTCACTTAACAGTCTATTTGACAACATCACTTCAACGAGATAAGAGTATATAAAGCCAGAAAATCTCAAACCTGGTCTCCTGAGTGCCTCTGAATGCAATCACTATAGCATTAAGATCCATTGCCACCCCCACAAATGCCTGCGATATATAAACATAATAATCACATTTCCGTCATTAAGAACTAGGAGTAAAGCTCAACGGAGTAGAGTCATAAAAGATCTGCCATAGAAATGCACCTGTAAGCAGTGCTGAATATCAACAACCAGCTCTATAACTTCAAATCCCTGCTTTGACAATCATTAAGAATGTAAATAGCACCAAACAATTTATAGCTACATCATACCATACTCGAATATACATTCCTCATTTTAGACGTGCAAACAGTTGAAAATGCACTGTAAAGTGTAAACATTAAACTAAGTACCTTGGTCAAATCATCACATCTTGAGCATGTCCAAGTAAAAAGTTCTGTCAAGTCTGACAGGTACACCTACAAGCACAAAAGCTCACTTCTACAATCCATAAACATTTGGAGAAGTCCCCAGTCTATTATCCAATAACAAAACTCACGACTAATAAAATGCAAAGAAACATGAAGTTTACAAAATGAATCAACAGAGTATGCTTCAACCATACCACGTGTACTAAACAAAAACCCATCCAAAAGCCCAAACAAAAATTTTGAGAAAAAAACGAATTTGTTAAGAGGAACTTTTCAAATAAGAAATCAAGTCAGCTGAGTATATATGAACAAGTAATGTAGAATTTTTTGCCGGATAAATAAGTTAAACAAACTGGCGATATATTTCAGACTAGCAACACCTTCTTCTTGTTGTTTCTTTTGGTTAAGTATAAAAAAACACAGTTGTCCCAAGTAAAACTTGAACCTTACACCTTTCCTTAATGGTGGAAGAATGTACATGTCAAGCTAAACAGCTGTTTGCAATAGCCAAAGTTCTCGACTAGTCCAGTTTCAAGGCAACATAAACGCAATTGAAACCCATTAAATTCATATCTTTCTTAACTGAAGAAGAAACAAAGCTGACCATTTTTTAAGTATACAAGGAACAAATAAGTAGGGACTAGGGAGTTGGTTTCTACCTAAAAGAAGCACATCAACTGGGTAAGTTTGACTGTGCTTTAGATGGATATGTTTTCTGTATCTTTTGGACCACAAAATGCCACCAAAAGCCCCACGAGAGGTGCAGTTGGGATTTAGGGGCCAGAAAGCTGTAAGGTCATTCTTTCCATATTGAGGGGTATCAGATTTTAAAGTAAAAAAACTCCAATACTGCTTGTAAATTGTGTTGATTGACAAGGAAAATTAGAAAAATGGAAGATTTCCTGAGTGAAAAAGTTTAAACTCGTGAATCCGATTGATAGTTCAAAGTTTACTTCTCGCAAAACATACCGCAGAAGCATATTCCACCAATGTTGTGGCAAGAGTATGATTGTAAGTAGGCAAATGATGCTTAGGCTTGATCTTGAGTTCTGCAGTGAAGAAGGCAAGTAATCAGAGACCACATTAACATTTTGCAAGATAATATGAATCTCGATGACACATACTTTTGTGCATGTGTAGTAAAGGTCTGAACATAATATCATAGAGACAGAGAGTGGTGCTATGCTATCAACAATTGGTGCATAAGGACAGAGAAAGAAGCATAGATTTGAATATTTGATAAAGTAGTACTTGAACTAAATATCATGCATAAAGATGCCCACACTTACCAAACACTTTAGAGCTTATTAGCTATGCATACTTGAGAATTTTTTTAACACTAACACAGTTCCTCATTATGGTTCCTCATTTGAACCAAGCAAGTGACACAACCTCAACATAGTTTACCAACTCAGATTGTTGTTTAAATGCCAAAATGTGCAGCTCAGCTTAATTACAAGAGAAAATAAAGATTCACTTGATTCACCACTGGACATTAACCAGGCCGATAGCTTTATAACGATGAGGGGGGGGTTGGGGGAGGGGAGTGGGGTGTGTGAAAAAAGCGGGAGAGGTAACCTAAGGTCACTTGGTGTAGAATGCTTGGTAGAGTGGTGTACATTGGAACGGGGTGAAGCATTGAAGGAATTGCTATTATCCACCTTGGTATCATATGCACCTATAGTTGTACATTTCGAAGAAAAAAATGACCGTATGTACCAGTGAATCTGCCAACATATTGCTAGCTAAAATTGCAGCCATAAATAATTTTAAGTTCAATTTTACCACCCATACTAATGCAAGGGATTCCATGCCCAACTACTACTATCATCTTCGTTTCAACTGGAAGTCCATCCGAAAAGCCCATCCCTATCTCAATTCCTGATTGAGATTACTAACCAGAGAAGCCTAATGGTTGTACAGCTCCACAAAGAATACCTTGAAACCCGCAAATGGAAATAACCTCCAATTGCCAATGGTCACACTTAACTCTAAATAATATCTGAGAAATGTCTCAACTATGTTTGTTCATTGAGAGTATACCTATCCGTTTGGAATGAGATTTGCATAATGCATTCTCACCAATTATAACTCCATTATCATCTTCATTTTCAACTTGCATTCTAATACAGTTTTTTTCTTTTTCAAAAATAGCAAGTATTACTTGTTTTTGCTTTTAAGTTGGAGACGGTGTCTCGCATATAGGGACATGGGTTGGGGGTTAGTGGAACCCCATACTCCTTAACCTTTAGAACAAAGAACTCTCAATGTATCATGTTTTCATCTTCATCTCTACCCTTCTTTCATCTTTTTTTCCCTCTCTATCTCCAGAGTACAACCTAACTCGTGTATGTTATCTAGTTCAATTACAATATAACTCATTGTGCTACAACCTGCAAATTTATCAAAGAAAACACTAGAACCATATGGACTTGGGAGTGATACAAATATATACATGTATATCTACACACAAACATATTTCATAAATTACCTCTACCCCCAGAAAGAGCAAATAAACAAATCAAAATTGCGACCTTTAACCACCTACTTCGTTCCATCGTCTGAAAAAAAAAAAAAAAAGTAAACAAATCAATGCACGATTACGCTATTATAGCAAACAATTACGCCCAAAAAATATATATATATATATATATATATATTTCCTATCAATTTGCAGATATTATAAGCATATACATATACATAAATATACAACGTAGGCGCATAAAATTAGGGCAAAATTCGAAGAAATCTGAAAAATCAAAATCGATCAAACCTGGTTGGAAGGCCCACCTGGTGAATTGAAAGCTACAATTCGACCAGCGGCCGGATTTAGTATATTTTCCGGATACCGTAAAGTGTATCGGAAAAGCGACGTAATATCAGTGTGATTGGAGGATGGATGATGAATTGAGAACAACTTGTACTACTAAGTATTTGTTGTAAAACTTGTTGATAAAGGAGAGATATTAATGCTTTGCCTGAAATACCCTCGAGGTGGTGTTTAATTATTTTGAGTTTATTTCTTTGTACGATCGATATGTGTGTGTTTATGGGTAGAATTGTAAAGTTCGGTGAGATATTGGCGTGTTGTTGAAGGGGGATAGGATAGTAGGAGTATATAATTTGATTGGGAATTGGGACGCCGTTGAACCATGATCTGGCTTTGACTTCTACGGAGTAATATTTTTTGTGTATTTTGTTTGCTTGGCGTGACAAACAAATGGACTGTTTGGATAAATGATGGAGACAACGAACGAGTAGTAATAAACTCAACACCGCGTCTTTAAGGACTTGTTTGGCAATGCCTAAAATATACTAATCAGATTTAACATCTGAGAAGGTATTTGCTAAGGACGAGTTGTTAAGAGGTTTTTTTCTTTTTCTTTCTTTTTTTTTTTTTTTTCTTTAAAAGGAGGAATAATTGGTTCATCCTGGACCAACAGTCCCGGCCTTTAAAAGGAGACAATTTCATAATAAAGGTTCCATCCTCATCCAATACAATAAAAACAATAGAAAATTAGTCTAAAATACCTCTGTATAACAGTTTATTGTATAAAGGTCAAAATGGATTTTATTTTTATATATACTCCTCCATAGCGGCAACATTTTTGTTGCTACTATTTTTGCGCTATTTCAGCTTTTTAATTTGACAAATCTACCCCTAGAAGCTTGTTATCTGTTGTAGAGTTTTATTTTGAATTGAACTCTTATATGATCTGATCGTTCCACGAAATTATAGGCAGGGATCGATGAAGATAATCATTGACTTGCAATATTGATTTGTAAAAGATTGATTGTGATTAAGAATTGCGAGATTGATTGTGTTGATTGCGTAGATTAGGTAAGTAATTTTCAAGTAAATTTATATTGTTGATTAGGAAAGTTGTAATCTGTAGTTCTAGGGTTTCTATTGTAATCTATAGTGATCGATGATGAATTTTGATTGTCGAAATCATAAGACAGTGCAGATTGCGAAGTAGAATGATCATTTTGTAGGTTCAGTTTTAGTGCGATTTTCGTATTTGCATATTGAAGTGTGTAGCTTATGTATTTTTGTGTTTCAATTTGCATTACGTATGGAATCTGTGGTGTTGTTTTTTTGAAATTTTATAGAGGACGAAATAGATTCAAGGTATTAGTTTTGAGTTGTACTTTGAGTTTTAGATTATCGATATTCATGTGTATTGAGATTCAAGTGTGTAGCTTAAGTATGCGAAGTGCTTAAATTTTTTTTTTCATAGAAGTAGTATGAAATTTCACAGCACATAATAATAGTCATGTTATGACAAGTTTCATATGATATCAGTTGGATTGATAAATGTGTTATGATATATTTGACATAACACATATTAGAAACAAGATTATTTAGGGTTTATACGCAAATAGGCTTGGAAATATATTTGTACTAATTGGTATATGATTGACATACAAAATATTCTTGTTAGTATAGTGACTATGTGATATTTAAGATTATTGTGTAAAATGTAGTAATTCTGGATGCATTGTGAAATTTTAAATAACTGCTGACAAAAAATTTGGATGTGATGTTGATGATTGTAACATAATTGATAAACTTTTGGTTAATTTTTGTAATTGTTTGGTTGATTGTAAGAATTTTGTGAATTCTTAATGCAGTTGCAATGGAAAAACAAAAGTTGTTATTGTGTACATATGGGACTGATACAGCTATTACTACAGTATCTGACATTGGTGGATTTAGTATGTTGACACAGTTTATATGTTCAAAATGGTGTAAGCTTGATAAGGATTCAATGTCGTTGACATATCAGATACCTGGTTTTGCAAATTGCATGTTGAATAATGAAGGTGACTTTAAAAATATGATTTGTTTGGCAGCTGTTATGAAATTAGGATTCATTAATGTTCAGGTTGTTGATGATTTGAGTGATTCTGATGAAGAGTGTGTTGAATTGTCGTTGTTGAGTTATAAGAATCAGCTGGAGTTGGAGGCCGATTTGCTGCCTACATTTTGTGCAGAACAAAATGTTCCAATTCTTTGTTCGTCGTGGAGTCAGGGGATTGCTGAGGTTGGACAGTGCTTTGAAGGTGGTGTTGCAGATTTTCGGTTAGCGCTAAGAAAATATAGTATTGAACTTGGTTTCAAATTTTAAGTATCTAAGGAATGATAAAGGTCGAGTAACGGCGGTTTGTAGTTGTCTAGAGGCAACTGGTTGTCAATGGCGAGTACATGCTTCAACAGAGAGTGTGAATGGTTTTTTTTACATACGCAATTTGAATAATATACACATGTGCGGGTCGGTTGTTCGTACTTCCAAACATCCACGGTTGAATTCTGAGTTGGTGGGGAATTTGATTTATGGGAAAGTATGCCGAAAGCCATTAATATCACCAATGGATGTGATTGATGATATCAAGAAGGATTATGGTTTGGACATTATGTACCATCATGCATGACTTGGTGTTGAAAATGCAAGGAATGAGATATATGGTCACCAAGCATTGTCTTTTGACAAGCTTAGGTTGTATTTTAATGAAGCTTGTAAAGCCAATCCTGGTAGTAAGTTGTTAATTCAATCTCATCTTGAAACACGACGATTTGAAAGATGTTTTGTAGCCTTTGCTGCTTGTATAAACGGATTTAATTTTCTACGGCCAATGATTTTCCTAGATGGAACTTTCCTTAAAGGGCGTTACAAAGGGGTACTTTTAGGAGCGACTTGTAAAGATGGAAATCAAGGTAGTATTTTTATGTTTGTATTGTCAACTTTATGTTAAATTGCACATAAATTGTAAAGATGGAAATCAAGGTAGTATTTTTATGTTTGTATTGGTAACTTTATGTTAAATTGCACATACATGTTTTTATATTGGTTATGTGTTGTTATATTTATGTGAAATTTCACAGATGTTTAATTAGTTGTTTCAGGGTATCAACTGTGTGTGAAATTTGTTACATAACTGTTTTTATGTTGTTTCATTATTGTTAAGTTCATGTGAAATTTCACACAGGCGTTATAACTTTCACAAATATTTGTTTACTTAATTTTTTGGTTATTGAATTGTCTCAGAAGTTTCTCAAAGATTTATTTTGCTCGGTTATGTATTGTTAAATTTAATAAATGTTTAATTACTTGATATTGATAATAGCATTTTGGATGTGATGTTATCTTGCTTATGTCTTGTTATCTTTATGTGAAATTTCCAGATGTTTAATTAGTTGTTTCAATGTACTCAACTGTGTGTGAATTTGTTACATAGGTAATTTTATGTTCTTTCCTTATTGTTAACTTCATGTGGAATTTCACACATATTTGTTTACTTAAATTTTTGGCTAATTTAATGTTATTTCCTTATTGTTAACTTCTTTATTTGATGTACTTTAAGTTTTTGAGTGAATATTTTCAAACATATGTTATTTCTTTGTCATTGTAGGAGTTTATAGTCTTGCGTATGCAGTTGTTAGTTCCGAAGATACCGATAATTGGATGTGGTTCTTGAAGGAATTACGTGGTGTAATAAATCTTCAACGGACGATTACCTTTATTTCTGACTGAAATGCTGGTCTTCTTGAAGCTGTGAGGACAGTATTTTCAAATGATTTCCACTCATTTTGTCTGCATCATTTGAAGTACAATCTTCAATATAAGTTGAAAGGGGTTTCTGCGAAGTTTAGGGAGCGGATGCTTTATAAGTTTCGTGAATGTGCTTATGTCCCAAATGCTGAGCAATTTCGTTTTTTGGCTGAAGCATTAGTTGATGAAGGTGGAAAGAAAATTGCAGATTTTTTGGTTGACTTACTGAAAGAAAACTGGTCCAATGCACACTTCAAGGGAAAAAGATATGGGGAGATGTGTTCAAATATAGCTGAATCTTGGAATGCAAAGTTTAAGAAAGCACGGCATTTGCCAATTACAAATATGATAGATATGATTCGTATAAAAACAATGACTGACATTGCGAAGAAGAGGGCTGAATGCAAGAAATGGACTGGGATACTTTGTCCAGCTATGCACAAGAGGCTTCAAGCTGCTTTAGATAAAGGTAAGACATGGAACATTAGTATATCGAGCGAAGACATATTCGAGGTACACTGCCAGCCTTCACAATTGGTTGACATATCTTCTCGTACTTGTTCTTGTGGTGGTTGGCAGATACATGGTTTTCCATGTTCTCATGCTGCTGTCGTTATTCACAAAAGTACTCAGATTACTGGAAGGGTGTTGACAGATTATATTGAGGAGTACTTTTTTGTTCATTATTATGAACAATGCTATTCAATGTCTATTCATCCAGTTATCACGAGTGAACAACCTAGCAGTAGTGCGTCTGTTGTGGAAATATTTCCACCAGTTTGCAAGAAGTTGCCTGGCAAGCCCAAGAGTAAGAGGATACCATCTAGAGGAGAAAAGATTCGAAAGATACGGTGTGGGAGGTGTAAAAAGAAGACAAATCATAACAGCAAGACTTGCCGTGAGGTAATAGATAATTGAGAAGATATAGTTAAATCACCTTGATTGTTGGTTATTTGAAGATTCTGTGACATTGTGTGTGAAATTTCACATATTATGCTTTATAATTTTCAGACAGTTTCATTGATTGTTGATGGAATACATTTCATTGATTCTAGAACTCTATTATGGAAATTTTTTTTTATAATGCTGAATTTTGAGTAAATGGTATTTTTTAAATATTGTTTTGGTACTTGAGATGTGTTTTATAGCCTTTCAAAGCATTGTTGTTTACGGCAGTACTCCTCTGATTATTCAGTGCTTATTAATTTACTGTTTGGTTCATGACACTTAATGTGGATGTTATGCTTTGTACACTGTGATCAATGGTGAATGTACACTGTGTGACCAATAGTCCATATATAGTTGTCTTTGTGCAGATGAATGTACACTGTGTGACCAATAGTCCATATATAGTTGTGTTTGTGGGCTTTCTCCTCTGTAGTTTATGCATACTTTTTTTTAAGGTTGATTACACTTTTTGAGGTTGATCACATCACTGAAGTCCACCAATATATGCATACGTATACCAATGTGCTCACGCAGATTGAAACAACATAAAATAAAGAACAGATGTGTTTAGCAATCACTGCAAAATTACTTCAGTGAGCATAAGATAAAATTTTATTCCTCTCACCATAGCTGCTGAACGGAATTAATCATGTAAGTGATAGTTATGAGAAATTTCACACGGTTACGATGTTAAGTTTATGGTGGTGACATGATTTTGATGAAATGTAGAACTAAACGGAATGTTATGTGAAATTTCGCATAGTCACATACACATTGATGAGATTTTGTGGTATTTTGTTTGACATTTCACATAGTCCACCAATATATGTGACATGTGGAATGTTTGTATGAAATTTTCACAATTGTTGATGGGAAGTTTATTAACACAATTATCTCTCTCTCCCTCTCCCTCTCCCTCTCTCTCTCTCTCTCCCTCTCCCTCTCTCTCTCTCTCTCTCTCTCTCTCTCTCTCTCTATCTGTGGCTTTCAGTTTGTTATGAACCGAGGTGGTTTAAAATAAACAAGTTACGTGATAACAGATATTTATGCTATGATGATTGAATATCTGAGCTTACTTTATGTAAGGGAAATGGTTTATTATCCATTTATTATTTATACCTCAAAGTTTCAAGTTTATGATGCTGGCATGATTTTCATCAAACGCCGAACTAATTGAATATTATGTGAAATTTCACATTGTCAGATAGACATGCATGGTTATGATAATTTATTACACATGCAAATATATTTAGAGGCAATAATGAAATATTAACTTGTGTTATTAATTATACTTACAAGATGAGATACAAAAAACCCTAAACCCTAAACCCTAAACTTAAGGCGAACAGGACTGCAGTTGCACATATTACTAAATGCTTCCATTCAGAGTCCTCTTTGTATGTAGAATCATCCGATTATGTACTCAAAAGGAAGCACCCAAATTTTTCCTCGAAATGGAAAACCTCGTTTCCATCAAGAACCTCCATCCCTTCGGAACAGCACCCAGTAGACGAAGGCGATAGATGTTCCCTGGTAAATACAAAGACTCTTTTGTTTTTCCCTGATAAAGACAAAGACTTACCAATTCAATGGCATAACAAATAATCAATGATTGTAATTTTGTTGACATTTCTTTCAAAACAAAAATATTCCAAGCAAGAATATTGAGAAGCATAGAATTTGATCCATAACTGAACCAGTTACCCATTTTGGTGGAAGCTTAGTAAGTAATTGGTGAAGTAGATCAGTAGCTAACCATTTTTATAGGGAAAAAAAAGAGGACCAGTCTATGTATTTGAAGAAGCAATGTAGCCACGTGAACTTTATGTGAATAGGTACTGTAACCTTTATGTGAAATTTCACATACAATAATTAACCTTTGGTATGTGTTTTAGTTCTATCAGTGGACTATTTTTTTATAACATACAACACTGTTCCCATGTGAAGAAGCAATGTAGCCACATGAAGTTCAGACTTTGCAGGCATGTGAATAGTTATTGTAACCTTTATGTGATTTGACAGATCAGTAACTAACCATTGGGTTTGTATTTAGTTCTGTCAATGGACTGTGATCAGCACTATTCCCATGTGAAGACGTACAGAAGGTATGTGAGATGGAGGACTGTAGCCATGTGAACATGGTATTGACACATGAAGTTTGGAGTGTCTAATTTTTTTGACACAACCTGCATACAACTTTCACACAAATTTCTTAAAAATGTGTCTATCTCTCTCCCGTGTCACTGTGGGGTCCAGTCCTAAATGCTATGCTTGTTATGTTATGTGAAATTTTAATAATGGTGACATGGTGGTTAACTCAAGTTTGAATGTTATGTGAAATTTCACATAACATAACAAGCATAGCATTTAGGCCACCAACATAAAGTTAACATTGAAGATCTATCAAAATTTTCAGATATGAATAAGTCAAGTCATAAGTGATTTTCCATGTATATTTCAGATATGAATAAGTGTATCGGTTGTTGTTATTCACAAAACCACTTAGATGACGAGAAGGGTGTTGATAGATTATATTGAGGTATATTTGTTTGCTCGTTAGTATAATCAATACTATTTTGAATGTTATGTGAAATTTCAATAATGGTGACAAGGTGGTTAATTGAACTTTGAATGTTATGTGAAATTTCACATAGGTTAAATTTTGTGATGATTGTTTTGATTTTGTATAAAGTTTGTTATGTTAAGGAATTTTGATAGAGCTGCAATGTTAACTTTATGCTGGTGGCCTGAATTTCGTCAAGTATGGAAAGAATGAATGTGTGATTTTGCAGTTGTTGTTATTCACAAAACCACTTAGATGTGTAAAAGGGTGTTGATATATTATATTGAGGTATTGCTTTTGCTCATTAGTATAGTCAATACAATTTTGAATGTTATGTGAAATTTTAGTAATGGTGACATGGTGGTTAATTCAACTTTGAATGTTATGTGAAATTTCACATAGATTAAATTGTGTGAAGATTGTTCTGTTTTTGTAGAAAGCTTGTTATGTTGAGTAATTTTTTATAGAGCTGCAATGTTAACTTTATGTTGGTGGCCTGAATCCTATGATATATGAAAAGAATGAATGTCTGATTGTCACAAAAAATTCATAGATGTAATACTCTATGCATGTGATTGTCAATAAGATTGTTAACAACATTTGAAAAGAATCATGTAAAACCAATACAGGTCAAAACACGAAAAATACTGAATTCACATATGGTTCCGAGACAACCAAGTTTCTGTATACGTAATCATTACATATTATAGAAAATCTTCACATATTGTTCGACATTTCCAATTTTCACAATTCACTATTGTTCACTGGTAGTTAGCAGAGGTACCCATTGAGAAATTCATGGACAAGTTCGACACGCATTTTTTTCACATCACACAACACTGTGACTGGCTCATTGTAGAAAATACTTCTGATGACATGACAAACAATAACTCCACAGTCTACTGATTCACAAGCTTGCTGTGGGGTGTGCTTTATGTTTATTATTGGACTGATTTTCTCTTGTACTTTCCTTCGGATGTGATAACTATCCACATAATCTATCTGGAAAACATGAAAAAGCAAATTATGTATAACATTCTGTATTAAGTGGTTGTGTTGGAAATAGATTCATAGGTTTGAATCTTACCATAATCTCAGCATCCTTTCTGTATGGATCTCTGGTATTTGAAGTCCTTGGACGAAATGAGTTGTAATAATTCCACAGCCCTTCTTCAGTATCATTCACTATAATTGTCCAATGATTTGCAACCCTTGAGTTGTCTTGTGAAATCAATGGGAACATATGGTATCGTGTTTTCACACTCAAGAATTTGTTTATGCAGTTTTTTATGTTCTCAAGGTCATATTCTTTCACCCATTGCTGTATATTTTTCAAAGTAAGTGTTAGTAACATAGTGTAGTAAAACAAGTACTATAATATAGGAAATTTTAGAGGTGACGAAGAATTTTACCAAGCATAAGCTCTTAAACACAAATGATGTCCCAGATGTTTCGGTGTGTTCTTGTGAAATCAATCCACTCTTTTGATTCTTCATCAACACTTCTATGTATACATCGATCATCTAGTAATAAAAATTCAATTTACAATTAGATTGTGTCTGAAGACTAAAAGTATGATTGAGATTTTAAGATGACAGTAAGATACATTGTTTGAGATTTCCCTTTCAAGTATGATTGACATAATGTCACCAAATGTGACAAACTCTGATTCATCACCCAATGAGTATATATGAGTCCTGTCATACGTAAACAGAGAATTATACAATTGTAGATTGTAGTGAGATTTCAAATTCAAATAAAAATAATAGACTTCAAAACTTACATTGGATGACCATTAATCCGTAAGTTCTCTATCTTTGCCTTATCTTCTTCTGTCAACATAAGATAGATTGGAGAACTTTGTACAGAAGGCATAACAATGTTCACATCTGGGATTTGTTCGAGATCGATTATTTCTTCAACTATATTGTCTTGTTCATCAATCTCATCTCTGACATTTGCTTTCCTTTCTTCTGAATATTCTTCATCTGAGTTTGGATACAGATACCTTGGATCCTTGTTCGGAACTCTTTCTTTCATTTTCAGACGTTTAACATATGATTTTGGTGACTCAATCTTGGACTTCTACATGAATTAGAAATATCAAAAATGTCGAGTACAATTATAAAGTTATGCAAACCAGCTCTCTTAACAAATTTTACCATAGCTCTTGTTTTTGGACCAGGATTCTCACAATCAACTTGTTTGCCTCTCTTTGTATTCTTTTTCTCAACCTTTTGTTCCATTGGTGTCTCAAAGTCTGACTCGTGCTGAAATAATAAATGTTACAATAGTATTATACATGGAAGTATTAGATAGTTATGAGAAAATAAAACCCAGTAGTCAATATTAGGCTTTTGAGAAATGGAAGTGTTTGAGAAAATCATATTTTACTGTGACATGTTTTACCATTGCTGTTGTGTTTGAAGCAGTTTTTTCCAATTGTACTTCTTGTTCACTAGACGACTTCACAAACTTGTCAGCCTTTCTCTTTTTTGTTTTGTTTTCCAACTTTGCTTCTTTAGTCTCCAAGTCCTCAGCAAATTGAAAGTAATAAATAAAAATTATTAATGATAACTATTAATGTTATGTGAATTTTCACATAACTATTTACTAGTGTTATGTGAAAATCATATTTTATTATGACGTCTTACCATTGTTGCTGTGTTTGCAGCAGTTTTTTCCAATTGTTCTTGTTGTTCACCAGATTTCACAAACTTATCAGCCTTTCTTGTTTTTCTTTTCTTTTCCAACATTGCTTCCTGAGTCTGCAAGTCCTTAACGAATTGGAAATCATACATGAAAAATATTAATCATAACTTTTAATGTTATGTGTAATTTCACATAACTATTGAATAGTGTTGTGTGAAATTTCACGTGAGTATTAACAAACATTACGAATGCTTCAATTAGACTAATATTTTTTAAAATTTCACATAAGTATGAAGTTATTGTGATAGGAATATGTTGAAGTTGACATACTGTTATATGGTGATTATGAATTGTATAAAAATATTTATATATTAATTTTAGGAGCTGCAACTAAAGAATGTTACGAGAAATTTCACAGAACTAATTTCTAGCTTATGTAGCTCTTTTATTTTTATTTTTGTTTTCAAAGTCTCTTACAAATTTGGTCTTTCTGTTATAGCAAAATAACGATTTTTAAAGCAATGTGAAATTTGATATAGGTAGTAACTACAATCTTGAATGAAAAGTTCACAATACTATCATAATAGTTATGTTTGACAAGCATAACGTAACAAACTTCAAAACTTGAGCCCAGCAAATTTCAATAACCATGCAATCTGAATTTTTTTAAGTATATTATTGAGAACAATAATGTCAAATTTCAAATAAGACAAGTAAACTACTTGATGCAAAATGAGGAGTCATACATGTAGATGTGCCTCTTTATTCTTCTTTGTTTTCACATCTTCCAAATTTGATATCTTACTCTCGGAGACCTAAACAAATAATAGATCATTTTACATGTAGTATAAAATGCATGTCTTTTTGAAATTGTTGTTTTCAAAGTATATTTCAAATTTGCCGAGCAATTTTGACAACCATCCAATATAACTTTCTTAAGTATTTTTTTCAGAACAATAATGTGAAATTTCACATAAGCAAAGTAAAGTATTTGATGCAACATTATAAATCATAAATGAAGATGTACCTCTTTTCTCTTTTTTGTTTTCACAATGTGCTTCAAATTTGGCCTCTCAGTCTTTGAGTCCTAAACAAGTAAAAGATCATATATTAAAAAAAAATTAAATAATACATTTCTTGTTGATTAGTATTCAAAATTTCACATAACATTCACAAAGAATGATGCTCACATTTTTTACTTTCATTTCAGAACAAAAAAAATGTGGATTATAAAATTCATGTGTTTTCTTGATGATTTACCTCTTTTATTTTATTTGTTTTCACACTGTCTTCAAATGTGCTTTCTGAATCTCTAAGTCCTAAACAAATAAGAAATCATAAATCAAAAGTTTCAACAATAAGGATTGATAATATCTTGTGTGGATGTACCTCTTCATTTTTCTTTTGATCACGCAGTTGTGATAGTTGCTCAGCTAGACTGGTATTCCTGTTGTGCATATCATCCAATGCTTCTTTCAAAGATGAAATTTCACAATCCTTTTCTCTTAAGATCCTAATATTTCTCTGCTCAGATGCAGATTGTGTTAGCTTGTGGACCTCAGACTCTGCTTCATCTGCTATTCTTTGTGTTATTTGGTGTGTCTCACATTCTTCTATTCGCTCTAGTAGAAGTTCATTTTTTTCATCCTTCTATTTAATGATTTTTCTCGATGCTTCAAATTGTGTCAAGTCATGCACAACATATTCATCCTCAAGTTTCCGAATATGGGAAGCCATTTTTTGCATTTGTTCTTCCATCATAATATTAAGCTCCTGAATCTTCTTAAGATCAGTCAATGCATTATCTTTCACATTGATTAACTCTCTCTCTCTTTCAATTCCATTTTTTCATTTGTACTTCTTAACAATGAATTTTGCATTTTCAAATCATCAACTTGTTTTTGATTATGCTCCAGATTCTTTTTTTCAACTTCTTGCTTTTCCTTTGTCATCATCTCTTGCAACAAGCTGAGTTTTTTATAGGCACGTAGTTTCCTCAGTTCTTGTTCCATTTCCATATTCTCCTGCTGAAACTTCTTCATATCACTCAATGCTTTGTCTTTCTTCTTGATTATCTTAATCGTTTTCATCTCTTCTTCTTCAATTCTGAACCTCAATAAAGTATTCTCTATTCTCAAGTTAGCTTCTTCTTTTTGTTTCTGCTCCATTGACTGTTCAGCGTCAAAATGTTTTTTCCCCTTATTCAATTTCTTCTTCAATGAAATGAGTGTTTCATATTGATCTTCATTATTATCATTCCACTAAATCTTGTTGAGAGAAGTAGTTGTGTAATCAACAAAACTATCATTATCAAAATAATCAGCACAGGGATCATGCTTATCACCTGAGTAAGATTCTTTGGTATTACCATTATCTTGATAATCCATGCAAGCTTCTTTTCTTTCATTTCCATATGCATTACCATCATCTTCATCTTCATCTCCATCTGCATCGGAACTATCACCATCATCTTTAACACTGGAATTGTCATCCTTTTCATCAACTTCATCTCCATCTGCAGTATCTGGAACAAGTGTGTCTGACTCATTCTGACTTTCATTACATTGCTCTTCACCAGAACCATAAACGTCATCTTTAACACCAGAATTGTCATGCCTTTCATTTGAGTTATATGTTTCCAGTGAAAATGCAGTCTCTGGAACAACTGTGTCTGACTCATTCTAAGTTTCTTCAGATTTTGCAGTAGCAATATTATCACCATAGTATGCGTACTCAGGCATTGTGATGCTGATGTTCTCATTAATCTATACATTGTATGCATACAATATTATTATCATTAAGAATTATGAATGTTATGATTATGACTGACAAAGTATTATTGTAAAATATTGACGTTATATGAAAAAAGGAATGTTATGTGAATTTTCACACAGCTGCAATGGACTCTTTTTCTTCACATTGTCCAGCTGTAAAATGATATGTTAGGCTTATAGTGCTTGCATAAATTTCATTAAATTCAGAATAAAGGAACGTTACGTGAAATTTCACAGACCATTACAACTAATGTTGTGAAATTTGTCAGACGAATACAATATTTTCTCTGAAATTTCACATAACTATTAAGAAAAAGTATTCATTTCACATTACTCAGAATGTCATAAAACTATGCTAAATAGAAGAATGAGTTTCTTACGTGTTTTTCTTCCACCTGAGATAGATCTACTTCCTTCATAGTCTTGCTCAATTTAACCAAATCCCATTTTTGAAATCGTGGAATTTGCTGTGGAAATGATGGTTGCAATATTTTTGTGTGCTCACATAGCCAGTACTAGTACATATAGAAATAAGTAAAATTAATAATCTGAGTATTATTTGTAAGAAAAAATAACAATATGAAAAAGTGCAAATAGCTAATTATTGTTATATGTTACCTGTAGTGCAATACTACACCCAGACACCTTGTTTTCAGTTCCTTTTGTTTTATGCACTGATTCCATTATTGTTTCAGCTATTTTGTCAGACCACGAATAGCTTGCCATTGCATCTATATCTTCAATGTAATACACAAATCCCCACTTCAGTGTGTTCCCGGTTGTTGCAAACAGGAAACAAACACAGACGAATAAGCAGAGCAACCGAACGACATCCTTCATAGCCGTTTTAGTATTCTTCTTAATAGCTTTTTGCAGTGCAGCTTTAATGTTTTTAGTATCTGGCCTGCTTACATCTTTGAATCGCCGCTTGAAAAATGGAGTTAATATCTTTTCTCTGTATGTAAGATCCATTTTGCCAGATGCTGATGGTATTCCAAAGAGTAGGGAGATATCGGCACTACTGAGAGTTATATATTTATTACCAATTTTAAACATCTTCTTTGTTGGCTTGTATTTTCCAACCAGCTTTGTTGTCACATCATCAAATTTTCTAAGCCGCTTAATGTCCATTTTCATGAAACTATGTATGAGCTCATAGAATGGAGTCTTCTTGAGTATGGAAATATGTTGTTTACTCAGTTTAAGAGCTTTAACAACATTCGCAAAACCAACCATAGTGCAACGTGAATTTGGAGTTGACTGGGAAACTTTTTCATTTTTACCCTGTGGACGACTCGGTCCAGCTTTTCCAATTGCTGCTAGCATTAAAAACAAAACTATCATAAATGACAATCCACTAATGTATATAACATGAGTATAAGCATAAACTTTAATATAAAGTCTTTCATATCAGTTTCAAGTTCATGATGTTAATCTAACAGTGTTACTCAACAACCAAAACCATAAGTAACATTAATAAAAAAAATTGATCATAAATTTCACATAAATATGTTTTGTGAAATTATAAATAACTGACAATTTTGAAAATAAGTTTCTTTAGAGCAGCAGTGTCAAATTTCACAGAATAGCCAAAAAATGAATAAAAAAAACTTCAAATATTTCATACTGTCTTCTTAAGATTAACAAATGTCTAATGACAAAATTTCAAATAACTACTGAAAAAACCGTTGAATAAGAAACCACGCAACTCAAAATTAAGGTTTGAAATATATTCACCGCAATTTGTTATATGAGTGTAGTGAAATTTCACAGTTGTGGAATATGATAGCATTTTCACAACAGTAGCAGAGTCAAATTTCACATTATACGTAGAAAAATTTAAACCGACGTGTGAAAAGAGATTTCATACAGTAAATGTCTAATGACAAAATTTAACATAAGTACTGAAAAAAACTGATATCATAGAACTGCTGCTGTTGTGAAAATCCTATTATATCCCACAATTGTGAAATTTCATAACACTCATATGCCAAATTCTGAATAAGCTCGTCGATTGATGACAAATTTCATAGAGTCTAACTTGGATTACTGAATATACTTTGTGTATGAATTTCACATCAATCATAAATGCAACTGAAAATTATGTTTTGTAACAGAGCATGAGTTCAGAATTATGGAACATCATAATAGCGAAAACATGAATCAAACATAACAAATTCAAATAAATGTGTGAAAAGAAGTTTCATACAGTCTTCCTTGCAACGTGATTCTGAAGTCGTCTGTGAAACTTTTTCCTTTTTACCCTGTCCATATCTTGTTCCAGTTTTTGCAATTGCTGATAGCATCAAAGACAAAATATATATATATATATATACAAATAACTATCAATTAATGTATACAACATGAGTATAAACATAAAACTTTAATATAAAAGTCTTTCATATGAATTTCAAGTTCCTGGTGTTAATGTAACAGTCTTTCACATGAATATAAGAGTCTTTCATATCAATTTCAAGTTGTCAAAAGAATTTGTATACGGTCTTCGTTGAATTGATAAATGTCTAAGCGCAAAATTATCATTAGACTTTATGACTTGTATTGTTCTCTCTCTCTCTCTCTTTATCTCTCTCTCTCTCTCTCTCTCTCTCTCTCTCTCTCTGTAGCAAGTACTGGCAACTTCCAGATTGTCTTTGATTTATATCTGTAAAATCTACTTGCCTAGTTTCGCAGTACTGGCAGGATATGGAGGTTGAACCTCTACATAATCTTATCTAATGACAAATTTTCACACAACTACTTAAATTTAGGTTTACAAAATATAATGATACAAATTGTTATATAAGTGTTGTGAAGTTTCACATTTGAAAAATAAGCATTTCTTCACATCAGGAATGTGAAATTTCACATAATAGCCAAAAAATTCAAACCAACGCACGTGTGAAAAGAGATTTGAAATGCTAAATGTCTAATGACAAAATTTAACATAACTACTGAAAAAAATTGTTGTATAAGATATTATAGAACTGGAAATTAGGTTCTGAAATATATTCATAGTAATTGCTATATGAATGTTGTGAAATTTCACAATCGAAATATTTCACAATTGTGAAATATAATAGAATTTTCTTGACACCAACTGAGTGAAATTTTATACTGTCTTATTCAAATGATCATGTGAAAAAGATATTTCATATTGTCTTAACATTAATAAATGTCTAATGACAAAATTTCACATAACTACTGAAAAAATTGTTGAATAAGATATCATGCAACTCAAAATTAAGGTTTGAAATATATTCAGAGCAATTTGCTATATGAGTGTTGTGAAATTTCACATTTGTGGAATATAATAGTATTTTCACAACACCACCAGTGTGAAATTTCACACAACAGCCAGAAAAATTCAAATCAACGTCTGAAAAGAAATTTCATACGGTAGTATTGATTTATGTCTAATCACAAAATTCACAGAACTACTGAAAAATTTGTTGCATAACATATCATACAACTCAAAATTAGGGTTTGAAATATACTCATAGCAATTTCCTATATGAGTGTTGTGAAATTTTACATTCAAAATATAAAACTCATACAGTCACTATGTCAAATTTAAGATTATTGTCAAAAAACATACACAGAGTTTTGAATGTATTGTGAAAAACTACGGTTTAATTCAAACTAGTTTTGATTACATGAACTTTAAGAAAATTTGACAGATATTCAACACTTTTTTTTTTACCTTTTCTTCCAATTTTTTACACAAACAAGATGATCGAAGAGTATGCGAAGGTTATGATCGACTTCGAGAACATCAAATCGGAAAGATCGAGAAATCAAATGAAATCGTGCAAGGGCTTTTCATTCAAACTGTTCCCCAATTCTGTTTAAGCTCGTCGAGAGATCGAGCTTAGTTCCAGAAGTTTTGTATTTTTTTTTTTTGAATATCGTGCAAGGACTTATAAGATATTTAACAACGCGAGGGGCAAATTTGTCCAAGTAAAAGATAATAGAGTTGACTGCAAAATGTTTTATTGACTGAACTAAAAAAACAAAAAGTACAGTATTAAGGATTTTCGAGTAAATCTCCCTAAAAACAAACTCCAAGTACAGCTATGAATCTCAAGTTTGTATACCAAACCAAGCATGTGGAACTGATTTAAGGGTCAATTTCATAATAATCACAAGCTTGACAAATCCATCCATGCGTAAGCAACACACACACGCGGGCGCACACACACAGAGGGAGTTGCATGGCCAAGTAATACAGTGATAAAAAAAAACTTTCTGTATAAGCCGAAACATGACAAACTCAGGCATTCATACACATGATTGTATAGGAGATTACAAGATGTAACAATGGAATGAGACACCCAAATCAAACCCACCAAGTTTCTCAAACAGACAATAGATAAAGGACACAATTAGACATCTACACCAACTTCTCTTCTCTTCTCTTCTCTTCTGTATCATCATGATCAACTTTTTAAAACCCCTAAAATACATAGATTCCACATGTTGCATATGTATTTTCTGCTCCTGTAAAATGCCCAAAATTACAACCATTTTAACTCCCATTCAGTTTCTGTCTTTAACTGTGCTCTCCTTCCTCTTTACCACACAAATGAAGCATTCAGTTCTGTACTGAACCACAAGAAATCACACAGGACAACCAAACAACAGTCGAAGTTGGATACAGAAATGGTTATTCCTCTGGTTGAATATGTAAACCATGACAGTGAAGAAGATGACATCAGCTAATTACCTCTTTCTTCGCGTCGGTCCTCAAAAACCAGTACAACCGATTGTTCCATAACTCTTTGGGAGGGGGGCTAATTAAATTTTACTCGTTTGTACCGTCAAAGCTACCCGTTGCGTTAGCCCGTTTTTTCTCTCTCCAGTTCTCACCCCACACTTTTGCTTCCGCAACCGCACGTTCTCTATCCAGATCACGATTCCTTGGCGTTTCTATAGCTCTTCCTGTACTCACCGGGCTGTCTCTCCGAGACTCCGGACGCTCTAAATCATCCACACCCCATTTCCTCCCGGACCCACCACCGGGTTCAATCCTTCCCAACTCGGCACCAGTGCTAAATTCCCTTACCGAGTCCCTCTTTCTATAATCAGGAGAATTCTTATGGGTTGAAGGGGACCCATGTGATCCACCGCGTCCGGGCCCGCCTGGGCTGTCCAGTCCATCCACCGTGTTCCTTCTGTCATCCCTGCTCCGAGGAGTAGATGGACCGACTCTACTACTTTGAGCAGCAGGGGCATTTGGGTCATAAGTTTGGGAAGCTAAATATGTCAAAGCAGTAACTACGTCCCCAATTAGAGGCCTCGTAGCAGCCTGTTCTTGCAAACACATGGCTGCAACAGCAAGTGCTTGGTAAAGTCCCCGCATTGGATAACGACCTTGCAACAACGGATCAGCCATTTTCGGGAACTTCCTCCGGTCCTTGAATAGTGGTCTTGCCTACAAACCCAGGTCAAACAATATTAAAATAATTGACTTGTTAAGGCTTCGTTTGGTTTGCAGATTTAGAGAAGGAAAATCATTTCCATAGTGTTTTCCTCCAAAGCTGAAAAACCATTAATAATTTCATAAACATAATAGGAACTCAAGAAAAGTATTTCTTCTCATTTTTTTCTTATTAACCAAACGAAGAAAATTATTTTCCTCAGTTTTATTCTTTTTCTTTCCCGTACAAGATTCATGAACCAAGCATTGCCTAGAGATATCATCTATAATGGAGATCAACACAATTGAAATAATGGGGAGGACTAAATTACCCATGCAACAAGATTATGCTCTCCATGGGCGCGGGTGTTGTCAATTGCTTTGCGTCCTGTAATAAGTTCAAGAAAGACAACTCCAAAACTATACACATCAGACTTCAGAGTCAGTTGGCCGGTCATGGCATATTCAGGAGCACAATAACCATATGTTCCCATAACTCTTGTAGAGACATGTGTCTTATCACCAACGGGACCCAGTTTAGCAAGCCCAAAATCAGATAACTTGGGATGATATCCTTCATCGAGAAGGATGTTGGACGATTTTAAGTCTCTATATATAACAGGAGGGTTTGCTTTGTCATGCAAATATTCAAGTCCCTTTGCTGCACCTGCGGCAATCTTCATCCTTGTATTCCAGTCCAGAGGCTCTTTATCCGGTGGAAGATCTAAAGAAACGAACCAAATAATAGCGTCAGCTAAATAAAAGTGCACTCATTTTGATGATAAATTTGAGAGTTTTATGTAAATGTATACATATAAGAGGAGAGGGGCAAATTAGTTTGTCAGAGCTTTAGCACCAGCATCTCTCCCCAGCTACACCTTTTTGATGAGCATGCGAAAGAAAAAAGATCTTATTTACCACTTGCACAGTGTTGAACTTCAGAGAAGAATGCTCGAGCAGCTAATATAACTTTATTTCTGTTGAATGCTGTGCAGTCAACAAGACGTTGACTTCCAATGGCTTTTGGCCTTTGACAAGACCAAAATGGAGTGACTGACCAGTAAATCAAGATATCTATCACACATTTGTATCCATGCATGCATTTATCAACCAGCAAGACATTATTGAGTCCTGAATCCTCTGGCTCAGGGGCGAGGGGAAAAATGGTTGTATCACGTTACCAGGTCCAACAGTAAATAAGAATGTAGCATCGAGGGTAGTAAAAAAAAAAAAAAGCTAAAGTCAACATGTCAACTACGGTCAAAGTTGGGTCAAAAGGGTCCGGCAGAGGCATTTGACATGACCAAAAAGGAGTGACTGACCAATGGATCAAGAAACGTTCGTTCTTTATTTCTTTATTTTGCCTGGTACAAAATCAAGAAATCTTTCGAATACACGCCCTATCAACCTCCACTATGTATCTACCTCTACTCCTAGTGACTCTAGTTTACTCAAAGCCTTGGTGCAGATTGGTAAATTGAAAATCCAGGTTTCAATTCTCCTATTTATGGACAAATATAAATAAGCCATCAGCCACCATTCCCTTTGTTTGCTAGTGCTACTCAAGCCACATACTTATGCTCATCCTCAATGGCATAGTTTGCTCATCCTCGCTGCACATAGCCACACCACCATAACTGATTCAATCCATTCTTTTCCCCAACTTACTACATTACATCTTTCAACAAATCTATTCATCCTTTTGCGTGTCTTTGTTCAAATCCATCTAAATTTGTGCTTCACTCATGCTCATTTCATGGAAATGATATCTCTCAAAAAGCTAATACTGTCTCATTAAGCATTACTGGTATTATAGTTGTCCCACAAACCAAGTCATCTCTCTCTCTCTCTCTCTCTCTCTCTCTCTCTCTCTCTCTCTCTCTCTCTCTCTCTCTCTCTCTCTCTCTCTCTCTCCACCATAACTGATTCAATCCATTCTTTTCCCCAACTTACTGCATTACATCTTTCAACAAATCTATTCATCGTTTTGCATGTCTTTGTTCACACCCATCTAAACTTGAGCTTCACTCATGCTCATTTCATGGAAATGGTACCTCTCGACAAGCTAATACTGTCTCATTACGCATTACAGGTTTTACAGTTGTCCCACGGTCCCACCCCACAAACCAAGTCATCTCTCCGTGCGTGTGTGTGGATAGCAGAGATTAAAGGAGTAATCATGCCCGTAGCAAACACCAACACCACTCAATATAGTTCATATAGATGCCTCAAATTTAAGAAATGGCGGAAAAGAGACCAAGATTCTTTATTTTATTCTGGTTAGATACAAACAAGAACAGGGAATAATTCCTTTTATCAGCTGCCCCGGTAATGGATTGTTTTAACTTTCAAGAAAGTAAAACTTCAATTTGCCAACCCCCATTACTTCATTTCTTCCAACAGTACAAAGCCATCAGCTGATTTTCTTGAGTGGATAGGACCAACATCTCAATAGGTCCTTTTCACCCACATATAAACAAGGTCTGAAGGTCGTCACTATATTTTGACACACTTGACATCTGCATTTACCAATGTCTAATTATTTTCACTTACCACATAAAATCCCAATGGAGAGAGATGAATCAAACCCCACCTTTACTTTCTCCTAAGCAGAAATTCAACGGTTACGCATGTGAATCCAAATTATATAATATACAACCCTTATTTAAATTAAAGATATGGGACATGAGTTCCAGACTTTGCCACCTGACTCGAAACCATGGCTTTTCCTTTTTAAACTTATTTTGCACCCACCGGTCTGTACGCTATGTTTCCCTACCACGTTTCTATAGACGTTATGGTAGGCATAATGTTTTACCATAATGTCAATATTCAAGCTCATGCCTGTGGTAGACATTATGTTTTACCATGACTAGCAAGCATGATCCTACCATAATCACAAATCATCCTGAGGTGTAACAGTACTAACACCCTAGTCCAACCCCAAAAGAACCAGAAAGGTATAAAGAGGAAAATAGTTACAATGAATGATGAAAAGAGGCCACAGGTCCAGTCTGCCCCACTTGGATGCAGTGCTAGAAGTCCTCAAGCATCTCCAAAGCTAACATAATGAAAGACATAATATTTGGATCAACTCAGAATAACACCCAAAAGCCTTCCAGGGAGCTTAAAGAGGAAATGACATCTTCAATTTCCTTTGCTCAGTCCTTGGAAGTGTGTTGGAATGACTTAAGCAAAACTTAAAAGAGGCAAGACTAGACGACAAGTAAGGTATCCGACCAACAGCGCAGTAAAACCCATCGGTTAAATCTTGAAGAAATCTCGAGGCGGAATTAACCACGAGTTCTTTAATGCTGAGAACTCTCCAAGCTACCAGGAAAAAGTTATTGAAAAGGGACTTGTTTCCACAAATATTGCCCCCAAAAAAACTTAATTATTAAACTAGGGCAAGTTTTAACTTAAAGACATAATAGGGGCAAAATGTCCTTAGCAAAAACGCCATTTGAATGGCATTGTTTCCAACAACTCTAATAACAAGAATAGCGTCTTTTCAAATAAGGCTATAATAATGGTGTTTTTACCAAAAACGCCATTAATAATTGAATTTTTTTCATTTCCAAAAAATAAAAAACGTTTAATGGAAATTGAAAAAATAAATGAATTTTAGAAAAATAATAGTGGCGGTTTTAGAAACCACGCCATTCCTGTCTTTTTTCTTCTTCTTTTTTTTTTTTTTGGTTTCCATTTACAACCCATCTTCCAAACATGTCACACCCTCACTCTCAGCTAATTGTTCACACTTTCTCTCTCCTGAAACTGACTTCCATGGATCACCCTTATCAGAATTTGAGTCCCCTGACTCATTCACCAAACTGGCCTCATCTTCAAGCTCCTGCAGAGACAGTTCTTCAACTACAGATATCATAATCAACATGAATGGGAAATCAAACACTAGGAAGTTTGATTCAATTTCAGAGCTTGACCTTCCTCCAATTCTCACCAATCCTTCAAAGTTCAATTCAACAATCTCAGAAACTAAGTCCCTCTCTATCAAAATTGTCTCAGAGGACACAATTAAGGCTAAAACCAGTCCGATTAACCAAAAACCTGCCTCGAATTCAATGGGTTTAAAGCTTTAGATCCAATTCTCCATGATTAGCAAACAAGAAAATTCAATCATGTGACCGAAGGAGCGTGTCATCAAGAGCGAATTCCAAGACACGGAGGAGAGGCTACTGTGAGAGCTTTGCTGTTATCAAGTCCTCATTTGATCCTCAGAGAGACTTCATGGACTCAATGATGGAGATGATTGTAAAGAATAAAATAAAAATTGGGAAAAAGAAAAAGAAACAAAAGATGAGTGAATGGCGTGGTTTTGAAGGACATCACTAGTATTTTCTAAAATTAATTTTTTTCAATTTCCATTAAATGTTTTTTTATTTTTTGGAAATGAAAAATCCAATTATTAATGGGGTTTTTGGTAAAAACGTCATTATTATAGCGTTATTTGCAAAGACGTTATTCTTGTTATTAGTGTTTTTGGAAACAACGCCATTTAAATGACGTTTTTGCTAAGGACGTTTTACCCCTGTTATGTCTTTAAGTTAAAACATGCCCTAGTTTGATAATTAAGTCGTTTTGGGACAATATTTGTGGAAACAAGTCTTGAAATGGCACAGAACATTCCAGCCTAGCATTGGCAAGCCAAACAAAGTTGACAAGAAAGTAAGGATAATGGTTCCCAACCAAAGGCATTTTGAGAAAAATATAAAAGCTATTAAAACAACCTTCAATAGCACCTTTTCATAAAGAATTGATTTTAACATACCATTCACCTCCTGATGGAACATGATCACACGAACTTTTTGGTAAACGTGTAGTTGGTCATACACATCTTCAGTCTCTTTTAATACTCAGACATGTTATTATGATCAGAATGACAGGGAGGAGGAGATCAAAAACATGATAAAGAATTTTGGCAAAACATTGAACGTTCTCTCTCTCTCTCTCTCTCTCTCTCTCTCTCTCTCTCTCTCTCTCTCTCTCTCTCTCTCTGTAGTATATATTTTCTCTACAATTCTTGGAACATCGTATTCTTCCTCTCTCTCTCTCTCTCTCTCTCTCTCTCTCTCTCTCTCTCTCTCTCTCTCTCTCTCTCTCTCTCTCTCTCTCTCTGTAGTATATATTTTCTCTACAATTCTTGGAACATCGTATTCTTCCTCTTTCTCTCATAGTCTTCTTAAAAACTCACGTTATACTCGGTTATGTTTTGCACAAACTTTTGGGCAATATGAACATGGTTTATGAGTTATGGATTTGCTTCCTAATTATCATTGTCCCAATAGACACTGCAGACTCATGTAAAACAAACAGACTTATAAAATGCATATATGCATTCAAGCGATCTCATAAACTTTCATTAATGAGACTACAAAACTAGCGATAAATTTCTATGAATGCTAAAGAATAGACAATGCAATATGGTTCCTGGGGGAGACAAGAATTGAGTTTATGATTACATGACACTTACAAAACTGTTACTCGAGGGGTTATAATAGAAGACATTGCAAGTCGTATTGGTGAACAACATATGCGCTCGGACTGTGATGGCCAGCTATGTTCAGTTCCAAGTAAGTAATTGTTTTCACTCAAAACTTACTTCACCTTATATATGGAGTGCGTATATGAATTTGCATATTCATATACAAGCAAGTATATTCAACCAATTTTCTCTCTCTGTATACAAAGTGTTTCATCTCTGGCTGTTTTTCCCTTTACATATATGTTCATACAGACAACTACATTTCCATATGTATTTGAGTGAGGTAGAGTATGTGTATAGATCTCAATCAGGTTTCTGTTCCATCTGGCGACAAATGTAATGGGGCGAGATGGGTTGTGATAATATTATCAGGTTAGGGGAAGGTTCAGAGGGGGTCCGGATGAGGGGCCCTATCCCGTACCCGCCCTATTACCATTCCAAACAATGGCTATAAAAGGTGTTAAGGAAGTATATTGATTATTTATTGTGACACAATCAAAATCCATGTAGGAAGTTTGGTTTGTTCCTAAGGGTATTTTCTTAAATTTAATCGCTATGCTATAACGACCCAATACTTCTATAGAGTAGTGACAAAGTATATTTAAATGGAGTCCTAAAACACCATCTGCATTAGCCATTGGTTCCTAACCTTGTCATATATTGAATAATATTGACAGCATAAGAGCCTTGCAATTTTTCTAACATTGAGTGTGTAGCAACAAAAGAGTGCGGGTGCAAGCTTACCATGCAAATGGTCCTCCAATGATCCCAATGGCATGAATTCATACACAAGGAGGCGCTGGTCTCCATCAGCACAATAACCTATCAAGTTGACGAGGTTTGGATGATGTAAGAGGCTAAGCATGAGAACCTCCACCAAAAATTCTCTATTTCCTTGAAGGCCATTTCGATCAAGTTGTTTCACGGCAACTACCTGCAAACATAATCATCTCATCCAACCAAGTCATTCAAGTGTGAATAACACGTGTTAAACACTATTTGGCCATATTTCACACACTCACGTACATAAATCTACATACACAAGAAATGCTAACCTACGACATATTCAAAGTACACGCGTTTAAATGGACAAAAAAAGGTCCACGGCATCTCGTTAAAATGAAGGTACTAAAGTAATTGGTGTTGGATAGCAAGCCCCTTTATACACACACACACACGCACATATATATAGCTATACACACAAGGTTTGGTGGTGAAGCATTTAGATCTAATCCGTACTATAGAATACACTAAACAAAAAACATGAATATTTATATGGGTTTTCTGTGGGTAAGTTATATAACAACAAATTAGGGACCTCCATATTTCAACCGATCAAAACTTACCTGTCCTGTGCTCTCTAAGTGACCCTTATAGACACGTCCGAACCCACCTTCCCCCAACAGACACTCTGGCCTAAAGTTCTTTGTGGCAGCAGCAAGCTCACGGAATGTAAATGTTTGGGCAGCAATGTGTGCAGTTGGTCCATCTTTCGGAACTGGTGGTTCCTTCTTAGGATCAGAACCACTTCGAGATCTTGATTTTTCTACATAAAGATTTCAAATAACATAAGGTCCGAACAAAAGAACAAAAAAACAAGCACCTATCCACTGTAAACATAGCAAAGTACTTTCCTTAGTTGTTTTTTGTAGTAAAGTTTTTAATGGGACACGCAATTCAAACCCACAACCAAAACACCATTTGAGCGCAATAATTTCAATGTGAACTGGGCAAAGTTTGAAACGGTCATCTCTAGAACTAATGATAACTATGTGCAAACTTCCAGTGAATTTAGTGTGATGATCCCTCTCAGCCGATTTGTTGATTTACAACAACTTTTGGAATGCACACAAAGTAACTAATTATCTATAATCTATCTACATATATACACTTTTATGTTTTATTTCAGTAATGAGTCGATAAAAAGAGAGAAGCCAGGAAACTTGAAGCTAAGAGTAGATCTCTGAAACACTTTCCATCAACAATACATTACCCAGAAAATCAATCAGCAAAAACAATAAGGTAACCCACAAAACTACAATTCACCAATGAACTACAACAGTAAAATTAAGTAAAAAAAATTAGCAACAAAGGAATCAGATCAAACCAACAAAAGCTTCATCAACCACCCCATCATCAATAAACTCTAAGAAAAATCAATAGACACCTAAAATTCAACATATGCGAAGCACACCCGCTAATCAAATACATCAAAAAAAAAAACACAAAAAAACCCAAAAGACAATCATAAAAAGTATTTCCCACAAATCAATTTCTTAAAGGAAAAAAAAAGGTGTTACCTGAGCTAACTCTGGTCACATGATGAGACTGTCCAGCTGAACCTTCCTTCACAGAGTCCTTCTTTGACACTTCTTTCACACCATTCCCTTCCTTGTTCGATGATCCAAAACATGGAAAACAGCCACCCATATCAAATCCCAACAAATCAAAGAAACACCAACCCCAACCCCAGATGCCCAAAAATCTATATCTATATATATAACACACAACCCTTTCAACAATCACTGCTCAACAACTCACAACTCACAACCCATCTCGAGAAAATCCCAGTCAATCACTCTCTCTCTCTCTCTCTCTCCGTCTCTCTATAATTCTCCCAGGAAATTTTCCCATCCATTATCAACTTATTAGTGAACCCCAATTAGCTGAAGAACAAAGATCAACACCTCCGCGTTTGAGAAAGCAGATCACCAAATCGAGGAAACTAATGGTTGAAGAGAAGGTAAAGAAAACAAGGCAAAAAGAAAAAATAACATAAAATATCAAATGTATATGCGTATACCCACAAACGTTTATGTTTATATACGTGTAATTATCTGCAGGAAAGGGGTTTTGAGGGTTAAAAGTGAAATAAAGTTTAAAATTTTTTGGTAGTAATTTATAAAGAGAGGATTAATAGGATTTATAATGAATCATTGTCCATAATTTCTTGGAATCTACGGAAAATACCACTGTACTTTTGGTATTCCCTCAATTATTTAGCCTCAAAATACTGAGAAAATTACGGCTTTGGTTTAAGAATCATCATCACGGTCGGAGAGGTTGGTCCCACATGAGGATGTGCTTCCACACTTGTGATGAAAATTCTTAACACATGTTTTTAGACATAAAAAATATTTATAGAATTATATTGACCTCCCCGAATGTTTTAAATATTTGTGAATTATTCTCTTTTGTTTGTAGATATTATACGACTATCCCTTTTGTTATGCTGCCATCGCTAGGGCTGTCCAACTTCACCCGAGAGCCGCGAGACCTACAGACCTAAGGGATGTGAGTCAGATTTGGTGGGAGGTGGTGGGTGGAGTCGCAGGTTTCACAATCCACACTCAATGGCTTTCGGTTCGGATGTCAGTACATGTAATGTTAAACTAGCGAAACCCGATTCGACCCGACCCTGACCCGATGAAACTAAAAAAAAAACCACCTTAAATTGTGTTTTTTATACACACAAAACACTTATTTTGACATTTTACAACTTTCTTTTCATCTCTGAAAGCCCTAAGAGAGACTCTCAATCTCAACCCCCAACAGCCTATGCTAGTGATGCGACCACACTGAAGTTGCCACTGTCAGTGTTGAGACCACACCAGAGCTGTCACTGCATCCTCTAGTGATGCGACCACACTGGGAGCCTCCGTCGGTGATACGATCACATCTGGTGTTTTCTTCCCTTCACCCCTACCGATCGTCTTCCAGTCCTCTACTCTGTCAGGTTGGTATACATGTTGTGGACACCCCCATTTTGACCTGCCAAAAAAGAAATGACTGTTACGGGGGGCCATTGGGCACGCAAATCGAGGAAGTAAGAGCTGGAGTCCTAATCAGAATATTCGAAGGTCAAATCAAATATCAAATCAAGTTGTTGTCAATTTGAATACCCACCAGCATGGTTTCAAAAGCATGTCGGGTCAGCCATAGACATTCATTTTTTTGCCCACCTATAAAGAGACTGACAAATAATGAACACTGAGTCCGACGGGTGTGAAGAGCTCATAAAAACAAGATCCCTAGACTTCGAATCGTCAAAATCGGACCACGGGCGAAGAAATAATCATTGTTTAAAGTTCAAACGAATATGCTATTTTGCCAAAGAGGGACCGGGATTACTTTTTTACCTTTTCGGGTGTCAGAACAAGCTTTTTTATGACAAAATGAAAGTGCGTGACATTACCGAGAACTCCCTAAAATTTAATCTCAATTGAACACCGAATCTGGAAAAAATACTTTATCAGGCGTGGGAATCAAACGGGAAAATTCCATTTCATCGCCAGAGAACTTCAGAAGGTTTAAAATTGATGCCAAAAATCCAGATTTGTCAAGATGAAGAGCCTTCAGAAATTTCGTTGCCATCAAACGAAGAAAGTTGCAAAACTGCGATAAGATCGCTCACAGGTACATCAATTTATACTAATAAATCATCAGAAAGTCCTGGTCTTCGAGATCAAATCAGCTGTGGTATTTTCGGTCTGGATTAAAATACCTTTTACATTAAAACGAAGGGATCCATGTAATTTTGTCTCAATCCGATACCAGATTTCGAAAAAGTATATTTTAATTAACGGATTTGTCAAGACAGATGCTTAATACGAGTCATATAGTGTTTCAATTTTTGCACTAATATTTCGCGTTTGTCGAGAGAACCACGGAAGTCTAAGTTTTCGTTGCACTGCCTTCCAGAAAATTCAGAAGTGCGGCGATTGCACAGATATCTAGATTTTTTCTTTGCTTAACGACTAAGTAATCCAGATCTGGGCCAATCGCGCCATAGGAGTCACTTTCTGATTGCAAGGAAAATACTCCTCACATTAAAATAAAGGGATCCATGTAATTTCGTCTCATTCCGACACCGGATTTCGGAAAGTGCACCTCGATTGGCGTGTTCTGCCATAACTGGTGCCGAATGTGGGCCAAACAACATTTTAAAAATCCGATTCCGACTTCAAAATTCTGTGTTAGTCGAGAGAACTCAGCGGTCCAGTTTTCAACCGCGTAGCTTTTCAAAAAATCCCGAAGAACGCGGCGCACACACACAATATCTAGATATTTTATTACTTTATTTATTATTATTATTATTATTATTATTATTATTGTTATTATTTTAAATCAAAACTTTTCCTATAAATAGGAGGTCCCCTGTCACAGCCCGGTCCCACAATAGCGGAACCGGAGCCCGTGGCACGCCACCGAGGCTAAACCAATTCATTAACGTTCTCAAAATTAGGTTTGAAGAACACACGCAGCGGAAAAATCAAACACATTTTTAAAACCAGAGGTTCAGTCGACTGCTCAGTCGACGGAGGAAGGCAGGGAATTTAATAGCAATTCCAGTCGACTGAGGCTAGAGGGTCCAGTCGACTGAGGCGGGGTCCAGTCGACTGCTTTTGCAAAAAAAAAAAAAGAAGCAGTAGCTAGCAAACACAGGGGTTTAGTCGACTGAACACAGGACCAGTCGACTGCTCCTCTGACAGCAACCCAATCTGCAGAATTTCAAGTTTAAAAGCTTTCTAACTTTCACCCAATGATCAACCACTCCATCCAAACTCAACCTAAAGTAATCCTAGCTGTATTAAAACATTTCTAAAGCAGAATTACAACATATCACTAACTATTACAACGGTTTAAAAATCCATTCTAACATACGAAGTTAAACATAATTAAAACACCCAATTTCTTATTACAACATTCCTATTATCCCAAAACTACAAGATTAACATTTCAAGTTGCCTCCCAAGTTAAACTCCCAATCCTTGTGCTCACTTCTGCGATTCCTCGCCAGCATTAACACCTGCAATGGTTATTTGAATAACCACACATATTTCGATATGTTTAAGCTAAAGCTTAGTGAATAAAACAACATATGTACATGAATGATAAACATGTCCGCATTCACATCTCTACATTTCATACTAGTCGCCGGAGACTCACGTGCCCGTCCATATTCTCAATCCGCGACTCCTCGCCAATAAGTCCACGCGAAAGGGTAAGACCCACGATTCTTCTCTTCAATCGTGCAACCTTAATGCCTATATCGGCTCCACAAAATGGCACGGTGACCACGTGATCCTTCTGACCCAAATAAGCAACTTAACATGCTCAAATACATATCACCATACTCGCGGTAATTAAAACATATCACCGTGCTATTGAGCCTACTTATCAATATAAATGCCCAATATGAACTACACAATATATCTCTAAGAATTAATACATGTTATTCACACAAAACATGAATACATGTCAAGAAATCATTCCAAAACATAGTTGAATCACTCACCTCCAAATAACGCTCCTATAATTCAATCTGAAGAAAACCCGTGCACAAAGAACGTGCAGAAGTCCGTCTAGTAAAATTCCTATGGATCAGAATTCCATTTACCAACTTTTATGAAAAATTCTAGAAAATAACTTTTCGGAAAACTTAGCCAAACAGGCCCTAATAGGTATCAAAACGAAGCTCTTACCTCGAGGAGCTCGAATATGAAATCTGGGAGAAAACAAACTGACGGAAGGTCGTCGTTTGGCGTCGCAAAGCTCAAAGCAATCAAATCTCCCTCTAGCCCCCTTTTTGGCCTCCTCTTGAACTTTAGGTTAAGCTTATGAAATATCTAAGTCCATCTCTATCTATATATAGGCAACACTCTCGGGGAATTACGTTTACCTCCCCCCGAGTTTTCCAAACTCCTAACCAGTCTCTGAAACTTTCTACACAGCTTATTCATAACTTTATAAGTGAAACTTCAAAATTATAAAAGTTTTCGACTAAGTTTCATTTGGTCGCTAAAACGCGAATTTCTACATGACTTTTTCGAAGTTGCTAATTAGCCTACCAAATTAATAGCGTGTTCATTCGTTCTCACCAGGATACTAAATCTAACAACAGAAATAAATTCTAAAACAGAAAATAATACAGATATTGCAATACACAGGTAAACATTTATTTTCAGATAAACATTTAAAATGTTCCACAGTGACCGTCTCATACTCGGAGAGACTTCACAAACAATAAATCCTCAATCACAATAGTTTCAAAGGGTTCTCTAATACAGAAACCCAAATCAACTCGTGAGTCAAAACTCACCCAAACATGTGTCATAAGACACGCCACATCACATTATCATGCATGACAATGAAATGCAAAAGCAATAACACAAATGTGGGTGTTATATCCCCTCCTTCCAAAAAATTTGTCAATTCACTCTCTCCCTTAGGCTTTGTTTGGGAATCCCTATCTTTTTTCCTCTCCCAAGCACTGTTCGGCTACATTGACCAAATAAAATCTCTAATGTCATACATACAGTATACATACGTGTACTATTTATACGTATAGTACTATTCATATATATGGTACTATTCATACATACGGGCACTATTCATACATACAATATACGTACGGGTACTATTCAAACATACGATTTACATCTTGACTATTCCGGCCCTTCCGAACCCAACCATAACGTCCATTTAAGTCGATTTTGTGTCGAAATACGACTTGGGCCTTCTCGAATTATTTTTGCAACGTTCTCGGATTTCTTTCATTCTTTCTCAGCAAACATCGAGTGAACTTCAATAGTCGCATCTGCACAAGTAACATCCATAACTCATACTCTTAGTGGTTTAGGCTCCCTATAAATCCACTGGTCGGATATTCTGCCTTTTTCTTTTTCTTTTTTTCTTTTTTTGCCAGTCGGAAGGAGACCTTCGAACTCCACCCGATTGGACTTTATATCCTGCGTTAGCCGGAAGGAAATCTAATGACCCACCCGGCTGAACTTTATCAAACTGCTATATCCTGCGCCAGTCGGAAGGAGACCTTCAAACTCCACCCGATTGGACTTTGTATCATGCGTCAGCCGGAAGGAGATCTAATGACCCACCCGGCTGAACTTTATCAAACTGCTATATCCTGTGCCAGTCGGAAGGAGCCCTTCGAACTCTACCCGATTGGACTTTATATCCTGCGTCAGCCAGAAGAAGATCTAATGACCCACCCGGCGGTACTTTATCAAACTCCTATATCCTGCGCCAGTCAGAAGGAGATCTAACGACCCACCCGGCTGAACTTTACCAAACTGCTATATCATGCGCCAGTCGGAAGGAGACCTTCGAACTCCACCTTCGAACTCCACCCAATTGGACTTTATATCCTGCGTCAGCCGGAAAGAGATCTAATGACCTACTGGATTGCATTTTATCTCCTATTATCGATATTCGTTGATGAAAATCAGAGAACACAAAAAAATTGATACTCCATTCTCACTGGGCACCGACCCATACTTTCGGTACACTCTTTTACACCACTGGGCACCGACCCTTACTTCCGGCACAGCCCTGGGCGTCGACCCTTACTTCCAGTTACTTTTTCAAATCACTGGGCACCGTCCCTTTCTTCCGGTGTAAAAATAAAAAATACAAAAAAAAAAAAAAAAGACGAAAAGAAAAATACAAAAAAATGGGCTTTCTCAAAAATAAAACTCCACTACCACCTTTACTTGGAATCTGCAAACAGCACAGGTAAGACAGGTAAGTCTTCACACTTTTCATGGGCAGCGACTCTTACTTCCGGCACATAAAACAAAAAGACAAAAAAATCATAAAAACAAAAATACAAAAAAACCTCATCGCACGGTCGATCTACCATAACTTTTTACTCAAAACATTTTCTCACAACTCACTACCTTCTCAAAGGTTAAAGTCTAGGACTACACCGTACAGGTTAAAGTTTCCAGCTACACCGACTTTACTCAAAACATTATTTTATACACTCATCATCTAGATCGACCAAAAAACTCACGCACATACACAGCACAGAATTACGTACGACCTGATTCTTGAGTCGAGATACGTATGCAACCAACACTTGGGTACGGCCCTAACTTCACTTTCAAACTATCTCGTATCGAGATACGTATACATACTTTCAAACTATCTCGAGTTGAGATACGTATACATAATTATTCTCTTTCAAAACTATCTCGTGTCGAGATACGTAAATCGGCAACCGCATGTCACGGATGCTCACGTTTATAGTATATGTATTCTACTACTTCTTACTTTCGCCCATTTACTATAAAAACCACTAAACCGGCAACCGTGTGTCACGGATGTTTGAGGGTGGTGCCTAATACCTTTCCTCGACATAATCGAGCCCCTGAACCCACTTCAAGAACTCTGATTTTTGCACGACTATCAAGAGTCACACTTTTAAAATGGCCCACTTTTCTCAAACTGTTTCTCAAAAGTCAAAGATGATTACTCTAATCGTCTTTGCAGGGATCCTAACTCCCGATAACGTTAGGTGGCGACTCTGAAAACTTTTACTGGCCCTACTCCCACTTGTGCGTACTTTCATACATTTTCTTTCGCGCTTTGGTTCGCTGCTTTGAGCCTTTTATCTAATTTAATTTTATTTCCTTTAAAACGGTCGCGACCCTTGAAGAGACCGCCCTCCATTTTTCGGGGCGGGCGCAACATATGCAATAGAGTTGATCAGATGATGGTATTCTTTTAGATCTAACCTTATCTGATCATATCATATATGCTGCGAGTTTTGCATTTTTACATATATTTTTTATGTTATGGATCTACAAGATCTTATCTTTTTTTGTATTTTTGTAATCAGACCTTATCTTCTTGTTTTTATGGTCATATATGTGGCTAGTACAAGAAACAAATTTCAAATGGATTTTACTTTTATTTATGTATGATTCATAGATTCTGAAAAGCATTCATTTTAATGTCAGATGAATCGTGGTTAGCTAATGAGAAACATTATGATCAGTCGGTTCCACACGAACCTGACTCGAAACCACTCAAAACTGACGAGCAGTTTCAAATCGAGTTCATGGATGGATGATGGGTGCAATGCATCAAACCCGATGGAATTTGGGTGGGTGGTCGTGTAGGGTCAGACCCGACTCACCCGACCCGTGGACACCCCTAACCATTGTGGATACTCGTAGTCTAACCACGCTTTTTAAACTTTTTCAAATTCAAATACGAGTCGCCACTTAATTTTTAAAGAAAAATTAAGAAACCATTTTAAAGGCAAACTAAGCTTTTGGAAACCAGAGATTTCCAGGTTCGGGGATTATGGAATGAGAGGGGAAGGAGCCCAGAGGACTAAAATTCCCCCTCTCATCCTATCTCGTGATAGGCCTCTACTCAACATCCTTTTAATCAAATTAAAAATCTGAGCATGCCCTTAATTAATATATAAATATAAATATATATTCCATAAGCATGTCGAAAGGGTATAAGATTGCTAACGATAAAATAGCATTCAAAACCACATAGAACCGAACTGAACTAACCCAATTAATCTATATTTTTTTTACCGAATTGCCGAATGCCCACTCCTACCAATATTTGCATGTCTTGAAATGCCAAATACGACACCTACAAAATAAATTAATAAAATTTCTCATAAGTTGTAGGATATCCCTTGAACATGTCAGGTGGTACCCAAAAAATAAGTAACAAAAGAGATCTTTCTAACTGTCAGCAATAATATGGAAGTTCTTGCAATTGTTAGTAACCTGAGTGGAGAAAAGTATACTTCACCCAAAATTAAAAGTGGGATATAAATTTTGCCATATGATCGGAAATTTAAGGGTTTGTGTGGATTTTGGATCGTTGACAATAGTTGTGGGCTACCACAATGGCTACCTACAACTGTAGTCGATGATTTGAGCTCGTTTTTGTGATACTATGATTTTGAACCGCCGACGACAATCTTGCTTTGCTTTCCGCTCACGAAATCTAGAACTAAACAAAGCCTTAATAGATCAAAAGTTGTGACATCTTGGTCCTTGATCCAACACCTCAGAGCGTACTATTTACTACTACTACTATTTATAGAATTTTTTACCCGAAGCTTCAAAATGGGGGTAATTTATCCCTGACCCATCACTATTTCAACTTATTTTCCAAACTCATCACTTTTCCAGAAGTCGCTACTCCAACTAACGACTTCAGACCAAAACAGTCCAGCCTGAAATCGCTATATGAACTAGCGACTTTAGTCAAAGCAGAAGTCGCTACTTGAAATAGTGATTTCATTTAGAACTCGCTACTTCAAGTAGCGATTTCATTTAAATGATCTTCTTCTTCTTCACCCTCACATACCAGATCTGCTCTCTCTCTCTCTCTCATCTCTCTCTCTGCGATCTCTCTCTCTCTCAGGTGCCTCTCTCTCTCTCTCTCTATAGACACAGACGCGCGCACACACACACACACAGATACATATACACACACAGATACAGATTCTTATACACACACAGATACAGATTCCTTTACATACACAGATACACATACACACACAGACACATACTCACAGAGACACAATGTATATACATACAGATATACATATACATACACAGATACACATACACACACAGATACACATACATATACACACACAGACACATACTCACAGAGACCCATAATGTATATGCACACAGATACACATTTCCATTAAAATTGTTAGCGTGGTTGAGAAAAGGGAAATGGTCATTATGCTACATCTCAGAGCAATGGCTAGTAGGAATTCTTTTTCAATAGAAAAGTATAATTCTTTCTCAAAATTTATGAAGTCAAAAAAAATGAGAGAAAAACTCTTTCAACTCAACTCTAATTAAAAAATAAAGGTGCATTTATCGCACCCAAAACTTGATTATAATGCTCACACACACAGAGTTAAAAACTTGAAAGGGTAGCCAACCATGGGACACATCAACGACACGATGGACCATTGATTACTTACACTTGAATTTGCAAATGTGAAGGTATTAAAATAGCTAGTGTTGTGACTATAATGCTGTATTGGGGGGGGGGGGGGGGGGGGGGGACATGTGCATCGGAGTGAATGGTCTATACTACGATAGTAACTGTCGAAGTTTCATTCGCCGGAGAACAGACGCTCAATACACTAAACTTGTTAGAAACGTCTGCAAAAAAATGGATCAGAAAAGTGTTCGTTTGAAGTTCACTTGTAGGTTTCCGTCGGTTCTTGGATATCAGGTTTCCAAGTTTATACCGTTTGAAGTAAATGATGACGAAAGCCTGCAAGTAATACTAGAAACAACATCTTCCAATGCAGCTATAAAATCTATGGATCTATATGTCGAGACAGAGAATCTTCCCGAGGCCCATCAAATATTAGATGATTGGATTGGGCCGTACACTTCTCTATTGACACAAGAAGCTGAAGGCTCAAACCCGTTTGTACAGGGGTTATTTCCATCCACGTCTACACAACATGTGGATTGCTCAAATCCATTCCAAAATAGTTAGACTGAATACAGGAGTCTGATGCAAGACATTGTTTCAGAACGGCCAATTCATGTGCAGTCCAATTCAAATGATTGCGGATATGGTGATGATTGGGCACACAGAGGGATGGACACTAACTTAACATTGGAAAACTTAGATGAAGAAGATGTACATGCAGACGAGTATACTGGGAGGGATGAGGAAGTCGATGTTATTGAAGATATTGAGCCGACTGCCCAAATAAATCCTGAAAATGCTTTATATGAGTCTCGTTCATCAACTTTTACATCGTTTGACTTGGGCATCCATACTAGAGAGGCATGTTATGCTTCAAACATTGATGGTAGGCAATGGAATCCAGATCGGGTGAAGGGTATGATGCTCAAAACCAAAGATGATCTTCAAAGATTTGTGGAGTTGTACTCGAAAAGAACACATCAATGATACGTGGTGGATCAAACCAGTCCAGATCGTTGGTCGTTGAAATGTGAATTGGCGGCGTCACAAGGTTGCAAGTGGCTGCTACGGGCAAGGTTGAAACGACATGGGATGTTTGAAGTCATAAAGGTCGAGCAAAACCACACTTGTATGTCCCCTACGATGAACCTTGGCTATAGAAATCTAAATGCTCGGCTAGTGGCGAGGGACATAATGCCAATGATTAAGAAGGACACATTTATTAACATCATAGCGATAGTGAAGAAGGTGAAAGATAAGCATTTATACACAATCTCATATAAAAAGGCGTGGAATATGAAACAGAAAGCCATTGGAATGATATTTGGAGATTGGGGTACATCATACACAGAGTTGCCCAAGTTCATGGCTACAATTCAATAGTATAATCCTGGCACGGTTATAAAATAGTACTATGTGAATGGTGGTAGTGCGATTGTGAAGAACTTTGAAAGAGTATTTTGGGTGTTTAAGGCATCCATTGATGGGTTCAAACACTGTCGCCCCGTCATAAGTATCGACGCCACATTCTTGTATGGGAAATATAAGGGCAAATTACTAATCGCTATGGGAACAGATGCAAATGATCAAATTTTTCCTTTAGCATTTGCCATCATTGACGAGGAGAAAGGTGAAACATGGACGTGGTTTCTAAAATTGCTAAGAGAATACGTTGTGCCTGTCATACAAGGTATTTGTTTGATATCTGATCGACATAGAGGCATTCTTTTTGTGGTGAATGAGTGTAATGTAGGGTTTAAGGAGCCTGATGGGTATCATCGCTATTGCCTCCGGCATGTGCAGAGTAATTTTGCCATAAAGTTTAAAAATTCATGCTTAAAAAAACTTGTGTGGAATGCTGGGAGTACCCACCAATTCCGTAAATTTAATGGGTTCATGAAAGAGATTAAGAACGTTGATCCAAAGGTGTGGGAGTATCTTGATGCAATTCCCGTCGAAATATGGACCATTGCCCACGAAGGGGGACGACGGTATGGTATGCGAACAACCAACATCTCAGAGGTGTTTAATGGTGTACTCAAGTCAGCTAGGAATCTTCATATCACCGCTTGTGTTGAAATGATATCTTTCTGTGTTGTTACCTACTTTAACAAGCGACACCTATTTGCTGAAAGAGCCATAAGGGAAGGTGTTACCTTCAGCCCAGGACCAATTTGCAGATTGTTGAAATCACAAGGCAAGATTGGTGGGTACAACCTCGAGATTTTTCATTATGGGCACGGGTACGTGCAGGTAAAAAAAATGGGAAGCATCGTATTCTAGTCGAATTGTGAACATATCTGACAAGACTTGCAGTTGTGGAAAATGGGCTACATATAAAATGCCATGTACTCACACATTGGCAGTTCTAGCTAACTTTAGAATTTCATATGAAACTTACGTTCATCAATGTTACACAATTGACTCATACAACCAGTCTTGGGCACCCCAGTGTTTTCCAATCCATCACAAAGATTACTGGAACCCACCTTCTGGTCCTACAATTGTGGCGAATCATGCTATGCTTCGAAGTAAGGGCCGACCACGATCAACTCCCATAACAAATGAGATGGATTTGAGAGAGGGGGGTAGGGCTACTTATCAATGTGGAATATGCCATCAACAAGGCCATGACAGGAGACGATGCCCCCAACAATGCTGTCAAGCTGGGCCATCTAATGCAATATAATATTCAGTGTTGTGTTTGAGCAATGTGCTTTGTAATACGTACTTGGTTGTTGTGACTATGTAATGTGCAATTGGAAATGAAAACTTTATTTAGTACAAACACCTTATATAACCACTACAAACTTCGTAGTTAAATAGTACAAACTTAGTAAACAAACTAGTTAGTAAACAAAGTCCTTATATAACAAATGCAAACATCTTAGTAAAATCCAATTATGCGTTCAACGCTTCAACCTTCGTAGAATTTTCTCAGTGTTGTTCCTCGCTTCTTTTCCAGATGAATTGGCAACAATGCAGTGAAGAAGAAAAAGGAGAAGAAGGAATGCAGTGTATACTTGTTTGTCATACTAAAACCACAGTATATATAGACCATGGAATGCTTGGGATATCACATGCCATGACGCCCAACAGTTAACGTGACAAGTCACTGGGTCTAACGCCGAGCAGTTGATGCGACAAGCCACTGCTTCTGAAAACCCAATCGTTGATGTGACAATTCACTGGGTCTGACGTCCAGTAGTTGACGCGACAAGTCACTACTTTTGACAACATTTCCAGTTGATGCGATAAATTACTGGGTCTGACGCCCAGCAGTTGATGCGACAAGTCACTGCTTTAAGTTTTTTTACACCATGTAGTTTAACATATTTAACTTTTGTTTAATATCATGTTGTAACTTCATCACATTTACTTGTGATTTTGTTAACTAACCATCATGTTTGAGCAACCTGTTTACCATGGATATACATCCTGGCCCTGAGGATCCCTCAATATATTTATTACTCGACGCACATCGGTCATCCGCCATCTGGGATGGTGAGATCTTGAATGAGCTTTACTGCCGGTGCTCTAAGGCTGTTTTACGATGAGGTCCTGATCCAGATCAGCGCATATTAGATTACATCAGACAGATCGGGTTCTACGACACATATAGACTCGGATTTATACAGTATGATTGGGGTTTGATCACTACCCTAGTTGAGAGGTGGCGTGTTGAGACACACATGTTTCACCTACTTGTCGGCGTGACCACGATCACGCTGCAGGACGTCAGCATTCTATTGGGCCTACCGGTCGATGGCCGTGCAGTTACCGATATTGATGTGTCACTCTCCAAGGAGCAGTGGCAGGAGCTATGTCAGGAGTTGCTCGGTTTCACGCCACCCCTAGACACTATCTCTGGATCTTCACTGCGACTGACTACGATACGGGACCATTTCACACCCCAGATCGCCCAACATGCTGACGACGTCACTATTCTGTAGATGGCTCGATGTTATTGTATGATGTTGATAGGAGGGTCATTGCTCCCAGACAAGTCTGGGAACAAGGTCAGCCTCATATATCTACCACATCTGCGATACTTTGCTGCTGGCTATAGCTAGGGCGGTGCAGCATTGGCATATTTGTACTATGAGTTGTGTGCTGCATCTCATCGTACCGCAGTTGAGATATCTGGCCCGCTTATACTTTTTACAGGTTATGTGTTATGTCAATTCTGTGAATTACGCATATTTTACGATTGTTCAGTCTATCATAAATAACTTAACTCAATTATTATCAATCGCAGCTTTGGGCATGGGAGAGATTGACTCATATCCGACTAGTCCCCTTACCAGCAGTTGTACCAGAGGATGGTCCATTGGGTTGTAGGTATACTTACATTGTTTTATACATTATTTTTATTCATTACTCGTACATTCATTTAAGTGCTAATAATTTTGTCATTACTTTAGGTGGTTGACCCGATTCCCAGTTCGGGATGTGCCTACTCATGTCCAGCGTCACTTTCGGAACCAGTTGGACCAGATGAGGCCCGAGAAGGTAAATAATGTGCAGAGTTAAACTGTCATTTGCATTATTGTTCAAGTTGCTAATTTTTTATATATTGTTTCATAGATGATTTGGCAGCCGTACAGTGCTGAGCTAGTCGCTTCGTTGCCTCAGTACTATCGGGCTGGGCAGGGCACATGGATGGCCAGACGTCCGTTGATCATGTACACCGTGGTTGAGTGGCATTATCTCGATAGAATGATGAGACAGTTCGGAATGAGGCAGGTAATCCCAGAGCCATGTAACACTATGACGACATTACATCGCTTTGATTGATATGGTCATTCGAATACCGACTGGAGTCACTTTCATAGGGAGTTTGTAGAGCTTTGAGACCATCGGCTGCAGCATGTTATGGTAGGTATTCCAGATGCAACTCAGATGCTTGCCTCAGACCCATATATAAGATGGTATAGCCGCATTACACGTAGATTGATTGGACCAGTTAGAGATCCACCGACTGTTGGCTTCCAGCCAGTCAGTACGATTCGCAGCGTTTCTGGTGAGATGTTTTCCTTATCATACAACATATAAAATTTCCACCCTGCACATGCCATAAAATGTGGAATACTTAATTAAACTTTCCATTTTTTTGCAGGAGGATGGTGTGACTCGTGTGTATGAGGTTGCACGATCGGTGTTGGCTAGTTTAGCAGCAGGCTGCCCTCATTCCGTCCCTCTAGAGGTGATGGCGGCATTAGAGGAGATTCGTACTATTAGTGAGCATTCATTAGAGGCTGTTCAAGAGGATCGACGTTTAGACAGGGGTGTTCCATCTTCCACAGTATTCGTACCCCGCGTCTCAGAGCCTCGGGCTCAGTCTCAGCCTTAGCCTTAGACGCATCCTCAGCCACATCCACAGCCTCATCCTCAGACGCATCCTCATTCTCAGTCCCAGTCTCTGTCTCAGGAGCAGACAGACCCATCTACACACTCTGGGTCTGAGCCACATACACCAAATGATCAGGGTCCTACTAAGTATGCATATGATGATACGGACGACGTTTATAGGCCTACTCCAGGGGGCTCTCAGTTCCGTATATCTCCGATTTGTGACTTCTCCATCCCACAGTACACATATACAGATGCACCGTCGTCATCGTCGATCCCGCTATCACATACAGATTCACAGTTCGAGGCGATGGTGATGATGGTGGAGAGTTTGACGCAGGTAGAGGCGGAGGAGATGTAGGTGGAGGCGAGAGAGACGACTAGATATGATACCCCCATGGCAGAGACACACGATGAGGGTTTGACACAAGCTGAGTCTCAGCGACGACCTCCGATACGTTCAATTTATGCTAGGGGTAGAGGTCGTCATAGCCGCAGATAGGGGTGGGCAAACAGTTCAGTTAACCGAATTAACCGAATTATCGAACCGATATTTTCATTACAGTTCAGTTAACCGAAATATTTATTTCAGTTCGGTTGCAAACCGAACCGTATTATCTTTATTCAGTTCGGTTTTCAGCACGGCTCGTCCAAACCGAACCGAATCGAAAAATCGAACAAGATATATATATATATATATGTAATGTCTGATATATATAATACACACTAAAGGTTAGGGTTTTCTCAATAACATTTGCGCCACATAGAGAGAGAGAGAGAGAGAGAGAGAGAGAGAGAGAGAGAGAGAGAGAGAGAGAGAGCGCATCAGACGATTCAGATCCTCCAAGAATCAAGACCATCAGATCCTTCAAGAATCAAGACCCCAACTCTTAAGCTCCAAGATGAACACAAAGAAGAGGAAGAAGTCGCCAATCTCCGGTGAAGATGAAGTTACTGGTGCCCCAATCATCAAACTCGAAGCAGTTGCTATCATCACCTGCGACTTCGAGGTAGACGAAGACGCCATCGACGCATTGTTGGTCTGTACTTTCTCTCTCTCTATGTATATGTATATATATTACTTAATTTCTGTGTGTATATATATATATATATATGTATGTTAATTAATCGGCTTCTACAATCTCACACTATCAATTGAATGAATTTGTGAGGCAAACCCACCCGTGAAGCCCATGAACTTTAATTTTTCTACAATCTTGAAGGATCTGCTTGAAAATTGAAATGTCACTGATATGTTAATTGATCTGCTTCTACAATCTCACACTCCTTTATGTCATTAATTTTTTCCTTTCCTTTTAACATGAATGGAATCCCTATGGCTAAGTTAGAGGGATTTATGTTTTCCTTTTCACATGATTTGATAGCATTATAGCAAAATTATTTCCGTTTGATTAACATGATTAACCTTAGTGACCTCTCAGATTTGATAACATGATCAACTCATTTTTTTATTTTTATTTTTATTTTTTTTGTGTTCTTTACTATCGGTTAACCGAATTTCTTAACCGAACTGAATTACTAATTCGGTTAACCGAACTGAACCAACCGAATTACATTTCGGTTAGTTAACAGTTGACATTTGCTCAAACCGAACCGAACTCAAACCAAACCGAATTACCCCAAACCGAACCGAACTGGCCGAATGCCCACCCCTAGCCGCAGAGGGAGAGGGGTATCGCAGGTCATCCAGCTACGTAAAGAGGTTCCACTAGTGGAGGATCCACCATAGGAAGAGGGTAGGCCTAAGAGAACGAAGAAGGTTCCATGGTGTGGGACACATTATAAACAAAGATAGTCCATAGGATCCATAAATAATTACACCTTTATTTTTTGATGTATTATAAACAAATAATTATACATTTGTATATATATAAATTAATTTTATTCTATACATCTATATCTCTCTCCCCCTCACTCTCTCTCTATCTCTCTCCCCCCCACTCTCTCTCTATCTCTCTATCTCTCCCTCTCTCTCTCTCTCTCACTCTATCTCTATCTCCCACTCTCTCTCTATCTCCCACTCTCTCTCTCTCACTCCCACTCTCTATCTCACTATTTCTCCCACTCTCTCTATCTATATCTCCCACTCCCACTCACTCGCACTCTCTATCTCTCTCGCACCTATCTCTCTATCTCTCTCCCACATTATGTTGATAATGTTGGATTAATAATACTTGGTGGTTCAATTCTGAAAATAAAAATATGTTGGACATATAACAGGGAGCTGCTGCTAAAATGTGTCACAGACTGCTGGGAATTTAGCTGCTGATGAATCGCTACTTGAAGTAGCGAGTTCTACTTTAAATGAAATCGCTACTTCAAGTAGCGACTTCTGCTTTGACTAAAGTCGCTATTTCAAATAGCGATTTCAGGCTGGACTATTTTGGTCTGAAGTCGTTAGTTGGAATAACGACTTCTGAAAAAGTGATGAGTTTGAGAAATAAATTAAAATAGTGATAGATTGGGGATAAATTACCTCCATTATGAAACTTCGGGTAAAAAATTCACTATTTATACTTTGGATATTTTGCTAATAATAGAAAAGTGTTTTTTTATGTTGGGCCTTACATGCATGTACGTATTGGGCTTGCGAGATACACTCTGATGGTCCTTGACGAGAAAGGCTTATGAAAATGAAAATGCTAACACAACTACACAAAACTCATTTTCTTCAACATGAGTTATATATTTGGGCAAATTACACAATTTTTTTTTGAGGTTTGCCTTAAATACACGGATCTTTCTTGAGGTTTCAAAAGTTACACGGACCTCCCTCGAGATTTGTAATTAGATAACAAAACGCCCCCTCTCCTAAAGGTCTGTAAGTTTTTTTCACATTAGCCTCCCTCTAAAAATTACAATTAGCCCCCCTAATATTATAAAATTATCATACTAAGTCCCCTTCTCTTATATTTTTGTGCTAATTATAAAATTCCTTCTCCCTCTTATGTTTTTGGGTTAATTTTTTTAGCATTAATTTATATCATCTACACAAAATATACACAAAATACATATAAATAGGTCAAAAAAAAAAAATTCCCCGAACAAACCTCTGTCAAGTCCTCATGTATTAATTTTTTAGATCCGCCCCTGCCCTATACTTCAAAAGTAATATAAACACTTAATCACTTTTGTGGTGTTAATTTTGGGGTTAACGCTCTTTGAGTGAAATCATAACAGTTCCATTTTAGTCCACAATGTTAAGTGTCCATTTTAATTTATATTTTGTGTATATTCTTACCATAATTTTTTTGTACTTCTATGTACAAATATAATAATATACATCTAGATCCTTGTAATACATTTTTTTAATCCATAAACAGAATTATACGCAAAGCGTGCACACGCTACCAAATGTTCTGAGAGTGGTGGTATCATGGAGTGCCTTAGCTCAATGATGGAGTGACAATAACAATTTCCTATTATAAAATTTGCTATATCTTCCTCACCAGAGATAATCAGCCTTTAAAACTTCATGGAAAAACTCTAGAGACCATTAGAATTGGATGTACATTTAGGTTTTCATACCGATCCTTTTCTTTATGTAAAATAGTGACATAAAGAAATAGAAATAGTGACTTTTTAAGAGTGAAGGAAATGAGCTAGCAAGCCACTTTACAAAAGTCATGATCTCCCATATTCCAACCTTGGGCCAAGCTGGAAAATCTGAATCCAACACCCAACAGCATTCGATTTGGCGATAACAATCTGTAAATTGAATGCAGAGAAAATATTTCCCCAGGTACATATACATATGTGTGTAAAAAAAATAATAACTCGAAAAGAGTATTTTGTGAAATGAAAGTCACATTATGAAGTGTCATACTAGTATACAGAAAGCTCCTTGCAAGAAAATAAATAACCCATTTTATTATTTTTATTTTTTTTAGCATCAGTCTCTTTTAATTTCTTGTCGCTATAATATTGCTAAATACTCAAAGCTAGCTAATAGAAGCATTTCCATTTGTTTGTGGAGAATTAAATTCATAAATTTGTATAAGTTATTGGTTTTGCCGTGCAATGCTGTGTCAAAGCAAGATCAAATTACAAATATAAAAGATTCTACTCCACAGATGTGATCAGAGAATATAGGTAAATTGAAAGTCTGATAATGAATTAAAAAAAAAAAAAATTGAACGCATATGTAAGCTCTCAATTTCATTATATTACAATGTTTGACTTACCAATACATGTATATATACATATCACAATGTTTTTTTAGCAAGAAGAACAGACCTCTAGATTGCCTAATCTAGAACGGAAAAACAAATTATCACGTGTAACTAAAATGATTTTGAACAATTTGTTGAAATAAATTGTGTAGGTTGTATAGGCCTCATAAAAATAGTTTCTCCAAAATCTAGGGCAAAATCTCTACGGTATTGCTTCATTTATGGCTATATATATATATATATATATATGTTAGGGTGATGTTATTGTCACTCTATCATTGAACCAATGCACTTCATGGTATCATTCTTAAAGCATGTGGTACATGCATGTCATGCATTACATACATGGTATCACATGCTCTAATAGTAGTACTATAAAATGCATTAGTTCAATGATAGAGTGGAAATAACAATTCCCCTATATTATCAATATATGTGTGTGTGTACGCACGTATCTAGCGAGAATCTTTCACTGTTGTTATACGGGTTGTACAAAAAGTCAAATCTTCGATAAATAGGAGCCATGAATCAAAGGTAGGCTGGTAGCACTAGACACTGTAAACTGTTACTCTCTTTTTTTTTTTTTGTTACTCCCTCTATTATTTTTTTTTTGGTAATACTTGGGGCACAATCTTCATACAACTTTCATACAACCTCCCCAAAAGATGTGTCTATCTCTTTCCTGTGTCACTGTGGGATCTAGTGACATCACAGGAGAGAGATAGACACATCTTTTGGAGAGGTTGTATGAAAATTGTATGAAGGTTGTGTTCCAAATATTACTCTATTTTTTTTATTCTACTTTTGGGAACTCAACTTTTTAAGATAATAAAAAGAATTTATGGGTACTGATGATGCCAAGAATTGGTGAGGGCAATTTAGGAAGAAAACAAGATCACAGAGGATTTGTATGTGGTTCGGCCCCGTTAATGAGGTGACCTACGTCCACGGTTGCGTCTGGGCGCGTTCACTAGCAGATCACCGGCAGGCCTGGTGAGCCGACAGTTGTGGGCGGCACTACCAGTAATACCGGCCGGGTGTATGCGTGTATATATTGATAAGCTCTCTAATATATGCAGATGTACTTAAAGAATTGGTATTCGGATCCCCTCTATGAGGGGAGGTGGGCTCTTTTATAGGTGCAAGAGTCCACCCTTACATGGCAAGTTTATTAGATTAGGAAGCATAACCCAATTACAATAGATTTGTACAATATTTGGAGAGTTTCCTAAGTGGTTTAGGAAACTATCGATTCCCTTGATAGAGATACGATCGCACAGGGAAGGAAAGAAACGTGATTCATGCCGCATCTCCTGGAGCTCCACCATGCCTGGCACCCGAGTTGCGGGTATCTCGGATAAGCACAGCCGGACGCCCCGGGACTGTGGGCCCTAGGCTCCTATTCCGAACTCCCGGGCTATCGGATGACCACGTGGCGGTTGGACCGCTATGGAATATTTCTGGACATATCAGCTGCCCCCCATTTTCAAATCTGAGGTGACGCCCTGTCAGATGAGGTTGGAAAATTAAGAACGTCCTTCACACACCGTCCGGGGTTGGGTCAGGTTCCCCACCGGACCAAGGCTGGCACGGAATGACCCGGCAGTACAAGGACCGGGCGGTATATACACAGGCCCGGGACCCTCGACGCCACGTGCCTACTGGTTACAGGTATAGTTCGGGCTTAAAGCGTCTAGTTTGAGAAGTAACCGAATCGTCCAGCTGGCAACTAAACCATCACATCGCGCATTTAATGCTCACGCTTTCTGAGGCGACGCCCCACGTGCCCGAAATGACAGTTTCGGCGGGAGAGTATGGGAGCCATCCGATCAGATTGAATCCCAACCGTTCGTGCTGCTTATATAAGGAGCACTCCTTCAACCTCGCGTCTTCACCCCAGAGCATCAACTGAGTCACCTGAGCAAACACTCCGAACCCCCTTTCTTCTACTGTCTTTACTTTTCCAATCTCTTATTCACATCAAATGGCTTCGCGTGTTGACCTGACGTCTGATGAAGGGCTAAAAGCATTCCGAGAGGATTGCCGAATTCCAAACGACGTAGTAGTCCGCCCTTACGTTGAGGGGGAGGAAGTTGCTTTCCCCTTTGTCCTCATTAGCAGCTATTTGCTGCTCGTCGTTGGATTGCGCTTCCCCCTGCCGGTTTCCTTTTGCGACTTGCTGGAGGGGTTACGCATCCCACTACACAAGTGCCGCCCAAACGTTGCTCGCCTTCTGTGGGGTATATCAGCGCTGAACAAGCGGTTGGGATTGCTCCTCCGGCCTGCTGACGTTGCGAGGTGCTATATATTGGGCATCGACAACAGAGGCCCCTACTTCCGCCCCAGGATCGAGGGAAAGGATCTTGTCCGAGGCTTGGACTTTCCGAACAAGACCTGGCAGCGGTACCCTTGGGTTGTGGCTGCCGGCAACTGGTTGGAGGACGCCGTTCTCTGTCCTCCGGCGGCGTTTGACCCCGATCTCTGCAAGCAAGCTTTCACCGCCCTCCGTGGGATCGCCCCTACCGCTGACGACACAGAGGCGCTTGACCAGGCTATTGATGCCGGCATGTCGTTCTCTTATCTGGCAGGGAGACCTGCGGAGAACTCGGGTGCCGGCCCGTCTTCTGCAACTGCTGCCGTTGCGGCATCTGGATCGCGCCGCTACACTCGGTCGATGGCGACCGGGGCGCGCCCGGCCGGCAGGACGGGCGGGTCCGAGGGACCGGTCACTTTGTCCACCAGCAGCGATTCCACCTCTTCTGAGGACGCAAGTCCCCCACCGGGCCCCTCCAAGAAAGGCAAGGAAAAAGAGGTGGAGGAAGAGTCTCATCCCCCACCGAAAAGGAGCCGGCCAGAGATGTCCGCCGGTTCTCGTCTGCCCAGATCTTGGTCGGACCTCTCTCTTGCAAACATGGAAAGCCGTTTGCAGGTGGTGGAGAAGATGGGCGCCGAGCTGCAGATGGATTCCGCCCTGCGGGGGGTGGATGTCCATGCCCTAGAGCTGGCTGTAGAGGGGCTGACGGCGAAGTGGCTGCCCTGGAAGAGGAGGTCAAGGCTTTGAAGGGCCAAGGACCTTAAGGGCACTTTTTGTTTGTATACATATTTTTCCTTCTTCTTTTTTTTTTTTTACCGGGAAGGCTATTATAATTGCTCCCGTCTTTGTACATTTCTCCTTTTTATAGAAATAAAAAGGTCCTTGAGGCCAACTTTTTCCTTCATCAAGCCCTTTGAAATGCAAATCAATTCTGTACGACTCTGTGCGATTAATGCCCGACCAGCTCGCAAATGTGCCCGGGCTATGGCTCGGGCCTGGACCGCTGCTACCACGTGTCAACCAATCATTGGTCAGGTTAGATCCTAACGAATGGAGACGTGGGCGCAACCGAACCATTCGCAAACTAACGGAACCGTCTTTTCGTGTATTTAATGCGCGCGCCTTTTGAGGCGACTCCTCACGTGACCGAAGCGACGGTTTGGGCGGGAAATCTTCTGAACCGCTGGATCTGCTCTGATCTGGGCCGTTCAGGGCCTTTATATAAGGAGCACTCGCCCTACCTCCTGCGTACCTTCCTGATTTTCTTCTTTCTGATCTTTCTTTCCTCTCTCCCCCATTCCTTTTTCATTTCGAAGCGAAACTGGAGAGAACGAACCTTGTGAGGTTTGAGCGGGAGTGGGATTTCTTCCTCCTTAGATTCGGCGCGTTTTTCGAGTCCGGTGGAACCCTAACTCACCTGAACTGAACGGGTGTTCCTTGCGTTGTTCTGAGAGAGTGCTACCTGGTGCTGAGGAGCATCTACTCGCTACCATTCAGGTTAGTAACTCTGCCCCCCCTGTACATCAGGCTTGGGGTTTCCGATCCCTTCGCTAGTCGTCGTTTGCGTCAGTTCTTTCCTGCTGGAGGGCCAGAGATGGAACACTCCGGCTTTAATTCATCTTCGAGATCGGAGAGTGAGCAGTATCGGTCAGGGTCCCCTGGCGCCAGCCTAGGCCAGCCCCTCGAGTCCCAGTCTGACCACCAAAGTGGGGCCAGGATCCCCATTCGTCTGTCTAGTAGTGAGTCTTCTGAGGAGGCCCCCGTCGCCTCCGTTTCGAGGGGGTCGGGCGACGAGTTGCCTGAGAGGACCTACCGCATGGTCTTCGCTTGTGAGTCTACTTCCTCTGTTCTGCGCTCGGGAGACCTTCTCCGGATCAGGGAGAGGTACTCCCTCCCTGATGGTTGCGCCCTAGCCGTAAGTACCGGCGGCGCACATCTATATCAGTCGGGGTTTGTCACCCTGTTTGAGGATGCTATGGCAGCGGGCCTCCGACTTCCGCTTCACCCGGTGGCTCGGGACATGTTGATCTTTCTCGACATCGCTCCCGGTCAGTTGGCCCCCAATGGGTGGAGGTTCTTGATGGGGTGCATATCATTGTGGCCCCAAGCGTTCGGGTATGAGCTTACCCTACAGGAGTTCCTCTGGGCACACCGACCATTCCCTGTGCATAATGAATTGGGGTTTTTCTCGTTTTCTGCCCGTCCGGGCAGGAAAATCATCGTCAACTGCCCCAGCAATAATAAAGGGTGGAAGGGCAAATTTTTCCAGGTGTCTACCCTTCGCCTCTGCGACATGGCTCCGGGGATCCAGTTGAGGACATCCTGGGTCAGGGAGTTGAGGGGTAAGACCGCCCTTCCGACTTTATCTGCTTCTTTGGCCTATTCGGAACACAGTGGATTACTGATTATTTTTATTTCTTGTTTACAGTAGGCTCAACTAAACCCCCAGAGATTCCTGAGGTGTGTCAGGCCAGGATCCTGAAGCTAGCAGGGCTGCCCACCAGCATCTGGAACGTGTTGTCACGGACGGGAGAATTTATCGTTACCTATTCTCCTGAGCCGCCTGTTCCTGCCCCCAGTTTCACGCACATCATCCCCGGTGAGTACTATGCATTATCCATGTACTTGCATTATTTCTGCCCTCCGCACGTCTGACCGTGCGATCTCCGTTTTCTGCAGAAATGGCCCCTAAGCGCAATTTGGAGCAGCTGCGGGAGAGACAAGCTGCCGCCGCCGCCACTACTGCTACTCGGGTGGCCATCGCCCAAGGAAAAAGACCGGCCACTGAGGGTTCAGGCGGCGAGCACCCGCTCAGGCGCATTCGCCACGGGACGACTACCCGTCCGAGTCCCGTGGGGACATCAGCTTCCCCTAGGCCAGCTGCTGAAGAGCCCGTGCCCAGGGCTGGTATTCCGTCGGGTTTGCCTTCGGGCGGGCATGACGAGGCCCGGGAGAGGTTAAAGCCCTGCCTTGCGCCGAGCCAGGTGTCGGCATGTGCCGAGCTATCTCTCCAAGGGCTCGAAGGATGGCTATATAGCATTTCCCACCTGGTGAGCGTTCTGCTCTTCTTCCAACGCGGTCTTGCCCTATACTCATTACTTGTTTAACCGATTTGCATTCTCCTGCCGTAGGTTGGCTGCATAGCCGCGGGATCTGAATCCGTCCATTCTTCCCTGGCTGGGAAAGTGAGTGCCGCCGAAGCCGCCCTTTCGGAGGAGCGGAAAGAGTTGCACGTAGCGAGAGCTGCCCTGGCCGTGGAGACAACCAAGACGAAGTCGCTGGCCTTGAGCTTAGGGGCGGCTCAGGCGGACCTGGCGGCAGCTTTGGCCGAACTGGAAGCTGCCCGAGCTCTCGTAGCGGCGGCCGAAGCCCAGGCTAAGGCGGTTGCCGGGACACCTTCCGCAGCGGCCTTGGAAGGAGCTTTTGACGATGGCTTCTTCCAAGGTTATGATGATCTGAAACGGCGGGTAGCCCGAGACCACCCCGAATGGGTCCTTTCGGCCTACGAGGGGATTGACTCTAACTACTGGGACATTGGAGAGGATCCTATTGCTGGGGAAGTTCCTGCTGCTGGCGAGGATCCGGCGGCCGCTGGAGATCCCGTGGTCATCGCCGGGGCCACTGTGCTCGTCCCGGAGGGGGTTTTAGCGGAGGAAAGACTTGCCGCTCCTGGGGAGCAGACCGGGGAGACCGATATCGTGGTCAATGTGGAAGACTGACTCCCCGGTCCCTCCTTCCTGCTATTTGTTTGTAGTAGTTTTTTTTTTTTTTTTTTTTTTTGGGGAGGGGGGGCTACTACAACTGCCCCCCATGCTCTGTACACTTTATTTAATTTAATGCAAAAGGCCCTCAAGGTCGCCCTTCCATTAATTTTGTTGCACTGTGCTTTAACTTTTACTAGTACCCTTATGGCTTTGGCCACCTTAACATCTGCTTTAACAAATGCTTTAGGACCGTAACCCACAGAGCACCTAATTTTTGCTAGTATCCGTGTGGCTTTGGCCAACCTAACATCTGCCTTAGCAAATGCTTTAGGACCGTAACCCACAGAACACCTAGTCAATTGTTGAAATTCCCTGTCTTAGGCCTTAGTATTTTCCTCTATCCCCTGCCCCCCAAGCATTTTGCTAAGGCGGGTGTGCGGGTGCGCGGGAACACCTGGCCGTAAGGAATTGACCTGGAACATGGGTGGTTGCAGGAGCGTTTGAAGCTTGCCATCGCTGGCCACCTAGGGGTTTGGCCCCATCGTCGCTGGACCTAAGCATAGCTTTAGTTAATTTCCTGTTTAGGTGTAGGACCCTCTTGCCCCCAGGGCTCCTGTTAAGGAGGGGGCGTGTTGGGGATCGACCATAGGAAACCGACCTGGAACATGGGTGGTTGCAGGGTCCTTTTGGTGCCTCGGGGTTAGGCCCGAGGTCTTTTGGTGCCTCGGGGTTAGGCCCGAGGTCTTTTGTGTATTGCCCGATGTACCGAAGGGAATAATGTTTCAAAGCAAACTTTCCATTTTATTCAAAAAATAACAATCTGTAACAATTGTCCTATCAAGGCTACATAAAAAGAATTCTCCTCATAACACTAGACTCCCGTAGCTATGTGCTACTGATAGTACTTGCGGAGATGTTGTACGTTCCAGGGGTGACTGAGGTCGTGCCCATCCATACTTTGTAGCCAGTAGGTTCCTGGTCGGTTGACCCGAGTGACTATATACGGTCCTTCCCAGTTTGCTCCCAACTTCCCATGGCTTGGAACTCGGGTTGACTGGTTCACTGCTTTAAGAACAAGGTCCCCAACCTGGAAACTACGATGCTTCACCTTACTATTGTAGTATCGCGAGACCCTTTGCTTGTAAGCTGCCACCTTGAGATAGGCCTGGTCCCTTTTTTCTTCCACCAAGTCTAGTTCAGTCCTGAGGGCTTCTCCGTTGGCTTGGGAATTGAAAGTAGCCACCCGGTACGTGGGCAGCCTGAGCTCTGTGGGGACTATCGCCTCAAAACTGTAAGTTAATGAAAATGGGGTTTCGCCCGTGGCTGCCCGGGGTGTGGTACGGTAGGCCCACAGGAGGGCTGGGAGTTCATCGGCCCACAGGCCCTTGGCTCCCTCCAGCCTTGTTTTAATTGACTGCAAGATCGTGCGGTTGGTCACCTCGGCCTGACCATTAGCTTGTGGATGCTCTGGAGAAGAGTAGTGGTTCAGTATTCCATAGTCTGAGCAGAACTGTCTAAAGATGGGTGTATCAAACTGTCTTCCATTGTCGCTAACCAGGACTCGTGGAATACCAAACCTGCTAAGGATATTTCTTTCCACAAAATGTTCCATCTTCCTCTCGGTTATTGTTGCCAGGGGCTCGGCCTCCGCCCATTTAGTGAAGTAGTCAACGGCTATTACAGCAAACTTAACCTGCCCTTTCCCTGTTGGTAAGGGACCAACGATGTCGATCCCCCATTGGGCGAATGGCCAGGGGCTATGGACCGGGGTCTGAAGTTCTCCCGGTTGGTTTATCATTGGAGAGTACCGTTGGCACTTGTCACATCTCCGAACGTACTCCTGCGAGTCTCGGGCCATGGTTGGCCAGTAGTAACCTTGCAGTAGGGCCTTTCTGGAAAGCGTCCGGCCTCCTACGTGGTTCCCGTACACACCTTCGTGGATTTCAAACAAGATAGCCTGAACCTGCGTTGGATGCACGCAACGGAGGTACGGGATAGTGAATCCCCTCTTATAGAGGACACCATCGAGGATATGGTATCGTGCCGCCCGGTATTTGACCAGCCTTGCTTCCTCTTTGTCGTTTGGGAGCCCTCCTGTCGTCAAGAATGTCACGATTGGATCCATCCAACTAGTTTCCAGAGTAACCGGGTCAACCTCCATGCCCCCTGAGTTGATCACACTCGGCTCGGGTAAGAATTGTATTCTTATCCCGGGCAAGTCTGACTCAGCTGATGATGCGAGGCGAGCAAGCCGGTCAGCCCTGGTGTTTTCTTCTCTAGGTATCCGGGTGATAGAAAATCCTCGGAGTTGTTTGGAAACCGTCCGGACGAGGGCTAAGTAGGCTATCATGCTGTCTTCCCGCGCTTCATATTCCTGGTTTACCTGATTAACCACGAGCTGAGAGTCGCTGTAGCTCTCAACTTGTTGTGCACTCATTGAAATGGCTAATTGTAACCCGACCAGGAGGGCTTTGTATTCGGCCTCGTTGTTGGAGGCACGAAACCCAAATCTCAAAGCATATTCAAGCTGGATTCCGTCGGGGGTAGTCAAGATGATCCCGGCACCACTACCTTGTTGGTTAGAGGAGCCGTCGACATGAAGTACCCAAGTAGGGACGCCAGATTGCAACCCCGGCGGTAAGGCCGCAGGCTCGGGTTCTTCTCCCGGGTCTTCGGGATATGTAAACTCGAGCAGAAAGTCTGCGACGGCTTGTCCCTTGATGGCCGTCCGCGGCCGGTAAGTCACCTCAAACTCCTCCAATTCCAAAGCCCATTTAACGAGCCTTCCGGATGTATCTGGCCGAGAGAGAATTTTGCGGAGAGGTTGGTCTGTCAGTACTACGATGGCATGGGCCTGGAAGTAAGGGCGGAGCCTTCGGGCCGAGGTAATGAGAGCGAAGGCTAGTTTCTCGATGCGGGAGTACCGGCTTTCTGCGCCTTGCAGCGCTCGGCTGGTGTAATACACTGGGAACTGTATCCCGTGCTCTTCCCGAATAAGTGCTGAGCTGACTGCCGATGGTGACACCGCCAGGTAAAGGAATAGTTCCTCTCCGGCCGTAGGTGTCGTGAGTAGAGGTGGAGAGGCCAGGTATTTCTTAAGTTCCTGGAACGCCTCCTCGCACTCCTCCGACCATTGAAAAGCTTTACGGAGGATTTTAAAGAATGGTAGGCAACGGTCAGTTGCTCTGGAAACGAATCTATTCAGTGCGGCCACCCGTCCGGCTAAGCTTTGAACTTCCTTTGTTGACTTAGGTGACCGCATGTTGATGATGGCCTGGATTTTATCGGGGTTTGCCTCTATTCCCCGTCTGCTGACCAGATGACCGAGGAACTTCCCGGATGAGACCCCAAAGGTGCACTTGGCCGGGTTCAACCTCATCCTGAATTTTCTCAAAATGCTGAAGGCCCCGGCTAGATGCTCCAGGTGATCGGGTTCATCTCGGCTCTTGACCAGGAGATCGTCCACGTATACCTCCATGGACTTTCCGATAAGGTCTTTGAACATGAAGTTGACCAGGCGCTGGTATGTTGCCCCGGCGTTCTTAAGGCCGAAGGGCATAACCCTGTAATAGTACGTGCCTTGGTCGGTGATGAACGCTGTCTTCTCTTCATCCCCGGGGTACATGCTGATCTGATTGTACCCCGAGTAGGCATCCATGAACGATAGGAGTGAGTGGCCTGCCGTTGAATCAACAAGGAGGTCTATCCTGGGTAACGGATAACAGTCCTTGGGACAGGCCTTATTGAGGTCGGTGAAGTTCACACACATCCTCCACTTGCCATTGCTCTTCTTGACCAGAACAACGTTGGCTAACCAGTCGGGGTAGTGGACCTCCCGGATGGAGCTAGCTTTTAGTAGCTTCTCTACCTCCTCACTTACAGCTTTTTGCCTCTCGGACGCCATGCCCCTTCTCTTCTGCTTTACCGGACGGCAGTCTGGGCTAACATTGAGGTGATGGGACATCACTCGGGGATCAATCCCGGGCATGTACTCATGACTCCAAGCAAAGACATCCTGGTTTTGCTTCAGGAACTGGACCAATTTTCCTTTCAAGGCAGGCTCCAGCAATGCGCCTACGTTGATCGTCCGATCCGGGTGCTCCGGATCCAGCACAACTTGCTCCAATTCTTCCATCGGCCCTATCATGTCCCTCGGGTCCCGGGGATCCATTTCTTGGACATTCAGAGTCTCGGTGATTGCCCCCCGTCGCAACGAGCTAACATAACAACTCCGAGCCGTGGTCTGGTCTCCTCGCAAGCATCCCGGTCCCTGAGGAGTCGGGAATTTTACGGTTAGGCTGTATGTGGAGACAACTGCTCGTGCTCTGTTAAGGGTCGGCCTCCCAAGGATAACGTTGTAGGCCGATGGGGCATCCACTATCACGAAATTGGTGAGCAGGGAAACCTGTTGTGGATAGGTCCCCATGAGTACCGGGAGTTCGATCGTGCCGAGTGGTTGAGTGTTAGAGCCGTTGAATCCAACCAGGGGAGTAGCGACTGGCCGGAGCCGATCTCGATCGACCCCGAGTTGGTCGAATGCCGCTGCGAACATTATATCCGACGAGCTGCCCGTGTCAACTAGTACCCTTTGGACCATGTAGTTTGCTATAGACAGTGTCACTACCAGCGGGTCATCGTGGGGGCAGTGGAGGCCATGTACATCATCGGATGAGAACGTCAGAACGTCAGTTGGTGAGGGGCTGGTGGATTGGACCTGCCATACATCCGCTCGGGATGCTCGTGTGTGCCTCTTCCGTGCCGACTGTGAATCACCTCCGCCAGATGTTCCTCCGGAGATCACGTTGATGTGGCCGAGCAGTGGAGGGGGCTGACCGGGAGCCCAGGCATCCTGTCGGGGCTGTCTGTCTGCTGTGACAAACTCGGCAAGATGGCCCTGCTCGATCAGCTTTTCGATTGCTATTTTCAATTTGAAGCAATCCTCCGTTTTATGGCCGTGATCCTTGTGATAACGGCAGAACTTCTCCCGATTCCTCTTGCCGGGAGGGGCTCTGAGCTTGGTAGGCTGCGGAAGCAACCTCTGCCCCTCTGCGGCAGCCATCACCTCATGTATGGGTCGGGAAAGAGGTGTAAAAGCTGTTGGGGGCTGACCCCTAGCCTCTCTTTGATCTTGCTTTGGCTTCTTTCCCGGACCCTTCTCAAATCCCTCGCGTTTGCGCTTTGCTTTTGGGGATTCGTCTCCTGTCTGGCTGGCGCGCTTTGCCTTCAGGAACTCTTCGGTGTCTATGTACTTCCCTACTCTTTCCGAGAGTTCCACCAGGGTTGCCGGTCGATCGCGATGAAAAGACGTGGCCACCTTGGTGTGCTGAACTCCCGAGCAGAAAGCCATGATAGCGGCGGTCTCATTGAGGTTGCGAATCAAGAGCCTCTGCTGGTTGAAACGATCTACGTATTCCCTTAAAGATTCCCCCCTTTGCTGCTTGACAGCTAGCAGCTGGGTGTCTGGCTGCGACCGGTCCAGCATCCCGACAAACTGACTGATGAAGAGTTTGCCGAGGGTCTTGAAGTCGTCAACCGTCCGCGGTTTCAGAGCATGGAACCATTGTGTGGCTGATCCCTTTAGAGTACTGGGGAATGCCAGGCATAGCAGCTCGTCCGTGGTAGTGACCAGTGCCATCTGCGCCTTATAAGTGCGGATGTGGTCCACTGGACTCCCCTTGCCGTCGTATGAGCTGAGGTGAGGGGGCTTGAACTTCCGCGGGATTGGGAACTGTGTCACCCGGGCCGTATAGGGCGACTCTGTTTCTGTATTGGTGAGGTCATGGCCGGATTTGCGGTTCAGCCTCTCAATCTGCTGCTGCAGCTCCTCGACCTGGGCCTTGACGTCAGTGCGCCCGGTCCTCCTCTCTGCATCTGAGTAGTAAGGAGGGTCAGACGATGATGCCTCGTCCTCGAAGCGCGTCGATCTTGGGGATAGTACTCGGCTGCGAGTTCGGGATAACCTGTGCCTAAGATCATCCCGGCTTAGGGCGGGTGGATCGTCGACTGGTTCCCTGACTTTTCGTCCGGATGCTTCTCCCCTTGCGGCCCTTCGCCGTTCGATGAGGATCCGGGCGTCCTCCGCTCGGCGCGCTCGGCGTGGAACGTACCGAGGTCCCTCCTGCGGGCGCTTGGTGGGCTGGCTACGTTCTCCCTCCGCCTGGCTTTCCCGATTTAGTTGGGACCCTGGAGCGGATCTGGTTTTCCCGCGCTTCCGGGCAGGCCTCTTACTGGAAGTGCTCTTTTCAGGCCGCTTTTTCGACGAAGGGCCTTTCTTGGGGTCCTCGACCACTTTTTCATGCTGGGCCATGAGCGCCTCTATTTGCTGCTGCGTCCGGATCTGGCCCTCCAAGAGCCGCTACAGGGCGGCTGTGACCTGGTCGGAGGTCATGGAGGTCGCCCGTATCTCGATCTGTTGGTCCTCCTGACCGGTTGAAGTGGCGGTCTTCTTACCCTTCTTGGGAGGCATGTTAATCAGTCAAAAAAATTTTGTTGATGAGAAAACTGTACGTTTCCCACAGACGGCGCCAAACTGATGATGCCAAGAATTGGTGAGGGCAATTTAGGAAGAAAACAAGATCACAGAGGATTTGTATGTGGTTCGGCCCCGTTAATGAGGTGACCTACGTCCACGGTTGCGTCTGGGCGCGTTCACTAGCAGATCACCGGCAGGCCTGGTGAGCCGACAGTTGTGGGCGGCACTACCAGTAATACCGGCGGGGTGTATGCGTGTATATATTGATAAGCTCTCTAATATATGCAGATGTACTTAGAGAATTGGTATTCGGATCCCCTCTATGAGGGGAGGTGGGCTCTTTTATAGGTGCAAGAGTCCACCCTTACATGGCAAGTTTATTAGATTAGGAAGCATAACCCAATTACAATAGATTTGTACAATATTTGGAGAGTTTCCTAAGTGGTTTAGGAAACTATCGATTCCCTTGATAGAGATACGATCGCACAGGGAAGGAAAGAAACGTGATTCATGCCGCATCTCCTGGAGCTCCACCATGCCTGGCACCCGAGCTGCGGGTATCTCGGATAAGCACAGCCGGACGCCCCGGGACTGTGGGCCCTAGGCTCCTATCCCGAACTCCCGGGCTATCGGATGACCACGTGGCGGTTGGACCGCTATGGAATATTTCTGGACATATCAGGTACTTTCCACAATTACCCTAATTATTACAATAACTTTTTAAGTTTTGTCTTGATGTAGATTTTAAGGAAGGACAGTTTTGGAAAGCAAGTAAAATTTGTACTCTCCCCGTCCCATTTTATGTGTCCATCTTTCTTTTTTAGGATGTCCCAAAATTATTATCCACTTTCTTAAATTTGCATACAAATTTTAACTACCCTTCCTTACAATCATCACCAAAACAAAACAAGAAAAGAAAGTGCAATGATTTTGGACAATTGTGGAAAGTAGGTGTAGATTCTTTTTGTCCCCTTAAATAGTTGGATTCCCCAAGATGGACACATAAAATGGGACAGATGTATACAAATTTAGAAAAATGGACATTAATTTTGAGACATCCTAAAATGGAATATAGGACTCAAAAAAAGAGACTGCAAGAGTACTTTTTTTTTTTTAATCAAAGGTGGGGCTTACAACGAAAATTGTCATATTTTGTTTTTGGGTACGATAATCTCTTTTCACTTTTCTTGGCACGCACTTACTCTTATAGAGTGTGATTAGAAAGTAAATAAGTATCTGCAGACCAAAAAACAGAAAAGAAAAAAAATAAAGCCAACCTATTAGGCAAAGAAAAATACTAAATTCAATTCCAAACAAATAATGGTGCACGAATTAGAGTTTTTTTTTTTACATGAAGTTATGGTCCTTTTATAACTACATACTCCATTATTTCCATGATCATTTAAACACATCATATAGATACATCATACAGAATACAGTATATAACTACAAATTTACAATTTTATTTTTGCTTATCGCTAAACCACTTTTCTTAGGCCAATGGTAGCTAGTGCATTTATCGCTAAACCAATTTCAACTATTGCGTGATTTAGATGAATTTTTTTGATTTTTGATTTTTATTTTGAATTATGCACTAGGTAGTATTATTTTAACTCATAAACCCCCATCCTCTAACTATAATCATATGTAAGTTGGTTGGAATCCCCTTACCACTTGACCATCGTTTGGTTTCAAATTATATCTTAAAATAATTATAATTCTTTAAAGAAGGTTAGGTATCTCTTTGATACTTAGTGCATAGATTAAATTTAATCAACAATTATGAAAAGAATCAAATTATCTCAATTAAAGTCCATCAGTTCGTCAAAGTTAAAGCGTAAATTAAAGTATGGCATCTAGATTATTATGGTTAAAATGTTGAATTCTCATCCTGCTAGAGACTCTTTGAAGAATCCAAATATTTAATTAGTTTGTGATTTAGAAAAGAACCAAATTCACATATTCAATATTTTCGTAACTGGTTTAATTTTTGTTTTTTTTTTTTTTTTTGCTGCAAAGCACTAGCCAATAAAAAAAATACTAAAAATGGTGATACTGGGTCTGGTTGAAGAATTCTCTAACGTAATTTATGATTAACGGGTTATGATCAGGGGCGTATTCAGAAATCTAATTCAGTGTGTATCAATTAGGGACTTAAGCTATGTGGGGGTTCGGGGCAGCGACCTCGAGGCGAATTTTTTAATTTTATTTTTTGGGTTTACTTAATCATAATTATGTGTAGAATTTATTTATGTCCAAAATGTTCTAACACTACCATACAATTTTTAATATAACCTTTTATTTAAAAATTTTAGTAATTTTTGGGTACATTTTCAGTGAAGTTGTACATTATCAAATGAATTGAAAAAAACAATGCAATGCTAAAACTTTGGGTAAATATCATTGACCTCCCCTGAGGTATGACATAATATCAGAGACCTCCCCTGGGTTTTGAATAATATCATTAACCTCCCTTATTTTCAAAACCTTGTATCACTGACCTCCCCTCCATTAACTTCCGTTAACTTTCGTTGCTAAATCTGAGTGTTGTTTGGCAAACAAGCTTCTGCTTGTGCGTTTGGCGTTCTATTGCTATGTCACAAACAAACAGGGTCCTTACTTTTGTTTTATTTAGTTTAATAAATAGAGTAATGCTATGCTTCCCAATTTTTTTTTTCCCAAAATGATGTGGCAGTGGGGTCATTTCCCAAAAGTGCATCCCAAAATATTTTTTGATATACATTTAATTGTTTGAAATTCTGTAAAATATTATGTCCATATTCCAGTATTAATCCTAGATTTATTTAAATGCCAATAAGCATTTTAATTAAATAAGTAAAACTAATTGACTAAAAATGTACGCACATTACTTAACAACTAAGGGTGTGTTTGATAACCTAATTAAGCGGTGAAAATGAAAATTTTCAGCACTTAATTTTTTTCAGTGCATTTGATAATGTACCACTTAATTGAAAAACAGCCAAAAACCCACTGAAAACGTTCACTAATGAAAGTATTCACTGAATGCAATTTGTTTTAGTTCTTGAAACAATGTTTTCAGTATTGCAAATACAAATCACTTAAAATTTTCTATACTTAAATTCAACGCTTAATTTTCAGTACTTAATTTTCAGTTTTATCAAACACACCCTAAGTCTCAAATGCTTTCAAAGTATTTCCCAAATTTTGAATTCCAAATACTTCACAAATACATGTTGCAATGGGTTTACTAGATTTTTTTGATTGGAGGATGTTGAAGTGGTTCCATCAATATTGAAGGTGGTTATTTTTAATCAATTAGTTTTACTAATTTAATTAAAATACTTATTACGACACTTAAATAAATCGAGGAGTAATACTGGAAAATGGACATTATTTTGCTATTTTACAGAATTTCAAACAATTAAATATATATCAAAAATTATTTTTGAAACAATTAAAACCAAAACATTAACGGAAGTTAACGGAAGTTAATGGAAGTTAATGGAGGGGAGGTCAGTGATACAAGATTTTGAAAATAAGGGAGGTTAATGATATTATTCAAAACTCAGGGGAGGTCTCTGATATTATGTCATACCTCAGGGAGGTTAATTTTATTTTTTGGGTTTACTTAATCATAATTATGTGTAGAATTTATTTATGTCCAAAATGTTCTAACACTACCATACAATTTTTAATATAACCTTTTATTTAAAATTTTAGTAATTTTTGGGTACATTTTCAGTGAAGTTGTACATTATCAAATGAATTGAAAAAAACAATGCAATGCTAAAACTTTTAATTGATAGAACTTAATTGGGTTATCGAACAAACCCTTAGCTAAGGACTAGAAATTAAGTGTTATATTTTAGGTACTGGAAATTTTGAGCGATTAAATTTACAAAACTAAAAAATAGTGTTTCAAGTATTGAAATAGACCACATTCATCAGTGAGTATTTTCAATAGATAGACAAATAGTGGGGGTTTTCCAAGTAATATTTATAAAACAAGGGACTGAAAACCAAATCAATTTTTTAAAAAAGAAAAAAGAAAACAAAAAAGGAGGCAGCGAGAGTCGAACCTGCCTTTTGGGGTTGAAACTAAGGTATCAAACCACCAAGGCAGCAATGTCTTCCAATACAAAATCTAAGTGTAAAAAAATTTATAATGTACATTCAATGGGTACCATGCCCATATAACTACGCCCTTGATTATATGATCAAATCTAAAGAACAAGTTGCAATGCATGTTATTATGTATATTAGTAGTACATACTAATAGTCTCCTACCGTAATTTATGCGGGATTTACGTGGTCAAGTATAAGGTATTCATGGTCCGCCGCCCACTAACACTCGTGCCATACACGTGGCACATTGTCATGGCGTTGACGTTAACCTTTTGACCCTATGATTCATTACCATCAAAGATCTTGTTGCAAAGGCCGTCCCAGGAAGACAATAGGTTAGTTTGAACATAGACAATTATAAATTTAGGATAAGTTAATAGACACCCATTTTTCTTTGCGTAATGTTACCAACACAATATATTGCATAACACAAAATATAATAGGATTTTAAATATATGTACCCTATACTATATAAGTAGTGTATAAAAAAAATGTGAAAAACTCAACAAACCCTGTTGGGCTGCAAGGTATTTAAAGTCATATTGTGTTTTGTGTTATGTAATATATTGTGTCTGTAGCATTACTAATTTTTCTTTTCTTTTTTGGTCACCCCTCATGTATAGATACCCTCTCTGTATTGTATTGTATTTTTGTTTTTTTACTAATTATAATACCCTCTAAAGTAGAAGTAAATATTGGGTATTACAGGTATACACTATACTGGATAGGATTTTATCCCCTCGCTTAAGTTTCAAATTTTTGTTAGAGTTGAAGATTTTTTTTGTTAGTTGGAGAATGATTCCCCTAAAAATAGGGGGCCAAATGGATTAAATAAGGGATATTATTGTGACATGATATCATTCCATTGAATACAACGGTTGTATTGAATTTTTTTTCCCAAAGTAGGGGGTGTTTATAGTTCGATTCGGTCGTTTTTTTTCCCCTTTGCTTCTTCAGTTGTTTCATATTTTAAAAACCAACTGAATTGGTCGATTTGGTCGATTTTATCTGTTTCAATTGATTTGATTCGACTTTAAGCTGTGTGCGATTTTTAGAAAACTAACTGAAGTGATCGGTTCGGTCGGTTGGTCCACCAATTTACCCCCCTATCCTAACGTAAAAAACTTAACAAACTGACCCCCACAACTATTTGTAATGGGTATTTGAGGGGATCAATTTGAGAATAGCAATTATAATTGAGGAGGTTTAGTTTAAGAAATATCTATCTATTATATATATATAAAAGACAAGGCCAAAAGCCTTCTCTAAGCTATGCCAAGTGGCACCTCTTTCCTTCCTCTAAATTTCCTATGTGGCACCCTCATTTCTTTCTCTAATTTTCATTCTTTTCCATTTTAATTTGACTCTTCAATTCTGACTATTCATGATATATGACATGAACCTATTTAAAAAAATTAAAACTCATCCTCTCTAAATTAGAATGACAGTTGCAAAGAGTGAAAAGTCACTTTTAATTTGAATGTTCCGGTAGAAGTTGTATATTGAATTGTCTTTCTCTCTCACTCTCTCTCTCTCTTCATAACTCCCACCCCACATGCCGTCTCTTTCTCTACTCCTTCATTCTATAATTTCTATTCTCTCTCTCTCTCTCTCTCTCTCTCTCCATAACACCCACTGCTACCAGAGGCTTTCCCTAACCCTTCTCTCTTTCTCTTTCTTCCTAACTTGGCCTTTCAATTTTCAACTTTTCTTTTGGCCCTCCAACTTAATTAACTCACATTGTTGCGCCTTTTGCTATCCCCTTTCACTTTATAAACAGTGATAAATTGTATTTGCTCATTCATCATTTCCAGCTTCTCTTTCTCTTCCCCTTCTCTGTCTAATTTACATGTTTTTATTTTTTTCATTTAGGGATTAAGATGTGCATATCACGGGCCTGTCTACACCAGCTGTATATATATAGATATAGATATATATATATATATATATGTGCGTTTATGTTTGGATTATTGATAAATGTTTGTTTCAATTCTCTGTATATATGACTTGGAACTAAAGATTCTTGCGCTATATCGAAAACTACAGAATTTGTCATGAGCTCAACAAAACCATTTCAACTTGTGGTTTCATTCAAGCTTCTGGACTTTTGGACCAAGCTACAACCTGATCATGTATGGATCAGTTTGGGAAGTCTTTGAATTTTGGACATTGAGATTTGGATCATGTATGGTCGGTATGGATCAGTTTGGATAATTCATTCTAGACATTGTGCCTTTCTTTGGATCTGGGTTGCTGGAGATTGAGGTATTGATCTCAGTTTGGACAGGTTATGAATTTTGGTTTTGTGGCCTTTTATTTTGGATATATGTTGTATTTTTTGGATAATGTGTTCCCAGGTAGTGGTTGTGGCTATTTTTTGGCTCCTATATGAACTATTGTATCTTCTATTCTTCTGTCCATTTTCTAATGATACATCTCTTTTTTTAACTACGTTTATTCATTGTAATTTTTTTTGTGTGTGTAACTTTTCAATTTTTCTGGTGTAGTTTAAGTGATCTATGGTTATTACTATTACAACTGTGTTATTAGTCTTCATTTTATGGTTCTCTATTACAATAATGTTTAGTTTACGGATTGCAATTTAGCCTACTGTGCACCCGTGCATTTGCACGGGTTGTCGACTAGTTAATAATAAAGAGCAATACATAAAGGATGTCCAAAGAAGTTACCCTTAAATTTAAATTAGCAACCTTACTGGGAAAATGACGCGTGTACTCTGTGGCCTACTTTGCACATTGCTTCTATTCGATTGGTTGGACCATCTTTGGGAATTGAAGCCAGGGAAATTGAAACCAAGTGCCAATTTTACCACAATGCGTGGTTGGTTGGGTCATATCAACCACGTGACAATGCGTGATTAGTTGAGCTGTGCGCAAACTGACATGTACATCCCCGATTACTGAAGAAAAAAAAAAGTGCCAATATCATGATCAAAATAGACCTACTCGCTAATAGGGGCAAGGAAAGTCGCACTCTTAATCTCCTCACAGGAGAGAAAGAGGTCACACAATTTAAATAAAAATCAACTAAATCTACCTTTTTTATTTGGCCACAAAAATACAAAATTTTGTGAGTGTGATATTTATGCGGCTTTTCTAAATGCGATCATATATCAAAATCATGTCGGATTTAGTAAATTGATGTGTGTCGCTGATAAACTATAATTTAAATAGGATTAAATATATTTTATTCTCTTGTGGTTAGGTCCATTTTCAGTTTACCCCTATGTGATTTAAAAGTGAACACTTAATTTCATGTGGTTTCGAACTAAAATGAAACTGTTGAGATTTTTCTCAAAACTAATGAAAATTCTAAATTGGCTAAAATTATTAACATTTAACCCCCTTTGTGAGGCTAATTTTGGAATTAATTCCCTATATGAGGATAATGCAGCCATTTAACCCATCTACGTGGGTATAATTTTTAACACATAACCTCTTTATGGGCTAATTTTGAGGTTAATTGCTTATGTTGGGTTAATTTTGGTAATAAATTCTCCCATGTGGGGTTAATTTTAACACTTAATTCTCATATGAGACTATTTTAAGAGAAATCTTAGTAATTTTTCTTTAGTCCCAATCTACAATAGGGTAAAATGCAGTTAACCCATCTAAATAATACTCTACAATTCAAGTGTACCATCTTCTTTCCAGTGTCGGTCCTGACTTTTGGGGGGCCCTACGCGAACTTGTAAAATGGGGCCCTCTATAAATTTTCGTATACGAAAAATGACATTATTAAAGGAAAACTTATTTACAAAAGAAAGCGACTTATATTACTATTAAGTAAAACTAACTTACATCAAATAATAGTATTACTTAAATATTGTCGTTCATGCATTTTTAGCTACAAAATCACCAATTACACTTGTATAATCAATCTCCTTCACCATATCTCTTTCAAAAGATAACGTAATTAATTTGTTCAATCTTTTTTGTGACATAGCTATAACACTCGTGTGTGTGTTTATCGAACTCATTTCATTTGTCTTGCATGATAATGTGATGTGTATTGTAGCACATGCATGAGTGAGTTGTAACTCACAAGTCGATTTTGGGTATCTGTATAAGAGAACCCTCTGAGACATTGTAGAATGGATGTTTTGATGTTGTAATGTCTCTTCGAGATTGAGACGGTCATTGTGGAATACCTTAAATTTTATCTGAAAATAAATATTTACATGTGTATTTCACTATCTGTATTATTATGATGTTTAAAATATATTTTTGTCGTTATGTTTTGTATCCTTGTGAGGACGAATTAACACACTACATAATTGGTAGGCTAATTAGTAATTTCGTAAAACCACATGAGACCGCGTTTTAGTAGGTAGACATAACTTAGACGAAAATTTTATAATTTATAATTTCACTCATGAGGTGATAACTTAGACGTTTAAGATGTTTTGAGAGATAATCGGTGGATTAGAGAACTCGTGGGGAATTTAACACAAATACGGAAAGTGTTGTCTATATAGAGGTGACTTAAATATTTTTATAAGTGTTCAAACTCTTATCATCAATAGATTGCAACTTCTTCAAGTCGAACAAAAACCCAAAAGTCTCCCCATATAATTGAAATTGTTTAAACCTACTATTGAGGGATGAAAGGATTTGATTCACTACATAAATAAAGAAGTTAACTCTAAAGGATTCTTCAGTTGACTGTGTCACATCTTCAATTATACTCTCATCAAATTGTCTTTTTCTATGAATGAGGCATTTCTCACAAAATACAGGTTGAATTAATTCCCATAGTATTTGCAAATTCCTTATCTTCAACCTTGGCCTCCACAAATCCAGACTTTCTTTATTTTTCAAAAAAATGAAATAAATCATTTAAATTGATTTGTTGTAACGTTGGGCCTTTTTTTTTTTTAATTTATTTTATTATTTTATAATTGACTGGGCTCTTAAGTTCATAGAACAATGTCTTTTTTATATGTACATACATAGGCTTAAAGATTTAATTTGAATGGGGGCCCCTTGGCATTGGGAGCCCTACGCAACTGCTTGCTTTATTTCCCCCCAAGGTCGGCTCTGCTTCTTTCTCACTTGGAGGAAAATGTGTGCAAGGAAAAGTAAACACAGAAGGGATCCAAATTGGTCCTAAATGGGAACGACATGAAGTTTTAAAAAATGAGTATTATTTTTTTTGGGCGATATATTGTAATGGCATCATTTTCTTTTTCACATTTGGCGTTTGATGGTTTTTTTTTTAGGACATCACTTCAGTGTTGTAAAAACAGTCCAGTTTGTGCTTTTCTCCTCACAGGTGAACAGTAAAATTGGACAACAATCCAGTTTGTGCTGATTTTACTGTTCACCTGTGAGGAGAACAACATAAACTGTACTATTCTTACAGCACAGAAATGCTGTCCTTTGTGTGTGTGTGTGTGGGGGGGGGGGGGGGGGGGGGGGGGGTTGTGGTTGTGGTTGGGGGGAGAAAGGTTGATTCTGTTTGACTTTTGATTGTTAGAGAAGGTTGTAGGATTGGACATCAATGAATGAGCAATCCAATTAGAGAGCTCGGATAGAATATAAGCCAAGTGTTAGTATGAATAGTAAGTGAAAATAAAAATTTTATAACACTTGGGATAGATGTGTTAATTGAAAATACTCCCGAATAAAATTCACTCCGTCTCGATTAACGTGTCAAATGTATTAATATATCTTTATACTTTCCTTTTTTATATATATATATATATGCTAAAATACCATGACTTATATATGTACCTTATTATACCATGACAGATAAAAAAGAAAGAAATATAATATGTATAGCAAAAATTAATTAAAAGTTTGACTCATAAAATAAAAGAAATGCACTATGGCCATTTGTCAATTTATCATTCAATAAATTAATTGTTGGATAAAAAATAATTTTGGCCATGTTTGAGGTCAAATAAATGTGGAACCCATTTAGAGTTTGAATGGGGTCCTTGTGGATTTGTGTTCTCCTCCATGAGGAGATGAACTTTGGATATTTACATGTCCAAAATTATTGTGGAGTGAATGAGAAATTAATCAATTGAATACATATAGATAATGTACATGCATGGAAAATGTACATACATGAATGAATGTATAGATGCATTTATTCTCATTCATGTGTACATGCATGGAAAATGTACATACATGAATGAATTTATAGTTGCATTTATTCTCATTCATGGATAATGCACATTCATAGATGAATCATGTATATACATGGATGAATTTATAGATTCATAATGTATATACATGGATGAATCCACAAATACATAATGTACATCCAATGAATCATCTCTCCCCTTAGTCCTATATATTCTGAGCTTTCTCCTCAGAAATTTCATAGTCAGAAAAACAAGAGCTATTTCCTTCCTTCCTTCTAATATTCCTTCCTGAGAGAGACACAGAACATAGTTGGTTCGCCGGAGCAGTCGAGCACCGTGCTTGTCTACTACTGGTTATTGCCGATGTATCCTGAGAGACAGACGCCGGAGATATCCTCAAGCACTTCTGGTGAGAAGACAAATTTGTTTTAAGGAAACTGTGAACTATCACAGGCCTCGGTTTGATCTTATTTCAGTTTTCATGTTTTGATTTCTGTGTACATATCATAATTCAGATTTCTGTCCAATTGTTATTTTTCCTGTTTTTCTATAGTTGTAATCCAGAACGGCCTGTTTCTGGTTAATTTCAATTATATCAATTAATTTTCCAACAATCTTAAAACAGATTCTTATAAAACAAAACAAATTCGGATTTGGAAAAACAGAATTATTTTTTGAAAAAACAATATTACAAAACTGCTACTGTAATTCTTGTTTTCTGCCCAAACGGTGCAGAATAAAAAAAAATTGCATTTGACGAAAAGTGTGCAGAATTGTGTTTTGCTTGGAATTTCGCAAGCAGAATCGAAAAATTCCTTCGTTTTCCGAATAATAATTTGAAAACAAAATTCTGCTGCTGTTAAAATTAAGAGGAGGAAAAAGTAAAATTATTAGTTTTAATTTCTTTTCTCCTTTGTTATTTTCTGAAATGGAAAATGAGAATGTGAACACTGTTGTGAACCCTACTGCAACCGACAGTGCTTCTGGTTCCAACACCGTGGTGATTGGTTCAATACTTGTGAAGGTTCCTTCAGTCCAGGTTCATGTGAACCACGGGGAGAAACCCGAGAAATTCCAAGGTGTGGATTTCAAGAGGTGGCAACAAAAGATGCTGTTCTACCTTACCACCTTGAACCTTGCGAGATTCTTGAATGAAAAGGCTCCTGTGCCTAATGAAAATGAACAAAATCAGGAGATCGCCTTACAAGTGGCTTCTGCCATTGAGGCTTGGAAGCACTCAGACTTTCTGTGCCGAAACTATGTGTTGAATGGCTTACACGATACACTATATAATGTGTATAGTGTTAAGACCACTGCTAAGGAACTGTGGGAGTCCTTAGACAGAATGTACAAAACTGAGGACGCTGGGTCTAAGAAATTTATAGTGGGGAGATTCCTCGACTATAAAATGGTGGACTCAAAGACCGTGATCAGTCAAGTTCAAGAGTTGTAAGTGATCTTGCATGAAATCCATGCTGAAGGGATGACCTTAAGCGAAACTTTTCAAGTTGCTGCTATAATTGAAAAGTTACCTCCTACTTGGAAGGACTTCAAGAATTATTTGAAGCACAAGCGAAAAGAGATGAAGATTGAAGATCTCATCGTGAGGCTTCGAATTGAAGAAGACCACAAATGGGCTAATAAGAATTTGGGGAACTTTGGTGCCAAAGCTAATATGGTTGAGCATGGTCAAAGTTCTCGTGGGAAGAAGAAAATTCCTTCTGGCAAAGGGTACAAGATGGGGCCAAAAGGTGGTATCGCCAAGAAGCCTAAATTCCAGTTTCAAGGAAAATGCTACAACTGTGGCACATCGTGCTTCTGATTGTAGATTGCCACCAAAGAAGGTTAAGAATAATCAGGCTAATATGACGGAGTTATATTCTATCTCAAGGGATGTCTCTGACATTAATCTGTCTGTTGTGGTCTCTGAAATGAACTTGGTAGATTCAAACCCAAGGGAGTGGTGGATAGACACTGGTGCTACTCGCCACATATGCTCCGACAAAGCTATGTTCACTTCCTTCGAACCAATTACAAGTGGTGAGAAGATGTATATGGAAAATTCTGCTTCCTCGAATGTTGAAGGCTAAGGAAAAATAATTCTGAAGATGACTTCAGGAAAGGATCTGACACTTAACAATGTCCTTTATGTACCAGAAATTCGCAAGAATTTGGTATCTGGTTCTCTCCTAAGCAAGCATGGCTTCCGAATGGTCTTTGAGTCAGACAAGGTGGTACTGACCAAGCAGGAATGTATCTGGGAAAGGGGTATATGTGTAATGGGATGTTCAAACTTAATGTAACGACTGTATTCCCAATGATTAATAAAATGAGTACCTCTTTTGTTTACTTGCTTGAGTCTTCCAATTTGTGGCATGGTAGACTAGGACATGTTAATTTTAATTCTTTATGAAGATTAATTAAATTAGACCATATACCAAACTTTCATATTGATACAAGTTATAAATGTGAAACTTGTGTTGAAGCAAAGTTAACAAAGACTTCGTTTCAATCAGTTGAAAGAAGCACTGATCCATTGGAATTAATTCACTCTGATGTATGTAATTTAAAAATGGTTTAATCAAGAGGTGGAAATAAGTATTTTATTACTTTTGTTGATGATTGCACTAAATACTGTTATGTGTATTTGCTAAAAAGTAAGGATGAAGCTTTGAATAAGTTCATTCTATACAAGACAGAGGTTGAGAATCAACTTGGAAAAAAGATTAAGGTGTTAAGAAGTGATAGAGGTGGTGAATATGTAGCACCGTATGGTGACTATTGTGCACAAAATGGAATTATTCACCAAACCACTGCACCTTATTTGCTGAAAGGAAAAATCGTAACTTAAAAGAAATGATGAATGCTATGTTAATCAGTTCTGTATTGCCACAGAACCTGTGGGGGGAGGCAATTCTCTCTGCAAATTACATTTTAAATAAGGTACCTCGAAAAAAAGTTGATCAAACCCCGTATGAACAGTGGAATGGTCGAAAACCTTCCTATAAATTCTTACGAATGTGGGGGTGTCTTGCTAAGGTTCTTGTACCTACTCCTAAGAAAGAGAGGATAGGTCCAAAAACTGTTGATTGTTTATTTATTGGCTATGCACATAATAGCAGTGCGTATCGATTTCTTGTACACAAATCTGATAACCCAGATATACACAAGAACGCGATCATGGAGTCTAGAAATGCGTCGTTCTTTGAGAATTTATTTCCTTGTAAAGAAGAATATAGTTCTAAAAAACGCACATTTGAGACTGTTGGGGAAACTAGTAAAACCCAATAAGACAGTGTTGATGTTGAGCCTAGATGTGGGAAACGAGCTAGGACCTCAAAATCCTTTGGTCCAGACTTTCTAACTTATGTTATAGAAGCCTCAAAGCTATACTGAAGCTATTAGATCACCAGATGGTCCATTATGGAAAGAAGCAATCAAGAGTGAAATTGATTCTATCCTACAAAACCATACTTGGGAACTGGTAGATCTTCCTCCTAGTTGTAAGCCAATGGGCTACAAATGGAATTTTAAAAAGAAAATGAAGACGGATGGTACTATTGATAAGTATAAGGCAAGGCTTGTCATTAAAGTGTATAGACAAAAGGAGGGTCTAGACTACTTTGATACGTATTCTCCTGTTACGAGAATAACATCCATTCGCATGATTATTGTGATCGCAGCTTTTCGAGATCTCGAAATACATCAAATGGATGTTAAGACTGCCTTCCTTAATGGAGATTTGAATAAATAAATCTACATGGAACAACCTGAAGGATTTTCTGCTCCAGTGCAAGAAAATAAAGTGTGTAAGCTTGTCAAATCATTATATGGCTTGAAGCAAGCTCCAAAACAATGGCATGAAAAATTTGACAAAGCTATACCCTCTAGTGGATTTAAAATCAATGAGTGTGATAAATGTGTTTCTGTAAAAGACACGAATGAAGGCTATGTCATCCTATGTTTATATGTTGATGACATGCTCATAGTGGGGGGTAATGATAAGATCATTAAATCTACTAAGAAAGTGTTGAATTCCAAATTTGACATGAAAGATATGGCACTTGCTGATGTTATATTGGGCATCAAGATCTCTAGAAATACTAATGGACTTGTTCTGTCACAGTCACATTATGTAGACAAGATTCTAGAGAAATTCAACAAGTCTAATACTAGTGTAGCTAGGACGCCTGTGGACTTAAGTCTACACCTATCTAAGAATACTGGTGAGAGTGTTTCTCAACTAGAATATTCTCGAGTGATAGGAAATTTGATGTACCTAATGAATTGTACAAGGCCTGGCATTGCTTATTCAGTTAGTAGACTGAGTAGATACACTAGTAATCCTAGTGCTGAACACTGGAAAGGGATAGTAATGGTATTGTGGTACTTACGATATACACGTGACTAGGGATTGCATTACATGAGATATCCAGCTGTATTGGAAGGATACAGTGATGGAAACTGGATATCCGATATGAAAGATTCAAAATCTATAAGTGGATATGTTTTCACACTTGGTGGTGCAGCTGTGTCGTGGAAATCTTCAAAATAAACTTGTATTGCTAGATCAACAATGGAATCTGAATTCATTGCACTAGAAAAGGCAGCTGAAGAGGTTGAATGGCTTCGCCATTTTGTAGAAGATATTCCTAGATGGTCAAAACCTGTGCCAGCTATTTGCATACACTACGATATCCAATCTGCTATTGGAAGGGCACAAAGTAATATGTGTAATGGTAAGTCTAGACATATTCGTCGTAGACACAATACCATTAAACAACTACTCTCAAGTGGGATTGTCTTGATTGACTATGTAAAGTCAAAGGACAATATTGCGGATCCGCTAACCAAAGGGTTAATTCGAGAGTTAGTTGATAAATCATCTAGAGGAATGGGACTAAAGCCTAAGACGTTACAAGAGACTGGAATGGAAACCCAACCTAGTTGACTGGAGATCTCAAGATCTTGGTTCAAAGGGACAACCTAATTTCATGTACCTTAGGAGAATCACTGAGGACAGATACTTTCCTGCCCATTTCTATGATACAACAGTGATACTTGTATGGGTTGAGGATAAGCTTAGCTTTTAATGACTATGCAAGCAGAGTATAGCAGGATACTCTAAATAAGTCACCTATGTGAATGTGAAATGGGGCCGCTTCTAAAAGAATTTGAGAAAGGCGAAATTCTTTGAAAAACATTCACTGAACCAGGCAAGTGTTCAAGGCCAAAATGAACACAAATGTAAGAACTAAACTATGTTTGGAAAGCTCCTGTGTGAAATCTGTCGGTTGTTTACACTAACGACAATCAGTTCAAGACTACACGTTCACTGATCAGCCAGTAAATCTGATAGATTATCACAAGGGAAGGTTTAAAGCCAAAAGCTACCTACTCTTTGTAGGAATGATCCGTTGTGCTCTCTCTTGTCGAGTCGTCTCACATCGTTTCGAAAAATATCATTCATGTGGGGGATTGTTGGATAAAAATTAATTTTGGCCATGTTTGAGGTCAAATAAATGTGGGACCCATTTAGAGTTTGAATGGGGTCCTTGTGGATTTGTGTTCTCCTCCATGAGGAGATGAACTTTGGATATTTACATGTCCAAAATTATTATGGAGTGAATGATAAATTAATCCATTGAATACATATAGATAATGTACATGCATGGAAAATGTACATACATGAATGAATGTATAGATGCATTTATTCTCATTCATGTGTACATGCATGAAAAATGTACATACATGAATGAATTTATAGTTGCATTATTCTCATTCATGGATAATGCACATTCATTGATGAATTGCATTTATTCTCATTCATAGATAATACACATTCATAGATGAATCATGTATATACATGGATGAATCCACAAATACATAATGTACATTCAATGAATCCTCTCTCCCCTTAGTCCTATATATTCTGAGCTTTCTCCTCAGAAATTTCAGAGTCAGAAAAACAAGAGCTATTTCCTTCCTTCCTGAGAAAGACACAGAACATAGTTGGTTCGCCGGAGCAGTCGAACACCGTGCTTGTCTACTACTAGTTATTGCCGCTGTATACTGGGAGACAGACGCCTGAGATATCCTCAAGCACTTCTGGTGAGGCGGCGAATCTGTTTTAAGGAAACTGTGAACTATCACATGCCTCGGTTTGATCTTAGTTCAGTTTTCATGTTTTGATTTCTCTGTACATATCGTAATTCTAATTTCTGTCCAATTGTTATTTTTCCTGTTTTTCTATAATTGTAATCCAGAACCTGTTTCTGGTTATTTTCAATTATATCAATAAATTTTCCAACATTAATTTACTAAAATACATATTTTTAAATTTTATTTAAGTTACCCCGTGTCAAAAATCGACCAAATCCGACTACGCTACTAATAAGGTAAGGGCGTGTTTGGTAAACAACTTTTTAATAGGAATAGAAGTTAGAAAGAGGCTACTCCGTACCAAACCTGCCCAATTGCCATCCCTAAGTGTGAATTTATTTCCAAATCATCTAAAAATTTCGTCCCTACAGAGGGGAAAAAAAACAAAGAAGAAGAAAGAAGTAAGATTGTACCTGTATTTCCATAAAAAAAGATCCAATTACTAAAAATTTGCAAAACACCAGCACCAGTGTAAGACTTGAATTTTGGAAATATTATCATGGACTCTCTTTAGTCTTTATGATAGTATTGCAGTGTTGTTCTAGAGCAGACCAAGCCCAAAACTTTTCCAATCTATGGAGCCCAAGTAACTTGTGGACTTGACTTGTTAGCATGGTGCACAATTTATGGTGTCCAAAACTACATAGTGTATTTGATGGATTTATGTTACAAAAATATTGAGTATCAGTTAAATTTTCATTTCAAAGATTGAACATTGGGTCAGTTAAATTTTCTGTTCATGGATTGAATTCAGAGTAATGCTACATGTACTGAAAAACCACAGAATTTGTGCACCCAAGTGATCCCAAAATGAGTGATCGGGATCACTTGGGTGCAGAAATTCTGTGCACTTTTCGGTGCAAGAATCAAAACTGTTGAATTCAACACTCAGTTGTTGGAGAAATAGCTTCGTGTGATGGTCACTGTAATATCTTCAATATTGTAGAACTTATTAGGGATCCATTGAATACTCCAACTACAGTGACAAAACACGGACATACATAAATAAATATACACAAATATATATATATATATATATACACACTTCTAGTCCAAACAAAAAAAATTATATACTTAATGGCAGGGGAGGAATTTGGGAATTTTTAAGAAAGAAAGAAAACATATGCAAAATGGAGGGATTTGTCAGCAAATTCACTGAAAGGGCTAACACAAGAATTTATTCCATGTGACCGTCGAATTGTGTGACTGCTACTATGATCCATATTATATTGTAGGATTTGTGTGGGGCCCGCAAAAATACTCAAATCAAGTCACACGAGTGTGCCAGTCAGACTAGACTATTTCTCGGCCAATAAAATGGAGCATGCCCAATAGAGTTCAGTAATTAATATACATTAGTCGATAAACGGTGCAAATGCACAAAAATTTGTCAAAAAAATGCTAATAATATATGCCAAATTAAATACTAACATAAACTACCAAATTTTTGTGTGGATGCCACAATAATATATCTTAAAATACCTTCTATTAACGCATCAAACTATTCACTGTTAGTGAGTTTAGTTGGGTTGGCTTTGATATAGAGATCTAGAGGCTGAGAGAGAGAGAGAGAGAGAGATAGAGAGAGAGAGAGAGAGAGAGAGAGAGAGAGGGGTACCTGTGAGATATGTAGAGATGATGAGTTATATAAATATAAATTGGAGCTTAAACCAAAGGTCACATGTTCAGTAATGATTCCAATTCTCTATATGTTTAATCTTCTTTAGCAATAAATGGACCCTTCCATTTCGGTGCACAATTGCAGATATGGTAGTAAAACAAAATCTTCTTCTGTAATTCACGGTTTTTTATTATTATTTATTCATCAAGGCTTTCTATATAAATCCCACAAAAAACAGAAAGAAAGAAGAAAAGTAAAAAAAATACAAAATGCCACATGGCAAAAAGAAAATATGAGGAAGTGCCACATGGCATATTGTGGGAAAGGATTTTATTTTGCCTTTTACATAATGAGTAATGCTAGATGCACTCCTAAATGCACAACTAAATGCACAACTCTGCTTAAAAATGTTGGACCTCGTGCTAAAAATGGTATACACAAGAAATGATAATAGATATACAAGTTTTGAAAGAGTAATTCTTTGGTCATAGGTGTGTTGCACGGTGTGAGCAATAAATATAAGGGTCTAAAAAATATGAAATTATCCTATGTGGCTGGTTTTGGTGTGACAAATCAGCGTAGACCGTTGATTTTGTAGACCCTACGTTAATCCAACGGTCCACAATGATCCGTCACACGGGATAATTTCTCCTAGAAAAGGGGGGGTTGAGTTGTTGAAAGTTGTGCAAGGCTATAAATGAAAGTGGAGGAAAATGAATATAAAAAATGATAAATATCACCTGCCTTCCCTGAGATTTGGCCTTAATACACATACCTCCCCTGATATTTTAGGAATCTCACTCACCTCCTTTATTTTAAAATTTTAGTATCATTTTTCCCCCTCCCTTTAACAAATCGTTAGAAAATTGAAGGGAATCTAACCCTAAAATTTAGAAATAAGGGAGGTAAATGAGATTCTTGAAATGCGAGGTGAGGTATGTGTATTAAAGCAAAACCTTAGGAGAGGTAGGTGATATTTACCCTATAAAAAATAGTAAATATAGGAAATGCCGTGTGCACAAAAGATAAATATAGAAAATGGAACATGAGAAAAAAAAAAAGAAGAAGAAAATATAAAAAAATGCCAAATGGCATAGGTGAGACTCTTTAGATGTAGGAGTAGATGTGTACTGCTTTTTATGGATAGTTTGACGTTATAGGAAAAGAAGAATATTTTGAAACCGTGGCCTAATTCATCCAGGTTTTCACTATCCGATTCTTTGTATTCTCTCACTCAGGAAAAGATTGGAAAAGCTTTCGGTCGAATGTGATACTCCTACTCTGTGTTGGTTTGCCACACATGTAGCCCTTTCAATATTTTCAAAGAATGGCACATGAAGGGTCCTATTTGACGCCACACAATGATTTAGAATTAAGAATTGATAATTGCACTCACCTCTTCTTGGGGAATGTTAAAATATAGGGACCTTTCTACTCTCTATGATACAAAAAGTAACACATGGTGACTGACTAATTTTCCGTTGCTTAGGTCAATAAAGATTCTATATTAGTTTTTTATTTCCTTCCTGATTTGTATATGAAAGTATATTTGTTTTCTACTGAACTTGTATTTTAATGATGTGTTGGATTTAAAATAAAAAGTTACATTTTATCTTGGGGGTATATTGGTATTTGAAAACACAATTAACATTGCAAACATTCCATTTTTGATAAGGAAAATCAGTGTAATTTTGCATATGTAATTTGAGGTTAATGTATTTATCATGTCAAATTTTGATCCCCTAGCAATAGGGGTGTGTATCAGTCGGTTCGGTCGATTTTTGTCAAAATTTTCATGTTTAAAAACTGACCAATAGGCTTGGTTTGGTCGGTTTTTTGCCACTTTTGGTCGATCGGTCCGATTTCCTTAAAAAAAAAAACACACACACACACCAAATGAAAGAATCCATTCCTACATAAAAGATAGGGAATTTTTTATGCAGAGAATCAATTTTTATTGGCGACTTAAGGGACATCTAATCCCAAAAAGAAAAAAGGCAATGGAGCTAGGGAATTTCATAAATTTGTAGAGTACTACAAATGCTCTAAACGTGAATACCTATTACACCAAATGATGTATGATGGAATACTCAAAAGAGGCCCCGAGAGAGCATTAAAATCTCGTACACAATCAAGAATTTGTCAAATTGATATAAAGTTAGCGTGTATTTGGTTATATAGAAAGCATGAAAAATTCTTTGATGCAACCTAGTGGTTTGGGCTGTATCATACAGTCCAAATTTTTGGTCCCAATATATTATGATTTGATCCTAATATATTGTGATTTTAAAGACCACTTTGATTTTAAAATTAAGGTGATTTTTCAACTTACAACATTTCTATACTACATCATCACAAAATGTTAGAACCTAAAATATGGATTATATGATATAATCCAAACCACTAAACTGTATCATAGAAGGTTCGTGAACGGGAAGTTTTATGATACATCTGGTGGTTTATGTATCATATTTAATTACCATTTTACAACATTTTTTAATTACGTCAAAACCTTCAACCAAGTTGTTGTAGCCATTAAAACGAGGACACTGGAATATTTTTCGCAGCCAAAAGCAAAATAATTGCAGCGTTCTCGTTGCAAAATTATTTTAAAGTCACTATTTTAATGATAAGGTGAAACAGACTTTCTTGTCCATTTAAAAGTGAACAAAATAATTAAGGGTGTGTGTGTCTAACCATAATTCAGGTAATTATCAACAAAAAAAAAAAGGAAGAAAAAAAGTGAACTAGGAGTATAAATGATTCTATTAAAAAGAAGATAAAAATAACCAAAAATAGAAACAAATAAGTTTGGACTCACATCTGACATTTCCATCAGAGTGAACCACCTTTAAAAAAAAAAAAAAAAAAAAAAAAAAAACTATTTTAAGCACTTTAACATGTGCACTTAAGACAGCACATGTCAACATTTCCCATCTATAAATGTACATAGCCATCTTTGACTAAAATGGTTATATGGTTTTAGATGTGCTGTGGTTTAATTGGGATTTAAGAACAACCATTTAAAAACATAATTACAATTATGGTAGCTACACACATGCAAAAATACTCACACATACAAATATGTATCACTAAAATGAAACAGTAAAGTAATTTAACGAAAGAGTTAAAGCAAATTATTTTAGCTAGCAAAAAAAAAAAAAAAAGCAAATTATTTTTGTATCATTTGCTTAATTTTCGTTTTAATGAGGAATAGATGATTCTTGTCCATTTAAATTTTAAAGTTCAATAAAACACTATCCTACAATCAAGGGCTCTTCCACCATGGGAAGGCCCTTGGTCCTTTTGCTTTGTTCATTTGTCCCTCTTTGTGACGGTTTATTCCACTTTGTGGGGGTCTTAGTCCCTCTCATTTTTATTTTTATTTTATTATTTTTTTTTTCTTTCAATGTTGGGTTTGGTTTGCCACTCTAGATCTCTTCTTCCCCTTACTTTGTGATTAGATATGGTTGTAATTATCGCAGATTCGGTGATCTTTCGTCAGATTTGGCGTTTTGGTCAGGTCCATTTGCAGTCACTATATTTTCTGAGTAAAACTCCACCCACAAACTTCACATAACTTTCATCCACAAATTACAAAAGTATGTCTATCTCTCTCATGTGTCATCCTGTGATGTCAGTGGACTCCACAGTGATACAGGAGAGAGATAGACACACTTTTATAAATTGTGGATGAAAAGTTGTGTGAAGATTGTGGGTGGAGATTTACTCATATTTTCTGGGGTGATCTATGATGTGGGTCTTGTTAACACGCTTTCTCCCTTAGCTGATTCAGTATCGAGCTATGCCACAGTCAGTTAGATCGATGATTTGGGAGATTTGCAGTACGACTCAGAAGTTTATTGTGCTTATATTTCATATTTTGTTCTTTCTTTTGATGCATAATTGTACTGGTTCTTTTTTAAATCTGTTATTTATGAAATTAAATGTTTCTCTTGCCATAAAAAAAACACTAGTAGGATATATATATATATATATATATGAACCTTCCAATATATGTATATAGATTTGATGGAGGGTTTATATATATTTAAAGATTTGATGGAGGGTTTATATATATTTAAATTCTCTTCAGTCACAGGAGAATTCATGCATAATTATACGGTACTCCGTATTTCATTTCTTTAGGCCCTCAAAAGTTATAATCTTGTTATTATTCTATAAAGCAATTCTCACACAATTAAATATCAAGAAAATACCCAACAATCACATCATCCCATTAAGAAAAACACTTTTTTCGATCAAAAAAGAAAAACACTTTTTTAATTAGTGGTTAACAGAACAAAACAAAAGGCCAAAAGCCATTGTTAAACTATAGTTATCCCTTTATAATTAACTACGATTACCAACTATGTATGACACACTCTTAAATAGACTATTTTTGAGTACTATGTACTCGTCTAAGCCTCTACAATTGAGAGCCTCTACTCAGAAGATCAAATATAAAATGGACAACTATAGAGAAAATCAATTGTTGGTACAATTGAGATATATAACCTTATTTAGAACATATATATGGTATGTTATCAAAAAAGAACATATGTATGGTACTAAAAAGCTCAATTCATGGTAATTAGAGCCATAGAGCTCCAGCATCTTTGAGCATCTTCTTGAGCGAGCCATTGAGATGAAGTGTCATGACCGTGTTAGCCGAGCCCACAAATTTTCCACCGATGAATACGGCTGGGACTGCAGGGTTGCACCCTAGTCGCACCAGGGCCCACTCCATCTCTCTCCCTCTGGAGTCCTCGTCGAGCTCATGAACCATAGGGCTCACCCCTTGCTCATAGAACAGTCTCTTGATTGCGTGGCTCATGCAACACGAGCTCTTGCTGAATATCACCACTGCCTTTTGGGACGCCAATCTCGCTACGCGGTCCATAATTAGTACTCTAAGAAATGTTACAACCTAAGAATTGTGACAAATATATATAATATAATATATATATGTGTGTATGCAAGACAAATGAAATTAAATTTGAAATGCAAGTGACTTAGTATATGTGATTGTGGCTTGGAAAGGAAATTATGAACTTATAGTGGAAATGCGAGAGAAGAGTGGGGATTCAATGTGGTACGTAGTGACCTTTGCTACTAGTAGGATTGACTTGTGATGGTATGGAGCGCTCCCTCATGGCCTTATATATACATGTAGAGAGAGAGAGAGAGAGAGAGAGAGAGAGAGAGAGAGAGAGAGAGAGAGAGAAAGAGGCAAAGGCAAGTGAAGGTGATGGATTGTGTATCTGAATTGTTTAATGAAAAGGAAGAAAGGGAAATGAAAGATGATAATTCCTTCAGATATTTGGATAGATGCCCAAAAAATGTAACCCCTTAATTTGATAGTGACATTTGTGGTATGGTGCATGTAATTTAATTAGGGTAGAATACACTTTGACCCCTTGTGGATTACGTATTTTTCGATTTGCCCTCCGCACTCCTAATCGTGCCACTAATATTCCTTCCAATCTAAACGAAAGTGCAGCAATTGTATTTTTCATCCATCGATCTTGACAATGAAAACGACTGGTTTCAAAGAATGAGCAAATCATGCCAATATATATTAAGCCGGTAAAAGAATTATTTGTCCTCAAACCAAAATGTATGAGCATGTTTTAAAATTATATAAAATTCTCAAGAAAATTGAGAAAGTAGATAATTAATGTAGTTAAGTTACTCTTTCTATTGATGCTATAATTTTTGCTCACTTAACGCATTATATCACATTTGAGACCGCAAATTAACCCCAGTTCTCTAGTCCTCGATCTATACTTTTTGATTTTTTTCATATGCAATTTTTTTGCCTAACATCGAAGAAAAGAAACTGTTGCAATTTATAAGTGGGGAAATTAGTGAATTTTTTTTTTTTTTTTTTTTGTAAGTAAAGGTGGGAAAGAAAATTGCATATCCTATATGGGATATCAATGTGTATTTAACAATTTTAACCCTATAATATTTACCCCAGTTGTGCCCAAAATCTACGAGACTATAATTACAGAAACAAAAATCTGCCGAAAGCAGGCTGCTCAATTAGAATTGAAAAAAAATTAACATGGTAGGGTACACTTTTTTCGTAGATGGAGACTATGGGGGACCCAAGATTTTGTGTTAGAGGGGGTCAAGTTTAATGGATTTAAGTTTCATATAGGGGTTCAAGGGTAGCACCCCTGATGCGAATTTGTTTAGTCCATTTATACATATTTTAGTGCGAGACGAAAATTCAAAAGAATAGTTGTGTAGATTAGATTTAGGCTTTGTTTGTCTCACGAGATAGTTAATTGGGCATTAATCGTACACTTTACTATATGAGAAACTATTAATACAACATCCCTACAGTAAATAGTCTTCCATACTGGGACTATTTAGTTGATATTGATAATTACTTATGTACTATTTGGCCTACCAAACAACAGACTATAGAATACAGATAGATTGTTGGTCCGGTTTCTTGTATCCTTAGAATAGTCCTGCAAAACAAACGTGGTCTTAGAACTATTGATTTTTAAATTGACTTTTATATGAATGGTTTTTGTTATAAATGTTAAAAATTTAGGAGGGCCAATTTTAAATTAATTTGAAAATGTTAAAATTATACATATATCTAGGGGTGTCATTTGGAATGAAAATTTTGATTCCGACCGATTCCTCTTCGAAAAATTCCGATTTTGGCATCAAAAATTGAATTCTGAATTCCAAAATTTTCGAAAATATTTTCGAAAAAATTCGAATATTTTTCAAAAATTTAGAAGAATGTGGACTTGTTTGTCCCATATGGAATAAGAAGAGAAATGAGAGAGTAGGGAACTCTCTATAAAAGCATGACTTACCCTTTCCATAATATTTGTATTATGAAAATTCCAAAAATTATGAAAATTTTCGATTCCAATTCAGAAAATTCCAAAAAAAATCCGAAAATTTTCGAAGAATTTTGGTTCCAAAATTTGGAAATCGGAAAGGAAAATAAAATTCTGAAAAAATCGGAACGGAAATTGGACCAACTTTTTTTTTCTTTCGAAAGAGGGTATTCTGATCTGTTTTGGCTGAAACACACCCCTATATATATCCCATGAATTTTCAAGTGGGTCCACCATTGGATGGAGATAAATTTTAAGACGTTATTATGAGAGGGTGGGTGTATATATATACACACAAGAGGGGATGTATATGGGGGCTCGACCGGGGTGTAGCCCCCCTCAATTTTGGAATTTTTTTTATTTTTTATTTTTATATTTATATGTAACATATGTAATTAGCCCCTCCGAAATTTTGGAAAAAAATAGTTTATGTGGAATATATTGGCCCAATTATAATTAAACTCAGCTTCAATATTTGTCCTATTACTTTTTTTTTAATCACTGCTCAATTTAATTCAAACCAAATTGTATTGCCATCAGTGAAGCTATACAATTTAATTCAAACCAAATTGCTAGCGATCAAACATAATTATTTGAAAGGGTGACATAAAGAAAATCTTATAAAAAAATGTGAATAAATAAATCCAAAAAAAAAAAATAGATTCGGGGACGCTGTCTCCAAATCCCGTATAAATCCATTCCCGTGTACGTGCACATCCAATCCCCACCCCTAATTAAAAATACAATTGATGTGTGTGTATATCTATATAATATTAGAGCTCATATTGTCACTAAAGGTTTATGACTAGGACAAAGAGTTTTATGACTAGGATTGTGTGATTTGCTTTGATTGGCTGATATTTGCTGACTCATTCTTTATGTGGACCCAAACAGAGAGAGAAAAAAGATACTAATCCCTCTCTTCTTTACTCTCTCTATTCTCAGTCTTCTCTCTCTATTCTCACCCTCCGAGACACAGCAGTCGCTACCCCCTCTCCTCTTTTCCTTGCCCTTCCTCATCCACCCTCCTCCACCCTTTTTCACACACACACACACACACACACTCTCTCTCTCTCTCTCTCTCTCTATCCCCTCTCTGTTCTCTCCAACGCCTCCGCCGCCGCCGCTGCTTATCTCCAACGCGGTCCAAAACTGACGCCACTTTACCCCAAAACCCATTGAACCCCCTCCTTGAAAATGCCAACATGTAGACCAAATACACATGTAAAAGCTACAAATCAGATATGGATCTCCCAATCCCATAGCTACAAACGGTTACTGAGGAAAAGTTGTCAAAGAAAGTTTCAAGCTTTTGAAGGTTCTAGAAGGTACAGTTATGAGTAACTGTATGTACAATTTCATTCATCTTCTTAAAGTTTGATTTACAATCTCTGTTTTCTTCGTAGATTTTTGGCAAGCCTTCGGTGAGAGCATGGTCTGGCGTGATTTTCTGCCTAGGGGATCAGGTTAGGAATTTTTGAATTTTTTTATGGTGGATGATTTTGTTTTATTTATTTATTTTTTTTATTAGGAGTTTTTGGATCTAAATCTCTCTCTCTCTCTCTCTCTCTCTCTCTGTACACACATACACAGAAGGATGGAGTGTAATGTGTGTTGTATGTGCTTTTCCTTTAATCTTTTTATCTTTGCAACTTGGGTTTGTAAAAAAACAACATTCTCTCCCGATTTGCCTTTGTTTAGACTCTATACACTATTGAGGTTCTCATCTCTAAGGCCGATTGGCCGACATGATCTTTTGGAATTTCAGTGTGTAGACCAACATGGTTATGAGTTTGTTAGAATTTCAGTGTCTTCTTTTTGTTTATCACAGTCATAATTTAGATGAATGTGGTGCGTGGTATGAATGTGTGCGTGTGTGTGGTATGTAGTATGAATGTGGCATTGTCCATGCATCATTTTAGATTGCCACAAATGGTGTTTAATTTGTGTAATTAAGGGGTGTCCATTCGTCATTTAAGCTAATTGCATCATTTGTGTTAATCATTCAAGTTCTTTAATTTAGTCAATTGACATTGTTCTTTAATTTGGGAATCATAGCATTAATTAAATAGGATTTTTAAAAAGCATTAATCATATAACTTATGAATTGATTTTAGATCTCTCCTATTTACTTGATTTTCTCATATCTTTCATTTGCTTATAAAAGTATTTTTATTTTACTCTATTTAGCAATCAATTCCTTAAATGACATATTCCATAATAGTTTATTCTATCCAGTCAATTCTTTCTTAATTTAGTTGGTTCCTATTATATGCCTTTAAACATTTTGGAAAGAGTAGCAATTTGTGTCAATCACAATTTACTCTATTAAGCAATCAATTCCTTAAATGACATTTTTCATAATTCATATTAATAAGAATAAATATATTTGGTTGACTCCTGTTTACAATGTTCTATGTTTAAGGTTCATGACTTTCCTTGGCCAAAGAAAGTAAGCATTTTTAATTTTAAGAACAGTTGGATCTCTATTTTTTGTCATGATTCTCTTTCCCTTTGTAACTTTCAAATCTTATGTAACTTTCGAAGCCTTATCCTATCAGAGTTTTTGGCCCTCTAGATTTTGGTAACTTGAGTGGATGGTTTGAGTTTTTGTTTGAAAACTTTTTCATTTTGAGCAGCTCCCATATTTTGCTAAGAGAGAAAGAAATAGAGAGTTAGAATTTTCTCAGTGAGTTGTGAACATTCCAATGTCAAATCTGAGAATGGAAATTCTCAATGGACAGTGAGACATTAATTTCCCAAATTTGTAGGTATTAATTGCTTCACTTTTAGAAAGGTTATGTATGTTATAAGAAGAAAAAAAAACTGAACATTTATAGTCACTTCCCCTTAGGATCTTTGGTTTAAATTTTGTTGGTTATTACTTTCCTATTTTCTGGATAAGCATTTTCTCCATGGTTAATTTTATGTATTTATTTCAGAAGGAAAATAACTGGTGGTAAAATTTTAAGATACCACATGGAAATTTGTTGTATATTGTTTTACGTTTGGCCTAATCAATAGTTCTATATGATGAGTTCAGAATTTCGATTTTAGGAAGGCCTGAATTCGGTTTTTGCTGTTTGGACTTATTCTACAACTGAAGAAAGTACTATCTCTATATGATAATGCTCACGGTCAGCTATGTAATTGTCATAATGGCTTATTTTCTTTATGATTAATTGAGATTCATCTAATGGACAATTGGACACAACAATACGTTGTATTTTGTTCAAAAATAAACTAAGAAAGAGGATGTCAGGAGGGGAAGCATATAAGAGCCTATTAAAGAAACCACTTGGAGAAATCCAAGTGAGATGTAATCATATATGGGAATTCTCTTGGCTCTGAAGATAATTAAGAGAAAACTATTTTGGGTAATTCTTATGTTTTGTATTTCCTTAAATCAAATTTTTTTCCTTTCCTTTTTCTTGGATCAACTCAGTTCCTCCTTTTTTCAGCTGTGAATGAAGGAAAAAGCTTATGTTTCTTTTTGTTCAATGCTCTCAAGAAGACAACCTGTTTAATCCATTATCTTATAAGTTTACTCAAGTGATTTTAATTCCTCCCACTATTTGTTATCTGTAGCAAATGAAAGTTTTTTAATTTTCAGGTGATGCATCTTTGAAGCTTTTTAAGATCCCTTCTCATTCATTTTCATCTTGACTTCATTTTGAGAGAGGATGTAGCTGTGTTCAGCAGGTTCTCAAGTTGTAAATTTAAATATAGGAAATATAGGAGTAATACTTAAGTACTTGGTTTTTTTTGCTACACTTAAGTACTTAGTTTTTTTTTTTTTTTTTGGGCTAAACATTCAAGTACTTAGTTGAAAGTAGGATATGTAATCCTTAGTTGAAACTTGAGAGGATGAAGTTGCTATTCCTGTATGTGTATTTTATGAGTGAGCATTCGTGCTCACTCAATGGGTGATTGGATGAACAAAATTTGGGTGACAAAAATATTCTTATTTTAGAAAATTTCAAAGTGTAGTCATGTCACCTCTTTCTTTTTTCTACTTAAGTTTTATTCGATGGAGTGTTTTTTTTTTTTTTTTTGGGTCACATATATTAGTATGTGGTTAGTCTATTAAAATGGGTGGGGGTGGGGTGGGTTCAAGGCGTGAGCTAAAGTGTAGAAGGCATATGAAATTAGTAATTGAATGCACGTGTGTTGGTATTTTAAGTAAAGTGTTGAAGATACGTGGAGTTAACTGTTGACTCAAGGCACATATTTGTTAGTGCCTTTAGGCACGGGCAATATGCTAGTATATATATATAATCAGTCAGGCTCTAAAGAGGGCGTCCTCTTTTTATTAAAGAGATGGCTTCTGTTTTGGCCGTCGGATCATGTTTAAAAAATGTAAAATGACAACACTGCCCTTAATGAAAACACAATCTGACGGCCAAAACAGAGGTCCTCTCTTTATTAAAGAGAGGGCGTCATCTTTAGAGAATTTTCGTATATATATTATATGTCAACTTTAGTTATAGAATGAGAGAGAGAGAGAGATATGCAGACACATGTATACGTGTTCGAATGTTTACATCACAGTTTGATGTGCCATCATTATGGTTGTTATAGCATGTTTCAGATTTTCAGTATAAATTAAGTTAGATATAGTATTTGGTTTGATAAATGGTTTTCTTGAGAGTATTTAAATAATTGAGATTAAATCAAAAGGTTAGAATAGGAGTACTAATTTTCTCTCCTTTTTGTGAGTGTGTGTGTTTTGGGTGGAGGGCAAATCATAGGGTCAGTATGGTAGTTGTTTCAAATAAATAAAAAAAAATTATTGAAAAGGAAAACTAAATCATTTTTGTTTTTCCGTTTCCTGCCAATTTCATTTTTTTCTAAATTAATAAAAAATGAAAATGATTAACAAACGTGTTTTCAAAGAAAAAAATATCAAAGAAATTAAGACAAGGGAAATATTTACCAAACACGCTTTCATTTTCCGTTATTAAAATTTTAAAATAAAAATAAAAAGCTGGAAACCCGCAACGATAACATGCACTTGCATACATTACCAAACAAATGAAAGGAAATAACTAAATCAAGTTTTTTTTTCTTTTCTTTCTTTTCCCTCAATACATCGAAGAACCAAACAAGGAATTGCTTATGGAGGAATTATTGCACGATTTTCTTTCATTGGCAATTTGGTGAAATGTTATCATACGCAGTTTGAGAGGACTTTTGAGTGGTCCAACATATATATCACAACACACAAGGATTAGAGGCTAGAGCTTTCTCTCACTATTCACTAAGTGGTCATGGGGGAAGTCTCTCCCCACTCCCCCCCAAACCCAATAATCACACAGTGGGTTTGTCACGGGCCTGAGACGGGCTGGTCTAGTATGGGTCTGTGGCTCCAAATATGTAGGACTGGACCAGGCAGGCTGGCCGGACTGGGTTAGGCTAGTTTTAGCTAGGGATCGATGTTTGCAAAGCGTCTAATTGTCTTATCTTCTTAGAACATCTCCAATCATGTTTTCTAAATTTTATCTATTTGTTATTAAAATGAAAGAAGCTATTTTAGTTACTTCACTGAATCACTTTTAAGTTTCTTACTCCAACTCTACTCCATGCTCTCTAACATTTTTATATTAATTAATTTTTAGATTGAAATTGAGAATACCAATGTACTATCTCTCCTCAAATGTGTTCGATATTTGTAACAACTTATTCCGGTCAAATAATAATATTGTCTACGTACTTTGGGCTTGAATACAAGGACTTCCCAACATATCACCATCTTGGTACTACCGTAGTAGTAGCAACACACTTTGCTTCGGAATTCTTTTCTGTTTAGATCCCTCACGATTTTAAAAGACCTTGTTACACGTGCATGGGTGATTAAGCATTATAAACTAGTCCAAAATCTTCACCCCAGGCATTGTGGAACAAGTACCCACACCTCTCCTTATCTCATTCATCTTGATCTTTCTACCTCAGAAATCTAAACTCTTAGTCATCACAATATGTGTTACTTTTGATTATATAATTTTTGGGGACCTCTCCAAATCACCTCTCTCTCTCTCCATTATGAAGACCTGAGAGTCATTTGGAGATTCCCCGGAAGCAACAAAAAAAGTGTCTATGACTCTTCAAAAATATCTAAAAAATTGTAATGATGCATGATTGGAGATGCTCTTAGGCTTTTTTTTTTTTTTTTTTTTTAATTTTTTGGCATAAATTGATATAATAATTATAAATAAATAAAACAAATAATTTGTACATACACCCAATTTGATGAAACATTTGAGAAGCTCTATTATAGTATCAATTAAACAGTTATATCCAAGAAATTCTTTTTTCTGGGAACTTCAATGTTTTATTATTTATGTTCTTGCTGCTGTTGAAATGTTTTCCTTTCTTTTCTATTGATGTTTGGGTGTATCTTTTCATCTATAAATTCTTGTACTTGTGCTTCAAAGGGAAAAAAAAGAAAAAGAAAAAAAGAAGGAAGATATACCATGTCCTGAGTGTGAAAATTTATATAGACATCCCCTGAGTTTTGTAATTGAAATTTCCTCATTCGTTCAGAAAATTATCAATCTGACTGTTAATTTTTCGTTTAATTATTTTATAGTGACCAATTTACCCTTATCAAAATCACTAAATCTTTCATCCCAACTATTTTATAAACTATAACACTCGCATTTGTGTTATTGCATTTCATTACATTTTCATGCATGATAATGTGATGTGTTGTGCATTTTGACACATGTGTGAGTGAGTTTTGACTCACCAGTTGATTTGAGTGTCTGTGTTAGAGAACCTTTTGAGACTGTGTTGAATGAGTGTTTGAATGTTGTGATGTCTCTCCGCGTATGAGACGTTCACTGTGGAACATTTAAAGGTTTATTTGGAAATAAATGCTTACCTGTGTATTTCAATATCTGTATTATTTTTCGGTTTGGAAAATATTTCTGTTGTTAGATTTAACATCCTGGTGAGGACGAATTAATATGCTATTAATTTGGTAGACTAATTAACAACTTCGAAAACGTCATGTATAAATTCGTGTTTTAGCAACCAAACGGAACTTAGTCAGAAACTTTTATAATTTTGAGGTTTCACTCGTGAAGTTATGAATTAGCTGTGTAGAAAGTTCAGAGACTGATTAGAAGTTTTGAAAACTCATGTGGAGGTAAACACTATTTGGAAAATGTTGCCTATATATAGAAAGTGATGACTTTCATATTTTTTAAATTCTTAACCTAAAATTCAACAAGGAGGCCAAAAGGGAGATTTAGGAGCTTATAGCTTTGCGACGCCAAACGACGACCTTCTGCTCGTCTGATTTCTTCTAGATTTCATATTCGAGCTTCTCGAGGTAAGAACTTCGTTTTGATATCTATTAGGGCTTGTTTGGCTAAGTTTTCAGAAAAGTCAATTTCTAGAATTTTCATAAAATTTGATATTTGGATTTCTGATCCATAAGAATTGTAATAGGAGATTTTCTGCACGTTCTTTGTACATGGATTTTTTTGGAACGACCTTTAGGAGCGTTAATCGGAGGTGAGTGATTCAACTTTGTATTATGGAATGATTGCTTGGCGTGTATTCATGTTATGTTTGAATAGCATATGTTAATTCATAAAGATATATTGTGTAGTTCATATTGGGCGATTATATTGATAAGTAGGCCCAATAGCACGGTGAAATATTTTTATTACCGAGAGCACGATGATATGTATTTGAGCATGTTGAGTTGCTTATTTGGGTCAGAAGGAGCACGTGGTCACTAAGCCATTTTGTGGAGCCGATATAGGCATTAAGGTCGCACGATTGAAGAGAAGAATCGTGCGTCTTACCCTTTCGCGTGGACTTATTGGCGAGAAGTTGCGAATTGGGAGTATGGAACGTGCACGTGAGTTTCTGGCGATTAGTATAAAATGTAGAGATATGAATGCGAGCATGTTTGTCATTTATGTGCATATGTTGTTTTATTCACTGAGCGTTAGCTTAAACAAATCGAAATATGTGTGGTTATTCAAATAACCAATGCAGGTGTTAATGCCGGCGAGGAATCGCAGAAGTGAGCCCGTGGGTTTGGGAAGTTCACTTAGAAGGCGACTCAATGCGTTAACCTCCTAGTTTTAAGATGAACATGTTATAATAAGAATTCTTATGATTTTTTTACCTATGTTTAACTTAGTATGTTAGAATGGATCTAAAATATTGTACTAGACTATAACATGTTGTAATTATGTTTTAATAATGTTTCAATACAGTTAGGATCACTTTGGAGTGAGTTTGGTATGTAAAATTTCTACACGATTTGAGAAAGCTTTTAACTTAGAAAATCTGCAAAATGAGTGCTGCTGCCATAAATCAGTCGACTAGTTTGTGGAGCAGTCGACTGGAGCCTCTTTTCCAGCAACTCACTGCATCTTTTTATAGAGTATCAGTCGACAGGATCCCCGACACAGTCGACTGGATCGTGTTTGCAATCAGATATTTTCGTATCCAGGCTGGACTTCAGTCAACCGTACCGTACCAGTCGACTGAAAATTTGGCACTCCAGTCGACTGGATGGGGTCTCAAGACCAAATTTTTTGTTGGACCAGCTTCAGTCGACTGGGTACGAAGTGCAGTCGACTGGACTGCTAATTTTCAAATGGGTTGTTTCTTTTACGCTGCGTGTGTTTTTCAAATTAATTTTTGAGAACTTTAATAAATTGGTTTAGCCTCAATAACGTGCCATGGACTTCAATTACGCTATTGTGGAACCGGACTGTGACAACAACGAAATGAAACTTGAATTTCACATGGCTCAATTCTACGCTATGCACGAGTATAAGTCTACTTTTGTTGATTCTGATTTCATGAATAATCTCTACATTTCACTTCGATCTGGAAATGTCGGCTGATAAATGAACATCAACCAAGATCATCACGATTAAACTAACACTTAAAGGACCCCACCACCATGCTTATGTTACAATCTGATATATTAAGAATGGTATCAATATGGATTTTGTGTATTAATGGGGAATCATAAGATTTCTATAAATCTTAATAAGAAGATTTTTCACCGAATAATCAGATGATCATTGATGTACAAATATGTGCAATTTAGTACCATTGGTGAATCATTTTATCCACTTGCAAATCATTCTCATATATGCATTAAGAATGATCGATTTCATACATGAAAATGTTAGATCCATACACTTTTTCAGACACTTTTTTATGTATATTCTATGTTTTAAATACATGTACCTTGTGCTGTTTGAATTTTTCACATTTTTCTGTGCACCACTTACACAATACAAGGTACATTAAAGCTGAGTGTGGAAAAGTGTGTGAGTGTAGCAGTACTTTCATACAGGGTAAACTATACAAACTTTCTTTGAGGTTTGGCCTTATCTCAGTTAGCACCTATTAATTAGTTTGACAAAATTACATCAACCTCTTTTAAAATGTAGGATAAAATGTATTTTGTACTCTCATACTATACATTATTTGGTACTTTAGTCCTTAAACAAAATTTTTTCCCCCACATTTTGGTTCTTCAACTAACATTTCGTAGCATGCAGACGTTTCCCCTTTTGCCACTTTTAGTAGTTAAAAATGACGGAAAAAATAATTTAATATCATTTTTTGGGTTAGTTACATATAAACCCCTGTATTAGGACTGTTTTCTACTTTGGCACCATGTACTTCAATCGTGTCACTAGTTCTCTTGTACTTTGGACTAAAATGAAGCCATTAGTAAATTAGTTATATTTAATGGGAAAAAGCCTACACAAGCCATGTTTGGCAAAAACGGAGTTCATCAATAATTCTGAAACTCCGAAAGCTAAAATAAAATATTTAGCAAAATACATAGCCTCTGCAATTGCAATTAGCCAAAAGCTACCCTGGACAACTTTCACCAATTGCAATTGTTTTTGATTTAATGATATAAGAAAAAGAAGTTGTCAAATTGTTCGCAAGGATTGTTGTGCCTAATAAATGTCTGTCTTTTATTGAGCTCTGATACTTATTGAAATGCATTGTGTATCTCCTCATGGTTTTTCTATCTCTAATCAAACTCTCTTTTGATTGACCAAAAAATAAAACAGGAGACAAACATGAAAAAGGTCTAACTACAGGGGGTGTATATGTAATTAACCACCCCCCCCCCCCCCCCCCCCCCCCCCCAAAACCAAAAAAAAAAAAAAAAAAAAAGAAGCTTTTTCATTAAACGTGACGGAAGGGGTAAAGTGCCACAAAATGTTAGTTGATGGACGAAAATGTTTAAAGACCAAAGTGCCAAACAAGGTATAGTGTGAGGGTGCAAAATGCATTTAACCCTAAAATTTATAAACTTGTGACACTTGACCCCTTTTCCTACCAATGACAGAAAATCTAACAGAATTTGGCAACATCCATAGTTAGTTTTACCAAAACCTTAAAGTTGATGTAATTATCTTTGGTTTACATCTATTTGCTTTTGAATTAGCACTTCATAAAAATAAGACAATTACACTCTAGTTTTAGGTTCCACTAAATGTTAATTCAAATGCAAGTAGAGATAAACTAGAGATATATAAGTGACTTGTAGTTGAATTTCTTAAGCAAAAAAAAAAAGTGAGTTTGAAGTTCAAGATTATGTGAAGGGCAATTTGATATTTCAAAATAATATATGGTTGGTATCATCACGTTTTACTACTTTTTCGAACATTTTTTTAGTAACATGAGGCTAATTAAGTGTTACAAATTTTTAAACCTAAAGGGAAGCCATGTACTGAAATTTTGTCAAACTTTTGTGGCTATATAACTGAGTATTTTGCTAAACCTCAAAGAGGTTAATTAATTAAGTGTAATTTGTCCTTTTATATAAATACCCAAATGGGGAATCGCAAAATTCTATCAATCTAAATAAGATTTTTGGCAGAATAAACTGATGATCATTGATGTAAACATGTGAAAGTTAGTACTGTAGATGGATATATATATATATATATATACGGTCAGGTTCTAGAGTGAACATGGTAGATTGAATATATCCAGTGAACAAATTTTTTTTTTTTTTTTTTGCCTGAAAAAATCCACGAGTCAGTGGGGCGCGCGCGGGTCAGTGGGCAGCCCGCGGGTTTTTTCAGAAAAAAAAAAAATATTCACTGGGTATGTTCACTCTAGAGCCTGGTTGTATGTATATATATGAATAATTTAATTTATCCACTTGCAAAATAATGTTTTTTGTTCCATAATGGACATTTGCACCTTGGGAGAATTTCTGATCGCTCTTTCACAAAAGCATACACTAAAGTATGAGAAACGTAATATATATGTTCCTTATAAGCTTTTCCATGGTTGTCCTCTTTTTGAGAGAGAGAGAGAGAGCAATTTGTACATTCCTGCACCACCAATTCTCTTAACACTGATATGTGGGATGCCAAGAACCGAGCTCGCATTCTTCTTTATCTTATGCGCCTAAAAGCTTACAACTTTGTGCAACTAGCCCCACTTCCACACTGATGCCATCCTCAAGGACCTTATCCTCTCTCTCGCTCTAGATCTTTCTGTCTCCCATATGGTTGAGTGACCGTCATGCACCCTCATGTTATCATGCTGATACGATGGAATGTCCCAATATATAATATGGATTCATGTGTGTGCATAATTCCTATTTATAAATGAATATGACAACTAGTGTGAGGTCTCACGTTAGTTAGATCGAAAAAGTTTGGTCAGCTTATAAAACACCACAAACCTTGATAATTGTAACTTGATCTTAAGCATTTTGGGTCTCTTATTAATTAGTCTCTTCTTCAAGTTACTGTGCAGCGGACTTGGGGTGCTACGTTTGTGTGTCTCATATGGGCCAATCAGGGAAAGATTTTGGGTGATTTGTGGTCGTATATATGATGCGACGAATTTTAATTAGAGAGAATGCTTAAACTGGAACAGAAAATATGTATCGGCCATTCATTATTTAATTGCCTTATTATGCAGTATGTATGATGTGTTAGATGTATGGCACATCCATAAACGCCAATGTATGTTGATGGAAAGATACGTGCTGGAAAATTATTTTTTAATTTCAAAATAAAAGAGCTTAAAATTTGATTTTATTTTCAAAATGCCATTGCACATCAACAAGTAAACAATTTAGGCATGTCTAAATCTAGTATATATACTTAGCATTTTTCATAATTTTATTATTATTTTTTTGGTTAAGAGCATTTTTCATAGATATTTCATTAGACATATATATATACAGTGATAAGTACGACAGCTGTACGCTACGGTCAAGAGACCCTACAAACCGGCCATTGGGTTTCCATTAGGGCCAGTATGGGCACTGCCTTGGTCTTTTGACACACTTTAATTAGGTTATTTCTTAGCAACAAAAAAAAAACAGAAAGAAAGAAAGAAGGCATACTTTAGGTCATTGACCTTTTGTAGATGATGTATATGGGTTCAATTTATACTTTTTTTTTTTTTGAAAAGTGGTTCAGTTTATACTTTATAGTATACCATAAAGAGTGTGTGTATATATATATATAATTCTATATACATGTCTACAAAAATATATATACTTTTGATGTCACAAGCATGTACAAGATTCGATCGACTTGCTGACGAAAAGCTTAAAAAAGATATATAGCTTTCAAGTTGATGGAGATTTATTGTGAGATGGCACCATCTCTGATTTCTTTTAGAATTTTATACATACATTGGCCAATTTGAAAAAATAAGTTCCAAATTAACATGCTATTTTAACCAAATTACTTAGTTTGCAAAAACTAATGAAATATAAGATTTAGTCCTTCAATATAAGATTAGGATAGATTTAATTCCTTTGATTTTATCAACATTTAAATTGATCCCTTATCAAATTGAATATTTATGATTTAGTCCATTTCCCCCAAATTATTGACAATATTCGGACCAATATACCCTTTTAAACAAAATTAATTATATTTTGTATTTAATGACAGATATTAAAGGAAGCATCATAACCGTTGCATGATGAGTTATGGTTCCTTAAAATAAGGATAAGGATATGTCTAAATTAGTGGTACTTGTATCTTTTGTTTTTGTTAAAAAAAAAAAAAAACTTTGATTTAATTTTGTGATATATGTAAGAGTTGCAGATTCAAAGGGAGTCCTTTTTAAAAAAAAAAAAAAACTTTGATTTAATTTTGTGATATATGTAAGAGTTGCAGATTCAAAGGGAGTCCTTCGATCATCATGCTGGAGAATTATTTGGTTTTGTATTGCATCAATGGAGGCTTATTTTTTATTTTTGAAAGTGAGAAATTTGTTGTTACAGCATATTTAAAGTGAGAAATTATCACCCCGTGTTCGAATTCATTGTTGTGTTTACAGAGAATACATCAGAAGTTTAGTAGATATAAAGCTAACTTCTCACTACGAATTGGAATAACCCCAATTAAATGGATATGCCTGTGTGTGTGGTGTGTGTGTGTGTATATATATACATAATATTTTATTATGGTAACTGATTTTAAAGTGAGAATTTCTCACTTCCTTGATGATGATATTTCTCCCATAGTGTGAAATTTCTCACTTACTAATTTCTCACTACGAATTGGAATAACCCCAATTAAATGGATATGCCTGTGTGTGTGGTGTGTGTGTGTGTGTGTATATATACATAATATTTGATTATGGTAACTGATTTTAAAGTGAGAATTTCTCACTTCCTTGATGATGATATTTCTCCCATAGTGTGAAGTTTCTCACTTACTTGATCAGTACGGATGAGAATTTCTCACTTACGGTTAGTCGTGCATTTTAAAGTGAGAAATTCTCACACTGACAGAAGATGCTTATAAAGTGAGAAAAACACGACCCCATTTGACAAGTGTGACAATAATTTTGGGAAGGATGGATGTAGTAATATATTAGAAAATGATTAAAAATCATCAAGAGTGCTCACTTGTTCAGACGTGCAGACTTAAGGGAGAGAGAGAGAGAGAGAAGCAAAGAGGTGTTGAATTCTTTTGTTTTTACGTAACTCAATACCCCCAATAGTTGTCTTTCATGGTGCCCACTGAATGAAATGCTTGAATTCTTTTGTTTTACGTAACTCAATACCCCTAATAGTTGTCTTTCATGGTGCCCACTGAATGAAATACCCCGTTTCTCTCTCTAGTTTTGCCATTTTCTTCTTCTTCTTCAGACCTTTAATTATCTATCAAAATCTCAACTAATTTTATAGAGATAAACTCCCAGTAAAGCTCTGGTTTTTCTTATATATATATATATATATAATTGTACAGAGATCGACTCATAGTAAATGGTGAGATAATTGGGGAATAAACTGGATAGAATTCTAATTTTGTTTGAATTCAAATCCCATTAATTCCGACGTGATTGATGGGATTGTATTTGGCAGTTAATGATGATATTTAAAAATTATAGATTGTAGTTGCTATACGATTTGGGCTCCAGAATCTATTATGAGGGCATTTTGGTCATAATTTGAACCGAGGAACTAAATTATAAGTGAACTTATTCATTGTACTTATTTCTAAAAACAGTACATGTAAAGGACTATATATTATATTACCCAAACTACTAGTTAAATGATTAACCAATTAACCCATTATGACATTATGTGGGGGGTACGGATATTAATTATGCATATACAGTGACTTTGGCAAGAGTTAATTAATTTAATGATATTATTCTTTAGTTTATGATTAATTTACTCTACGTACCATGATAATTTTTCTTGAGCGTGTTTGCATGCTTATGATTAAGAGGTGTTTAAAGAAAGGAAACTTGAAAAAAAAAAAAGGTATATACGTACGTAGGTGAATATGTCTATATATATATATATAGAGAGAGAGAGAGAGAGAGAGAGAACAATCGCTGTGAGGAAAAAGTAGAGAAGATAATGTTGGGGACCTAGGCATTGGCATATATATATATATATATATATATATGTATATGTTTGCTCTCAATGTATAGCAACTCATATGCTTGAAAAGGAAAAGAAGGTTTAACTTATACCATATGGTTTATTATCTTACGATCGACTCTACTTCCCTCTAAGCTAGTAGCCATGCATCAAATAAGGATTAACACTACGTTTGAGAGTTTAAAAAACGAGAGAAAGGAAGAGAAAATGAGAGAGTGTACTTGAAAATGGGAATTGATTATTTTCTCATTCACACAATTGATTGATACATCTCTAGGCTATATATACTACTCACAATATACATATCTCTAGGCAAAATAATAGGGATCACAATAACTACCAAAAATCATCTATTCTAGGCCTAGAATATTTGCACGATTTATCAGGGATTGATTCCTATAATTAATCTGTCCAGAATCAATATTTATGATCTGTTCACACCTATAATTAATGTCAAAATCTCAACACTCCCCCTCAAGTTGGTGCATAGATGTTACGCATGCCCAACTTGTCTAAAAATTTTGAGAACACTCGATTTGAGACTGCTTTGGTGAGAATGTCGGCCAACTGATCCTCTGATCGAATATTAGGTAACTCCAAAATTTTCTCGTCCAACTTCTCCTTGATGAAGAATCTGTCCACCTCAACATGCTTTGTACGATCATGTTGGACCGGGTTGTGAGCAATATCACGTGCAGCTTTATTGTCACAGTACAGTCGAATTGGTTGCCTAGATGGATAACCCAGATCTTGCAAGAGAAATCTTAGCCATAATGTTTCACAAAGTCCAAGGGCCATACTTCTGAATTCAGCTTCTGCACTTGAGCGAGCAACAACATTCTGTTTCTTGCTTCTCCACGTAACGAGATTACCACCTACAAAGGTAAAGTAACCAGAAGTTGATCTCCTATCATCTACTGCTCCAGCCCAATCAACATCAGTATATGCATCTATGTTTTGATAATCTGAGCTTTTAGTGAATAGAATTCCCTTTCCAGGGGCAGACTTCAAATACCTCAAAATGCGCATGATTGCACTCATATGTTGCTCTCCAGGATTATGCATAAATTGGCTGACAACACTCAATGCATACGCAAGATCCGGTCTTGTGTGTGCCAAGTACATCAGTCTCCCTACAAGTCTCTGGTATCTTTCTTTATCTGTTGGGACTTGGTCTGGCTGAACACATAACTTCAGGCCTTCTTCCATTGGTGTACCAACTGGTTGACATGCTGACATACCAACCTCCTTTAATAAGTCCAAGGCATACTTCCTTTGAGATAAGAAGATTCCTTCATTGGATCTAGACACCTCAATCCCAAGAAAATATTTCAAGGAGCCAAGGTCCTTCATTTCGAATTCTATGGACAAGTACTCTTGTAGTGCCTTCCTTTCTTCTGGGTCATTTCCTGTAACTACCATGTCATCCACATATACAATGAGTGCGGTGATCTTGCCCTGTTGTTTCTTCAAAAATAACGTGTGGTCTGAATTGCTCTGATGGTAGCCAAATGTTGTCATAGACTTTGTGAATCTTCCAAACCATGCCCTTGGAGACTGTTTCAATCCATATAGTGATTTCTTCAATCTGCACACCTTCTGACTATGTCTGTCCGGTGCCATACACCCTGGTGGAAGATCCATGTAAACTTCTTCAGACAATTCTCCATGCAGAAAGGCATTCTTCACATCAAATTGTTGTAATGGCCAATCCAAGTTTGCAGCCAAAGATATCAATACTCGAACAGTGTTGATTTTAGCTACAGGTGCAAATGTTTCTGTGTAGTCAATCCCATAGGTTTGAGTGTATCCTTTTGCCACCAATCTTGCTTTAAATCGTTCAACCATGCCATCTGCCTTGTACTTCACTGTGTAAATCCATCGACATCCTACTGGCTTCTTTCCTGGTGGGCAATCAACGAGGTCCCAAGTTTCATTCTTCTTTAGGGCATTCATTTCTTCATTCATAGCAGCTTTCCACCTTGGGTCAGCTAAGGCTTCCTGCACACTGTTAGGAATAGCTACAGTAGATAATTGATTTACAAATGACAGATTTGATTCAGACAAACGGTGGTTAGACACATAATGACTCATGGGATATTTAATTTTACTGGAAAGCTCAGGTTCATATGTGGATTTAGGGATACCTCTGGTGTGACGTTGTGGTAATTGTTTTCTGGGTAGCTCAGACACTAAATCAGGAACATCCTTAGTAGACGATTGGTGTGGTATATCAATGAGGGACTCAGACTCGGATGGTGGTGGAGACTGAATTATGCCTTCTGGTTGTGTCACTGTTTCAGTTTCTGGGAGTTCATCACCACTTTGATCCAAAGTTATACTACTCAAATCCAATTCACCTACACTCTGATTGACTGGGCCAGAGTTGGTAAATTCACCATCTTCAGAAGTATGATACTCATAGTCTAGAAATTCATAATCTAGAGTCTGAATTTCCTTTTGGTACTCCCCCTGAAGTTCAGGCTCAGAGGAAAAATACATTGAATCTTCATGGAAAACAACATCCATTGTGATATACATTCGTTGAGTTGGTGGATGATAGCATCTGTACCCCTTTTTATGCGTAGCATACCCGAGAAAAACACAACGCAATGCTCGAGGGGTCAACTTGGTGCGCTGATGCTTATGGAGATGTACAAACGCAACACAACCAAAAACATGAGGGGGTAAATTTGGGACGGCTGGGGCGACTACAACATCAGTAAGAGCCTGAAATGGTGTCCGAAAGTTAATAGTGCTGGAAGGTACCCGATTGATTAAGTATGCTGCAGAAGTAAGTGCTTCTCCCCAATAGGATAGTGGCATATGGGCTTCGATCAATGAAGCACGAACGACCTCCAACAAATGTCGATTTTTTCGCTCGGCGACCCCATTCTGCTGGGGTGTATTGGAACAAGTAGTTTGATGGATTGTTCCATGTGCTTCCAAGTATGTCTGAAGTTCAGAACTTTGATATTCTCCACCATTGTCACTGTGAAGAACCTGAACCTGTGCATGGTACTGAGTGCCAACCATTTTATGAAACTTTTGAAATAATAAGTTCACTTCATCTTTGGACTTCATTAAGCACAACCAAGTCATTCGTGTACAATCATCAATAAAGGTAACGAACCAACGTGATCCTCCCAAAGTCGGGACTTTGGAAGGACCCCAGACATCAGAGTGTATAATCATAAAAGGAAGTGGACTTTTATTCAAAATTAATGGAAACTGAGTTCGATGGCTTTTTGCCAGTTCACAAACATCACAACGAAAACTAGATACATCAATTTTTGCAAATAAACTAGGAAACAGTTTCTTCAGATAACCGAAGGAAGCATGCCCCATACGTCGATGCCACCGCCATATATCTAATTTCTTCTTCTCCCCCTCAAAGCCACCCACTGCCAAAACATGTCGTAACTCGTTGGAACTCTTTGACACCAAGTTCAAGTAATATAAGTTCCCTCGTCTAGTACCACAGCCAATCGTCTGCTTTGTTTGGATGTCCTTAAAAACACAAGAGTCAGGCCAAAAAATTACAACACAAGATAAAGCTGTGGTTATTTGGGAAACTGATAAAAGGTTACATTCTAAAGATGGAACAACTAAAACAGAATCTAGATTCAAAGTATTAGTGAGAGTCAAAGATCCTTCCCCAATAACTGGGTTCGTGTTACCATTGGCAGTGGAAACAATTTTTTGTGAGGATGGTTTAAGAGGCATGACCTGTCTAGAATCAAATGTCATATGATCTGTAGCACCAGAATCAATTATCCATGAACTATTAGAAACAGGTGTAGAAATATTTAAAGCCTTACCCCCACTATTTGTAGTTGCTACCAGTGCTGAGGGTTTTTCAACAGCATCATCATCTGTCTTAGCTTCAACAATAGCGGCAGTTGCTGTTTTCTTCTTTCGGGAAGCACGACTATGATCCCACCATTCCGGATATCCCACAAGTTCATAGCAACGATCTTTGGTATGCCCAGGCATATTGCAATGGGTGCATTTATAGGCAGACTTTTCGACACCGTTAGCACTCTTTGGATGGTTGGTCCTTGTTCGATCCTGCCAAGTTTGAGTTGGCCGATTTCGGGTTGCCATGGCTGAAGCTTCAGGACTTTCAGCGTCTCCTTTCAGTGTTGTACGACGTACTGCTTCTCTTCGAATGAACGCGTAGCATTCCTCCAAATCCGGAACTGGTTCTTTGCGTAGGATCTCTCCACGAACCTGTTCGAAAAAATCATCTAATCCAGCAAGAAATATGTGCACCCTTAGTCGTTCAACGGAGTTCTGGTATGCAATAATATCATCAGGATCCTTCATGACAACTTTATCTCGGTGGTCCAAGTCTCGAAAAATCTCGGTCAATTCTCCATAATATTCTGAAATAGACTTTCCACTTTGTTTGGTGGTAAAGGCCTTTTTGTTCAAGGCAAAAACTTGTAACTCGTCACTTCCATCATAGAAGGCTTTTGTCAGAGCATTCCAGATCTCGTAGGCAGTAGGTAACCGCAGATAACGCTTCATAATTTCTGGAGTCATGGACATCAATATCCATCTCTTCACTTTTTGATTCTCGGCATACCACTTTTCATATCCATCCTCTGATTCTGCAGGTGGCTTTGTCTTACCACGAATATAGGAGAGTTTCTCCCTCTCAGCAATATGCATCTCCATCAGCTGTGACCAAACTTCGTAATTTGATTCAGTAAGAATAATTCCTGCATTAAAAACACCTTCCGTTTGAACGACGACTGGAACTGATTTCGTCCCAGATGATTCAATATTTTTTTCACTCATGGTGACGATAACGGAGGAGATATTTCAAAGGTTTGGGTTTTTTTGGATTCAAAGGATTTCAAGGAATTTCAATTTGGGTTTCAATTTCACGGTGGTATTGGATTTCTGGTTTGGACATTGCAGAGACCATGTGCTCTGATACCAACTTGAAAATGGGAATTGATTATTTTCTCATTCACACAATTGATTGATACATCTCTAGGCTATATATACTACTCACAATATACATATCTCTAGGCAAAATAATAGGGATCACAATAACTACCAAAAATCATCTATTCTAGGCCTAGAATATTTGCACGATTTATCAGGGATTGATTCCTATAATTAATCTGTCCAGAATCAATATTTATGATCTGTTCACACCTATAATTAATGTCAAAATCTCAACAAGTGTACCTCACTTTCTTTCGCTTTATTTCGTTTGGGAGTTTAAGTTTGGAGAGAAAAGGAGAGAAAGGGAGAGAAAACTAATATCCGCTTTCTCTCAAAATTTTTCTCTCCAAATTGGGAAGAAAAGGAGAGAAAAGAAAGTGGGGTTTAATGAATTTTTCTTAATACCCACAATACCCTTTATTTAATTCTTAACTAATTTTAATTACATCTAAGTCGTAAGCTCTTAATACACTATATATGTATATTCTCTCTCCTAACAAACAAAAAAGCTTATGTACCAAGTAAATTTGGATGTTATTTGGTGTGAATAAAAAATAAAAAGAAGAGATGTTAGAGGTTTCATTAGTTCAAGTCATTAATGAATAAAATGGTAACTTTCTTTCGTTTCTCTTCTTTTCTTCTCAACTCCCAAACAAGAGGAAAGAAACTCATTTTCTATTCTCTCCTAAACTCCCAAACAAAAATGAAAGAACTATCATCCTTTCTCTTCTTTTCTTTTATCTCCTCACTTATAATTTTCTCTCCTCTTCTTTTCTCTCCTAAACTCCCAAACATAGCGTAAAGGATGTGCGTGTGGTTTTTTTTTTTATTCACAAAACATATACAGCTTAGTGGAAGTATAGTTAATATATTGGTAATTAAATTATTTGGGTCGTTAACACTTTTTTCCCCTTAGGTATGACGTAATTATATATATATATATAGACTCCCTCATAGCTAGTTTGAAAATTATACTGATTTTTGTTGTGTAATATTTACTTGGGTAATTTAATATATATTCTTAATATATGCATCTAATTAGAAATATGTTCCCTTTTCAAATGAATTTAGAAATAGATCCTTATAGTATTTTAAGGACAAAACTGTCCCCGTATATATATATATATATCCACATAAAATATGGGTTTCAAATTCAAGTAAGGGAATTTCTTACTTTTAACACGCTTCCCACTTTTTTGTGAGAAATTATCACTTTTTACACGGTCTGTTTTTTAAGGTAACTTAAGAGCCGGACTGTCTATATATATATATATAGGGAGAGAGAGAGAAAGAGAGAGAGAGAGAAAATCTGCTAGAGAGAGAAAGATGAAGACAGAGAAGAAGAAAGAAGAGAGAGAGAGGGTCGTAGCCCCTCCACCGCCATCGGCGACCACCCACCACCTTCCTCCTCCTCCCCTCTCTACCTCCCTTCACCTAAACCAACCATGCACCACCATCTACAGCCACCCCTCTCCGCCGGTGACTACTCTGTGGACAAATTACTCACTAGTTCGTGAGAAAAGAATCAAAATATCTCACAGGAATTGAATCGTTTTAGGCGCGAAAATTCGATTTCATCTTTGTTCTCGGAATTGCTAGTGAAAAGCAAGGTTTCAAATTTGCAACCCATCATCAACAAAATCAACCGATCGCGAGACGATACAGAAGACGATCACTCCGAAATGACTCATGGATTTGATGCATTCATCGATGGTTGTGCCATAGATTTACTCACTTCCATGAATTTGTATCCACAGTCCGAACTGTGTAAAAAATGAAAATTTCTCACAAAAATGTGTGAATTTATCATTTTTTTTTAAATTTCTTACTTTTGAAATTTCTTTAGGTTCGGTTTTTAAGGTCCGCTTAAGATTCGGACCGTTTTATACATACATATAGTATTGATGAGGATCTCCTTATTATATAGGCTGTAAGAAGTTCCTCACTTGTTATGTACATGAAGTTAGTGAGAAATTTCTCACTTTTATAGTTTGTAATAAATTTCTCATTTGTTATGTAGTGAAATTAGTGAGAAATTTCTCACTTATATAGGCTGTAAGAAATTACTTCCTCATTGTCTGTAGATTAAATTAGTGAGAATTTTTTCACTTGTATAGACTGTAATCAATAGATAATGTGTTATGTAAATGAAATTAGTGAGAAATTTCTCTAAGAAATTTCTCACAAAAAAATGAGAAATTCCCACATCACTTTGTTAAACCGAAAATCTTTTGATTATAGGGATATTAATTCCATTATCCATGATCTCCTAAAAATACGTTTCCCAAAACTGCATATAACACAATTTTGGAAGTTTTCAGAATATACAAAGGAAAAGAAAGTGAGAAATTATCACATTACACTATTAATAATCGAAATCCCTTGATTTTTGGGATATTAATTGAGTAATACTTGGGGCACAACCAAAGCCACAACCTTTTGCCCACAACCTCCATTTTGTGTCTATCTCTCTCCTAGTGGGCACTGTGGGGTCACTGTCACTGTGGGACCCATCAAGAGAGAGATAGACACAACATGAAGGTTGTGGCCAAAAGGTTGTGGCTTTGGTTGTGCCCCAAGTATTACTCATATTAATTCTCTTATCCATTATTTCCTAAAAACATGTTTCCCATAACTGTATATATATGTATGTCAAGGGTGATGATGCCAAAAATTGGTAAGCGAGGTTTATGCGGGAAAATAAAGTAGAAAGAGGTTTGTATGTGGTTCGGTCCCGTTAACGAGGTGACCTACATCCACAGGTGCGTCTATGCGCTTCTTACTAGCAGATCACCGGCGGGCCTGGTGAGCCAACAAGGACGGGTGGCACTACCAGTAATACCAGCCGGGTATATGCCTGTAAGTGATGAGTTCTATAATAGAGCTTGTATGCTTAGAGAAGATAGATTTCGGATCCCCTTTTGACAGGGTAGGTGGCTCTTTTATAGATGCAAGAATCCACCCTTACATGGTAAGTTATTAGGATTAGGAAGCCTAATCTAATCACAATAGATTTGCACGATCTTTGGAGAGTTTCCTAAGTGGTTTAGGAAACTACTCATCTTTCCTTGATAGAGTCCAGGTTTCATAAGGAAACTGCCTGGAATGCTCTTCACGAGCTGTGCATGCTGAGAAGCTGCCGCACATCACGCCCGGGCTGTTCACCTCACCCGAGCGGTGACGTCTAATGCGGGGCACGGGCCCCATGGTCTCTTACCGAATAGCTCGGGTCCTTCTGCCACGTGGCGGTTGCTCTTTAGCTGATATTTCCGGACACACCAGCTGCCCCCCATTTTCAAAGTTGATGTGACATCTCGGCGGAGGAAGTTTGAAAATTAAGACCGTCTCCACGATACCGCTCGGGCGTAGATCGGGATTTCACCCGGACTGGGAACGATTGTGGCGGTTTGCCGGGATACTGACCGAACGGTGACTAGGCCCGGCATCCTGAATGCTACGTGCCACCTGGCTACTGGTCTAGTTAAGATCCAACGATGCCCATGCAGAAGTAACCGAATCGCTTGCGTGGCAACCGAAACATCATATCGAGCATTAAATGCTCACACCTTTTAAGGCGACGCCCCACGTGCCCGAAACGACAGTTTTGGCGGGATGACATATGGGCCGTCCAATCAATTCTGATCTCTACCGTTCACGATGCCTATATAAGGGGCATCTGTTCAGTCCATCCCTTACTGCAGATCATCAACCGAATTTACCGAGCGGTTTTCGAGAGCAAAGCGTCCCCGAACTCTCTTTTTTTGCTTCTGTTGCCCATACTTTCTCTTCCGATGGCTTCTCTCGTTGACCTGAGTTCCGACGATGGACTTAGAAACTTCCGAGAAGACTGCGAAATTCCAGACGACGTCGGAGCTCGCCCCTACATCGACGGGGAGGAGGTGGCCTTCCCTTTTGTCCTCATTAGCAGCTATTTACTGCTAGTTGTGGGGCTACGCTTTCCTCTCCCGGCCTCCTTCTGCGACCTGCTGCAGGGATTGCGCATTCCGCTCTCCCATTGCCGCCCAAATGTTGCCCGCCTCCTCTGGGGGATATCAGCACTGAACCAGCAAATTGGGTTTCTCCTCCGTTCAGTCGACGTCGTCAGGTGTTATGTCCTGGGCATCGACCACGGAGGCCCTTACTTACGCCCCAGGGCCGAGGGGAGACACCTTGTCCAGGGTCTGGACTTCCCGAACAAGAAGTGGCGCCAATATCCTTGGGTCGTGGTGTCCGGCAACTGGATAGTGGACCCTTCTCTCTGTCCCCCTGCGACCTTTAGCCTGGAACTCTGCAAAGGATCTTTTGCCGCCTTCCGCAGCATTGCCCCTGACGTTGCTGACACGGAGGCGATCGGCCAAGCTATCGAAGCCGGCCTCTCATTCTCGGATTTGACCGGGGGTCCCGCTGGCGAGGTTGGTGGTGGGGCTCCATCTGTAACCCCTGCCGTTGTGCCTCCGGGTCTCGCCGCTATACACGGTCCATGGCTACCGGCAGGGCCGGCCCACCCGAGGGGCCAGTTTCTCTGTCCTCCAGCAACGATTCTGCCTCATCCGGGGATGCAAGCCCGCCACCAGGCCTGTCCAGAAAGGGAAAGGAGAAAGCGGTCGGGGAAGGATCTCCACCTCCACACAAGAAAAGTCGGATGGAGTACCCGGCTGGCCTTCACGTGCCCAGCTCTTGGACTGACCTCTCCCTTGCTAACCTGGAGGGTCGTCTTCAGGAGGTGGAAAAGCAGACCGCTCACCTGCAGACGTGCTCTGCCATGCAGGAGGTGGATATTCACACCCTTGAGCTCACTGTAAAGGAACTGGTGGCGAGGATGGCGGATCTGGAAGAGGAAGTCAAGGCTCTGAAGGGCAAAGGAACTTGAAGGCTCCTCTTCCTCTTTTTTTTTATAATTTTTTTTTCGGGAAGGCTGCTATAATTGCCCCTGATCTCTGTACAGTTCACAATAGCAATGAAAAGGTCCCTGAGGCCAACATTTTCTCTCACTATGTTCTTCTTTTGCGTCGTTTGTGATTGCCAATGCTCAGTGCTCTCTCTGATACCGTTTTAAAAGCTAAGCACCCCCTTGGGAACCGTTCGGTAATAGATCAGGATCCCGATAGGAGGATACCAGTTGGACAGATCAGTCGCATCCCGGGCCATCGTTGCGTCACGTGTCAGCTGGCCATGGGTCTAGTTAGGATCCAACGATACCAGCTTGGGAGTAACCAAAACGTCTCCATCATGCATTTAATGTACGCGCCTTTTGAGGCGGCGTGTCAGGTCCCCGAGGTGACAACTGTCGGTCACTTTGGGCGGGAACACACACGAGCCGTTGGATCTGCTTTGATCTGGGCCGTTGCTGATTTCTATATAATGACCTCTTGCCCACTTCTCCGTCTCTACATAGCAGAGAGTCGACTGCCGAGCGCCTTAAGAGCAAGAACGATTCTGAGCAAGGCTCCCGAGCCCCTCTTTCTGCGCCAAGCTTTGTAAGTTCTTTCTTCTTTTTCAGTTTCATTTCATCATTTCTCCTCCCTCTGTCCTTCTCTTCTCTCTTGTCGGATCGAGACTGAAGAGAGTGAGCCCACTTAAGTTAGGACAACAGTGGGATATTTTCTTCCTCAGGTTCTGTTTCTTCTTTCGAGCAGGGGGTACTTTAGGTTTGTTAGAGCGAGCGAGTGATAGTCTCGAGAGAGTGCCACTTGGTGTTAAGGACTCTTTATTCTCTGCCCATTAGGCTAGTAGTCCTGCCACCTCTGTACACCAAGCTCGGTGTCCCTGATCCTTACTCAGGTCGTGCTCTTCTGCCTCTACCCTCCATAAGTGCACAAGAGATGGAGCATTCTGACTTCAACTCTGCTTCTCGGTCGGGGAGTGAGATGTTCCGGTCGGGGTCGCCCGATACCAGCTTTGACTCACCTTCCGGTTCTCCCTCGGATCGTCACAGCGAGGGCCGAATCCCAGTCCGAGTTTCCAGCGACGAGTCTGGCCAGGAGACCCCCATTACCTCGGTGTCACGGGGTTCTGGTGATGAGGCGCCTAGGGAGCCGGCTCCCGAGGTAACGTTCGCCTGCGAATTTATCCCCTCGGCTCTACATACCGGGGACCTTGATCGGATCAGGGATCGGTACGCCATCCCTGGCAGCAGTTCTTTGTCTGTCCGCCCCGGCGGGGCTCATATTTACCATAGAGGTTTCGTTACCTTGTACGAGGACGCCTTCATAACCGGCCTCCGTGTTCCCCTTCATCCGGTCGTCCGGAAATTTTGATCTTCCTGGGGATAGCTCCTGGACAATTAGCCCCGAACGGTTGGAGGTGTCTAATGGGGTCCATCTCGTTGTGGCCCCAGATCTTCGGGTATGAACTTACCCTTCAAGAGTTCTTCTGGATCCACCGGCCGTTCCCAGTTCACGGGGAGGCCGGGTTTTTCTCCCTGGGGGCTCGACAGGGAAAGAAGATCATCATCAACTGCCCGAGCAACAAGGGGTGGAAGAACAAGTTCTTCCAAGTATCCACCCCTGGGTTTTGTGAGCCAACCCTGGGGAGTCGGCTAAGGACCGCGTGGGCGAGAGAATTAAGGGGTAAGCCTGTCCCGTATCTTCTCTGGCCTCATTCCCGGCTCTGTTTGAGGCTTTTGAAACTAACTGCCTTGATTTATGTCGTAGCAGGATCCGCCGATCTCCCAAGCATACCGGCGGACTGTGAGGATAGGATCAGGTGCTTGATTGAGCGACCTGTCAACATCTGGGACGTGCTGACCCGGTCGGGAGACCAGAAAGGTGATCACCGGCCCCTCCGTCCTGCCGAGGCACCCATCTTTTCTACTATCATCCCGAGTACGAATTTCGTCACTTGCCTTAGCTTTGGGTACTTCTGCCGCCTTGGTGTCTCTACTACTGATCCTATGGCTGTTTTTCTTCTGCAGAGATGGCCCCTAGGAAAGATCCCGCGCAATTGAAGGCTCTGCAGGCTGCCGCTGCGAAGCGGATGGCGGCGGCCGGGAAGAGGCCGGCCGCTGAGGCCTCTGGCAGTGCGCCCGCCTTCAGGCGACTTAGGCGTGGCATATCGGCTGCGGCCCAAGCTCCCGGAGTAGAGGCCTCGACTCCCCGGGTGGTGGTAGTAGGGGAGACCCCTGCCCCCCAAGCCGAGATTCCTGTCGGGGCACCCCTGGAGCAACCTGGGGAGACCCGGGACAGAGTCAGATCGTGCCTGCTCCCCGGTCAGGTAGAGAAGTGTGCCGGTATGTCGCCCCAAGTTTCCCAGGGGTGGCTGTACAGCATCTCCCATCTGGTAAGTACATTTTCCTGCATCTTCTGATTTCTTTGCATTTTCTGCTCTGCCGGTAGTAGTGACCATATTCTTTTTACTTTGATTGTAGGTTGGCTGCATGGCGTCCGGGGCTGAGTCCTTCATGCCGACCCTTGCCTGGAGAGCCACCGCCGCCGAGAACGCCCTTGTCGAGAAAGAGGTTGCCTTGAAGACCAAAGACAGGGCCTTGACCGTAGAGAAAAACAGGGTCAAGGGCCTGGCTTCGAGCCTCGGAGTGGCCCGAGAATAACTAGCGGTGGCTCTGGCGGAGCTGGAGGCCGAACGGGCTGGCCGCGCGGCAGCTGAAGCTCGAGAGAAGGCACTTTTGGAGGTAGTGACGGCCTCTGGTCCCTCGGGGAAACATTTGACGACGGCTTCTTCCTCGGGTACGAGGACTTAAAGAGGAGGCTGGTCATAGACCACCCGAAGTGGGACACCACTCCCTACCAGGGGGTGGACTCCAACTACTGGGACATGATGTCCGAGTCCACTGAGGATGCTACTGCGGCCGCGGGTGCCGTTGCCCCGGCTGTCCAGGAGGGGGATATTGCTGCGACTGAGGGTGCCATTGTCCCGGCCAGCCAAGAGAGAGATGCTGAGCCAGAGGAGCAGGCTGGGGAGGCGGTCGAGGAGGATGTGGATGTTGTTGATATAGACGTCGCCTAGGCTCCCTGCTCCTGGATTGTTGTTATTTTTCTCTTAATGGGGGGCTACTACAACTGTCCCCTAGGCTTTGTACAGTTTTGCATTAATAAAAAGGCCCTTGAGGTCAAATTTCCTTTTCATTAACTGTTTTTTTTTCGTACTATGCCTGTTTATAGTTGCTAGTATCTGCTCGGTTTTGGCCGACCTAACACCTGCCTTAGCAAATGCTTTAGGACCGTAACCAACAGAACGCCTAGTCTTATTAACCTTTCTAAAAGGTAATCGCCCGGAGAGCTGTAGGGGCTAGCCCTACCTAGCATCCGGGATCGTCCGGTGTATTATAGGAGTATCCTGTATTACCATCCGGGTTGTCCCGGCGTAACCTAGGTGTATCCCGTTTTACGACCCGTGATATATCTCTGATCACTGTAAGCATTTTAGGAAGATCTCCCAAGCTCTTGGAATGACCGGTGTGATTCCCTGTTTTGGCCTAATGTTTCCCTGCCCCCCAAGCATTTTGCTAAGGCGGGAGTACAGGAACCGGTGACCATAGGGAACCGACCTGGGACATGGGTGGTCGCAGGGGCATTTGAAGCTCGCCATTGTCGGCCACCTAGGGGTTTGGCCCCGTTGTTGGCTGGGCCTAGGCGAAGCTTGAAGTAATTTTCTATTTAGGTCGACAATCCCCTTGCCCTTGGCGTCCTGCTAAGGCGAGGGCGCGTTGGGGAGTGGCCATAGGAAACCGACCTGGAACATGGGTGGTTACAGGGTCCTTTTGTGCCTAGGTTCGGAGCCCGAGGTCTTTTCTACCTTGGGGTTAAGTCCAAGGTCTTCGTTGCCTCGGGGTTAGGCCCGAGGTCTTTTCTGCCTGGGGGTTAGGCCCAAGGTCTTTTTGTGCCTCGGGGTTAGGCCCGAGGTCTTTTGTGCATTGCACGGTGCACTGACAGGAATAAATTTTCGAAGTAGAACCACGTAACTTTATTTAAAAGATAATAAACTACATCGACTGTCCAATCGGAGCTATAAGAAAGAATTTTGCCTATAATACTAAACTCCCGTGGTCCGCTGCTACTGATAGTACTTGCGGAGGTGTTGCACATTCCAAGGATGGGTGAGATCATGCCCGTCCATGCTCTGTAGCCAGTAGGTTCCCGGTCGGTTAATCTGAGTCACTTTGTACGGGTCTTCCCAGTTTGCCCCCAGTTTGTCGTGGTTTGGGATTCGGGTTAACTGGTTCACCGCCTTGAGGACGAGGTCCCCAACCTGAAAGCTACGGTGCTTCACCTTGCTATTGTAATACCGCGAGACTCTTTGCTTGTAAGCGGCTACCTTCATATAGGCCTGGTCTCTTTTTTCTTCCACCAAGTCCAGCTCTGTCCTGAGGGCTTCTCCATTGTCTGGGTCATTGAAGGTAGCCACCCGGTATGTGGGCAGCCCGAGCTCTGTGGGGACTACTGCCTCAAAACCATAAGTCAAGGAAAATGGGATTTCGCTTGTAGCCGCTCGAGGTGTAGTGCGGTAGGCCCATAGGAGGGTCGATAGCTCTTCAGCCCACAGGGCTTTGGTGCCTTCTAGCCTTGTCTTAATCGACTGCAAAATTGTGCGGTTGGTTACCTCGGCCTGACCATTGGCTTGTGGATGCTCGGGAGAAGAGTAATGATTTAGTATCCCATAACCCGAGCAGAATTGCCTGAAGATGGGTGTGTCAAATTGCCTTCCATTATCGCTGATCAGGACTCGCGGGATACCGAATCTGCTGAGGATATTTCTTTCCATAAAGCTTTCCATTTTCTGCTCGGTTATCGTTGCCAAGGGTTCATCCTTCGCCCATTTGGTGTAGTAGTCAACAGCTATCACAGCAAACTTAACTTGCCCTTTTCCTGTCGGTAAGGGACCAATGATGTCAATTTCCCACTGGGCGAATGGCCAGGGACTGTGGACCGGTGTCTGGATGTAACACCCCGTAATTTTCAAGATATAAATATTTATTTTTATATGTTAATGTGGCCACCCGAATTTTTATATGTGATAAATTAGCTATGGGTATTTATGTTTATGGTTATATATCTATGTGTATTAATTTTTTTAGTCCAAATTACGATGTGAATATTTTTATAAACTTAAGTGATGGGATAAATTTGTGTAAGTTTAAATTTTAAAGAATTGATGTGTTTATAATTTAGTAGTGTTTACAGGGCCCGTAAATATTTTAAACAATGTATTTAACATAAGAATTAAGCACCCGGGGTATGAGTACCCTTTAGGCTAGCCATTTTAGTGGTTTGTGTTACATTTTGGGCCCACATGAGTCTCTTTTGTGAGCCCATTAGACAAAAAACGGGATTAGTAATGTTTGTGTAAGTATGACAATTATATGTTGAGTGTATGTACCATAGTTATATACATAATATTATACTCCCTCCGTCCCATAATAAGTGTCCACATTTCCTTTTTTGGATGTCCCACAATAAGTGTCCACTTTCCTATATTGGTATATAGCTTTTACTTGCTTTCCAAAACTACCCTTATAATAAAGACAAAGTAGCATTTATTTGTGGCCCCAAAACAAGCAAAAAGTCAAACACCCATCAAATCTAAGGGTAAAATTGGAAAGTGGCTCTTTAATGAATCAAAAAAATTAATATAATACAACTTTCTTAAACATTGTGCAAAATAGAAGTGGACACTTATTATGGGACGGAGGGAGTATTATATTAGGGTTAGTTGATTTTTCAACACAACAGTGATAGAATCCTATTTTTAGCCGCAATAGAGAGAGAGAGAGAGAGAGAGAGAGAGAGAGAGAGAGAGAAGAAAAAGAAGAAGAAGAAAAGGGAGGAGAAAGGAGAAGGATCCGGATTCGTGGTCACGTGGGGAATCTCAGAGCATTCGTGGTTGTCAATTTTGGATCGAACTAGGTGAGTTAAAGATTTGTTTTTGGGTATATATATATACACATATGTATATATATATATGTATACGCTAGGGAATCCTATTAGTTCTTGTTAACTTGGTGATTTGTTTTAAACTGTGTGTTGATCCCCATTTGTTATTATGGACTGATATAAACAGTTATTTTTCTTCTTGTGATTTTATGAATGTGATCTCGGTGTATTAGGATAGACTATGTGGATAGTTAATTTGATGAATGCACAAAGGAAAATAATTTTGATAATGAATAGATGATAAGAAAATTCGTTTTTATTTTATTTTAACAGTTGCAGAAACTTCAGAAAATTATTAGAAAATCGTGGCTTTGAATTTAAACATTCTGTCCGCGTGTCTTATGTAAAACATGATTCTGCACACTTTTCGTGTTTTAAGTTTTTCCTGATTCTGCACCGTTTGGGCAGAAATCTAAGATTACAGTAGCAGTTTTCAATATAGTTCAACGTGCAAATTGGAGAATATGATTTCTTATTATGTGCTTTATGTATGCTAATATTGAATGTTGGGTTGAGATTATTGTACTTGAAATAACTGACCTTATTTTGTGGTCATTTTGATAAAAATGAGTAAATTAGATTCGTTGAATAGTATATTGGGGATCTTGTAATTTGATTGGAAATTATTGAGGGAAGATGGTTATGGGTTAATTGATAAAACCCTTTATTGTAAGAAATTGGAATACATATAAAAGTTAAAGATGTGATTGGATGATAAGACGGAACTATTTGATAAACGTGAAATTCACAATTATTGGGAATAATACGAACGATAAGTGATAATTGCAACATAGTTCCTTAGTGTTCACCGCTCCCCGTTGTGTGATATGTTTTTTTTGGTAGCTCGACTTGCTGAGTGTACCCTTTTGCCAGTGGCTTCGTGATCAAGCTGGCCTAAGCCTTATGCTCGGCTTATATTGTATAGACGTCTAGGCATATTGACTGGCCTTCTGTGTGTATACCTGGTTTGGTTGATACCCCAACCAAACTAGCACCAGAGTGGATGTTGGTAGTATGTCCGGGCACACATGGGATATATGTGTGGGTGTACCATGGAGGGTGGCCCAGTGGTGAAGCTAGGGAATGCAAAGATAAATTTAAAGTTAATAAGTAATGAACATGGATTATTTCATAAGACTGATAAGCGTAGAATAATGAATGCGATGTTTGAGTTAGAATGTGGACTGTTTGTATACAGAATTGTTTGCTTGGTTTATGATCATTCAATTTGCAGGATGGTGGGCCCACTAACGTATTACAGGTTTGGCTCACCATAAGTAATGGGTAAGTATGAAACTCCTAGTAACTTTGGATTTTGGGCAAGAAACTACTTGCCACCACATAAATGGAAACTACTCTATTGTCCAGATATGTGTGTGGAACTATCTGTCTTGACCCAAGAGTATTGTAGTGTAATTTGTTGTCTACGGGTTCAAGTTGGATCCCTAAGACCTGTTGTTTTGTTTAACTCATACCAGTCATGTGACTGACCCGAGTGTGTTATACATTCGGGGGCGTTTCTATATGAAACGTAGTCGAATGCATTTGTGCAGGTTTAGTTTTTGGAGATTTTCGTTGGAGCTTCTGTTTGGGTGAAGAGATGGTCGTTGTGTTGTTTATTATTGGAGTTGTACTTATTTTTGTTGTACTTGATTGTATTTTATTTTCTGGCATTGTGGGCCAGTATGTATAATTGTAATAAATATGGTATATTGGGTATTGGGAACGTTGTAGTTAATCTGACCAATGGATGTATAGATTTTATTCTTATTATTTTTATTTCCGCTGAACTCTGTATGTGGACATTTTATTTATGAAAATGATGTTTTTTTTTTAATTTGAAAAGTGATATAATATTTATAATGGAACTTTATTTCTTTTACAATGAAATGGATGTTTGGGAATACATGTTTAATAATAAAGAGTTTTACTTTAAACACAAGATCACATGTCCTTATTTAAGGAGTATTAAATACTGTTTTCAATAAATTTTCTGTTAGCATATGGGAGGGTGTCGCTCTCGTGATTTTTGGTAATTGAATATTAGTCCGGATACAGGCTCTGGATTGAATATTTGGTTGTCCAAAAATCGGGGTGTGACACTGGAGTTCTCCCGGTCGGTTGATCATTGGAGAATGCCGCTGGCACTTGTCACACCTTCGAACATACTCCTGTGAATCTCGGGCAATGGTTGGCCAATAGTAACCTTGTAGCAGGGCCTTTTTGGAAAGCGCCCGTCCTCCGATGTGGTTCCCACACACACCTTCATGGATTTCGAACAGTATCGCTTGAACTTGCGCAGGATGAACGTAGCAGAGGTACGGGATAGTGAATCCCCTTTTATAGAGAAAGCCGTCAAGAAGGTGATATCGCACTGCTCGGTACTTGACCCGGCGTGCCTCATCCCTGTCTTCTGGTAGCGTTCATGTCGTTAAGAATGTCACAAGCGGGTCCATCCAACTAGGTCCCAGGGTGACCGGGTCGACTTCCATGCCCTCTGAGTTGATCACACTCGGCTCGGGTAGGAACTGTATCCTTATCCCGGGCAAGTCTGACTCAGAGGACGAGGCGAAGCGAGCAAGCCGGTCCGCTCTGGTATTCTCTTCTCTAGGTATTTGGGTGATGGAGAACCCTTGGAGCTTCTTGGAAGCCGCTTGAACAAGGGCCAAGTAGGATACCATGTTGTCTTCCCGTGCTTCATATTCTTGATTTACTTGGTTGACCACGAGTTGGGAGTCACTGTAGCCCTGAACCTGCTGCGCACTCATCGAGATGGCTAACTGCAACCTGACCAAGAGGGCTTCGTACTCGGCCTCGTTGTTGGAAGCGCGAAACCCAAACCTTAGAGCATATTTGAGCTGGATACCATCCGGGGTAGTCAAGATAATTCCAGCTCCGCTACCTTGCTGATTGGAGGAACCATCCACGTGCAGTACCCAGGTCGGGATATCGGAGTTTTATCCGGGCGGTAAGGCCGGAGGCTCGGACTCTTCGATTGGGTCTTCAGGGTATGTAAACTCAACCAGAAAGTCCGCTACAGCTTGCCCCTTGATTGCTGTCCGAGGTCGGTAGATTACTTCGAATTCTTCCAGTTCCAAGGCCCACTTGACGAGCCTCCCAGATGTGTCCGGCCGAGAGAGAATTCTGCGGAGAGGCTGGTCAGTCAGGATTACGATAACATGGGCCTGGAAGTACGGGCGGAGCCTTCGGGCTGAGGTGATGAGGGCGAAGGCTAGTTTCTCGATCCGGGAGTATCGGCTTTCCGCGCCCTACAATGCCCGGCTGGTGTAATACACTGGGAACTGTATCCCGTGCTCCTCCCGAACAAGTGCCGAGCTAACCGCCGACGGCGACACCGCCAAGTACAGGAACAATTCCTCTCCGGGTGTTGGTGTTGATAGTAGAGGAGGAGAAGCCAGATATTTCTTGAGTTCCTGGAATGCCTCCTCACACTCTTCTGACCATTGGAACACTTTGCGGAGGATCTTGAAGAATGGCAAGCACCGGTCGGTGGCTCGGGATACGAATCTGTTCAGTGCGGCCACCCGTCCGGCTAAGCTTTGAACTTCCTTCGTTGATTTGGGTGACCGCATGTTGACAATAGCTTTGATCTTCTCGGGGTTTACTTCGATTCCCCGTCTGCTGACTAAGTGGCCGAGGAACTTCCCGGATGAAACGCCGAAGGTGCATTCGGCCATGTTCAACCTCATCTTGAACTTTCTCAAAATGCTGAAGGCCCCGGCCAGATTCTCAAGGTGATCGGACTCGTCCCGGCTCTTGACCAGGAGATCCTCCACATATACTTCCATGGATTTCCCGATGAGGTCTTTGAACATGAAATTGACCAGGCGCTGGTAGGTAGCCCCGGCATTCTTGAGGCCGAACGGCATGACTTTGTAACAATACGTGCCCTGGTCGGTGATGAACGCTGTCTTCTCTTCGTCCCTGGGGTACATGCTGATCTGATTATACCCCGAGTAAGCGTCCATGAATGAAAGGAGTGAGTGGCCTGCCGTTGAGTCAACAAGGAGGTCTATCCTGGGCAACGGATAGCAGTCCTTGGGGCAGGCCTTGTTGAGGTCGGTGAAATCCACACATTCTCCACTTCCCATTGCTTTTCTTGACCAGAACGACATTGGCTAGCCAGTCGGGATAGTGGACTTCTCGGATGGACTTCGCCTTCATGAGTTTCTCGACCTCTTCCCTGACTGCCTTTTGTCTCTCGGGGGCCATGCCCCTCCTTTTCTGCTTAACCGGGCGACAATCCGGGCTAACATTGAGATGATGGGACATTACCCGAGGGTCAATCCCGGGCATGTCCTCGTGACTCCAAGCGAAAACATCTTGTTCTTGCCTCAGGAACTGGGTCAAATCCTCCTTCAAGGCCGGCTCCAGTAAGGTCCCTATCCTGACTGTGTGGTCGGGGTGATCAGGGTTCAGCATGATCTGCTCCAGTTCTTCCATCGGTCCTATCACGTCGCTCTGGTCCCGGGGGTCCATCTCTTGGACGTTTAACGTTTCTATTATTGCCCCCCGGCGCAATGAGTTGACGTAACAACAGCGGGCGGTGCCCTGATCCCCACGCAAGGCTCCAGGCCCCTGCGGAGTTGGGAACTTCACTGTTAGGCTGTATGTGGAGACAACTGCCTGGCCCTGTTGAGAGTTGGCCTGCCAAGGATGACGTTGTATGCCGACGGGGCCTCTACGATAACAAAATTGGCGAGCATGGAGGCCTGCTGAGGATATGTCCCCATGAGAACCGGAAGCTCGATTGTTCTGAGCGGTTGTGTACTGGAGCCGTTGAATCCAACAAGGGGAGTAGCGACCGGCCAGAGCCGATCCCTGGAGATCCCGAGCTGGTCAAACGCCGATGTGAACATAATGTCTGACGAGCTGCCGGTGTCTATCAACACCCTCTGGACCATATAATTGGCTATAGAAAGCGTTACCACTAACGGGTCATCATGAGGACTATGGATCCCCTGCAGGTCGTCGGACGTGAATGTGAGAACATCGGCTGGGGAGGAGCCGGTGGATTGGACTTGCCCGACCTCCATTCGGGAGGCTCGGGCATGTCTCTTCCGCGCCGACTGTGAGTCACCTCCGCCTGATGTTCCTCCAGAAATCACATGGATGTGGCCGAGTAGCGGTGGCGGCAACTGGTTAGGAGCCCGGACGTCCTGCCGAGGCCGTCCTTCTGTGACGAACTCGGCGAGGTGTCCCTGCTCAATCAGCTTCTCGATTGTGATCTTTAATTTGAAGCAATCTTCTGTTTCGTGGCCGTGATCCCTGTGGTAGCTGCAAAACTTGTCCCGGTTCTTCTTACCGGGCGGGGCCCTGAGTTTAGCTGGCTGCGGAAGCAGCCTCTGCGCCTCGGCGGCAGCCATGACCTCATGGATCGGGCGGGAAAGAGGCGTGAAAGTAGTCTGGGGATGATCCCTTGCATCTCTCTGATCCTGCTTCGGCTTCTTTTCTGAAATCTTCTCGAACCCTTCGCGCTTGCGTTTGGCCTTGGGGGACTCGTCCTCCGTTTGGCCAGCGCGCTTCGCCTTTAGGAACTCCTCGGTATCTATGTATTTCCCGACCCTCTCTGAAAGTTCCACCAGGGTCGCCGGTCGATCACGATGAAACGACGTGGCGACTTTGGTGTGCTGAACTTCTGAACAGAAGGCCATGCTGGCGGCCGTTTTGTTAAGGTTGCGGATCAGGAGCCTTTGCTGATTGAAACGGTCCACATATTCCCTCAAGGATTCCCCTTTGCGCTGTTTGACGGTCAACAGTTGGGTGTTCGGCTGTGACCAGTCGAGCATCCCGACAAACTGACTAATGAAGAGTTTGCCGAGGGCTTTGAAGTTGTCAACCGTTCGGGGCTTCAATGCATGGAACCACTGGGCGGCCGACCCCTTTAGGGTACTAGGAAAGGCCAGGCACAACAACTAGTCTATCGTGGTGACCAATGCCATCTGTGCCTTGTAGGTGCGGATGTGGTCTACCGGACTTCCCGTGTCATCGTATGAGCTGAGATGCGGGGGTTTGAACTTTCGCGGAATAGGAAACTGGGTCACCCGAGCGGTATAGGGCGACTCCGTCTCCGTATCAGTGAGGTCGTGACCGGACTTGCGGTTTAGCCTCTCGATCTGCTGCTGCAGTTCCTCGACCTGGGCTTTGACGTCACTCCGCCCTGCTGTGGATACCGGGATTCCACCGCTTCTCAAGGTTTGATATTGTTTTGAAAAGGAAAAGAAAATTGGTCTGTTGAAAACAAATACAGAGTCGCCACTTGGTCTTTAAGGAACCAAGAAACCTAATTTGACTCACCCAAATGGATAAAGGGCACCGGCCCTTCATAACCAAAGAACTTGGCTCGGGGTTTTGGTACGAGAGAGGAAGGAGCCTTTGTCGCGACTAAAACACCCTCAACTCGCCCCGTCTTTCGACAGGCCTCAATTAGCATCCAAATAATCATCTTATACTATGTATGGTTCGGCAATTAATACTATGATAGTATATTACATCACATAAGAAACTTGAAATGGAAGATCTAAAGATAAAATATCATTCATAAGATCTAAGTCAAATATCATGCAATGTAAAGTGAAAGATCACACAAATAAACCTAGGAAAAATCGTCTAATCATGTATCAAGTAATTAAGTTTCCCTAATCTAAAGGGGACATGAATTGTTCTTGAAGCAAATGATCAAAGAAATCAAAATATGCTTAGCAAGTTATTATGATGCATGTTATTCTTTGAGAAAAAGAAGATCTCTCAATCCCCGGGACGGATGAGAAAGGATGATTAGGTCAAGGGGAAGCATGAACGTGTGACCATAATTATTCCTTATAATCTTCTTAGATTAGGAGTTACAAAAACCCCAAATCTTTGCATGGATGCAATGTATGTATCTAGAATGTGCCAAGGTTGTAGTGTGTTTTGTGTTCATGGATTCCTAAAATGACTTAGAAGTCTATAATGTGTATGAATGAATGAATGAAATCATCATGGGATATGTACAAATGTAGTATGAACTACTTCCTAAAAAATGAACTAATTTGGAAGGCATATAAGCATCAAATCAAAGAATGAAAGTTAAAAGGTGCTGGCTGTGAATAGTGGACAGAACAGTAACATGATCTTGTAAAAATGGAAAAGAGGGGTTAGGAATGTTTTCAATGCATGATTTTATATGGAGGTTTTCCCTATTGTGTCTAGAACACAACCCAAAAATCCAATCTTTAATAACTATCACAGATTGAGAGAAATCATATGAACAACAGAGGTCACTCAGAAACAGAGTCCGTACTGTCGACTGAAATGTTGAAACATATTAGAAAATGAAAACGAGTGATCTAGAGGCCCATTTTATACAGAACGTTCCATAAGACATTGAAGTTTAAGGGAAAAATAAGTTGGGACCACCCCTTTTGGAAAATATGTCTGAAAAAGAAGTTGGAAGTTAGTCAAGCTGCTGTGACAGCAGAGGCAGAATGTCTGGAAGGAATGTTTGGGTCCAAATGGACCATTTTCAAGCACTTCCAAGTCAAACCAAAAATCATGGGTGTTCTCCAATGAGTTAGGAAGACTTTCCAAGTGGCCTTGCATCTATATGTTGAGTATTGAGTTCTAGAGAAATCTTTGAACACAGATCACTCACTGTTTTGACTCACTGTTTTGAAGATTTTGGGGAAAATAAGGTTTTCTTTCTTGAAATCAAAATGAAAAGGATTGAGGGGGGGTTTTAAAATAGAGGTTTCGAAAGTGTATTTTCAATACTCAATAAAGATTATGACCACTTAAAATGCCAACATTCAACTCATCATCAAGAACCTCCAAGATTGTTGGAGAGACTCATTTTTATTTGAGCATAACTTCAATACACTTCAAGGATACCTTGGAGGTATTGAAGTTATGATCATCATCTATCAAACATGTTTTTGAGGTCAAGAGCTACTATCCATAAGGATTCACTCACCCCAAACTTCATGTCATCATTTAGATGATGACGAACTAGTAAGTAAATAAAGAAAATAAAAAAGAAATGAGGTGAGAAGAGATAAACAATGAATAAACAAGCAAGTAGATAATGATCAATAGATGATATTCATGAAGTATTGAACTTGTAGATTGTTGTTTCACTCATATGTAATGACATTGGACATGGAAGAAGCTTCCACTCTCTTAAATGCTCACTAAAATGATGGTTGGGTGTATTGAATGTTGAAGTAAATGGGAGTAATGAAGTAAAAACAAAGTTTAGAACTCACTTTTGTTTTGAAAATCAAAGAAGAAAGCTTCTTTTCTCTCTATTCTAACCTTATCTCTCCCAAATTTTTTCTATACTTGTATTTGACTTCCCCAAAATGAAGAGCAATGGGGGGTTTATATAGGCCAACTTGGGGTGGTTTTGGGGTTTTAGAAGTATTCCCATTGGTCCCAAACATCTGAAATCATGAAACTACGTCGTTTTGGTTTTAAAATAATCAAAATGGGACCACAAAAGAAATTACAAAAACACACTATTCTGGGGGAGAGTGCCGCGGCGGCACTGGGCCAGTGCCGCAGCGGCAGTGCTCCTCCTTCGTCCAGATAATGCTGTTAGGCCCCCTGAGGTTCCGGTATTCGCGAAAAGGCCCTATTTTGTCCAAAATTCACAGAAAATGCGTATGAACTCCAAACTGAGGTTGTGATATACCGTTGGAAAGGTAATGGAGTCTACTTTACATAAAAAATAGTTCGGGGATAGGTCACTTTGAAAATTTTAGCGGTTTTCGTGATAAAAGCCGATTTGATCGCCTTTTTTCACCTTCGGAGATTCAAAATAAATTCGTTTTAAATCCAGGAATTATGTGCGATATACCGTTGGAAAGCTATTGACCTCTAGTATCCATGAAAAATATTTGAAAATTGTTTCGGTACCCCGATTCCAAAGTCAAATCTTGGTCAAACTGGTCAAACCCGGGATTCCCGGGAAGTTCTGGGAACCTCCGGGAGCTCCCAGGATCCGACGTTTTCGCTCGATTCTCTTTTAAAACTCATTTTAATACTTTTCTAATGATTCCGGTGAATTCGAACGATTTTGGTCAAACTTGGTCAAACTCTGGTCAAACCTGGTCAAACCTTGGTTAAACCGGTCAACGGGGACTTTCGGGGAATTTCCAGGACTTCCGGGGGTCTCTGGGAGCTGACGATTTCTTTCGGTTTTACTTAAAAACTCATTTTATCATTTTTCTTACGACATAGCATGTTTTCAAAACTTCGAGACCAAATCTGGAAGTCTTTGGGCTTTCAGGGGCATTTTGGTCAATTTGAGCATTCTGAGAGATAGAGCTGACTTCCAGGAATCCTTTTGAGTCTTTTACGATCATTGTGAACCACCAAGCTATGGGTCTCCTAAATTTGATAGCGGACAAAATGGGGTGTCTACACCTGCTCTCCTATCTGTGTCTGAACGGTAGGTGGGGTCAGACGATGAGGCCTACTCCTCAAAGTGCGTCGACCTCGGAGATAGTACCCGACTATGGGTTCGGGTAAGCCTGTGCCTAAGGTCCCCTCGGCTCAGGACGGGAGGATCGTCGACCGATTCCCGGATTTTCCGTTCGGATTTTTCTGCCCTGGCTGCGCGCCGCCGATCAATGATGATTCTGGCGTCCTTCGCTCGGCGCGCTCGGCGAGGGATGTACCGAGGTACCCTTTGAGAGCGCTTAGTGGCCTGGCTGCGCTCTCCATCTGTGGGACGTTCCCGGTCTGGTGGGGACACCGAGCGAATCGTGCATGCCCACGCACCCGAGCCGGCTTGCGGACGGGAACGCTTTTCTCAGGTCGATTCTCTGACGCGGGGCGCTTCTCACGTTGGGCCATAAGCGCGTCTATCTGATGTTGTGCTCGACGCTGGCCCTCCAGGAGCTGCTCCAATGCCGTCGTGACCTGTTCGGTAGTCATGGAGGTGGCCCGTGGCTCGATCTGCAGGTTTTCCTGACCGGTTGAGTCGGCGGGGTTGTCAGTCTTCTTACCCTTCTTTGGCGGCATGTCGATCAGTCAAAGATTTTGTTGATGAGAAGACTGTGTCGTTCCCACAGACGGCGCCAAATTGATGATGCCGAAAATTGGTAAGCGAGGTTTATGCGGGAAAATAAAGTAGAAAGAGGTTTGTATGTGGTTCAGTCCCGTTAACGAGGTGACCTACATCCACGGGTGCGTCTATGCGCTTCTTACTAGCAGATCACCGGCGGGCCTGGTGAGCCAACAAGGACGGGTGGCACTACCAGTAATACCGGCCGGGTATATGCTTGTAAGTGATGAGTTCTCTAATAGAGCTTGTATGCTTAGAGAAGATAGATTTCGGATCCCCTTTTGACAGGGTAGGTGGCTCTTTTATAGATGCAAGAATCCACCCTTACATGGTAAGTTATTAGGATTAGGAAGCCTAATCTAATCACAACAGATTTGCACGATCTTTGGAGAGTTTCCTAAGTGGTTTAGGAAACTACTCATCTTTCCTTGATAGAGTCCGGGTTTCATAAAGAAACTGCCTGGAATGCTCTTCACGAGATGTGCCTGCTGAGAAGCTGCCGCACATCACGCCCGGGCTGTTCACCTCACCCGAGCGGTGACGTCTAATGCGGTGCGCGGGCCCCATGGTCTCTTCCCGAATAGCTCGGGTCCTTCTGCCACGTGGCGGTTGCTCTTTAGCTGATATTTCCGGACACACCAAAGGGTATAATGGTCCAGATTTATACTAACCATTTAGGAATAGAGACTAATTATTGATTTCTATTACAAATTTAGGATTAATTTCTATATACCAAATCAAGTCAGAATCAATTGCTATTAATGGCCATATTTAGGACCAAATTGTATATTTCTATATTTACTTCCCTTCATTAGTCAATGGCCAATTCATAAAAAAATTTCAAAATGTCTACTTTGACCTTATTAAAGTAAAATAAAAAAAAATGTACAAAAATTTTTCCTTTTATTTTTAGGGTATATCTTAAGGGTAAATTTCAATTTGGGGTTTTGGATATTTCTTTGTTAACTATTTTTATCAATTCAGTTGTTCCCAAGAAAAAAAAAATTGAAAAGAAAAAAAAGGGTGAAATCAGTACTTTTGCATAAACATAATTTATTTCAAGGATAAATCAGTAGTACTTTTGAAAAAAAATTTAATGCCATTAGAGTTTCATCTCTAATAATGGAAGTCGGTGTAATTTTTACAACTATGAGGGAAGTCACTATATGATTACGACATATCTTAGGGGAAGTTAATATGATTACGACATATCATAGGGGAAGTTAGTGCAATTTACATTAATTATTATTATTTGTTTTATAGTAAAGGTATGACCACATAGATTGCTGAAAAACTATGGTGCGCATAAATTTTGCGTGCACCAGCACACATGAGAGAGGGACAGAGAGAAATGAAAGCCTTATTAGGTAGTCACGTAGAACTTTGATGAGAAATATTATAATCGGTGACAAAATTGAATCCACCATGATAAAAAAAAATCTATGATAAAAAAAAATTGTAACCACCACAAAAAAAAAAAGAAAGAAAGAAGGTGTAAGTGATTTTTGTAACAACTATGAAAAAAAAAGTGTAACGACTAATTGTCACGACCCATATCACCACGGGCGAAACTAAGACACGTGGCACGCTACCAAGGCTCATCCAACTCAATATTAAAAGATTATAATAGTAGAAAAGAAAACTTAAAACGACATTCAATATTTAAAACTTTTGGAAACAATACCCTTCGAGTGGTAAAATCCGTATAAATTTGAAAATGTAATTATATTTCAAACTAGATGAAATTATGTTGAAAGGGGTCTCAAAGGTACCCCAAGAACCAATCAAAACATTAAAATAATTTCCGAAAGGGGTATAAAAAGTTCACTAGAAGGGGTCATTTCGACCGGTCGAACGATCCTCTAGCTTCGACTGGTCGAATGTCCCTCGGCAATCATTTCTTCAGGGCAGTGGGTACTTCGACAGGTTGAGCCAACCCCTTCGATCGGTCAAATGACCCCCTAGTAGAACTTTGCCTAAAAGTCATCCAACCTTATTCCTGTAAGAAAAACAGGTATAAAATTAATTTTTAAACGCGCAGTGGAAATATTGAGTTACAAAATCTTATTGGTAGCCCAGGATCTACTACTCGTCAATTCCATAGATGTGTACTAGCATAAAGGGGCCAAGAATTATACCTCAGGTCTTGAACCCAATTCTGATATTCTTCTTCCTTAGTGATGCAGAGGCCTCCACTAGGTAGTCTTCACCCTTATGTTTCCTATGAATGTTTCCGAAGAGGCTAGAGATAGTTGGATCTCTAATAGAGAGGAAAAAGAAGGTTTGGGAGCTCTTAAAATAGTTTCTGCAGCTTCTGGTGTATTAAAACGACGAACCTTTTTTTTTTTTTTTTGGCTGGATGCAGCCGCTCTATTTATAGATTCCCAGAACCGAGCTAATGTTCAAGCGATCGAAGTGGCTTCGATCGATCAAACCATCTTCGATCGATCGAGCCTGTCTAGACTTCAATAGATCGAGACTCCTTCAATCGATCGAGCCTGTCTTGACAATATCCTCATGTGCCTTTCCAAACATCTTAGCGGAGCTAAGAGTGGGACCTTCTAGGCTATTTATTGTTGGCTCAGACCAGTTGTTAATTCCCATGACCAAACTTTTTGATCCGCAAACTAACTAGTTGGTCAGTTATCGTTTACTCCACTATAAAATGATAACTGAAATCCAACGCAAAAGAACACATCCGAAGCAATAACTAGACTTGTATGGTGTACTAATGTCCCTCTACCTTCAGCATTCGTAATCATATTCAGGTAGTCGGATAACTGTTACTGTCAACCTGAATCATGATTACTTTTTGTATTCCTTGAGTCCCATTCACCTCTTATGATTACTAAACATGTTGATAACTACTTATCAACAAGACTGTGGTTCTCAGTAATCAACTTGGTGACATACTCAAGGGAATGCTTACTTTGAATCAGAGGATAAATTCTATCTTGACAATATATGTTCACAACCCTATAAACATGACATACCCAAGATACCCAGGTGTTGATCTTTTATAGACCTCACTGATTGGTATGTCAAAGCAGCCATATCCACAGTCTGTATTCATAATCGTCTCAAGATTGAGAACACGTACCTTATACAAGTTATGAGTTCTTATTGACTGTTGACAGTCTTAAGTGTCAATAGGAACGCTCAGGTTCATCAATGCACCACAAGCACTAGCGTATTAACTAAGAGTTACACTCTAGTGATTGAGATTCATCACTCCATCCAATGGCAGTTAATCATGCTACAATGTAAACCTGATGAGATATCTAGTCTCACCATCCACTGTGATAAATTCTAAGTGTCAAAGAATAGTAAACTGTATCTCAATTCTATGTATCTCATACACACACGAATTGCTTACTATGATACTTAAGGATTAACAATCATTTCATGAAAGAAACATACATAATGAAATGTAGAGCTGATATCCATATATTAAAATGTCAATGTCTTATACATATACTAATGGTTTGAGGGCACAAACCCAACAATTCCACCACAATCAATCCACAACACAAATCTTAAAGCCCAATCTTTCAAACATATAAGGACATGATCAAACCTTACTAAACCAAAAACTGAAACGATAACTGAACAAGCTAAGGCTTGCTCGGCTCAAACTATAAAACATTAACAATTTTCATTTATAAATCCAAGTTTGACAAACTAAGTATTCAAAACGCGAACCCACAAGTTCGGATTCGTTACAAAACTAACTACAAGTAGCTAGATAACATATTGCAACACTTCCAAAATCCTTTCAAGGTTTCCAAGTCAACCAAACATGGTTCTAGCTTCACTATTTCATTATTACAACATTATCGTTGAAAACAAAAACATGCACAAGAGGTGATTCCCGACATCTTCATCGGCCTCACTCTTCTCGTTTCTTCTTTCCTTTCTTCTTATCACCTGCAATAGAGTAAATCTCCACTGCTTAGCTATATGCTGAGTGTACAATTCTAAACATATGTATATGAGGCAATTCATACTTTAAACATCTAAATCATATCAAATAGTCTTAGGGAGAGGGACATGCATTCGTCTGGTATTGTAACAAACCTAAATTTTTAAGTGTGTAAATAATTATTTTAAATAATTTTTTTCAATTAGCAATGATATATGAGTGTACCTAGGTAAGACATGTGTTTAAAAATTTTAAGTTTGAAGAACCCATAAATTAAATTGCTAGTAAGCATATTTAATTTGTCCATATTTAATTTGTTAGTAATACCAGTAATATTTCCCCGTTTATTTTTGTATTAAAATTTCTAATGTTTCATTATTATTATGACATGACATTTTGAGCTTTAATTAAATTGTATGATAGATTATTGTCTGACTGAGTTACAATTTTTGTAGAATGACGAGTTTAGTGTCGGGTAGTGTTTCGGGGCCCACTAGTAAGTTAAGTAGTGAATTTAACATGAAAATTAAGTACCCGGGGTATGAGTACCCTTTGGGCTAGCCATTTTAGTGGTTTGTGTTACATTCTGGGCTCATATGGGTCTCTTTTGTTAGCCCATAAAAAAGAAAAATGGGATTATTAATATTTGTGTGAGTAATATATGTATTGTGTGTGTATTATATGTATATAGATAGATAACATATCCTAGGGTTAGAAAAAAAAAAAAAAGAGCAGCCTCAAGAGAGAGAGAGAGAGAGAAGAGGCAACCCTAGTCACCTAGAAGGAGAAGAAAAAGAGAAGAGAAGAGAAAAGAAGGGAGTTCACCATCATCAACATCATCTTGCTTTTCCCAATTTGGTGAGTAAACATTTAGATTTGTAGGGTTAATTCGTAGTTTGATTGATTTTTGATTTGTGTTCATTATAGTTTGAATAAATCGTATGGATGGGTGTTTATATAATACGGATCTATAGTGATATATACATATACATATATATATATATATCAAAGGTTAGATATAAGTTATTTAGAAAATTGAAGAAAAAAAAAATACTAACACAAATTCGGATTTAGGTAAAATTAAAAAAAAAAACTCTCAGATCTGTTTTAGAAAATAATTCGTATTAATTCATACATTTTGTTTTTGGTAAAACTGTTCGCCTAAGTCAATGTAAAACGAAATTCTGCACGTTTTTTGTCTAATGATATTTTTCTCAATTCTGCACCGTTTGGGCAGAAAATTCATATTACAATAGCAGTAAATGTTAACTCCGAATTTTGAATTATGTTTATGAAAATTGTTAGAGATGTTTCTTTGTACGGTATTATTATGAAGAACAATTTCAACCCATGCTGGTTTTGGGGCTGTTTAATATAAGATTTGTTTGGGACAATTTTAGATAGTGCTGTTGAATGCCGATTTTAAATGCTATAACTTATGCTATATGCGGTATTAAATGATGATTGTGGAAATACAACGTTAGAGACGTGAATAGAAGTTTGGCGCAAGGGCCTTATTGTGAATAATCGGATAATGATAATCCATGTAATAAATGATAAATTTTCGAAGTGGTTAATGACGTGATTAAATCCTCATGAATGGTACTTGTGTGAATTAACGTAGATGGTAAAAAAAAAAGTGTTTTCAAGTTCCTTAGTGTTCACCGCTTCCCGTTGTGTGATATGTTTTTTTTTGGTAGCTCGACTTGCTGAGTGTACCCTTTTGCCAGTGGCTTCGTGATCAAGCTGGCCTAAGCCTTATGCCCGGCTTATTTGTTAGACGTCTAGGCATATTGACTGGCCTTCTGTGTGTATACCTGGTTTGGTTGTGTCACAGCCCGGTCTCATAATAGCGGAACCGGAGCCCGTGGCACGCCACCGAGGCTAAACCAATTCATTAACGTTCCCAAAAATTAGGTTTGAAGAACACACGCAGCGGAAAACAAAACACATTTTAAAACCAGAGGTTCAGTCGACTGCTCAGTCGACGGAGGCGGGCAGGGATTTTTATGCCAAATTTCAGTCGACTGAAACTGGGATCCAGTCGACTGCTGAGGGGTCCAGTCGACTGCTTTAGTTAAAATAAGAAGCAGTTGCAACAGACACAGGGGTTCAGTCGACTGCTCAGTCGACTGCTCCCCTGGCAGCAGCCCAATCTGCAGAATTTCAAGGTTTTGAAGCTTTCTAACTATCACCAATGATCAACCACTCAAACCAAACTCATCCAAAGTAATTCTAGCTGTATTAAAACATTACCAAACATAATTACAACGTTCTAGATCCATTCTATCATACGAAGTTGAACGTGGTTTAAAACAACCAAAATTCTTATTACAACAATTCTAGGATTCCAAAACTACAAGATTTACATTAAATTGCCTTCCGAAAGAACTCCCAACCCACGTACTCACTTCTCTGATTCCTCGCCAGCATTAACACCTGAAATGGTTATTTGAATAACCACACATATTTCGATTTGTTTAAGCTAAAGCTTAGTGAATAAATCAACATATGTACATGAATGATAAACATGTCCGCATTCACATCTCTACATTTCATACTAGTCGCCGGAGACTCACGTGCCCGTCCATATTCCCAATCCGCGACTCCTCGCCAATAAGTCCACGCGAAAGGGTAAGACCCACGATTCTACAAACAATCGTGCGACCTTAATGCCACTCTATCGGCTCCACAAAATGGTACGGTGACCACGTGCTCCTTCTGACCCAAATAAACAACTTAACATGCTCAAATACATATCACCATGCTCGCGGTAATTAAAACATATCACCGTGCTATTGAGCCTACTTATCAATATAATTGCTCAATATGAACTACACAATATATCTCTAAGAATTTATACATGCTATTCAAACATAACATGAATACATGCCAAGAAATCATTCCAAAACATAGTTGAATCACTCACCTCCGATTGACGCTCCTATAAGTCAATTTGAAGAAAACCCGTGCACAAAGAGCGTGCAGAAGTCCGTCTAGTACAATTCCTATGGATCAGAATTCCATTTATCAACTTTTATGAAAAATTTTAGAAAATAACTTTTCGGAAAACTTAGCCAAACAGGCCCTAACAGGTATCAAAACGAAGCTCTTACCTCAAGGAGCTCGAATATGAAATCTGGGAGAAACCAGGCTGACGGAAGGTCGTCGTTTGGCGCCGCAAAGCTCTAAGCTCCTAAATCTCCCTCTAGCCCCCTTTTTGGCCTCCTCTTGAAATTAGGTCAAGAACTTATGAAAAACCTAAGTCATCACTTCCTATATATAGGCAACATTCTCGGGGAATTACGTTTACCTCCCCACGAGTTTTCCAAACTCCTAATCAGTCTCTGAAACTTTCTATACAGCTTATTCACAGCTTTACGAGTGAAACTTCAAAATTATAAAAGTTTTCGACTAAGTTTCGTTTGGTCGCTGAAACGCGAATTTCTATATGACGTTTCCGAAGTTGTTAATTAGCCTACCAAATTAATAGCGTGTTCATTCGTCCTCACCAGGATACTAAATCTAACAACAGAAATAAATTCTAAAACAGAAAATAATACAGATATTGAAATACACAGGTAAACATTTATTTTCAGATAAACATTTAAAGTGTTCCACAGTGACCGTCTCACACTCGGAGAGATGTCACAACAACAAAATTCTAAATCACCACAGTCTCAGAGGGTTCTCTAATACAGACACCCAAATCAACTCGTGAGTCAAAACTCACTCAACCATGTGTCATAGGACACACCACATCACATTATCATGCATGACAATATGATACAAATGCAATAACACAAATGTGGGTGTTATAATACTCTCCCCCTTAAAAGAAGTTTGTCCCCAAACTTATACCTCATGTCTCGAAAAGGTGCGGATACTGAGTACGCATCTCAACTTCTATCTCCCACGTCATCTCTTCCGTAGTTTGGCTACGCCATAACACTTTCACTTTCGATATTACTTTATTTCGTAAGACTTGATCCTTCCGGTCTAAGATCTCTACCGGATATGCGGCATACGTTTAATCACTCTGAATCTCATTCAGCGTCGGAGTCATCACTTGATCTCTATCTTCCACTAATTGTTTGCGTAACAACGATACATGAAACACGTTATGAACTTGAGCATACTCGCCCGGCAAGTTCAAACGATAAGCTACGGGTCCAACTCTCCCAATGATCTCAAAAGGTCCTACAAACCTCGGGTTGAGTTTCCCGTATCTACCAAATCTGGTTATTCCCTTTGAAGACGACACCTTCAAATACACTAAGTCTCCCACATCAAATTCCAACGGTCGTCTGCGCTTGTCGGCATAACTCTTATACCTACTCTGGGCTGTCAGTAACCGTTGTCTAATTACCTTTATCTTATCCGTCGTCTCTTGTATAATTTTCGGCCCTTCAATCTTTCTTTCTCCGACTTCCGTCCAACTAATTGGTGAACGACATACACGACCATATAAAGCTTCATAAGGAGCCATTCCAATACTCGACTGAAAACTGTTGTTATATGCAAACTCAATCAACGGCAAATGGTCTTCCCAGTCACCCTGAAAATCAAGTACACATAGCCTAAGCATGTCTTCCAAAATCTGGATTACTCTTTCTGATTGACCATCGGTCTGAGGATGAAAAGTTGTACTAAAGTGCAATTTGGTACCCATTGCTTCTTGCAAGGCTCTCCAAAACTTCAATGTAAAACTACTATCCCTATCCGAAACGATAGAAACTGGGATACCATGTAGCCTCACAATTTCGCGAATATACAACTTAGCTAACGTCATTGGCTTAGTTGTTCGAAGCGGTAGGAAGTGCGACGACTTCGTCAAACGATCAACGATCACCCAAATAATAGTGTTCGATCTCTTCGACCTCGGAAATCCACTAACAAAATCCATTGTTATGTGCTCCCATTTCCACTCGGCTATCGGTAATGGTTGTAACAATCCCGAAGGTACTTGGCGTTCGGCCTTTACTTGTTGACAACTAGTACAACGCGAAACATATCGTGCTATTTCCCTCTTCATTCCCGGCCACCAATAAACATGTCTCAAATCTCTATACATCTTGGTGCTTCCCGGATGAACGGTATACTTCGTGTTGTGTGCTTCCTCTAGGATGTTTCGCTTCAACTCTTTCTCACTAGGTACACAAATTCTACCCCTCAATCTCAACACATTGTTCTCAAAAGTGAATCCCGGTTGTTTGCCCATTGGAATCTCATCACAAATCTTCTTCAAAGCCACGTCTTGAAGTTGTTTCTCCGTGATCTCGTGAATCAAGAGTGGTTGTGCCACAATCGTCGACATCAATCCACCTTCAATCCTCGGAATCACCTCAAGCTCCATATTCTCCATATCTCGTATCAATTCTTTCTGAGAAGTCAAATCTGATGCGGTATTGGTTGGTACCTTACGACTAAGAGCATCGGCGACGACATTCGCTTTGCCCGGATGATACTGAATTGACAAGTCATAGTCCTTCATCAACTCTAACCATCTCCTTTGCCTCATATTCAAATCTCGTTGTGTAAACAGGTACTTCAAACTCTTGTGATCCGTATAGATCTCACATTTCTCCCCGTATAGGTAATGACGCCAAATCTTCAATGCAAAAATCACGGCGGCCAATTCTAGATCATGTGTTGGATAATTCTTCTCGTGCGGTCTAAGTTGTCTCGACGCATACGCAATAACTTTATCACCTTGCATAAGAACGCAACCTAAACCTCTATATGAAGCATCACTGTAAATAATAAATCCTTCAGTCCCTGATGGAACGGCTAATATTGGTGCTTTCACTAGTCGACCCGTCAACTCTTGGAAACTTTCTTCACATTCTGGACTCCAAACAAAAGCAATATCTTTCCTCATTAACTGCGTCATCGGCATTGCTATACGCGAAAAGTCTTTTATAAATCTCCGATAATACCCAGCTAATCCTAGGAAACTTCTGATGTCTGTCACATTCGTTGGCCTCACCCAGTTGGTAACTGCTTCTATCTTCTGAGGGTCTACAGAAATTCCTTTTGCCGACACTATATGTCCAAGAAAAGCTATCTCGGTCAACCAAAACTCACACTTCTTCAATTTGCCGAATAATCTCTTTTCACGCAATCGTTGTAAAGCTAATCGTAAATGATGCTCGTGATCTTCAACGCTTTTGGAGTAGATTAGGATGTCATCTATGAACACTATAACGAACTCATCTAAATAATCCTTGAAAACACGGTTCATCAAGTCCATGAAAGCAGCTGGTGCATTAGTCACTCCAAATGGCATAACCAAAAATTCAAAGTGACCATATCGAGTCCTGAAAGCTGTCTTCTCAACATCTTCCTTTTTGACTTTCAACTGATGATAACCGGATCTCAAGTCAATCTTTGAAAATACCTGAGCCCCTTGTAACTGATCAAACAAGTCATCTATTCGCGGCAACGGATACTTGTTCTTGACGGTCAACTTGTTCAATTCCCGATAGTCGATGCACATACGCATTGTTCCATCTTTCTTCTTTACAAACAAGACTGGAGCTCCCCACGGCGAAACACTAGGTCGAATAAAACCCTTCTCCAACAGTTCTTCTAACTGAACTTTCAATTCTTTCAACTCTATTGGTGCCATTCGGTACGGTGCCTTGGATACCGGTTGTGACCCTGGTACTACTTCTATCGTGAACTCAAGCTCTCTTTCAATCAATACGTCGGGTAATTCATCGGGAAAAACATCGGGAAATTCTCGAACTACTGAAATGTCTTCTATTAGTGGTCCAAGAACTCGCGTGTCGATAATTGAACATAAGAAACCCGAACAACCCTTCTTCAACATCTTACTTGCTTGAATCGCCGATATCAAGTACGGCGGTACGATTACTCCCTTACCCTGAAAAGTAAACTCTTCTCGTCCTGACGGATAGAAACTAACCCGTTTCTGTTCACAATCAATTTTGGCTTGATTAGCCGATAACCAATCCATACCCAATATAACATCAAAGTAATTCACCGTCAATGGAATCAAATCAACGCTCAAGACTTTATCACCTATCTTGATCTCACATGACTTGAATATCGAAGAAGTAACTAACAGTTCACTACTAGGCAATGATACACACAAGTCATATCCTAGCGGTTCTGACTTAACAGTTAAATGCTTAACAAAATCACGTGATACGAATGAATGCGTTGAACCAGAATCCATAAGTATACGTGCAGGATACGAACAAATAGGAAGAATACCTGATACGACGGTATCATCCGTATTCCCCGGCCTGAGCTGGAAGTATCGTCCTTGTTGTTGCGCGACTCCTTTCCCTTTATCTACTCGAGGTTCTACTCTTGATCCGCTTGGCACACTCGATGCCCCGGTACTCATTCCCGGTTGTCTTTTACTTGGGCAATTCTTCGCTATATGCCCCGGTTGGCCACACTCAAAACATTTCCCTCTTATCTCTGGGTTATAGCTCTTGGCGTTCGAGGTTGTGTTTGGTGTAGTTGAATTTGCGTTCAAAGGACAATTCCTAGACACATGCCCCAATTGTTTACAAATATAGCAAGTGGTCAATTGGTAGCAAGTTCCTCTGTGTCGCAGGTTGCATGTTGGACACAACGGTCTCAGGTCCCCCATGAACGTACTCCCTCCTTGGCTACTCACATGCGATCCTGAACCTTGCGTAAACGGTTTCTTCGCATTCCCTTGACTCTTACCTCGATTGTCATTTGCCCTCTTCCCTTGTTGTCCCTGTCGATATCGGTCGACACTTTTCTCAGCTATACGGGCGGCTTCCTCGACTAGAGAAACGGTCGGGTGTTGCAACATGTCCACACGGCCACGGATATTCTCTCTAAGCCCTTCCTCAAACTTACGAGCTTTATCTCTATCAGTCGGAACAGTAGTTTTCCCAAATCGTAACAAGGCATTGAAACGAGAAACATACTCACCCACGGTCATATCTCCTTGAATCAAACTTGCAAACTCCTGGCGTTTCTGAGTATAAGCAGATTGCGGAAAGAAACGTTTGTTGAATTCTTCTTTAAATGCTTCCCACGTGGTTGGTTTTCCCTGTTCAAGCACGTTATTCCACCAATCCAATGCTTCACCCATCAACGTATCGGATGCGCACAAAATTTTCTCCTCATCGGTACATATTACCTGACGGAAATGTCTTTCCATGTCCATCATCCAATGATCGGCCAAGTCTATGTCAACTTGTCCATGATACAACGTCGGTTTTCGCTTATGAAACTGTTCTACGATTGTGTGTTGAAGTCGCGGTGCCGATGGTGCATTGACATAACGAATTTCCACTTGTGGAGGCTGAACGTTCATCTGTTCTCTTTCACTTACCGCTTGTATGAAATTTCTCACCATGTTCACTATTTGGTCCATCCGCGAATGCGGTGACAATTCTCTTGGTGGATCAGCCATAACGTTTCAAATATTTCTCCTGTTGAGTCCAATGCATAATGACCATGCATGCTATGCCACAATATAGATATATGTGCACAGTTCATCACAATCAACAAATGCTAATGCATGAAGCATTTATACGATGATAACCATTATCTTTACAATTACACACTCCACTCGACGTCACTCAGCATATATAACGTCACTCGTTCCCAAGGCTCTAAACTTATGCTCTGATACCACTAAATGTCACAGCCCGGTCCCACAATAACGGAACCGGAGCCCGTGGCACGCCACCGAGGCTAAACCAATTCATTAACGTTCCCAAAAATTAGGTTTGAAGAACACACGCAGCGGAAAACAAAACACATTTTAAAACCAGAGGTTCAGTCGACTGCTCAGTCGACTGCTCAGTCGACGGAGGCGGGCAGGGATTTTTATGCCAAATTTCAGTCGACTGAAACTGGGATCCAGTCGACTGCTGAGGGGTCCAGTCGACTGCTGAGGGGTCCAGTCGACTGCTTTAGTTAAAATAAGAAGCAGTTGCAACAGACACAGGGGTTCAGTCGACTGCTCAGTCGACTGCTCCCCTGGCAGCAGCCCAATCTGCAGAATTTCAAGGTTTTGAAGCTTTCTAACTATCACCAATGATCAACCACTCAAACCAAACTCATCCAAAGTAATTCTAGCTGTATTAAAACATTACCAAACATAATTACAACGTTCTAGATCCATTCTATCATACGAAGTTGAACGTGGTTTAAAACAACCAAAATTCTTATTACAACAATTCTAGGATTCCAAAACTACAAGATTTACATTAAATTGCCTTCCGAAAGAACTCCCAACCCACGTACTCACTTCTCTGATTCCTCGCCAGCATTAACACCTGAAATGGTTATTTGAATAACCACACATATTTCGATTTGTTTAAGCTAAAGCTTAGTGAATAAATCAACATATGTACATGAATGATAAACATGTCCGCATTCACATCTCTACATTTCATACTAGTCGCCGGAGACTCACGTGCCCGTCCATATTCCCAATCCGCGACTCCTCGCCAATAAGTCCACGCGAAAGGGTAAGACCCACGATTCTACAAACAATCGTGCGACCTTAATGCCACTCTATCGGCTCCACAAAATGGTACGGTGACCACGTGCTCCTTCTGACCCAAATAAGCAACTTAACATGCTCAAATACATATCACCATGCTCGCGGTAATTAAAACATATCACCGTGCTATTGAGCCTACTTATCAATATAATTGCTCAATATGAACTACACAATATATCTCTAAGAATTTATACATGCTATTCAAACATAACATGAATACATGCCAAGAAATCATTCCAAAACATAGTTGAATCACTCACCTCCGATTGACGCTCCTATAAGTCAATTTGAAGAAAACCCGTGCACAAAGAGCGTGCAGAAGTCCGTCTAGTACAATTCCTATGGATCAGAATTCCATTTATCAACTTTTATGAAAAATTTTAGAAAATAACTTTTCGGAAAACTTAGCCAAACAGGCCCTAACAGGTATCAAAACGAAGCTCTTACCTCAAGGAGCTCGAATATGAAATCTGGGAGAAACCAGGCTGACGGAAGGTCGTCGTTTGGCGCCGCAAAGCTCTAAGCTCCTAAATCTCCCTCTAGCCCCCTTTTTGGCCTCCTCTTGAAATTAGGTCAAGAACTTATGAAAAACCTAAGTCATCACTTCCTATATATAGGCAACATTCTCGGGGAATTACGTTTACCTCCCCACGAGTTTTCCAAACTCCTAATCAGTCTCTGAAACTTTCTATACAGCTTATTCACAGCTTTACGAGTGAAACTTCAAAATTATAAAAGTTTTCGACTAAGTTTCGTTTGGTCGCTGAAACGCGAATTTCTATATGACGTTTCCGAAGTTGTTAATTAGCCTACCAAATTAATAGCGTGTTCATTCGTCCTCACCAGGATACTAAATCTAACAACAGAAATAAATTCTAAAACAGAAAATAATACAGATATTGAAATACACAGGTAAACATTTATTTTCAGATAAACATTTAAAGTGTTCCACAGTGACCGTCTCACACTCGGAGAGATGTCACAACAATAAAATTCTAAATCACCACAGTCTCAGAGGGTTCTCTAATACAGACACCCAAATCAACTCGTGAGTCAAAACTCACTCAACCATGTGTCATAGGACACACCACATCACATTATCATGCATGACAATATGATACAAATGCAATAACACAAATGTGGGTGTTATAGGTTGATACCCCAACCAAACTAGCACCAGAGTGGATGTTAGTAGTATGTCCAGGCACACATGGGATATATGTGTGGGTGTACCATGGAGGGTGACCAAGTGGTGAAGTTAGGAAATTGAATAATGAATCGTTCATAAATAGTAAGTTGACCATGAGTAGGGTGACCTTAGTGGTGAACCTAGGGCAAGAAAAAAAAAATGACAGTGATTGTAGTGCGTCAAATACAAATGGATAAACTATTGCGAAACATGAAATTGAAAACCCGAAATGGTTACCGTGGTATAATGCGAAGAAAATTGATTAAATGATTTGGTATTGAAGAATTGTTTATTATGATACTAAGGATTTGTGCTAACTCTCGAGTTGCAGGATGGTGGGCCCACTAACCATTGTATGCAAGCTTTGGCTCACCATGTCATTTAAGAGTAAGTGTTTCTTTTACTTTGTGGGTGGAACAAACTGCCGCGTGATGCGAGGAAACTACCGCTTGTCCTCACTCACGTGTGGAACTACAATTCTGCCTACAACTTTGTATGTGTTTGTGGTCTAGAGAGGGAGGGAGTCCAGCGGATTCCCAACCTCCGGGAAATTTATTGGGTATTATTATGTTAATTGATTATTGTTGGGTTGGAGTTGAGGGGACCACGAGTGATCCTTGAGACTGGAGCATGTTTACTCATACCAGTGTTGTTATACAATGCTGACCCGTGTGATGTTTATCATGCGGGGGCGTTTCTCGGGAAACACAGCCGTTTTGCAGATTAAGGAGTAGGCCGGTATGACTATTGGATTGCATGGATTTGCTTGAGGGCATGAAAACCTTTACTGTTCATTTGCTATTTTCATTTATTTGGCATTGTGGGCCATTATTGTAGTTGGTATTGGGACGTTTAGTAGCTCTGACCAAAGGTTGTAATAGAGGTTATTCTTTCAAAGCTTTAATTGTAAATGAAAAGATTTTTATTCTTAATGAGAATTGAGAAATATTTATTCAGCTTCTGCTTTTCAATATAAGTGATTTAGTAGTTGTACCTTTAATCAAATATATTTGAGTATTTTCGGAACCGCATGAGTGTTTTTTTTTTAAAATGGAAATGTGGTGGTTTTGTTTTAAAAACATAAATGGAGATTTATTACAAATGTTTTAACCAGGTTTTTAAGAACATCTATTTCCATTAAAAAGTTTTATTATGATGGGCTTCGTGGTATTCACTCCGATAGTTGGGCAGTCGAATAGTAGTCTAGATTTAGTTCTATACTGATTATTTGGCTTTCCAAAAATCGGGGTGTGACAGGTATATTGGCAAGCCCAAAGTCTATAAACTGCGATGCCAATATTGGCAAGTCCAAGTCTATCAACCATGTACTCAATTGCTCTGGTAGGGCCAGTTCCCAAACCAAGCAAGTAGACGTCGCTACTATAACTCTCAAACATCGAGAGGCGTACCCTAGCATGAATTTGTATCGAACTCCCCTTAGACTCACATAGTCATTTAGCATGCTCATACAGTCGTACAAATATGCTTTCTACGTACTCGCTGAATTTAACGAACCTAAATTAGCACACGAGTTTTGCCCGGATCACAATTTCGTACATGATATCTAAAACATCCAAAATTTCCTATATTACATAGATTAGGAATTCATACCTTGAGCAATCGCCCTATATATAACTTTGAAGGATTAACTAGAAGCCTGATTAAACGTTGGATCTCCGATTATACACGATTCCTATAAGTTATACATGGTTTTTCCCCAAAATTCTAGAATTATAATTTTTATAAAACTAAGCCAAACAAGATCTAAGTGGTATCAAAATGAAACCCTTACCTCGAAGAGCTCAAATATGAAATCTGGAGAAAAACTGACGAACGAACGGATATCGATTTGCGTCGTGAAGCTCTAAGCAATTAAATCTCCCTCTTTCCCCTTTTGGATTTAGGTTTTAAACAACTTTGTGAAATTATGAAATATCTTCACACTTTCTATATATAGGCAATTTTTTTAGAAATTGTGTTTACCTCCCCACGAGTTCTCAAAACTCCTAATTATTCCTCGAAATGACTTACACCTCTAATTCATTACATCACGAGTGAAAACTATAATTTACAAAAGTTTTCATCTAAGTTCCGTTTGTCACCGTAATTACGATCTGAAAACTAATTTTGTGAAATCTCTAGATAACGTACCTTTTATGTAACACATCACATTGGTTATCTCTAAAATAATCAAAATGATCGTAAACAAGATCAAGTTTATCAGATAATATACTATACATGTAAATTTACTATTCACAATTTACCAGATAAGTCAAATAACATTTAAATCATATAAATGTTATTTAATCACACGAATGTCTCAATGATTATTGAATCACCGTGTCCTCACTTGACACCTTCCGTTGACCACAATCAACCACTTCATAATTATCCAATAACATTGATAATTCTCAAAAGTCCAAATACGCATTTTAAAACATTTGATTTTCCGAGACGAGTGTGACACCACTATTCCAAAAAATAGTAACAAACAAAACCACCATACAAACGACAATGGTTTTATATCCAAAAGTTGACTCTCTCTCTCTCGTGTAAATGTGCGCAAAACCACCTGCACGTATAGAAGTTTTCTAGATAGATACATATAGGTAGGAGTGTCAATCGGTCAGTTCGATCTATTTTTTTAAGCAAACAGATCGGTTTTGAGTCGGTTCGATTTAGTGTATTTTTTCAGTTTGGTTCGATTTTTACATTGGAGTAATAATTTGAAAACCGATTAGTTCGGTCGGTCCGTCGGTTTTTCTTGACACCCTTATATATATATATATATAGATAGATATATATAGGGCTTAAGTTGCGTGTGCTCCTTAATTAGGTTCTTCAGGTGACTCTATGCATGAATGTCATTTGATATTATTTGGACTAATGTGGACATTATTTAGACCAAGAACATTCATGATCAGCACCTCAAGAACAGCCACGATGTTTAAGAACATCACCTAAAAAAAACCCAATTGATGTCCATTATATCTCTCTCTCTCTCTCTTCTTTTTTTTTTTTGAGTTAACTGTTGTAGGTGCAATATTCCAAAATTTCTTTTCATTTCTTTTTTTAATTTTCTCAGTACCCAAACGCTGAAATAATCACTTGATTTTGTTCTTGAACAGTATTATATAACATGTGTTACCACAATCAAAATGTGCAAATTTTATCCAAATTCTCTTTCTTTTTGGCTTTCCGTTTTTCTTTCAATGAATTGGATGCGAAAAAGAAAGGTCCCAATTGGATAAATCCAACTTTCTCTCTCTCCAACCCGGCATAAAGCAGAAAGTTCCCAGAATAAAAATTGGACCAGCTATAGCTGAGATTAGCAAACTAGCATCACTTTGATTACGAAACGGATTTAATTGGTAAACAAAATACCCGACCCAGTTGACCCGTATGATATATTTTATATATATATATATATTCACGCGCATGTATAGGTTTGACTACTCTATTGGATAAGGTTGAATCCCTGTGAAGTCCCTCTCAGCTTTTAGATTTTGCAATTTGCAACCCTATTTTTCCCGGATGCAGAGTCACAGTCAGTCTTAAACCAGGGCGGAGCGAGGATTTGATAAAATACTATACTTTTGGGTTGTAAAAAATGTGGTGATTTCGTGAATTTCATATATTGTGAGTTGAATATTTAACATAATTATAAAAGACAAACTTATCTCTCTATAACTGTTTTTTTTAAAAAAAAAAAAGATATTGTTCTCACATGCTTATTAATGTCTTTATTATTATTTTTTTTTAGCAATTTCATTTATGAAACAAAGGATTCGTAGTATGTTAAAAAAACAATTAATATCTATAAGAATTTAAATATTTATAGCTATTTGAGTATATTAGATGTCTATTTGAGTAAAGATAACGATAATATTTCGGACACACCCAAATACACAATTTTGGGGACACAATATAATTGATGTGTTTATCTCTCTCCTGTGTCACTGTGGAGTCCAGTGACATCACATGAGAGAGATAGACACATTATTTAAATTGTGTCTCAAAAATTGTGTGTTTGGGTATGTCCCAATCTTTACTCTAAAAATAAAAGTAACAAAGTGATATTTCAGAGTCTAAAATGAGTAGTTTAAAAAATTCATAAGAGTTGAGAATGTGGCTCCACCTAATTTTGGTCCTAACAACCAAAGCGTACGCATAGCCGCATAGGCATAACTAGTGAATAAACGGGGCCAGCTTGCCAGTTGCCACTAACCAATTCTATATATGTATATGCATGTGTAATGTTTTATATGTACCGTTTATTTGAATCGGTCGGGTTGGGTGGGATTTCGTATTACAAGTACTCATAGGGTGCTCATTTACATAATTACACACAAACTTGGTCCCCCACCAATTTTTTTTTTTTTTTTTTTTTTACTGTCACGTTGCAAGTATAAAGCCGTACCATCCACACGTCTTGATTTCCGTACCCAAAGAGAATCGTTATCGTGCAACTTTTTATTTTTATTTTTATTTTTGATGCAATGCAATCAACAAACACCAAGGGTAATTTAGTAATTAACCAGAAATATCTAGAGGACCACATTCTCGAATCCTCCAAAATCTTCATCTTTTTTTTTTTTTTTTTGCACACAATCCACCACCCTCACAAGCCTATATAAATGTCTCAATGTGGTGTCAAGTTCTTCACATCAAAAACTACAAGTGTTCCCTAGAAAAATCACATTACTCTCCAAACTATATACTATAAAAGACTTGTTAGCAACACACAAGCAATATATATATATATATATTATATATTAATTTTCTGAGGTTTTGGGATAATATTCAACAATGGAGATGGTAAAAAAAATGGTAGAAAAGAGGCCGGTGGTGATCTTCAGCAGGACCACATGTTTCATGAGCCACACCATAAAGACACTCTTAAGTGGCTTTGGGGCTAACCCGACGGTCTATGAGCTTGATGAAATAGCAAGAAGTCAAGAAATCGAGCAGGCTCTATCGACACTTGGGTGTAATTACCCTACCCTCGTGCCGGTCGTGTTCATAGGTGGTGAACTTGTGGGTGGAGAGAATGAGGTCATGAGTCTTCATCTTAGCCAATCCCTAATCCCTAAGCTTATTGAAGCCGGGGCTATATGGGTTTGATTAATTTTGTAACTTCACTAATTAATTGGCAAATAATTGTCTTTCGACTGCCGGCTTAACTATCATATATATATGTATGTATATGGTTAGAGAGAGAGAGAGAGAGAGAGAGAGAGAGAGAGAGAGAGAGTTAACACTAAATAATGTGTACTGGCCTTTTTGGTGGTGTAATCTCTTGACGTTTGCTAACTTTTGTGATGTAATCTCCAGAGTACTGTTTGCCAATAAATTCTACTTGATAATTGATATATATAGCTAATTCTTAGCTTGTTTCTTTCAAACACTTCGTTACATATGTGTATGTTAGTGTGTGTGTATATATATATATATATGTTTGTGTATGTACACACTCACATACATGTTAGTTATTAATGTTTATAACTCAATTCTATGAAAATTAAACATGCATGTCTTGCATTTATATACGAAGTAAACTTTGATTAACATTCCAGCTTTTCCTTTATTGGTCAAAATTACACTTCATTCAAATTGCTGCTGTTTTAAGTCAAACAAAATAGTTAATAGTAGAAAGTTTTAAATTATTTAATAGCTATAACTCAATCTAGACGTAATTTATTAGCTCAGGTTTTGTTTGTTTGTTTGTTTTTGTTATTTTTTTATTTATTAATTATAGGGCAATGTTATTATAAACAATTTCTCATATGCATAAACACTCTACGTACAATCATTGGATGAAGAATATATAATTATGTAGTAATATTTTTACTTACCATATTGATACTGAATCTTCATCCAACAATTAAAAGCTAATTTTTCACATGAGAAGCTGCTTACTATATCATTATCTATTTTTTATTTATTTATTAATCCACTTAATTATGAAAACAATGTTAAATGTTAAAACAGTCAAATCTTCTATAATTTCTATTCTAAGAGACCACATTAATGAAACAAAAATGATACACACACCCTCTAAAACACCCACTGAAACACCCACAGACCCCTCTAAGCAAAATCTTAAAATTTTGCTGTGGGACCCACACACAAATGAGACCAAAATCCCTAAATCCCATATTTTCCAGGTTGCCCATGAGAGAGAGAGAGAGAGAGAGAGAGAGAGAGAGAGAGAAGACTTACCCAGAAAAGAGCCGGCGGCGGCGCTCCGGCGACTTGGTACGGACAGTCCGGCGAGGGGAGGAGGCAGGGGTTTGCGGGGGGGGGGGGGGGGGGGGGGGCTGGGCAGTCTGTGATTTGGGGGAGATGGGAAATGGGAGGGAAAATATGGGATTTAGGGATTTTGGTCTCATTTGTGTGTGGGTCCCATAGCAAAATTTTAAGATTTTGCTTAGAGGGGTCTGTGGGTGTTTTAGTGGGTGTTTTAGAGGGTGTGTGTATCATTTTTGTGAATGAAATGGGGATATAGGTGAGTCTATGCAGCAAAAGTTGAGAAGACATTAACAACTAGGGTTTTTGGGCTTAATTTTTTTTTGGTCAGAAGTGAGGATGTTGGCTTCCAAGATCTGTCAATGAATCGGATTTTGATTCAATTTGGGATAAATATAAATTCTCTTACACAAAGATATATGGTGCCAAAAATTTAATCATCCAACTTTATAATTAGTTTAAATTGATGGGATATGAATTTGTTTTGTCGTTTTTATTTTTTTATTTTTTTAATATATTTCAAGCCGAAAATTATAGCATAAAATATTATGTACTATATATTTGTACAATTGATGTTTATTTTAGTTTCAAAGGGTATATATGTACTATATATATAAAAAATAATTTTCCCCCTTCAATTTCTTTGTTAAATGTATTTTCTCTCAATGATCACCTCAATTCCATTTTCTTTAATTTTATTCTTTACTTTTAGATTTTTTTTGTCTCTACTTCAAAATTTGATTGGATAGGCTATCTGATAGTTAACAAAAATATGAAATTGAACTATATTACCCTGACCCAAATTCGACGAGGAACTTTCCCATAAGCCTCTGCCACATGTGTGACCGATTCATAGCAATTTAGAGGTGTTAAACGGGACGTCCACCACTTTAATGAGTTGGGGCGATTTTTGGCGAATCACGGGACGGGTCGGCGAAATAGACAGGACGGGGCCAATTGATTCGATAAGGGATATAGGGTGACTCGCCCCAACCCACTAATTTGTGGGTCAACGAGGCGAGGCGAGGCGGGGCGGCTAACTCGCGGGTTGGTTGGTGAATTAGCCCACGAGTTAACCCGCTGGTTGTTTGCAAAAACTTATTTTTATTTTAAATAAAAAAAATTCTAAAAAATAGTTTAATAAAATACTTTATTTAAAAATGGTTTGTTGATAAAAGTATTTGAAAACAATTTTTTTTAAACAAATATTTATTGTTTTACTTAAAAGTTTAATAAAATTGTTTATTAACACATAGTTATTTGAAAATAATTAAATAAAAATGTTTTATTCACGGGTTAGTGAGGCGGAGCGGAGTGGGTCCGCGAGGCGAGGCGGGTTGGTGGTGAATCGGTGGGTTAGACGAGCCGGGTCACGGGGCAAGTTGTGGGTTGCAAAAATGAAAATCGACCCGGACCCATATCCAATGAATTGAGTCACGAGTTGGCTTCGTCCAAGGGACGGAACAAATTGCAATTCGCCAAATAACGAATTGGGGCGGGGCGGGGCGGGGCGGGGCGGGCCAATTCGCCCCATTTGACACCCCTATAGCAGTCATTGAATTTGTTAGTTTACATGAATCCATCACATGTGTGATCGGTTCATGGAATACTTTCTCGAATTTGACTCATGTAGGCCTTGATTAAAGCATGAGCGTGTCATTACTAGCTATTACTGGCTATGACGGACTCCAGTCCATTGAATCTGACTTTCCTAAAAAGTTTATTCCAGTGAGACATGAACCAATTCACAAATAAAGGGATTTACCAAATACACTGTGGACAAGTATAAAAAAAAAATTTACTGTGGACCCGTTTGGTTTGCCAGTAGGATGTACTTAGCTTTTTATGAGAATACATTTTTTCTCACCCAAAAATTGTTCACTCATTGTTATTCAACTCTCTTATTGGTTAATGCAATGAGATTCAGGACTAAATAAGAATTAAATAATGGTAACAAATCATGAATCCCACTACATTAGCCAATAAAAAAGTTGAATAAGCAATGAGTGAACAATTTTGAGGTGAGTAAAATTGCACTATTTTTTTTTAATTGTTAGATAAAAGCAGAAGGAGTATTAATATAGAATCCCTAATCACAAAGGCACTATATATGTAGTTTAAGAATACTCATTAAAAATCTAATATGTTTCTCTTATCACCTTTAGGGTTGATGCACATTTGGATCTGTTTCGACCAAAACAAATTTTTGGGGCTCTAAAGTATTAATTTCCTAAAATTAATCCAAATATGCTAATAAAAATTCGAGTTATTTCACAGAATAACACTCGTATGTATTTGAGCTCATCATAGCACATCACAATTCAAAAGTCTCCCTATGGCGGAAGAATGGGTGTTCTTCTGCCTTCGTATAAACATAAATAGGGTCGACGCCGAAACTTTAGGACTATTTTTTGTACAAGTTCACTTGCATCAGACACAGAAGTACCTCTCTGAACCATGCAATAAGATCACCCATAACACGGCTCTCCCACTTGACTTACCTTAGCCGCCGACCATGCTAGTGATCAATAATAATATTGGAAAAATGGTAGCGCAGAGTAACAACTAGTATTGAAAGCTGATCGGCTTCCCCCTCTCCAAGAAGAAAGACTAGCAGTTGTGGACGATGTAATTAATAGTCAAATCAACTACGTAGTTATCATTCGCTAATTAGGATAAACAAAAAAAGTACTACTATAAAAGCGATCTTCTTAATTCATCTGGTGCAAACGATAGAACTACTACTTATACGTCAAAGCAGAGTCCGGTATAAGTTATAACCTTCAAAAGAGAATGAATCTAGTGTACTTAGGCTTAGTTTGGCCCCCATGTGGCTTTTTAAAAGGAGCTTATGGAATTTATTACTAAGTTGTTTGATAATTTTATACAAGTGACACACTACCCTTCAAAAAGACATCATGAAACCAAAAAGCAACTTTAAGCTTTTAAAAGCTCCATTCTAGAGCTTTTAAAAGCTCTCCCTCAAAAAGCTCTATGTTCAATTTTTGAAAAGCTCATAAACTAGTTACCAAATGAATTAACATGAAATTATGCTTTAAAAAATAAGAAGCGCCAAAATGGGGGTCAAACTAAGCCTTAGTAAAGCCGCGCTTTTGATTCTGAGAGCCTATTTAGTCCCAAACTTGTTTTAGTAAGTGATTCCAAACATTTTCAGCAAAAAAAAAAAAAAAAACGATTCCAAACATGCCATATCCACCAAAACCTCATCCATAGCTGGCCTAGCTGTAGCTGGCTCAAAGCCCAAGAGCCCAGATCTAACTCTACAATGATTGAATTGGATCCATTGCCAACATTGATCAAGGGTCATTAAAATTGGGCCTAACAGGCCCCCTAACCTCCATAATAAGCTATTGGTCAGTGTTGGGCTTTCAACAGACCCAACCCACACAAAAGACTACCGAGTATATATTTCTAGTCAGACACGTGAGGTAAGAGAGATTCGGGACCCCTGCATATCCACAAATTCCAATAAAAAAGAGAGAAGAAAAAAAGTGGGCCCATGGCCCACTGCCGCACGCAATAAATACCTCTCTCTCGAGTCACTCAACACACATCACCAACGGTCGTCTTTTTCACTCAGATCCGTGGAAGCGCTCTCACTCCCCTGGCGCATTATAGAATCACAGTACCTCCAAAGCTGTCACTCATTAATTGACACGTAAGCCCATGTGTGCGATTAAACGAAAGAAGACAAAACCCATGCTATCTTACGCCAATCCTCTGTTATTACCCAAAAAAAAAAAAAAAACACAGCTCCTATACTACACATAGACTCCACGGTAACTCAGTAAACACTCATCATCATAATCCAAAACTCACATTTACACACATGAGTGTGTGTATATATGTGTAAAATAGATATTTGTGTTTGGGTGTGTGTGTGTGTGTTTTTGTAAAATAGATAGTTGTCCAGCACAGAAAATCCAAAGCCTAATCAAATTACAGCTATTGTGTCGTTCTCAATCTGAACAGTGGGTGGCTTAAGAGGCTGTTTCAGAAGTTGAAATGAACCATAAATTGGTTATAATTGAGTGTAATTTGTGTTGAAAACCCTAACTATTGTTTTTGTCGGAATTTTTTTTTCTGGAAAAAGGTACTAATGCTGGTCTTGTTTTGGAACTTCTTCATGAATTTATTGCTTAAATATTTGTGTGTGCTTTGGGCTTTTATGGTCAAAATGTGGCCTCATTACTGGATGTTGAGGCTCAAATCAATTTATATATATATATATATATTTTTAAGTGTAATGGTTTTGATTGATGTTGATGTTTTTGTGGTTCAACAGTTGAAAGCTTCATTAGAAGAACATGTTTGGGTTTTCTCGCAGAAGAATGAAGCTCGGAAGGTATTACATACATGTGTGTGTGTGTGTGTGTATCTGTATTCGGATAAGGGATGGTGGTTTGTAAACAATGTTGATAGAATGTTTGTTAATCTGCTTCGGTATGGAAGCTCTTAAATGGCCAAATTTATGCTGAAATATAGTTGTTGTCGTAGTTGTTTTTGCAAGATTTTTGCTTTGGGAAAAACCATAATTATTATTATTATTATTTTTTCTCAGTAAAATGCCATTAATTGATATTTCAGATATGAGAACTGATTGGTAGTTATATGGCTCGAGAGTCTCCTTGTCAAGCCACCAGCAGTCTCTTGATCCTTGGAGAACTTTGGTTTAGTACGAATTGTACATGAAATATTTATTGGAAGTTATATGCTGCAATTTTAGTGATTATAAGAGGATTAAGATCTTGGAATATACTCAACTGAGCTTCACTTTATTGCTGTAAATATTGACCATAGCAACATGCGTGTTGGTTTGTTTTGTTTACTTTCCCTGTTTGATTTTTCCTTATTATGTAGAGAAATTCTGGTCTTATAAGAGATGCAAGTTATTAATTTTGCTTTTAAAACTACTCATACATGCCATCGTCACTTGCATAATCACTTGAACATTCAAAGTTGCTTTGCACTTCTAATACCAGTATTGGCTTGCTTCAGATTGAAAGTTCACCTTTCAGACTCTGCCCAAGGAAGAAGTCCTATAAGACCCCCAAAACGCATTAACAATTCCATTGTAAGTCTCAACACCCTTCTTTATGTAGATGCATGTTTGTTAGAATTGGTCGCTTCCCGAATCATCAATTCATACAAGTTGATTTTGAGTTTCATACAACCTGATACAATTCACTATTCATAATTTTGAACTTAGAAGTTTTAAGATTTTAAGTGGAAATAACTTTCGATATGTTGATGAAATTGCATGAAACTTGTGTTATATTGTTATTTTGTTCATTTTAAGCATTGTACATGTGATTCTATGCGCATACATGTGATTCTATATATATGTATATGTATAGTTGTATATTTATTTTCTAAAAATGTGAATCTTACGATTCACGACTTATAATTTTGACAAACTGATTCGCAATTCGGTTCGTGATTTGACAACCATGTGTAGGTGTAGCAATATTAATTATGTGTACATTAAGCTCTTCAAGCATTACAGGGTGAAGGTGTTGCAGTTGCAACAAATAGTTCTGATGAACTCAATTGCCAAAATTCCTCTGCTGCCCCTGAGCTTAGGGACTGCACTGCAGGGAACTCCGAGAACTGGGTGGTTCTTTCAATTGCAGGGGACAAACCTATCCCTCGGTTTAATGTAATAATTTCTTGGTTCTACATGCTTATACTGCATTATTAAATCAGTACGCACACAATTTTTTCTCAAAGTCAAACCCTTTACTTTCCCCTGAATAGCATGCAGCAGCTGTAATTGGGAACAAGATGGTGGTGGTTGGTGGAGAATCTGGAAACGGGTTATTAGAAGATGTGCAGGTAGAAGAAAGTTATTTTTTCATGTAACATTGCTGCGTTTAGAACAGAAGTAACTGATTTTTCGAATACATGCGCCAACATTAAGATACTTAGATACTGAAATAGAAAAAGCAAGAGAGTGGCAGAGATGGAGGTAAAAGCATTATAGAGTGTGACTTATTTGCTATAGAAGTTGAGGAGCATGGGGTCCCGTCAACCCCCAGCTCATATCCCCATATGCGAAACCACCATCTCCAACTTAAAAGCAGAAGTAAGACTTGCTTTTTTAAAAAAGAAAAATTTGTAGTTGAATGCATCTTTAGAATAACTTGAAAATAAGAGGATAATGTACTTGTGAGAATACATTTTAAAGGATGTCATTCCACAAGCTATTTGTTTATCGAGGTTTCTTCTCTGTGATTATGACTTTGCTTGGATGTTAATATTTTGGAATGACAACTTTTTCTTTTAATGGAGACAACACTATTTAACATCTTTCAGATGCTGTAATCACTTTGATTTTTTTTTTAAAAAAAAACTTTTATGTATCTTTTCAGGTGCTTAACTTTGACAGTTTTTCCTGGACCACAGCTTCTTCAAAACTTTACCTTTCACCAACTAGTCTGCCACTGAAGATCCCAGCATGCAAGGGTCATACTTTGGTATGATTATGAATCTTAACAGGAATGGACTGGTTGTGTTCTTTGTGTGATGCAGCATTACAGCTTGAATCCTTCTAACTATAGATAGATCTTTTCTTCACTTTTGTTCAAAACTCAAAACGTTTACGAGACTGAATATTAAAAGCTCGGTACCTTAGTAATAATGATAGCCAATTAACATTTAGCCTAGACATCAGTTTTGGACTCTGCCCTTTCGGTTAGAAACATAATGAATTACACATATGATCTAAAGAACACAGCTTGATTTATTAATAGGTAGCCATGAGAATGATATGCTGTGCATTGATCCCTAAAAAAATCCAAAAATTTCTTCCAAACTAGATGCAGTTGTTTCCAAGTCCTCATACCACAGAAATCGCAGAGCAGCTATTTGGCATGACAAATGAAGGAGAAGATATGCCACCCTAAAAGACTTTGGACGTCAAAAAACACTCCAACAAAAACTGACCAACAGAAGAAAGTCAACAGCATATAATTCACTTAAATTCTTCAAGCTCTTCTTTCTAAGAAAAGCAGAAGAAACAGATATTGGTTGTTGGAGTGAACATGACATAAGATCTATCTAGTATTCCTGTGTGCATGGTGCACCTCGCTCTTGGTGCCTTTAATAATACTTTCCTTTAGTTAAAAAAAAAAAAAAAGAGTTGTCCTATATTTACCTTGGATGAAATTCAGATGCATTACATGTTCTCTTTCCTGAATAAAGCATAGTGCATGATAGTCTAGTCGTTCTATTCCTCTAAATTGGGGGATGACATTGTTCCACATCATCTGTTGGCTATAAACAATTTGCTCTTGTGCTTAGAGTTATATTTTGTGCGTTCTAGGTTTCTTGGGGGAAAAAGGTGCTCCTGATTGGAGGGAAAACTGTCCCAGGAAGTGAACGAGTTTCAGGTTGTGATTCTTTTTTTACACCATCTTTACAAGGTTTTTTTTGCACACTATTGCTCTTTTATAGGTCTTGAAGTTGCCGGTTGGTTTTTGTAGTGTGGGCATTTGACACTGAAACAGAGTGTTGGTCTCTTATGGAAGCTAAGGGAGACATTCCGGTACCATTTTCTGTCTTCGCAATGATTTATATCTCAGCAAGTTGTTTTCATCGTGTTTCATAGATTTGATACAGAAACTGTAGTGCTATCGAAAGGAGCTATTAGTTTAGACTTCTGCTGGGGATTATATTGCTATCTGATTGATGTATTCCAAGTCAGAAGTTCACTTAGAGAACTGTCAACCATCACTTGGTAGCTTGGAGAGTTGTTTTTGATTCATGGTCTTTCTTCCTTGCTGCACCATGATTACTTTTATGAACTTCTTTCTTTCTCATCTTTATACATCATAACATAGAAACAGCACATGCATAATGCTGATTTTAAGCATCTTTACTACTGAGTGTCGAATTATTCTCTTTTTCTCTGACCATAGTTTTTTAAGATAAAACTACAGAGGACATTGGGTGCCTTTGTTATTCTTCTTTGGAAATCCTATTATCTGGCTATTTTGTTAAGGCTCCAGTGCCTATATTATGATTTCAGCTAACTTTTTTGGATGGAAACAAACCCTATTTAAGCAAAACTACTATGCATTGCAGGCTGCTCGCAGTGGGCACACTGTAGTAAGGGCAAGTTCAGTTTTGATTCTTTTCGGAGGTGAAGACATTAAAAGACGAAAACTAAATGATCTCCATATGTTTGATCTAAAGTCTTTGACTTGGCTCCCTCTCCATTGCACGTGAGTGGTGGTTCAGAATTTACGGAAACTCCTATAATAGTTGTCACTTGTCACCTTGCTGGTGGAGTTTTCAGATCTTATTTATTTCTTGTTTCATATCCCTACTTAGAACCTGTTAACTGGTCTCTGTGTTGTGCTTACAGAGGACCAGGACCATCTCCAAGATGTAACCATGTGGCAGCTCTTTATGATGATAAAGTGCTTCTGGTTTTTGGAGGAGCTTCAAAGTCTAGGACTTTAAATGACCTGTACTCACTTGATTTTGAGACGGTATGTAGAATCTCTCATCTGACTCTTTCAAGTCAACGTGGTCAAATGTGATTTGCAAATCACTACTTTAGCTACTCTGATATGTGCGTATGGATCTTCTTCCTCAGATGATATGGTCAAGAATCAAAATACGAGATTTCCATCCATCACCCAGAGCTGGCAGTTGTGGAGTCCTGTGTGGAACTAAATGGTATATTGTTGGAGGTGGTAGCAGGAAAAAACGTATGTGTTGGTAGCTTGAAAGCATTCATTAAAGTATTATCACTGTTTTTTTTGAGGTTTCAATTCCGAATGAAATGGGCAAATAAATTTCTCACATGCAGCCGGTCTAAATGTTGAATGCTTCCACTTCTGATTTTTCTTATTTAGCTTATTTTATTTCTACTCTTTTGCCCGCATCACTTTTTTTTGTAAAGGTTTTGGGGGGGTGGGGGGGTTGTGCTGATTATATCTGAGGAGTCTTTGAAGATCGTTCATGGTTTCCAAAGATTAATCCAAGTTCAAAAGCTTTTCTTAATAACTATGTGTTTCAATATTTTACTAGCTTATACCAACTTCCAAACTAGGTTAAGTTTAGTCACAAGGCATTTTTTGGACCATGGTTCTGTGCTTGAATTTTAATTCATGGACACATATATCATTGTTTCACAATTTTACTAGTCACAAGGCATTTTTTAAAACCATGGTTCTGTGCTTGAATTATAATACATGGACAAGTGCAATATCATTGGTTTGGGGACAGGTTTCTATAGATTATCGAGTCACACATTTTCCTATTATCTGAATGTGTGCTGACATTTTATCTTATTCATACTTAAGCCTATCACTCATCTAGGTGTGATGAGTTGCATTTTTTTCTCTCTTGCTCGTTGACTAACTTTTCATGATCTTCTTCTTCTTCTCTATTCTTTTCGTCAGGACATGCAGAAACTTTGATCTTTGATGTTTTAAACCTTAGATGGGCTGTCCCTGTTACATCACCACCTCCATCCTCTATTACCACCAACAAGGTGCAGTGTGTTAGTTTAGATGTTCATTTCAAGTATAGGCCTTTTCTTATCAATGTTTTATAATTTTGGGTTGGCCTTTATGTACCGACTACTTATTGCTGAACAAACTTTGCTTTGACAGGGATTCAGCCTTGTTCTTGTGCAGCAAAAGGAACGGAATTTCCTTGTTGCATTCGGGGGGATCCAAAAAGGAGTCATCAAATCAGGTTAAAATAGAATCAAAATTTTGACAACCCTTGGTGCTTGATGCATTGGTTGAGAGTCTCGAGACTTGAAATCATATTTTGGTTCACCAACTTTGTTCGATCTTTTGTTACAGGTTGAAGTACTGATCATGGAAAAGAATGTATATTCTATGGGCCGGAGATCAACACCCGTTAAAGGTCTCTCTGAGAACCGCTCATCATCAACAGGTTCAGCTACCCGACCAAGTAACGGTACTTTTCACAGTCCAGTTGATGCTGCTGCGAGACAAAATCTAGCATCTGCAATTGAACAACATGGCTCTGGAAGGAAATCTTTGTCAGAGTCCTTACTTGTGGATCCAAATCCTGTTTCTGGCAATGTCTCGCTTCACAAGCAATTTCATAGTGAGGAAGAAAATGCCGTTGTGAAGCCGGCGAAGAATTCAGAAGATGAGAGTTCCCCACAGGCAAACTACAAAGTCACCCTTCTGTTAGCTCCCATATAAAGCATGGACACTTCTAGAAGGGGCACATGTCCAATAAGACATGACAGACATTCCTTGATACTTGTCGAACATCAAAATATGTGCCATACTTTTTTTTTTCCTGAAGTATATTAGTCAGACGCGTAAGACACACGCCAGACACTCCTTGACAAGTATCAAACACACCATAATAGAGGCTGAAAGTGATTAGGGCCTTCTAATGATATAAAACTAAGACTTGGGAGTATCTAATTTGGGTATTTCAAATAGAATTATACAGTCAATTATTGAAGCATAATAAGAATTTTATAAATTGAGAATACTTTGGCATCTCAGAGATCATAAATAATTGGAACTTTTTGAATGGAAAGATAGTTAGGCATATTACTATAAATCATAGGATTCCCTTGTCACAAATGATCATGGTGTTGAAATATTTGTTTATCAATTTGTTGTCTCTTAATCTTTTAGAATTTGACATGTTTCAGTATCATATCTTGTCCATGTCCCATATACGGTGCTTCTTAGAGCTGCCTGTGGTTTTCTTTAATAGAATTTAAGCTTGATTTGCCAAACTTTAATATATTTTGCCTGATTTGTTGGGCTGTATTTCTTGTATTTTCTTAGCCAAGGATATCTTACGGATTGGAACCGACAACTAGTTCAATTTGCCTGTTGACCCCATGAAAAAGAGCAGTCACCAAAAAAAAGTTTAATACCTTCCATTTCATCTAACGGTCATTGAAAACTTTTTTTTCCCTACATAATAGAACTTCTTGATTACAGGTGGCAGAACATAGAACAAGACAGCCTGATATCGGAGCTCAGATTAACAATCATGGTGGAGGTAAGGTTAATTCGGAAGACACATCAGTATTTGAATCTGAAAACCCGAACAACCACAACAAACCAGGAAATGGAGACCTTCCGCTTGATAGTGATGATGTATCAGTATTAGTCGAAACTGATGGTAAATCAGGAATGTTTTCGGCTTCTTCAAGTATCTATCAGTTGTATGAAACAAGAATGGCTTCCTTGATAAGAAAGAACGGGATTTTGGAAGGACAGCTGGCAGCTGCATTAGCTACCCGCGAAGCTGCAGAAAAGAATTTATCATCTGTTCTAAAGAGCAGACTGGAAATGGAGAAAAAGACTGGCAGACTGGGAAGGAAATGGAATTGTTGAAAGAGAAGCTGGCTGGGGTAGAGCTGGCGCAGGAAGAGGCCAACAGCCTTTCAAATATTGTTCACTCCGACAATGTAAGGCTTGAGCATGACGTTGCTTTTCTTAAGGCAGTTTTGGATGATACCCAGAAGGTATGGTAAATTTGCATTTTATGTCGTCATGGTTTCAAAGGTGTGAGTTGGCGACTTGCAAGTCACTTTCACATTATTGACTACTAAACATCATACATTCATAGACTTTTTACACCCTCTAATATACATCTTTTTGTAGCGCGCTTTCATAAAATATTTACATAACTGGGAAACTTGAGATATGAATAGCTCCTAAGTTGTATTTCTGAGACAATATATTAGTCAAAACATAGATCGGTGAACTCACACGTTGATTTTGGCTTGTGATGATGCCTATGTTAGGTCGCATGCAGTATTGAGGGTCAATTGTAGGGGACCATCGTTTGGCGCAGTGGCTGAAAGTCAAGATAACTGACCTAGGAATGCAGATTTGCATTAGTGAGGAGCCACTTTGTGCAAAATAGGGGCCACAAGTACTTTGGCCTATTGATCTATTCTTTCTAGCTCCCTATGTAAACAGACCAGCACTTCTCAATGGCCTTTTACATTGAGTAGTTGCAGTCAACTGGAGGAGTCCTTGAGTTTAATTGTCTGCATATTATATGTTGATTGTAGGAGTTGCATTCAACTAGAGGAGTCCTTGCTGGAGAAAGGGCAAGAGCGTTCCAACTACAGGTAAATATTTTCCATGAAAGACTTGAGGAAATATTTTGGTCTACAAATTTGAGCATATGACCAAGAAGCTGATTTTTGTTTACTATTCTATTTGTGCTATTATTCTAAAACTGGAAGCATGTTTGAAACTTGGCTGAAGTTTCTTGTGTAGTTTGCTTAAGTGAAAGGGTTGAAGAAATTTGTTCAAACCAACCAGATTATATTGGATTGTTACTGTTTTTGTGGTGGTAAACAATAATATCTGTGAATCACTTTCACAAGTATCCTAACTGGTGCTTCGACACTACTCCCCTCCCATCTCAAATTAAGAATCCCTTGGTCCTTTTTGACAAGTCAATGTACTTAAACTTGTGGCTTTACTAATTTATCCTTTTTCGGATTCCGTAAGGAATCGTATTAATAGTCAATGTACTCCTCAAGGCGAAATATTGGAAAGTAAAACAATTTAACTGCAATAAAATTTAAATAGTTGGAATTCCCAAAAGGGTCCCGCTATTTGGGTCAGCCAAAGTTTGTTCGGGCATATGGTTGGTGAGTATAAGATGTATCATCCATTCCACTAGAAACTGCACGCACTGTTTTTCATCTAGAATTGGATTTGGAGGCCTGCAATTTGGTGGATCGTACAACTCCCTTTATATCAAGGCCATGATTCATAGCAGCAGCGTATTATCTGCTCTTATGATGAATATAAATATTTTCCACTTTGGATCTTCCGTTGTTTAAAGTTCTTTGCATTAAAAGATCAGAAGGTTTTCTCATTCTGAAATTACATGTAATCAACTTGCAGGTTGAAGTTTTCCATCTCAAACAAAGATTGCAGTCGTTGGAGAACCGTTCATCAACTCCAAGGAAACCTTACCATGTCTAGTGTGGGGAAGCCAATTTCCATGGTGGTAGTTAAATTATCCTGTGTATATATAAAGATATAATCTACTACTATCTCAAATTGCAGCTCTTAAAATCTCCATTGCCGCCACGGTCTTGCATATTTGCAAGATGTTGATTTGTTGACCTGTAGCTCCTGTATTGTAAATCTTTTGAATGGGGTTTGCAAAGTGTACATTTTCAGGAAGTCCTCAATGCATTATGTTGTTTGATATCAACTTGTATCAATGTTCAGGAAAGTGGATGTTGGTTAGTTTTGTTCCAATTTAAGAGTCTTTTATTCATTTTGGGATGTGCCATGATAAGAATACTTTTTTAAAAAGTCTTGTACTCTAATTACACGGTTTTTTTTTTTTTTTTTAGGTAGGGGGGCGTAAGGGGGATAATTATACGTTTTTAAGTTTACCGTTTACAATGTAAAACTCTACTGGCACTGAAATTTAAACTGAAAAAGGGACCATGGGGGGGGGGGGGGGGGGGGGGGGGGGGGTGTTTACCGTTTACAATATAAAACTCTACTGGCACTAAAATTTAAACTTAAAAAGGGACTAATAATGAGGGGGATAGTGTTTTTTCCCAAGGATTGCAAATGAGCCGTCAAGAAATCGGTATAAAATAATCTAGTTCACCTGCTCTGGTGGGTGTTGTAAGCTCCGCTTTATTTGTAGACTTGGAAAAGAATAAGGAGGAAAGAAAGTGAGGATGTAACCTATTTCCCTAGTTTTCTTCTTTCATACTGAAATAACATTAGTTACTAATTTTTTTTGTTTGAAAAAAGAAAAAGGTTACTCATAAATTTTAGGGTAAATTACAGCACTACCCCAACTATGACCATTTTTTACTAAATTCCTATACTTTAAAATTGAAGAGACTCACTCACCATTGAACTATTCAAAATGAACAAACTCACTCCAAAAGAATGGGTGTTTAGTTTCAACAAATGATAGTTTTTAAGGGGTAAGTTTGTTCAATTTTAAAGTTTAGGGGGTATTAGTGAAAAACTCTCATAGTTCAGGGGGTGGTGCTGTTGTAATTTACCCTAAATTTTAAAATAATTTCTGTAACACCCTGTATTTTTTTTCCGTTAATAAATGTTTATTTCAATTTAATTTCTATTCAAAATATTTATTTGGGGTCAAACCATAATTTTCTTAAATATTGAAATATTTTCTGTGGTTTCAAAATCGATATTTATATTTTTGGTACAATCCGGAATTTATTCCTACACGATTTA